>CAMGYJ010000009.1:65376505-65976505 GCA_946122785.1 Linum tenue | reverse complement strand
TGGGATTTAGTTCCTGCTCCACCAGATTGCAATATACTTACAACTCGTTGGGTTTTTGCAGAGAAAACCAACCCCGATGGTTCAATTGAGCGCCAGAAGGCGCGGCTTATTGCTCGCGGTTTCCAACAGATTCCGAGTCAAGATTTTGGCCAAACTTTCAGCCCGGTGTTGAAATCAGCCACTCTTCGTCTCCTGCTAGGGATTGCAGTCTCCAACTCATGGCCACTTCATCAAATTGATATTTCCAACGCCTTCTTACATGGGACTTTGCAGGAGGAGGTATATATGCAGCAACCCATTGGGTTTGTCGATCCAGAACGCCCTGATCACGTCTTCCGTCTGAGGAAGTCTATCTACGGCTTGCGGCAAGCTCCAAGGGCCGGGTTCACCTGCTTATCTCATGACCTTCGCGAGTTTGGTTTTATTGCCTCCAAGACCGATCCTTCCCTGCTTATCTATCGCACTCCTACAACTATTTTGTATATGCTTGTGTACGTGGATGACATTGTCATCACAGGCAACGATTCTGGGGTCATTCAACAGCTCATGATTCACCTTCGGTCCAAGTTCGCTCTCGGTAATCCCAGGCCACTGTCCTATTTTCTCGGATTGGAGGTTCACGACACACCTGAGGGTCTTATTCTCAATCAACGGAAATATATCCTGGAGCTTCTTGACCGATCTGGGATGTCATAGGTGAAGTCTATTACCACTCCCTGCACGGCTGACCAGCTAGTACAAAGTGCATCTGACATCTCTCCTGCTTTTCATGATCCGAGTTTCTACCGCAGCATCGTGGGTGGCCTTCAGTATTTGCGTTTCACCCGGCCCGACATATCATTTGCTGTCAACCATGTGTCCCAATTCCATCAATGTCCAACTGATGCCCATTGGGTAGCCGTGAAGAGGATTCTCTGTTATCTACAGGGCACACTCACTCAAGGCCTACTTTTCCAATGATCCTCGAAGCCACAGCTCAACGGTTACTCTGACGCATCCTTCGCCTCATGTCCCCGAGATCGTAAGTCCATCTCTGGTTATGCAGTCTTCTACGGCCATAATTTGGTTTCCTGGTCCACAAGAAAGCAACAGGTTGTTGCTTGGTCGTCTACCGAGTGTGAATATCGGGCTCTCGCTACTGTAGTATCTGAGGTAATTTGGCTTCAAGCTCTACTGACTGAGCTCGGGCAGTCCGCTACGGCCCCTGTTCTTTGGTGTGATAATCTGGGAGCGACTTATCTCGCCCATAATCCAGTCATTCATACTCGCTCCAAGCATCTCGAGATCGAGTTTCATTTTGTCCGTGATAGAGTCAACAAGCAACAATTACATGTCCGCTACCTTCCAGCAACTGATCAGCTCGCAGACGTTCTCACAAAACCCCTGTCTCGCCTTCCCTTCCGGACTTTCTGCTCCAAGTTTCACCTCGTCGAGGTTCCACTTGCGGGGGCGTGATAAGAGAGAGTAATAAGTGGAACAGAATAGGTTCTCCACTATGTTTCCGTTTGAGTTGTTCCTTCTTTGTAGCAACCTCTGCGTAGGTTTTGCTCTTTCTGTTACTTCTGCACTTGTATAAAACCCAGGATTCAATAATGCAAAACTCAGCTTTCCAGAGACACTTTCAGAAATACATGGATTTTACCCATCCAAGAAATTGTACAGGCAGTCCTATTGCTTCCAATACTGTGAGAAGAAAAGGCCAATCTACTGACTCGAAATCCTTCATTAGATCTATGTTAATAAGAGTACACCTAGGAAAAATACTTTTTTCCATAACGATTCACTAGTCCAGAGGCCATAAGTATATTATTACTAGTAAAGGACCCGCTCGCTCCGCTTCGCGTCAAATGTGTATTTGTATATGTACGTATGAAATCAAATTACCACTTCGGAAGAAAAGAGGGGAACCTGCACTATGCTCAAAAAAAATCCATTGAAATATGAAATGAAAGGCTTCAGAATATTTTTCCAGATTTGCACATCAACAATGGTAAGCTTAGTCCTATTTTCATCCTCACCACCCATGCATGTACAATTACTTCCATTAGTAGTTCCGACACTCAACTGCACTGTCACGTTAATGTGGCCAGCAAAATAGCTGCTGATCATTTCTCATGTCTCATCCACCATATATCCAGTATATTATGATAGGTATTTGAAAGGGAAATGTAAAGATAAATTAGTTCTCTGTGTCGCTAAACACTACATAGATAGAAAGTACAAATTTATGCATAAACTGTTTCCTATAATGGTATGGGCCACATATTTTGACAATTATATGAGCTATTTGTTTATATGGGCTAACTGAAAGTGATCCAACTAAGAGCCTAAAGACTTCTTGTATTGATATGGCCCTAAATGGATGAAAACCCAATACTTGTTCACGTTGGGTTTTATGGGAGCCCATGTGAAACTTGTATATAAAGGTGCTAGAAGTTGTGGTCCCCAATACACCAAGACCAAAACACTCTTCTTCTCCCCATCAGGAAGATCAGAGGATTCTCGTTAGTGGTCTAAGGAGGCTTGGTTGAGGAAGATCACAAAACCTCCCGGATCGTGCTCCAAGAAGTATCGTCCGGTTGTAGATCGTCTTCCAGATTCCGCATCAAGCTCTTGGCGATCAACAACATGGAATTCATGTAATTCTATCAACCTTTGATAATCTAGCAAGATGAGCAATAGAGAATTACATAGAATAAAGTAAATTCTAACAAGTGGTATCAGAGCATTCATCTCTGTTAGATTGTTGGGGTTTTCGAATAAACATATGTTTATATATGTGATTCTTGTTGTTTGCCTTCTTTGAAATTTCTGGCTGCATATTCTTTTTTTGAATATCAGTGTGTGTATGGGCTCTTTATGAATTTGTTAAACTCTATGTTTAGATCATTGGGTTTAGTCGAATATGTTATAAGCATGATTATGGTTTCATTCTTTGTTTTAATTTGCTTATGGTCCGCGAATTTCCATGTCCATCCTTTTGGGATTGTTTCGATTATTATATAATATTTTTGTCGCCGGGAATTTCCATGTCCAGGCTTTCAGTTTTCGATTTCTTCTCCGGTTGTTCTGATCGGAGGCAGACACTCCAAATGTTTTCCGGTTGATTTGTTATGAATTCACGTTTGGAATTTGTTTGGTTTTACACGTTAAAGTTTCGGTTGGAGTTATGGGAATTTTGTGGGGATTCATTTATTAATTCCGTATCCCGTATCGTTAAAATAATTCGATGGATGCCTGGGGAAGCTTTAATTATTAATTAATTAATCCATATCTAACAGAATGAATTAAAGTGGCAGATGAGGTTTATTATAATATTAATTGTTTATTATAATTAGTTTACTCCCTGCCGGTTACATGGAAGTTCACTTTATAATAATAATAATAATAGATGTTTGTTTACATTATTATTCCCTACCGTAAGTGAGATTAATTATTGGTTTTCAGTTATATAAGCTTTATTTCCAGTTTATTATTGGATAATAATGTAATCCGGGGAGGTTTCCGTTTTCATTCTTCCCTTATGTTACAGAAGGATTAATTGAAGTTTAATTGATCCATATTTAATTGTTCAGGGGAAACAATACCGAGGAGGGGAAGTTTAAATTAATATAATAATTTAATGTTTCCATATGGTTCTCGGAAAGGTTTTGTTAATTAATAATACTTTGGTTAAATAATAATGGTTGTTATAATTTTATTAATCATTAGTTCAAGGGTTTCCTTTTTGGTTTTACCGAAAGTTTTTTTCATTCCCGTTATGAAGAAGATGACTTCTGTTATGAGAAGGAAGATTTCACAGGAGAATTATCCGTGTTTTATGGAATAAGGATGGGTTTTCTGTTAATTAATGATTGTTCTCATTTGGTTTTATCTTCCAGCTTTGGAGCTTTTAGTTTTTTTTCCTCATTTGTGTAGATTAATCTGATTACAAGTTAATAACGATACACATCAATGATAGATATGTGATGGCTGTCAAGTTATTGTTCCATGTGAATAGTAGTGTTGCAACCACCCCTCGAGATCGAGGTATCCGTCGCGAATTGAAGATTTCTACGAAGAAGATCACTATGAACCACCTAAAGTAAATTTTATTAACTCGCTATTCCTTAAAATTGCTTGCCTACCAGGAAAAAGTCAGCCTTCTAAGCACTTCACTAGATCAAAACTCAAGGTCTTCATGGAGGCATTTCAGAAAGAGATAAAAGACATCAATGGGAAGCTAACAGGGTTTGATGAGAAACTGACGGGTTTCGATGAAAAGCTGGCGGGTTTTGATGAGATGAAAGGTCAACTCGGCACAATTTTGAGCATATTATCAGGAAAAGGAAAGGGGGTTGCAACGAACGAAGAAGAAGCGATATTCGACGAAGAAGATCACTATGAACCACCTAAAGGAGATGCCTCGGGTAGTAAATTTATTCTCATACCTTCGAAGAACACATGTGACGAAGATGGCATAGGACAACCAAAGCATGACAAATTAGAATAGACTGAGAAGCAGGAGGAACATGGGGTTGATGCTATGCTGAAAGAAAAATTGGAACACATGAATGAATGAATAAGA
This sequence comes from Linum tenue, assembly GCA_946122785.1. NCBI lineage: Eukaryota > Viridiplantae > Streptophyta > Magnoliopsida > Malpighiales > Linaceae > Linum > Linum tenue. The sequence continues at coordinate 65,971,938 of CAMGYJ010000009.1, read as the reverse complement.
AGCATAGAAGGATTTGAATCCTATGAGCCTATGGACGCATCGCAACTATGTTTAGTCCCAGATGTCATAATTCCTCATAAATTTCAAATGCCTGAATTTGAAAGATACAATGGCACTACTTGCCCAAGAAGCCATCTAGTCATGTTTTGTAATAAAATGGCTAACTATATTCTTGATGAAAGGTTGATGATACATTGCTTCCAAAATAGCTTGAGCAGCTCCGCGCTGAGATGGTATATGCAATTAGAGAAAATGAAAGTGAAAAGGTGACAAGACCTAGCCGATGCGTTCATGAGGCATTACAAGCTTAATCAGGATTTGGCCCCAGATCGGGAGGATCTACGTAATATGGAAAAGAACGAGAAAGAATCGTTCAGAGAGTATGCTCATAGATGGAGGGAGAAGGCGGCAGATGTTCATCCCCGCTGTCAGAAAAAGAAATGGTGTCAATCTTCTTCGGTACATTGAGGGTTCCGTATTACAACAACATGGTGGGGATTACCACAACCAACTTTGCGGACTTGCTAGTAATTGGAGAGCGAATTGAAAAGGGATTGAAGCAAGGCCAGATGGAAAGTCCAGAAGCCTCCAAGAAACCATACCAAACCCGAAGGGGAGATGGAGACGTTCTTTCTGCTCAAGAGGACTCATCAAGAGGAAGAAGGTGGAATCACCAACCCCAAAGCAATCAAGCTCATCCCTATGTCTCAAACACTGCACTAATTACTCAACGTCCGAGTTTACCTACTCAACCACCAGTCCAAAACTCGCCACTAGTAGCACCACCACCAAATAACCAAGAGCAAAATAATTTTGGGAGATACAAGAAACCCATCCAGATTGACCCTATTCCAATCACATACACTGAACTTCTTCCCCAACTACTTGAAAGTCGTCTGGTTTCTATTTTACCACGTGAACCTATGCAACCCCCATACCCACCATGGTACAAGTCAGAACAACATTGTGCTTACCACTCTGGAGTCGCAGGACACTCAATTGAAAGTTGTAGAGCGTTCAAGATTAAGGTCCAACAAATGGTGAATGCAGGTTGGTTGAAATTTGAAGGGAAGCCAGATCGTCCAAACATCAACAATAACCCACTTCCAACTCATGGAAATTAGTGTGTTTACTACAAGGCAAAGCTCGATGCAAGAATGATCCTCACCATATTAAGTAAATAAATGTCAAGATCATTTGCCCTGCTAAGATGTATCACCTCTTCTATCATCGTCATGAATAAAAGATCTTTCACATTTCGACTTATTTAGATCATTGTGTGACTATATCAACCTTAATCTATGAGTTTGCATCAATGTTTCGTCGTTAAAAGTGGTGAATTTTCATTTGTTGAAAATTGTTTTTTTTTTCTTCTTCTTCTTTCTCAACCATAAAAGTTCATTTTTATGTCTTCAAGACGAGCCATGTGATGTCCACGCTAAGCAAATATGAGCACCCTACTGGTGTTGAGAGTTTAAACATCATATCGATGTCGAGTGATTATAAATGCCCTACTAGTATCGAGAGTTTGAGCACCCACATGTTTTGAGAGTGTGTGCACTTCGCTAGAGTTGAGAGTATTAACACCCCACTGGTGTTCGCGGATTATGAATAAATAGTCAAAGGGTGTAATGAGAATACGACATCATGCTACTTGTAGAATCTCGTCGCTGCCATAGCCAAATGTTGCTAGCAAATTGGATTGACCAAGAAAAAACGTTTGAATAGTACAACGATTATTTGACATTATAAGCTATGGGAGAGAACTGCCCAATCGTCTTAGCCAAAAAACACTCATATTACCATGACAAAAAAAACTCTCGACCTTTTGATACTCTTGCTCCTAAACCCAAATACCAAAACGAAGAAGAGCATATATGGGGGCATAACCAAGTCAAGTAAGTCCCACAAAAAAAGGGGCCAAAAAGGAAACTAAAAAAGCAAAAAAAAATCAAAAATATTGTGGGACTTACAAATTGGACACCCCTTATAACATTTGAGTCTCGATCATTCACTGCAAGTCAAGATGTTTGTCGACCATTCACAAGAGAACCTGAAGCAACAACTTCCATGATAAAAAGGGGCTTTTGCAGCCAAAACTACATCAAATGAGGATCTCCATTGGTTATCATTTCAAAAACAAATTTCCATATCCAAGTTTGTATTCACAAATATCTAATTCATTCACTACTCGGCCCCACCTCTAAAGCCAAAATCTCGAGACAAGGGGGTAATGTAAGATGTATTCCCCAATATGTCCAAGAGCCACCACTATTTTTGAGAAAGCAAGACTTCATCCACAAAAACCATGATAATAACCATTAATATCACCCCCTACCCATCAATTAATCTCATACTTCGGGGGCAAGCCAAATTCCCCATATAAGAAACTTCAGATAGCCAAAAGCATACTTCATAAGAATCTCCTTATTCATCTCTCCCTAAAAAAAGGATTCCGACATTTGAAGTCTGATCAGACAGGAGTATCCTTTCGGGGTAAATAAGGATTTCCAATACCATGTTATATTAGAACCTCTTACTTTCATCATCCAAGATCCACATCATGGAGACCCGTCACCTCAAACACATTTGGACATCAAAGAAGGCACCTCATGGTGACCAGAATCTTTATTTCTCATTGTTCAATTTGATTTCAATCATAGACAATTTGAGTACAACGTCCTTACAAAATGATTAGCTTGATTTTGCCGCTGTCATTTTTTCTCATTGTTTGATTGATTTCTATCGCAAACAATTTGAGTACATTATACACAAAAATGGTTAGTTTGATTTTACCACTGTCATTTCTCTCGTTGTTTGATTGATTTATATCAAGAACAATTTGAGTTAATCGACGTTACCAAAATGTTAGTTTGATTTCTACCGCTGACATTTTTTTTTTCATTGTTTGATTGATTTCTATCGCAAACAATTTGAGTACATTATGCACAAAAATCATTAGTTTGATTTTACCACAATCATTCTTTCATTGTTCGATTTGATTTATGTCATAGACAATTTGAGAACAACATCCTTAGAAAATGATTAGTTTGACTTTATCGCTGATATTTTTCTCATTGTTCGATTTGATTTGTATCATAGACAATTTGGGTACATCTTTACAAGATGACTAGCTTGATTTTAACTTTATCATCTTCTCATTGTTCTATTTGATTTATATCATAAACAATTTGAGTACATCGTTCCTAAAAATGGTTAGCTTGATTTTACCGCTGAAAATCTAAAAATTGGGGTTGGCGTGCGCCTCGTTTACGTCACCATCAAGAAAACTTAACAATTGGCGAAGACAAACGCCTAAAATGTGGTCATCAGAAAAATGTAACAATTGGCGATGACGAACGTCGAGAAAATACGTCACCAACCAAATATTATCCTCCACTAAAATGAGAAAATGTGGTGTCTATAAGGCACCTTTATATACCTCTTTACATAAAGAGATATAAAGGGGGGCAACTGTAGACACCACATTTTGTCCGAGCAATTTAATAATTATTGCGACAAAATAAAAAGAGTTGAGAGCTCAATTTGTCTTTGGACTAGCAATAACAAATCCTAAACATCATTTCAATCAAATATACTTAAGCATCTTCAAATCAGATTGGATTGGAACGTTATAATCATCTAAATTTGGACTTCAAAGGAAATGTATGACTAAATGCATGGCTATAGCTAACTTTAGTTGTCACAATTTATTCAAAAGTTTTGTAGGGTTGATCAATTCAATAGATTTGATCCCCAACTATTTACACGAACTGAAATTGAGATGACGAGAACCATAAAGAAAATAGATTGCCATCAACTAATAATTACAAATTAGTTACAATTAATTACAATAGTGGTTACAGATTATGCAAAAATAAATAGTGTCCTGTGTCTAAGACAAAGCCCAAGTCAACCTCAGGTCAAAACCCACCAGTCAACTCCCAAATCCCGGTCAACAAAAGTCAATTATAGTCAAAGTCGAGCAAACTGATCCATTGACCCAGTCCAACCGATTACCAAAACCGGTCAGACTCAAACCGGTCATGTAGCATGCTTGGAGACCAAGCTGCCTTTTTCCCTATAAAAGACCCCTTCGGCTCTTGCAAAAGGGTGGGGACTGCGGGCTGGGATTTTCATCTTCTCCTTCTTCCCCAGCCTTCTTCTTCTTTCTTCCTTCACTTTCCTTTCCCCTCCTAAACGCACAAACAAACAAACAAAAAGCAGAAGAACAGAAGTAACAACTCCACTCTTCTTTTGAGCAGCAAACACACATACAGACAACCCATCAAAAGAGAATAAAAAACAAAGAGAGAAAGATTCTGAAAATTCTCATTCCACTTCCATCTTTATTATTGATGCAACGACGACAACAACAACGAAAGCTAAAAAACGAAAAAGAATCAACAGGCAGAGCAAGGAGTAGACAAGCAACTATACCCTCCATCAAACTTCAAGAGACAAAGGTAGCATAATAAAACTCAAATCGATCCATTTCAATGATTTGGGAAGGAATGTCGGATCAATCGTTTCTCCACTTAGCTTCATCATCATTCATGCTATCTAAGTGTTTTTATTACCAACGAGCACCATATTTTGCTTGTTTCTTGTGCTGCCGACCTTTTTGTTAAGTTTTCTTTTATGTGTTGTTCTATCTAAGCTAACCTCAATTCCCATAATTGAATTAAACCCAGTCACAGACCCGCAAATTCCAGCTCCAAAACAAGATTAGGGTCTTTGCACAGTGGAAAGATGATGAAAAAGCTCGGGAACATGTCGATTGAACTTGCTTTTCATCGCTTTCAGCATATTTGTCAGAATAAATTTTCTCTTCCTCAGCTTCATACACGAAATGTGATTCAGTCGAAGTCATCAAAGATATCACCTACTGTCCCAGCCCCAAATGAGAAGGGTATACAGATCATTTCCAAGTTCAGTTGCTTTGAAGATGCTTATGATCACTTTCAAGAACATTACAACGACATAATTCCTCTGTATAACCCAGGGGATATCATGCAACTCATGTCACTAAGCATAACATCAGCTTCCTGTTACCTTACGAACAAGATACGGAGATGGTCATGAAGTTACGGTGAGCACTGGCTGTTGGAGCATCTTCCGAAGATAGTGGATGGTCTTGTCTCTAGAAATGGCAAGCATGACCTCGTGGTCCAGTCAGGGCCATTTCAACGTGATTTAGTTGAAGTTAAATCCTCTTTTCAGGTGGCAGAACATTCGTCTTTTCTGTGTACGACACATAAGGTGTCGCGTGGCCAATGGGTTTATGCGTTTGTACTCGCGAAAGTGCTTGTTTTTGTTCTATTGATGCAAGTTCGTCGTAGGATTCAGCCTGAAATTTTCTTCGTCGGGCATGTACCGAAACATCTCTGTGCTGGAAGTCTTAAGGGATCTATTTACTATGAAAAGCCTGATTGGGTTTCAAGAGGATGTCAGGTAAATATTTTCCGCTTCCCTTCTGATTTTGTTTGGCTTGTCATAACTGGTGGAAGGAAGGGAGTGATAGAACCGAGCAAAGAAAACTGGGAAACAATGATGAAGTTATAACTATCTCTTGCTTATAAGTTTGGAATTATACATAGGTATGTTGAGGATGGCGTTGTTACGGAATGTTACATTCTGGACCCTTGTGTTGGTCTTGTTGTAGGAGCTCTTTCGGGATTAATTACTACTACTGAATGCTATCAGGACTTTTCTGAGTACCCCAAGGCGATTGTTGAAGAGGATAAATCCTTATCAATGAAGGTGTCATCATTTTTTGACACTACTGTTGCCCATAACCCTATTCTGCACGATAAATTAAAAGAATACAAGAAGCTTATGGCGGAAGCATGGAAGTTTCGTTTCTCGTAGTCTACCAGAGAAGAGGGGAGAGAGAGATGGAAGACGGATTGGAAAAAGGAAGCAGAGAGGTTTAAGCGGCTGTATTGGTTTTGGTCTCTAACCTGTGTACCCTCTCCCCGAAAATGACTAAACTGCCACTAGTATGACTTAAAATTTACCCGCTACCCCATCTGGTCTCTCTTTGCGAAAAGACAAAAAAAAAAAAAATGGCAACCCCCAGAATCGAACCCCAGACTTAGATCAATTAACCATCATAACCACGATTTATTCTTTGTCCAACTGATCCATCCGCTGGATTTAATTCAAAGAAAGGCTCAAGACATGAATCTCACATCCTAGTCTAGCTTCACTATGCTCGTTTTTAGTACGTTTGAAATTTCCTATTAATTTAGCCATGTTAATTTATGAACATCATTTTGTTGTCCTAATTCTTATATATAAATTTCCCAGAAATTCCCTTATTACAAAAATCATGGTCAATAGACCGCGATAATCGTTCACGGTGAAATCCTTTCGAAAATCATTTATCAACCAATCATTAAATTTAAACATCATAAATACATTTCATAACAACTCAATTATCGTCTTAGCCACGATCAATAGAACGTGTTAAGATCACTTCAAAGTCTCTCAATTTAATCGAATTACGTGGACTTTGATCCCGATTAACTCGGGTACGTATGCAACCAATAAGTTCGAGTCCAACCAATCTAAAAACCATTTTTACGTCAATAGACGTGAAAATCTGTAACTTTAAATTCAAAATTTACGCCAATCGAACTTTAAAAATTTACATTCAAAATAATAAAAATAATCAAATCTTACGCTTAAATACACAAATAAATCACAATTAATAACACACCCAACCCTTAAATGATTATCGATTTAAGTAGTACCCATCTTGGGGCGTTGTGGGGTGTGAATACACTTCCCCACACGTAACCGTACTCATGAACTTAGAAAAATCTAAAATTCGCAGATCAGATTTCTGGTTTTAACCTAAATAACAAAACCGGAAATGGGTGTTCGACCCACTCCAAAGTGCGGTCGATGGCGACTCCGAGCGTGTCGCGATGGACTCCCCGATCCGGAGGGGCGGTTGCGACAGTGCAACATCGCCTCCGAGATCGGGGGACCCGTCGCGTCATGCTCAGAGTCGCCATCGACCTTAGATGTGGGGTGGATCGAACACCCTTTTGGTGGTCAGAACCGGGATTTGGTCTGCGAAATCTAGGTGTCGCAACCGCCCTCAGAAAATCGGGGAAAGCTCGCGAATCGGTTTGGAGTCGCCATCGACCGTGCTTTGGGGTGGGTCAAACACCCTTTTCTGGTTTTAATTTTGTTAAAAACCAGAATTCTGGTATGCGAATTTTAGATTGTTCTAGGTTCGGGAGTACGGTTACGTGCGGGGAAGTGTATTCACACCCCACAACGCCCCATAACGGGTACTACACAAATCGATAAGTTTTTTAGAGGTTGGGTGTAATATTAATTGAGATTTGTTTGTGTATTTAGTTGTAGTTTTAATTGTTTTTTTTTAAATAAATTTTAGAGTCTCATAGGACGATGTGATTGGTGTAAACTTGAATTTAAAGTTACCGGTTTTCACGTCTATTGACGTAAAAAGGTTTTTTTTAGATTGGTTGGACTCGAACCTATCGGCTGCCTACGTACCCGGGTTAACCGGGATCAAAGTCCACGTAGTTCGATTGAATTGAGAGATTTTAAATGTTGAGTCTCATACGTTGAAATGTGGAGTAAGTTTTAAAGTGATCCTAAACACGTTCTATTGATCGCAATTAAGATAATTTGAGTTGTTAGTAAATGAATTAATGATTTTTAATGTGGTGATTGAACGCTAGATTGTTTTTCTTTTGTAAGAATTTCAACGAGAATGACCATCACGGCCTATTGACCATAATTTCATATTAGTAAAATCTCTAAGTAAAATAAATATGTGTATGTAAAATTAGGGACAAATTTAATCAAGGTTTTAACATTTTGAGATACTGAGAAGTAATCGTAACTTGGCCAATGCAAAGGTCTTGACACGATTAGCCGATATAAATTTTGCGGATTAAACTCACGGTAGAATAAAGAGTAGCGAAAGAATTAAGGAAACAATAAAAATATCGTAGTCCTAGGTTAGGCGCTTCACTATGTGTGTTTATCTCCTAGGATCAAAACGAAACCCTAAAACTCACTCACCTAAACCGACCGCCGCTCTCCCCTTTGTCTTTCTCTCTCTCTCTCTCTCGTACTCTCTTCCACGAAAACGAACCGGAGAAAAAAACCAAACCCAATATGCTCACTCCCCTCAATTCGATCCCTCTCCCCTTCTGCTCTCCTCTCGATTGAGCAAAGTAAAAAAGAAAGAACCAAACCATTCCATTTTCTCTCACTCTCTCTCTCTCGCTCTCTCACTCTCTCTCTCTCTCTCTCTCTCTCTCTCTCGCAATGCTCGATCTGCATTCTCCTCTCTGAGAGAAACTGAAAGAAGGGGACAAGGACGCCGGCGACGATGACTGAAGCAGTCGACTCTGGCAATTATTACGGCAACGAGGAAGGTCAGTGGTATGTCTAATTTCCGGTTGCATGTCGCATTTTTGGGGCTCGATTTGGTTGTTTAGGGTTCTAATCGAATTCGTCTTGCGTTTGTTTTCTACTAGGTATGAGGTATATGAAAGGAGGAGTGTTGGGAAAGGATGTATCAAAACTCCGGCGATGGAGGCAAATCGTTTCTGGCCGTGGAGACAACGAGGTTGAAAGAGCAGGAGGGTTCTAACAGGTAAGGGTATGCATGATTAATGGCAACATCGTTTAGCTTCTGTTGTTTTCTTGGTAGTCAAGGTTTTGGGATATTCTGCTTTGATTTTGCTATCACATGTTTTGGTGTTTATGACTGACTGTTTAGGGCTCAAACTTCTTGATTGTGGTAATGATTTGGGGCTGAAATTATATGTTTGTATGATGGCTTTAGCTTCTGGGGATTTTGGTGGTGGTAGTGGTAGTTTGAATCTGGAACTGCTGGTAGTTTATTGTGTGATTTGTGATGGTTTGTGGTTTCTGGAAATTTGTGGTATATTATGGTGGGCTCGAATCTGTTAGTTGGTTTTACGGCAACTGAATCTGGAAATTTGTTGTGTGTATGATGAATAACTGGGGAATTTAGCTTAGTGATGGTTACGCGTGTAGTCCAACATATAATAACAAACATACAAAAATAAGCAGAACGGGCAATGAAATAGTAAATGATGAACAAATATAGATTTATATATCTAGTATTGTAGTAGGCTTAAACATGAAATATTTAAATGAAAGTACTGAGATAATTAGGAAAGTAAATATAATGAATCCATAAGGAAAAGCAATATATTTGATTTGCTGATTGCTTTTGTTATTATGGTGACAATTGCCGACTTGTAATTTGCTTTGAAAATCGATTGGGCTTGATTGCTTTTGGAGTTTTATTTGGGTCAGATTGTAATTTGATTTCAGTTGATTGAGTTTGGTTTTGAAAAGAACTTAATAAGATGATTTAAGATGTTGAATGATAGAGATGATGGTTGGAATTTACTTTGCTACCAACCTTTCTGACTTTTTCTGTTGTTTGGGTGATGATTCTGCCTCTCCTTGATTCTCTGAGCTTCTTTGTCTGCTACCTCCTTTGTGCTTTTGCTGATGTTGGCGGTAGGGGAGATGTTTGTGGTGAGGGTTTTTTGTTGTCCCTTTTGGATTCCTTTTTGGTTTCTGTTTGTGTGTGTTTGTTTTTCCAAGAAGAGGAAAGGGAGGGGAGGAACCTGCCGGCAGCTACTTCGGCTTTGCTATTTGAAGGTTAGATGGTGAGTTAGACTCTTTTCTTCCGAACTTGTGTGTTGTCTTGCTTGCTGTCTCCTTACTCCTTTGTTTCTTCTGTATTGGTTTTGTTGATGTTTCTTTTGGTTAAAGAAGAAAAGGAGAGATTTTATTGCGTGTATGTCGAGTTCTTTGGCTGAGTTTTCTGTCTGTGTGTGAGGTTTTGTTGTGTTGCCTGTGTATAAGAACGAAGAAGGACGAGAGTCTAATTTCTCCTCTCTTTTATGGCTGCTTGTATGTACGAAAAGAGAGGGAAAAGGTGGGATGCAGGTAAGAAGATGAAGAGTGGCCTCCTGATCGTGGGTGAGAAGAAGAAAAGGTGAAGATGTTACTATGTTTCTCCCTTTTTACTGCTCGTTGATGGAGAAGAGGAAAAGAAGAATTGAACCGTAGTGAAGAAGAAAAGCGAAAAGAAGTATGGGATCTTTTTTGGTTGTTTTCAGAGAGTGAAGGAAATATATGTGGAAGAAGAAGAAAAGTATATCGGCAGAAAATAGAAGCAGACCCCCCACTTTGCAAGAACCCAACGGGTCCTTTTTTATAGAAAAATGGCAGCTTGGGGAACAAGTTTCTACAGTAGCGGGTTTGGGTCGGACCGGTCTGAATTGGGTCTGACTGATATGGGTTTGGTCAGACCTGTTTGTTCTCTGACCGGTTTGACTTTGTTGACTGGGGCTGGACTGAGTTGACTTGGGCTTAGGCTTTGATCCCTTGTAATAAAATTTGTAATTTGTAATCTTTGTTTAATGAAAGGGTCTATGTAATTGTAACTGATTATTAGTCATAGTTATAATTGTTATTTAGTAATCAAAACTTATGTTAAGGGTAATTTCTGTTTAACCTTCTCATCATATTTTATTGTTCTCAACTCCAACTCCAACGTGCAATTCAATTGTTATTGGTCTTATACAACTTATGACAATGAGATTAATCAACTGGTTAATTCGCTTAACCAAACCAAAACATGAAAATCGAAACCCCACTAACCCAAGCCGTGTGAATGTCTTAAACATCAACTTGACTCTATCCTCAACTTGACTCTATCAATCGAGATTTGCTATTTCTTATCTCATAGAGTTAATGCGAACACGACCGTCTCAAGCACTATCAATATATTTTAGTTTGAATATCAATTAACTCGCTATTGCAAATCTTCAATAAAAACTAAATTTTATGTAAGTAAAAAGGTTTTAACCCGGACAAAAAGTGGTGTCTACAGTTGCCCCCCTTTGTATATCTCTTGGTATTTGAGAGGTATACAAAGTTATCTTAAAACACCATTTTTGTCGGTTTAGATATTGTTAGAAGCTAAACAAAGTATCAATCAGTTCAAGCGACGATATAACTTGTTTGTTCCCATGCGGTATAGCAAAAAGGACTTGCTTACTCTCATGGTGGTATGGCCTGGTTTAGAGTATGGACTTGTTTAGTTTTTTTTTTTTTTTGTCCCATGGCGGTAGAGGCTGATTTGGGTTTTGCTAACATGGTGGTTCAACCTAGTTGGGATTCGTGGTCCCATGGCGGTATAGTCTGATCTTGGTCTATGTTGCCCCCATGGCGTTATAACCTGATTTGGGTTTTGTTGGTCCCTTGGCGGTATAGCCTGGTTTGAGTTTTGTTGTTTCTATGGCAGTATAGCCTGACTTGGGTTTCTTTATATCTTGGCGGTATAGCCTGAAATGATTTCTTTTTTATGGCGGTGTAGCCTGCAATGGTTTCCTTTCATGGCGGTATAGCCTGCATTGGTCTTTTTGTGTGGCGGTAGGGCCTGTCTTCTTTCTTAGGTATCGTGGTGGTAGGTTCTGAGTTAGTTCTTAGGTATTGTGGGCGGTGGTAGGGCTTGTGTTGGTATTTAGGCATCATGGCGATAGGGTTTGAGTTGGTATTTTGGCGGTATGGCTTGATTGGGTGAGCTTCCCGTGGCGGTATAGCTTGATTTGTGTTTTGTGGCGGTATAGCTTGGTCTGGGATTTTCATCCATGGCGGTATAGCCTAATTGATCATGTGTGTCTTGGTGATAAAATTCATGAGGATATGCGAAAGCTTAACTCGATGATGAGTGGCATAGAGTTGTGTGCTTGATATGAATTGCCGAATCAAGCAAATTGTTGAGTCTAGGTGTATCTTAGGTATGTGTCAAATTTGACTTGTAAATATTATCTAGACGTCGTATGGGCGGGAAAATGCAAGATGTTGTATGACGTGATATGACATGATGTAATGTCATGATTCGAAATGTTGTTGAAAGGGTACTGCCTAATTGATATTTACTTTGGCTTTGAATTCCTCGAAACTAGTCATTTACTGAATGATGTCATGTGATAAGTTTGACGCGTATGCATTTATGATGAGATATATGATGAAGTCTTGAAAGGTATGCAAAGGCCATGTATGATCATTCATCGTAGTTTTGATTTTTTGGCAAGGATTCTCTTAAATCGATCATCCACAAGGAGCTATGTCATTGTCCCTTTTAGTAAACTTGAATTTTATTGTGCTCCGCCAAAGTAGCATAGGTATCCCTGGTGGGTGCATTCTTCCTTTGGCGTGAGTCATCATCTGGAGGTACTCGGCTTGCCATATAGTATTTCCTCTTTGTCTCTTGAGTGAGTCCAAAGTATTTAATTTCTGGGACCGACGAAAAGTTGGTCCTTTGCTTGGACACCAGTGCTTGAGGGCTGATTTAGCCATATGATCTTCAATATATTTACATGATGGGTTGGTTATGTAGAAGGATCTCGTAGCATGGTGGTATCGGGATAATGTGCTCCCTAGCTTGATTGATCTTCTTGATATGCGACCGTGTAGTGTTTAGCTAAAAGGAATATGTCATCTCGGGTATTGTCTTGTTGATGTTGGTTTTCATAGACATGTTTGATTGACCTCATCGGGAAGTGTGAAGTAGCAAAATACTTTGTTGGGGGATAGTTTCAGTAACCCATTGGTTCAATGAATTCAGGGTATCCTGAGATATTTTTGGGGCAAGAAATTTGGGTAGTTTACTTTGTGAGGGTTTGAAATTCTTCATCCTCCAGAATACATCATTGTTATTTGGGCACTTTATGTCCTATTGGTACCAGTTCTGAGTTTTGTGGTTGGCCAATCTAGGATCTCAAACGCTTAATCTTGAGTTGGGCACTTAGTTTGGGAATCACGAGCTCCTTCTTCTAGCCATGTTGCTTTAAGGATGAATTGGCTGACTGGTTGGATACCCTGAATTGAGAGTAGATCGACTGAAATTACCCGTCTATTTATGAGTGGAAGACAACCTTTTTAGTATTTGAACTTCCTTCTCATCTAGGTTGCACCATTTTGCCCCTAGGATATGTTACTTGCTTTCCACTTTTCGGAACAAAGTGTGACTTTTACCAATCTTGACTTAAAATGAATGCAAACAATGTTTGAAAAAAAAAATTCATTTAAGAGGACATAATGGGAACTTCACTTTTTAAAAATCAAAGCCTTGCTGCGGGAATTATGTGCAATATGAGAAAAACGATTTCTTGCGTGGTTATTGTCACCTTGTTTAAAAATTCGTTCTTTTCGGAAGTCAAGCCATGAGAATATTCACAAGCCCTCACTTTCATTCTCACGCTCAATTTCGCTCACACTCATTCCTATGGGTGCTTCGAGTATACGACACTTTGGCTACTATCAAGATTCTTGTCGCCAAGTTGATGGACCAATGTGTCGAAGGTATAAGTTGCTGATCATGGAGATTTCATGTAATCTCTGTATGGTCTCGTCATGTGAGTTCTGGAACTTTTCTGGAAAGCGACTCTTGTACGTCAGAGTCATTTATGCTTTGGGAAGCTGAATTTTCTCAAATGAATGATGGATAAATGAGTCTCACATCCTCCATCGTCTAAGTTTCCTGCCGAGGGATTCTGACTTGCCCCCAAAGTATGAAGCTGGTTCATGGATAAAGGAGGTGTTTGTGTGATGTAGACTTCAACTGCTTATTGGCTCTTAGAATGATGAATGTTGAAGACTTTATGAGGCGATTATGATTGGCAAATCGTATTATCATGGTGGGTTTCCTCTTTGATTTGAAAGTATTGGATAATGGGGATCATCCTGGGGATGTCCTTTAAGCATATGTCGATAATCTTGTCTTGGGAACCCCATTTTATAGGGGTTTCTTGCGTTATTTCTTCAGGCTTGACTGGAAAGTATCATTTGGTCGGAAAGCTCTCTGATTTGATGACTATCCGTGCTTGGGTGTATAACTCCTGGTGATTGAGAGAATGGTCTATACTGCGCTCTTGTGACCAAGTTGAAGGTAAACTCGGAATCACCCGTTGTGACTTTTAAGCAGAGATAGCTAGTAACTTGTGACGATTTAGAGTGGATGTAACTTTAAGCACTCATGTAGGGGCGTCTAATATGTAAGTCCCGCACGTTTTTTTTTTACATTTTATTTTGATTTTATTTTTCTTGCCTTTTTGGCTTTTTTTTATGTGCGGGACCGATTTTGACTTTGTTACGCCCCCATACATGGTGTCATTTTGACGCTTTTGATCCTGTGCACTAATGAGTTCGTCAAATAGGATCATTCGGCTTCTCCCAGTCTTCTAGTCACAAGGATTCTGTGAGAACTTGGGTGTTTTGACGTCGACATATCGATGCTTGCGAACCATAACTTGGCTATTCAATCTTCTTTCTAGTCGAGCCCTGATTTGAAAGGGAAGGTTGGATATGGTAGTGACAAGCTTCTACAAGTAGCCTGATGTCGTATCCTCGTCACACCCTTTGACTATTTAGCTCACACTATTTCATGGACACCAGTGGGGTGTTTATGCTCTCAACTTTAGTATAGTGTGCACATTCATCCCTAGCAGGTTGTGCAAAATTATGATACTATCAAGGTGTTTATAATCACTCAACACCAATGGGGTGTTCAAAATCTTGACACCAGTAGGGTGTGCACTCTCTGAATATTTGTGGGGTGCAAAAATTCTTGACACCGACAAAGTATTTATAATCACCTGACACCAGTGGGGTGCTTATATTGGCTTAATATAAAAATCTCATGCCTTAATTTGGAAGCATGAAATGCAATTTTAAGATTCCCATTTTAGAGGAGAAAAATTCATTTAAATTTTTTTTTGGAAGAGATGCAATCATTTTGAAAAGAAAAGGACCATTGATGCAAAGTCTTAAATCAATATCGATATAAGTCACTCAATGTTCCAGATAAGTCAAAAAGGTGGATGATCTTTTATTTCTTGCAGAAGGAAAAAGCTTATACATGGTGGGACATCTCGTACAATGATCAACATCATCTTCTAGTCAAGCCTTGCCTTGCGATGGGCTTACTGATTCCCATTACTTGGCTGTAGGTTGTTATTGATGTTGATATTTGGACGATTGGCTCCTTCTTCGAACTTCAGCCACCTTGCTTTCACCATTTCTTGTACCCTTATCTTCAGGGCGTTACAATTCTCCACTAAGTGTCCTGGAGCTCCAGAATGGTAACCGCATTGTCTATCAGATTTGTACCACCTTGGATATGGGGGTTGCAGAGTCTCGCCTGGAACACAAGTGATTAGATGATTGTGGAGTAACTGAGGGAAAAGTTTGGTATATGTGATCGGGATAGGATCAAATTTCCTTTTTGTTTCCTTGGGATAATGCGATCTCGATTACCCCCTTCTCGTGGCAATTTCTTCATATTTGGGACTGTTGGTAGGATGGTATAGTTTGGTGGTTGCAGTACTGGTGTTGTAGTTGCGACATATGAGCATTCTCGATTGGTATGGGGGCGATAGTTCCAAGTCTTTTTTTGATGACTCCCCTTTATCTCTTAACATTGTGTTGCCCCCATAATCTTCTTGTTTTTCTGAAATTTGCAGCTCAATGTGCTTGGATTCTTCTACATCTTCAGGTCATGCATAGTCTTTGAGGCTATGTTGTCTGGCTTATCATTTAATGTTTCTTTGCCGAGTGGTTGGCACAAGTTATTGTCATCGAATGACACATCACCATTTTTTACTTCCGTTGCATTCTTCTTGTTTGTCAAAATCTTCAAGATCATGCTAACTTCCTCTTTCATGTCCTCGAGTGCTATCACCCTCTTTTAATATTGCTCAATTCCTTCTCGATTGAATCCATAACGAGCTCAACTTTGGATCTGGTCGAGTACTTGAGGGTCTGGCTTTGTCCTTGTGAATGATCAATTTTAGAGAATCTCGATTTTGTTAAGTTGTTTCATGGTGCTAAATGAGGTGTGTATGTATGATATTGACGCTTATGCTAACGATGCAAAAATGATTTCTCGTGGATGCATGTGTACTTTGCAAAATATTTGTGATTAATATGAATGAATGAGGAAATGTTGGTGTAATGAGTTTAAAATACTTTCACACATACAAATAAATTACTGTCATCACTAGTGATGTGCAAAACACACGTTCCACGTATAGGCAAGACAAGAAGTGATCATAAGATAAATTCTTTCGCAAACTTTGCTTTATTGAGGTAAACCTAAGGTATTTTGGCAGCATAACATAGGTTTTTGGGTAGGCTCTGGGATAAGTTTGCGGTTTAGGTAGTTTCTAAGCAAACTATATGCTGGGTCCGGATCTTTAGGAATTGGTTCCCAAGTTGTATCCGTCTATAGCTCTTTCGAGCTAGGCGAATACCTCAAATCAACCTCGGATTTGAGTTCAACTTGGTTAGAAAGTTTCGCATGACTCCTTCTATTGTAAGAGTCACGTTACACCTTTCATTTTCTTAAGGGAGAGCTCGGGTATAGAGCTTTTATGTATGAATGCAAATAATTAAATAAGAGATAAATTGAAAGCACAAATATATAATAACACCCAATGCATAAAAGGTAAAGAGAGCTTATCAATTTAATTAATGTAGCTCGATCCCCATAAATCCCCAGCGGAGTCGCCACTGTCGCAACCGCCCTCGGAAAATCGGGGAAAGCTCGCGAATCGGTTTGGAGTCGCCATCGACCGTGCTTTGGGGTGGGTCAAACACCCTTTTCTGGTTTTAATTTTGTTAAAAACCAGAATTCTGGTATGCGAATTTTAGATTGTTCTAGGTTCGGGAGTACGGTTACGTGCGGGGAAGTGTATTCACACCCCACAACGCCCCATAACGGGTACTACATAAATCGATAAGTTTTTTTAGAGGTTGGGTGTAATATTAATTGAGATTTGTTTGTGTATTTAGTTGTAGTTTTAATTGTTTTTTTTAAATAAATTTTAGAGTCTCATAGGACGATGTGATTGGTGTAAACTTGAATTTAAAGTTACCGGTTTTCACGTCTATTGACGTAAAAAGGTTTTTTTTAGATTGGTTGGACTCGAACCTATCGGCTGCCTACGTACCCGGGTTAACCGGGATCAAAGTCCACGTAGTTCGATTGAATTGAGAGATTTTAAATGTTGAGTCTCACACGTTGAAATGTGGAGTAAGTTTTAAAGTGATCCTAAACACGTTCTATTGATCGCAATTAAGATAATTTGAGTTGTTAGTAAATGAATTAATGATTTTTAATGTGGTGATTGAACGCTAGATTGTTTTTCTTTTGTAAGAATTTCAACGAGAATGACCATCACGGCCTATTGACCATAATTTCATATTAGGAAAATCTCTAAGTAAAATAAATATGTGTATGTAAAATTAGGGACAAATTTAATCAAGGTTTTAACATTTTGAGATACTGAGAAGTAATCGTAACTTGGCCAATGCAAAGGTCTTGACACGATTAGCCGATATAAATTTTGCGGATTAAACTCACGGTAGAATAAAGAGTAGCGAAAGAATTAAGGAAACAATAAAAATATCGTAGTCCTAGGTTAGGCGCTTCACTATGTGTGTTTATCTCCTAGGATCAAAACGAAACCCTAAAACTCACTCACCTAAACCGACCGCCGCTCTCCCCTTTGTCTTTCTCTCTCTCTCTCTCTCTCGTACTCTCTTCCACGAAAACGAACCGGAGAAAAAAACCAAACCCAATATGCTCACTCCCCTCAATTTGATCCCTCTCCCCTTCTGCTCTCCTCTCGATTGAGCAAAGTAAAAAAGAAAGAACCAAACCATTCCATTTTCTCTCACTCTCTCTCTCTCGCTCTCTCACTCTCTCTCTCTCTCTCTCTCTCTCTCTCTCTCTCTCTCTCTCTCTCTCTCTCTCTCTCTCTCGCAATGCTCGATCTGCATTCTCCTCTCTGAGAGAAACTGAAAGAAGGGGACAAGGACGCCGGCGACGATGACTGAAGCAGTCGACTCTGGCAATTATTACGGCAACGAGGAAGGTCAGTGGTATGTCTAATTTCCGGTTGCATGTCGCATTTTTGGGGCTTGATTTGGTTGTTTAGGGTTCTAATCGAATTCGTCTTGCGTTTGTTTTCTACTAGGTATGAGGTATATGAAAGGAGGAGTGTTGGGAAAGGATGTATCAAAACTCCGGCGATGGAGGCAAATCGTTTCTGGCCGTGGAGACAACGAGGTTGAAAGAGCAGGAGGGTTCTAACAGGTAAGGGTATGCATGATTAATGGCAACATCGTTTAGCTTCTGTTGTTTTCTTGGTAGTCAAGGTTTTGGGATATTCTGCTTTGATTTTGCTATCACATGTTTTGGTGTTTATGACTGACTGTTTAGGGCTCAAACTTCTTGATTGTGGTAATGATTTGGGGCTGAAATTATATGTTTGTATGATGGCTTTAGCTTCTGGGGATTTTGGTGGTGGTAGTGGTAGTTTGAATCTGGAACTGCTGGTAGTTTATTGTGTGATTTGTGATGGTTTGTGGTTTCTGGAAATTTGTGGTATATTATGGTGGGCTCGAATCTGTTAGTTGGTTTTACGGCAACTGAATCTGGAAATTTGTTGTGTGTATGATGAATAACTGGGAAATTTAGCTTAGTGATGGTTACGCGTGTAGTCCAACATATAATAACAAACATACAAAAATAAGCAGAACGGGCAATGAAATAGTAAATGATGAACAAATATAGATTTATATATCTAGTATTGTAGTAGGCTTAAACATGAAATATTTAAATGAAAGTACTGAGATAATTAGGAAAGTAAATATAATGAATCCATAAGGAAAAGCAATATATTTGATTTGCTGATTGCTTTTGTTATTATGGTGACAATTGCCGACTTGTAATTTGCTTTGAAAATCGATTGGGCTTGATTGCTTTTGGAGTTTTATTTGGGTCAGATTGTAATTTGATTTCAGTTGATTGAGTTTGGTTTTGAAAAGAACTTAATAAGATGATTTAAGATGTTGAATGATAGAGATGATGGTTGGAATTTACTTTGCTACCAACCTTTCTGACTTTTTCTGTTGTTTGGGTGATGATTCTGCCTCTCCTTGATTCTCTGAGCTTCTTTGTCTGCTACCTCCTTTGTGCTTTTGCTGATGTTGGCGGTAGGGGAGATGTTTGTGGTGAGGGTTTTTTGTTGTCCCTTTTGGATTCCTTTTTGGTTTCTGTTTGTGTGTGTTTGTTTTTCCAAGAAGAGGAAAGGGAGGGGAGGAACCTGCCGGCAGCTACTTCGGCTTTGCTATTTGAAGGTTAGATGGTGAGTTAGACTCTTTTCTTCCGAACTTGTGTGTTGTCTTGCTTGCTGTCTCCTTACTCCTTTGTTTCTTCTGTATTGGTTTTGTTGATGTTTCTTTTGGTTAAAGAAGAAAAGGAGAGATTTTATTGTGTGTATGTCGAGTTCTTTGGCTGAGTTTTCTGTCTGTGTGTGAGGTTTTGTTGTGTTGCCTGTGTATAAGAACGAAGAAGGACGAGAGTCTAATTTCTCCTCTCTTTTATGGCTGCTTGTATGTACGAAAAGAGAGGGAAAAGGTGGGATGCAGGTAAGAAGATGAAGAGTGGCCTCCTGATCGTGGGTGAGAAGAAGAAAAGGTGAAGATGTTACTATGTTTCTCCCTTTTTACTGCTCGTTGATGGAGAAGAGGAAAAGAAGAATTGAACCGTAGTGAAGAAGAAAAGCGAAAAGAAGTATGGGATCTTTTTTGGTTGTTTTCAGAGAGTGAAGGAAATATATGTGGAAGAAGAAGAAAAGTATATCGGCAGAAAATAGAAGCAGACCCCCCACTTTGCAAGAACCCAAAGGGTCCTTTTTTATAGAAAAATGGCAGCTTGGGGAACAAGTTTCTACAGTAGCGGGTTTGGGTCGGACCGGTCTGAGTTGGGTCTGACTGATATGGGTTTGGTCAGACCTGTTTGTTCTCTGACCGGTTTGACTTTGTTGACTGGGGCTGGACTGAGTTGACTTGGGCTTAGGCTTTGATCCCTTGTAATAAAATTTGTAATTTGTAATCTTTGTTTAATGAAAGGGTCTATGTAATTGTAACTGATTATTAGTCATAGTTATAATTGTTATTTAGTAATCAAAACTTATGTTAAGGGTAATTTCTGTTTAACCTTCTCATCATATTTTATTGTTCTCAACTCCAACTCCAACGTGCAATTCAATTGTTATTGGTCTTATACAACTTATGACAATGAGATTAATCAACTGGTTAATTCGCTTAACCAAACCAAAACATGAAAATCGAAACCCCACTAACCCAAGCCGTGTGAATGTCTTAAACATCAACTTGACTCTATCCTCAACTTGACTCTATCAATCGAGATTTGCTATTTCTTATCTCATAGAGTTAATGCGAACACGACCGTCTCAAGCACTATCAATATATTTTAGTTTGAATATCAATTAACTCGCTATTGCAAATCTTCAATAAAAACTAAATTTTATGTAAGTAAAAAGGTTTTAACCCGGACAAAAAGTGGTGTCTACACTAGGTTTATGGGTTTGGTAGTACGGTTACGCGTGGGGAAGTGTATTCACACCCCACAACGCCACAAATGGGTACTACTTAAAATCGATAAGTTATTAAGGGTTAGGTGTACAATAATTTGCGACTTTATTGATGTATTTAATTGAATTATTTTAATAATTTTGGGTGTATTTTTAGAGTTCAATTGGATGTAAATTTTGAATTGTTATAGTTACTTGATAATTTTCACGCCTATTGATATAAAAATATTTTTTAGATTGGTTGGACTCAAACCTATTGGTTGCCTACGTACCCGACTTAGTCGGGATCAAAGTCCACGCATTTCGTTTTAAAATGAACGATTCTGAAAGAGAAACCTAGCACATTCTATTGATCGTGCCTGAGGTTTTCATGAGGAAAATGTTCTTTGATTTTGTAATTGGGTGATCGATGAATTTGAAGGAATTCCAACTTATGAAATCATTGGGGTCTATTGACCATGATTTCGTATTAAGAGATTTTATTTTGTGTAAAACTTGTTAAGGGTTTTTCTATAAAAACGTGTGTTATGAATGAGGATGCTCTAAAATTAGGAAAATGATAAAACGTTTGAATGTTTAGAATGCTTTAAATAGTTGTAGTTAATAAGTCAAACAAAAAAAGTAGTTAATTGTAGTTGATATAAGTTCGCATATTAAACTAAATTGCGGATGAAATAAGGAGCAGAAAAAATTAGCTTTAACAAGTAATACACAGTTGTCTTATTGGTTTACTGTGTAGATTCGATATATCGAAACGCAGAAGAGAAAAATTTCATTTTGTGTTTCGTTTTGCAGGAGAGACGAGTGGCAGCGGGTAGTTTTAAAGGGAACTGAGGGGTATTTTAGTCAAATTTCAGATTAGCTATGTTAGAAGTAGAACTAACCAGAAAACCCTTACCCATTCTTGTTTAACCCGAGCCGCCCTGAAATTTCGGGGTCGTTTGGAAGTTGCGATTGTTAAATAGATGTATTGTTGAGAATGCATGTATAATATTATACATGTATTGTCGAATTTGATGCATTGTAGAATACAACGTTTGATATGTGTGATTGTGTATGTCGCATAAGCTAAAAGCTGAGACAAAACAATCTCAACTCAACTATCTCAACAATCACAACTAAAAGTTGAGATATAACAATCACTCAAAATGAGTGATAGTTTCTGTCACATCACAGAAACAATCCATGTATTGTTTCTGCTAAAAAAACAAAAAAACGATGCATTGTAAACAATACATGCATAATGACAATTTCAACAAAACTATTGCAACTTCCAAACGACCCCTTCATTTACTACTCTTTTCTCTCGTTCCTTGAGGAACCAAACAGAACCAGAGAGACAAATCGAAGTGAATCCTATCCTACCTTCTTCCTCTCGCCATTCTCAATCTGATCTCCCGCGCTTTCCGTTCAACAGACCAGCGAGCATAGACAGGACAGAAAAGGGAAGCTGGTCGCTCCTCTATCTCGATTCACAACCTCTCTCTCCCTCTTTCTGGAACAAACAACGAGAAAGAGAACGACGATGGCGTCGGCGTCGGTGGGAACTGACGGCGCTGGGTGCCGGTGACGATGATGACTGTGGCGACAAAGGTAAGGGTTTTTTTTTGGTTTGCATGTGGTTTTTCGGGGTTGTTCTGTTTTTTTACTGGGGTTCTGACCTAGATTTAGCTTGTTTTCTGGGTTTCGATTCTCGACGACGATTGCCACGGCGACCCTACTAACAGTCTCCCAAATCGGAGAACAAGCGACGATTTAGGTAAACCCGACACAAATGTTTATTCTTCTGTTTGTTTAGTATTTTGAATTTTATCTTCTTTCATTTGCAGGTTTCAGATTAAGAAGCCTAGGTGATATTTCTCCCAAAATTCTTGTCTTGATTAAGTTTACAAGTTTATTTGGATTAGGATGTCTTCGTCATTCTTCTCGTCAGTGGCATGACTTCCTCAAGGCCCAAAGATGGATTGAAGGTAACTGAGAAAAGAGGCTGAGAGTACGGTCAGCGGTTAGCGCACCGCATCGACCAATATAATAATAGTCTGCCACTTCCAAACAGTTAGGTCAGGTCCCCGATTATAAGTTCTCGTTGACCACGGCCTATAGGAACCAAGCTATCTACGGCTTTTAACCCTGTTTGCATAGGCTCGTGCACAGATTTACGTTTAATAATCCCAGGAATACTTTTACTATATATGTATGATAATTGACAGTTGTTAGCCCCTGGTTCTGTTGATTTGGTCTTCGTTCCTGGTTCCTAGCTGTGCCCCGGACCAGCCCACCCGACCACCCGATCATAGCATCGATAGCTCTGCCTTGCAAACGATTTTCAAAGGTTAGTTGCTACTGCTGACTTATGCTTCTGAGTTTTTGTCGAAAAGAACAGGGCTGGGTATAGATGTAGAGGAGAGGCCTTGGAATAAAACAAAAGAAAGAACAGGGGCATGGTTTCTGATTTTCCAGCTTAAGCCTTTTTGTTTGTTTATTACAATCTCTGAAATCTGTGTTTTGGTAGCCATGGGTTTAGATATGAATCTGGTAGCTAAAGTGACTAAGAAGAACCAGAATAAGCTAAAGCCACAGTTGCAAATATATAGTAGATCTGAACACAACAACAGAGAGCATCCACAAGCATTATCATCTTTATTTGAAAAAACCAGTTTTGATAATTTGATTAGGTGGGTTTCGAAAGGTTTATGTTGGGGTTAATATGGGGTTTTGTGAACCTGATATAGTTTTGAAATTGGGACTTGTAGGTGTGTGATGTGGGTTTGGATGGATTCAATTCGGAAGCTTATGGTTTTATGGTACAGGTTTATGAATTTGTGTTCTTGCAATCAAGGGTGGTTTATGCTAATGTGGTTGTGATTGACTTTGGCATTATTTTGGGATTTTGGGCTTTGAAATCTGAAATTCCATGATAATTGTGATCAACTTCCTCGCTCAAATGCAATCCATATGGGATCTTCTCTCACAAGGTGATCCCCGTTGGAAATGCCTCGATGATGCACGTCTGTATACTGAACATCAAGATCAAATGTAGCTTATCCAGTTCCTTATGGCGCTCCACTCGGATTTTGAAGCTGTTCGAGCTTCTCTTCTCCATCGAAGCCCCCTTCCCACTCTCGAAAGTGCTGTCTCAGAACTCATATCTCAAGAAACTCGCCTCGGAATGTTGAAAACTCGTCGATCAGACATGGCGCTAGCAACAACATCTTCTTCAAACAAGTTCTGTAAGAACTGCAATCGCACGGATCATACTTTAGCACACTGTCCATCTGTCGAATGCAGGTACTGTCACAAGATAGGTCACATCATGCCATTTTGTCCGACACGACCGCTCAAACCGGACGCTAACAAAAACAAGACTACTCCCAAGAAGAGTGGTCATTCTGAGTCTTCTACTCGCTTCGTTGCAGCTCCTGCCATAAGTACCCAGGATGCTAGTACAACTTCTTCTCCGTCTCTTACTCTCAGCGACCTGGAAAATATTATCACTCAACTGCGAGGTAACTCTAATCTTGCACCTGCCATGTCTGTCCTATCAAGTACCAATGCTTGGTACCTTGATTCTGCTTGTTGCAATCACATGACTTCCGATTCTACACTTTTTCGCTCCAAACAGCTCTCTCAGAACAACTCAAATATTCAAACTGCCAATGGCTCACTCATGCCCATTGAACATATAGGCACTATTTGTTCTTCTGATATGGTCCTTCCTGATACATTTTTTGTCCCCAATTTAACCCTCAACCTCATATCTGTTGGTCAACTTTGTGACCTTAATCTTGAACTCACATTCTCAAAATCTGGTTGCCGTGTGCAGGATCCTCAGACGGGACAAGTCATTGGGACAGGCCGTAAAGTGGGGCGTATGTTTGAACTCACCTCACTTCATTTACCTCCACCCAAACCTACTCCTTTTGTTGCCGTTACATCCTTGCAACTCTGGCATGATCGTTTAGGGCATGCATCCGTTCATAATCTTCGTCTATTGGCCTCTCAAGGCACTATCGGTCCTTTTTCAATAAACTCTCTTCAATGTGCTCCTTGTACCACCGGTAAAATGTCGGCTTTACCTTTCAATAATAGTGACTCTATCTCGTCATCTCCTTTTGATCTTGTTCACACCGATGTTTGGGGTCCCTCATCTACCGTGACAACAAGTGGTTCACGATACTTTGTCATTTTTATTGATGATTATTCTCGTTATACATGGCTTTATCTATTCCGTCAGCGCTCTGAAATTTCTTTGATTTACTCTCAATTTGCCTCTATGGTTCAAACGCAATTTGATTGTAAAATCAAAATCCTTCGATCTGATAATGCTATGGAGTATGTAGATAATGCTCTCCAATCTCTCAAAAAATCACATGGAACACTTCTTCAACGCTCTTGTCCTCATACCTCCCAACAAAATGGTCGTGCAGAGAGAAAGCATCGCTCCATTCTCAACACTGTTCGCACCCTGCTTATCTCATCATCTTGTCCTGAAAAGTTTTGGGGTGAAGCTGCACTCACTGCAGTCTACCTATAAAATCGCATTCCATCATCGGTACTCCAGTCCATCTCCCCTTATGTGTAACATCCCGTTCTGGCAAAACCCATATTTCGATCGTTAGAAATTTCACGGTCTAAAATAGTGTTTTAATAGCATTTCGACGAAAATCGGATTATCGATTGATCCGATAAATATCAATTACTATATATAAATATAGTAATATGTATTAATAATATTATATATATAATATATATATATATATATATATATGGGGAGTTCTACGGTACCCAGGGTGAAATCCGGGGTACCACATACCTTGAGTAAGAAAACGCTATCCAGAACTTGAATTGACTGATCTTTCGGACACGATACTATACTCTAACCCTTAAAGATCAAAATCTAGGTCTTAATCTCTAAATCTTATACCCCAAGATCAATTTAATTGGAAACAATAATCGACGGTTATGATTCATCCAAATATAGGCAAAAAATCAATGCACCATCTTACGGTTTATAGTTTATGATTTAGATAATTAGGGCCTAGGGTTCACTCATTAAGGGTTAGGGTATAGTATCATGCCCAAAAATCCTGCTAATTCGGGGTCTAGATAGATTTTTCATACTCAAGGTATGCGGTACCCCGGATTTCACCCGGGGTACCGTAGAAGGCACCATATATATATATATATATATATATATATTAGTTAGTCATACACCCGCCTAGGTGTCGCAAAGAGACGAGTAAAGGGAAAGTAAAGCGGTTGGGCGCTTATTACATATAAAATGTGCCCAAATCATTTTCTCCCCATTATTCCCAAACTCGGTAGGTAGAGAAACCGAACCAAATACAGAGCGCGCAGGGGAGGGTTCGAAAGGAACTGCAAGCTTGATTCTCGAGGTTAGGTGATCTGAAATTTTGTGTAGTTGTCACGTCTTACCTTCTTATTGCTTAATTGACCCATTTACAGCCTTATAGCGAAGTTTTGGCTTAACAATTCCTTAGTTTTTCGATAGATGGAATTAGGGTTTCGGAGTATCCGGAAGTCGGATGGAGCCCAGAATTCGTATATGAGCTTCCTGCAGCGAGGTAATTAATCCTCTGGTTCTAATCCATGAATTTTGGCTATTATTTAGGTCGGAGCCGGGATCGCTGAATTTAGCTCCGGTCAGGGTTTGATGTGTCTTTATCGAGAATTTGATCCAGAGCTTAGTACTAACATTGACGGGGATACTGCAGGGGATATTAGGACAATCTCGGATTTTGATTCTGAGTTTGTTTGAGAAAAGTGAAATTTAGTTCGGGAGGCTAAAACCGGTGTTTGAACGACCAGAACTGGTGAGGGATTAGCACGGCATACCGGGTTTGTCGTATCACGATAATTATATTGATGCTTAGAATTGACCTAGGTGAACTAGAATGGCATGATTAGGGGTGTATGAACTTTTGTGCTATATGTTGAACCCTGGACTGCTATATGATATTATTGAATTTCCCTAATCGATATGGACCTTGTTTATGTTGATGAATGCATATATGCTGCCAGATGTGGGTTTAATTGTGGATATGATTTTTCATGATTGTTGTATTTGGATTCACAAGTGGGAGAAATAAACTTCCCAGTGTGATATTATGATGTTCTAAGGAGGATGACTTGCACGAGGGTTTATCCCGAGGAAGTGCAATTATACGACTCCTGATTTACCTATGTTGAGCCAATTATGGCCAGGTCAAGTACATGTGCAAGTAACGAATTATGATTAAGCAAGATGAGATATGAATCATGTATAAGGATACCAAATATGAGTGTTGTGGTCTCACGGTCAACTACATAGTAATTAGGGCTCCTATGCTATTACTCTATTATGATATGTATGATAGTCACACCTCTCATGTGGTGGTGACTGAAGATTTCTTACGAGATATGACCACACCCAAAGCGGTGTCGGGGTATGACTACACCCATAGTGGTGTGGGGTATGTATGACCACATCCGACGGGATGTTGGGGTATGTATGACTACATCCGACGGGATGTGGGGTATGTTTCCCGGGAGAGTTATTAGCATGGGAGTAGCCAGGCGCCTATAAGTAAAACATGATAAGACGCATATGCATAAGTCAAGGTGGTTGAGTCTTTTGTCTATTGGGATATGAGGATGGCTGAGGTCCGATCCTAGTGTTTTGGCTTGATTGCTAGATGTATGGTAAGGGTATGCTTTGTTATGAACTCACAATGCAATGATTGTCTCACTCAGCCATGAGCTGACCCTCTTTCATCCTTTTTCTCTGCTTATGCTATGTGTAAGCAGATCATCAGCAGTAGCAGTAGCAAGTACATAGGTGTGAGCAGAACGAGGAGTTGAAGGCAGAATGAGGTATTGTCTTCAACTATTATGTGCTTGGACTACTACTAGGGATTTTGGCCAGTGATCCACACCTTTTTGTAAAAATGTTTTCAGAACATTTTTCATGTGCATATTAGCTTCTGATGTAGTGTGAGATATCCATTGGTGTGGAAAGTTGATGATATGTGTATATTTGTGTGGTTGTGTAAGTTGTGACGATTATGGTATGTATAAGTATGATATGCAATTGTGGAGTATGAAAACTGTGACTATGGCTATGAAAGCCAATGTATATGGTTATGGGTATATGTGTATGTCTATGGATGCAGGGATTCAAATAAATTATTGTGCAGGATTTAGTTACAAGAACCGTTAGCCCATTACGCGAGTAATTCATGTCGAAATTTTATTTGGGTAAATTTTATAATTAATGTAACACCCGAGATTATTTCCGCTGCAATTGTATGAACAATATGATTAGGTAATACGTATAGGGTAGGGTGTTACATTATGAACGTCTCTATGGTACACCCCCATCTTACAGTCACCTCAAAATCTTTGGTTCTGCTTGTTTTGTTCTTTTACCTCCTCACGAGCGTACAAACATTCAACCTCGTGCTCGTCTTTGTTGTTTTCTTGGTTATGGGATTGAACATAAAGGGCATCGTTGCTGGGATCCAATATCCAATCCACTACGTGTATCTCGTCACGTAATTTTTTGGGAGAACACTATGTTTTCATCACTATCTCCATTTCGTGCTGATACATCTAGTTTTTTCTGTGATCCATCTATAGATTTATTTCCTTCTGATGTTTCACCTAATTCTACCACCGAGTCAACCCTCATAAATCACCCCTCACCCGATTCATCAGTCACACCACCAGCTGATAGTGCTCCTCTGGCTCCACCCACGGCTTCTCCCTCTGACTATGTCCTACCTGAGGATCCTGCACAAGAAGGTACTTCTTCTCGTCCTATTCGTAATCGCGTTCCCAATGTTCGGCTTCATGATTATCATTGTTACTCCACCTCTCTCTATGAACCTTCTACCTATAAGGAAGCTAGTACTAACCCTCTTTGGCAGAAAGCAATGGCAGAAGAGAATGCAGCTCTTGATAAAACTCATACTTGGGATCTAGTTTGCTTACCACCTGGAAAGACTCTTATAGGAGCCAAGTGGGTTTACAAAATCAAAACCCATGCTGATGGCTCTATTGAAAGATACAAGGCACGAGTAGTCGCCAAAGGATACACTCAAGAATATGGCATTGATTATGAAGAAACATTTGCTCCTGTTGCTCGACTCACATCCTTTCGCATTTTATCAGTAGTTGCAGTTGTTCGTCGATGGAAACTTCTCCAAATGGATGTCAAAAATGCATTTCTTCATGGCGAACTACAAGAGGAAATTTATATGAAGCCTCCTCCTGGATATCCATGTCCATCTGGTAAAGTTTGTCGTCTTCGACGAGCTTTATATGGGCTTAAACAAGCACCACGTGCTTGGTTTGATACATTTAGCCGCACTTTACAATCATCAGAATTCACTTCTAGTGCATATGACCCAACTCTATTTATTCGCCGAACTTCTCAAGGCATCATTATCCTTCTTTTATATGTTGATGATATGATAATCACTGGTGATGATCTAAGTGGCATTGCAGATCTTCAACAGTTTCTTAGCAACAACTTTGACATGAAGGATCTTGGTTCTATTCGGTACTTTATGGGCTTAGAGGTCACACCGACAGATGATGGTAGTTATTCACTATCCCAAGTTAAATATGCATCTGAGTTACTCTCTCGAGCACACCTTACAGATTCAAAGACAGCTTCTACTCCTCTTGAGCCCAATGTCAAGCTTTCTCCTGGCGATGGACCTCTACTCGATGATCCTACACTTTACAGACAACTTGTCGGGAGCCTTATTTATTTAAATGTCAATCGTCCAAATATAGCTTATGCAGTGCATCTTGTTAGTCAATTCATGGCATCACCTTGCTCTACACATTATGCTGCTGTGCTTCGTATTCTTCGATATATCAAGGGAACCGTTCATCATGGTTTGTACTTCTCTGCCTCGTCTTCCCTTGAGCTTTGTGCCCACTCAGATGCTGATTGGGCTGGTGATCCGACCGATCGAAGATCAACCACTGG
The DNA here is from genome assembly GCA_946122785.1 of Linum tenue. NCBI lineage: Eukaryota > Viridiplantae > Streptophyta > Magnoliopsida > Malpighiales > Linaceae > Linum > Linum tenue. Next base: position 65,942,424 of record CAMGYJ010000009.1, on the reverse strand, counting down.
TTTTTGCTTCTTCCTTGGCTCATCTCTCATCTCTTGGCGTAACAAGAAACAAAAGGTTGTTTCTCGCTCGAGTAAAGAAGCTGAGTATCGTGCTCTTGCTGACACCACAACTGAATTGTTATGGGTTCGTTGGCTTCTTGATGACTTGACTGTTCCACAAACTTCTGCCACCTCACTCTACTGCAACAACCGAAGTGCAATACAGATTTCTCACAATGATGTCTTCCATGAGCGCACAAAACATATTGAGATCGATTGTCATCTAGTTCGTCACCATTTACGTGACAACACGCTAAGGTTGATTCCCGTATCATCTGAGCATCAGACTGCAGATGTCTTTACCAAAAGTCACTTTCCATCTCGCTTTCATGATCTTCTATCCAAACTAAAGATAACATCCATAGATCCGCCATCTTGAGTTTGAGGGGGAGTGTTAATTATTGATTCCAAAGATAGATACCATTAATGAGCAGACAGATAACATTAACTGCTAATGTAGCTCTGTAATGCTCCATACCTTGTGAGCTAGCTCCATCACCATTCACAGTTGTAGAGAGCATAGCTCCATACCTATAATTGTGTATATATACTCCTAAGCATAATAAACGAGACACAGGCTTTCTTGTTCTAAATTGATCCCAATAACTCGAGTTGTTGGGAGAGGTTCAATCGTGGATCATATACCACAACACTTACACGCCCCCTCAAACGAAAGCCACTCACAAGGGCTTGAAGTTTGCACAGGTTTGAAGACAAGAAAACCATGTGCATAACAAATGGGGGTCATCGGGAATCGAACACAAGACCTCTTGGTCACAGAAGGCTCTGATACCATGTCAAGAACCAGTTGATCCCAATAACTCGAGTTGTTGGGAGAGGTTCAATTGTGGATCATATACCACAACACTTACAATTTCGAAGGCATGTCCTACGTTTCCTCTGCTCCCTCTCAGCCGTTTCTCCTGATCGACTTGATCAAACTCCGAAACGTGACCGTGGACGTCCCAACCAAGTCGTCCTGGGTCCAAGCGGGAGCCGTTCTCGATGAAGTCTACCATAGTATTGCCTCTGCCAGCGAGACACTAGCATTCCATGCAGGGATCTGCCCATCCGTCGGTGTCGGCGGGCAGATCAGCGGTGGAGGGTACAAAATGATGCTGAGGAAGTACGGGATGGCTGCGGATAATATCCTTGACGCCCACTTGGTGGACGTGGACGGCAGAGTCCTGGACAGAGCCGCCATGGGGGAAGACGTTATCTGGGCGATTCGCAGCGGCGGAGGGAACACCTACAGAATCATCGTCTCCTGGAAATTGAACTTAGTCCCTGTCCCCGCCCAGCTGACGGGGTTCACGATTTCCAAAACCTCGGAACGAAACGTGACGAAAGTCGTGGACAGGTACCAGCACGTGGCGGATAAGCTCCCTGACGAACTCATGATCACGCTGATGCTGAACAGAATTCGTTCCACCGCTTCCCAAGGGCAAACCACAATAGAAGCTGTGTTCCAGGGTCTGTATCTGGGGGAAGCAGAGACCCTGCTGATGGTGATGAAACAGAGCTTTTCGGAGCTGGAACTGACACAACAGGAATGTACCGAGATGACCTGGATTGAGCCAGCCCTCTACTTCGCTGGGTACCCAAATAAAACCTCCTATCACGAATTACTCAACAGCAGGAGCAGCTCCCCTGTCCAATTCGACAAAGTGAAAGCGAAATCCGACTACGTGCAGAGGACGCTCCCGGCCAAGGCGTTGCAGGGGATTTGGAAGAGGTTTTACCAAGTGGAACTGGGACCGCCGCTGATGCAGATCTTTCCCCACGACGGGGAAATCAGCCGAATCTCAGATTCCAGCATCCCGTACCCGCACAGATCTGGTATCATATTCAAAATCCAGTATTATGCGGTCTGGTCTGGAGAAGGGAAGGAAGTAGAGAAAAGACAATTGGACTGGATAAAAGGGCTTTATAAATTTATGACGCCGTACGTTTCCAACAACCCAAGAGGCGCGTACCCCAACTCCAGGGATCTGGACTTGGGAAAGAATGATCCAACGGGGAGTACAGCCTATGAACAGGCAAGAGTTTGGGGCGAGCAGTATTTCAAGCATAATTTTGAGAGGTTGGCTCGTGTGAAAGCCGCCATTGATCCCTCTAATTTCTTCAGGAATGAATAGAGTGTGCCTCCTTTTGTCAGGATGACGGGCAGAGTATAATTTGGTGTTGTGATTACATGATCGCCCAATTTCCTCACCCATCTGACCGCGTGTTCCTTATGCTGAAGAACAAAGGAAATCGACCTCGGATAGGGAGAGAAGCAGCAACAGCGCAGCTTCAGGACTGATTTGAGTTTCTTTCCAGCATTTTTTGTTTTTCTTTTGTTTCTTTTCTTATTAACTTTCATTGGTGCTAATTCTAAAATTGGTGTGTTCAATCTATTAAAGTTAGGCTAATGTCTATTTTTTATCCAAACATTTTTTCAGATCTTTTATATTATCCAAACATAATAAAATACTATTTGTTTATGTCTAACTGAGAGTAGGAGTGAGACACGGTGAGGTTGGGGTGCGAGTGAGGAGTATGGGACCCGCTCGAACACTTAGAAAGAAGTGGAGATCAAGTGAGACAAGGAGAGAGTTTTAGAGAGAGAAACTTCTTGAATTCTTAGAGTGAGAAAGAGAAAATGGATCCCCTCACCCGCCAGGGTAAATGCACTATTTAAAGGCTCCCCTCGATGGGTGAGGATTTCGGGTGACAAGACATTTGGACAAGACGTATAACTAGCATCGGCGGATACAGGGGGGCCACACTGGGCCCGGGCCCAGCCCTCCCTGCCTCCCCAAGACCCAACTCAAACATCAAACCATCATAATTATACTATAGTATTATTTGGGCATAGCCCCAAGACCCAATACAAAGATACAAACCCTCCCAAGACCCAGCCCCAAATCCCAATTCCCAAATAACCTCACGCCCTCTTTAGCCTTTCCCTGCAAGTATGGGACAAAAAAATAAAAGGGAAAACGAACATACCTGCTCGCTGCTCCCCGCCTCCCCGAGACTCTGACCCGGCGCCGACGATCCCCTCCCCTGACCTTCGTTCTTTCTCCGCAACGGCGCCAGTCAAGTTCCGCCCAATCCCTTATTCCATTCACAGTATACGACAACAGCAACAAGTAATTGGTCTCGGTTAGTCTTATTTACTTAGAAACTAAGTTTGTACAGTGCAATTATGTATTAAGCCATTAACATAGAATTTCATATTAGGATTTCTAATATATCATACTCGTTAGAATTTGTATCCAAATTTACTTTATTACTTAGAACTAGTTTTTGACTGCGTTGTGTATATGTTTAATTGATTATGCAGATTTCAAGATATTTCATCATGACATCTTCTCAACCACCAAATAAAAAGGAGAAAACAACATTGTTTTCTTACTATAAACGTAAGGAATCTGAAACATGTCAGACCGAAGAAGTCTATCCTAATGAAGGTCAACCATCTTCCCCTCCAGTTCAGAATGAATCATGTACTTCTCCTGTATCCAGTAATCTACTTCCATCATCTGATAGTGGAGTTGAAATTGAAAGAGATCTAGGAAAGAGGAAACAAATATGTGATTGGGCTCTTGAGTTGAGAGATGAGGTTAGGAGAAAATACGTAATACACCAGGCTTATCAACCTAAACTCACATACTATAAGCCACGAGAATATCCAGATAAACTTCGTCACTTTCAAGAAGCATGGTATTCACAATTTGATTTGTTGGAGTATTCTCCTACAACACATAAAGCATATTGTTTCCCATGTTTTTTGTTTAGAAACAAGATGAATGGGAATCAAACTTATGCACTAGTGCAGGATGGATTTGATAATTGGAAGAGGGTTCATGGTAAGAAATGTGTGTTCCTTCTTCATGTTGGTTCATCGGCTTCTTCAAGCCATAATAAATATGTTGCAGCGACTGATGCCTTGATGAAACCCTCCGGTCATATTGATAAAGTGATGCACAGAATTGGTGGAGAAGAAGTTCTAAAGCATCGATTACGGTTGAAAACAACAATTATGGTTGTCAAACAGTTGGCTTTACAAGAAAGTTCTTTTAGAGGGCATAATGAATCTGACGATTCTTTGAATCCGGGGAATGTTCTAGCTTGGATTGGTTTTGCATCGAAGTTGAATGATCAAATCAATAGTGTAGTTCTTCGTAGCGCACCAGGGAATGCGAAATACACTTCACTAAGCATTCAGAAGGAGATATTGGGAATCATAGCAAATAGAGTGCGTTGTAAGATACGTGAGGAGATTGGGAGATTCTTGTTTCTCTATTCTTGTTGATGAAGCAGTTGATGAAGCAGGAAGGGAACATATGTCTATTATTTTGAGGTATGTCAGTTCTTCTGGTATAGTAACTGAACGCTTTTTTGCTCTCAAGAGTGTAGCTGGAACTTCTGCAGAAACACTTAAACAAGCTATTTGTGACGTTCTCTCTTAGTATGACCTTCAAATTGAAAAATTGAGAGGTCAAGGATTTGATGGTGCTAGTAATATGTCAGGACAGTTTAATGGAGTCAAGGCATTAATTCTTAGAGATTGCCCATATGCCTATTTTGTCCACTGTTTTGCTCACATATTACAGTTGGCATTGATTACTTCTGCAAAGGTATGTGATCCTATATGGGATTTCTTTTCCTTATTGGATTGTATCATAAATGTTGTGAAGGCTTCTCCTAAACGGATCACGGAATTGCAAGAAATTCACAAAAAAGATCTTGATGTTATGTTGGATGCTGGAGAAATTCAATCTGGACAAGGAGCTAATCAAATGACATCCTTAAAGTGTTCGGGGCTAACTCGTTGGGGATCTCATTATCATTCCATATTGAGAATTATAAACATGTTCAATCCAACATGTGTAGTGCTAGAGGATCTTTGTCGTTCTAAAGAAGGAGATAACGAGTCAAGCCAGAGGTGCTTCAAAAAATATCAAGAATTTTGAGTTTGTGTTCAATCTTCACTTGATGAAAGGGATTAAGGATATCACAAAATTTCTTTGTCAAGCATTTCAACAAGAATCTGTTGACATTGTAGCTGCAGTTGGATTCGTTTCCATGGAAACGAATCCAACTGCAGCTACAATGTCAACAGATTCTTGGAAAAAGTTAAACTTCAAAAGCTACGGGATGAAGGATGGGACAAGCTACTCCAAGAGGTAAAATCTTTTTGCTCAAAACAAGCCATAGAGGTACCTAATATGAATGCTATACTTGGACGTGGTGAGAAGCAAACAACTCTTGAGCACCGCTACCATTTTGAACACTTTAATCAATGCATAGATCTTCAGTTGGAAACATTGAATTCAAGACTCAATGAGTCATTAGTCAGATTGCTACAGTTGAGTGATGCACTAGACCCTAAAAGTTCTTTTCGGTCTTTGGATGAAGAAAATATTTACAAACTTGCTGAAGAGTTTTATCCTCGAGACTTTGAAGGAAATGAGATGAATTGTTTGAAGAATGAGCTAGGATATTATGCCGACCATGTGGTTCATAGTCAGGAATATGATGTTTCTTCCCTTGCAAAATCACTAGAGAAGCTGGTGGAAACAGGGATGGACACACGGTACAAATTGATTTGTCGATTGATTCGTCTAGTGTTGACATTGTCTGTTTCAACGGCTACTATGGAGAGATCCTTTTCAGCAATGAAACATGTGAAGACTAATTTGCGCAACAAGATGGGCGATGAATTTCTTGCTGATTGCTTAACTATTTTCTTTGAGAGAGAGTATGTTATTGGTATGGATGAAGTCTCAATTATTGACGAATTTGCTAAGTTAAAAGACCGTCGCGTATAATTGACATTGTAATGAAAACTATAATTTTTTTTGTTTACGATATCTAATTTTATGCTCGAATGCGGCCCAGTGCTCTTCTATATCCTGGATCCGCCGCTGATAACTAGGGTACGATTAGGTCTATAATCAAGAAGTGAACATATGTCAGGTATACGATGTCGTCTTGGTCTTCACGTTCGGCAGGCCCGTTGGTCTCGTGGGTGCGAGTCGCGGGAGATTTTCTGCGAGTTGAGCGTCGGGGTGTGCTCTACGGCGTCGTCTTGGCTTTCCCTTTTCGCGGAGTTCCCGGGAAAGGCGATTTAGTCCGCGCAGCGAGTACTACGCACGTCGTGTTTACATAGAGCAAGCATGACATATGGGATGGCGCGGAATGACCAGTGGAGTGTTGTGCATCTTCTGATGTGTTGGCGGACGCACTCGAGCCCGAGCTATGCCCCCAACAATTGCCCCCCATCAGGGGGTATTTTGCGAATGTCACCTGGTATGAGTCGTGTAAGCGCGCAATAGCTCGAGCGCTATTTTCTTCTTGTTCGTTGCATGCTGAAGATATGTTCCGCGGGTCTTCTTCAATTTGGAATTGGCTTTTCCCTTCTTCTTTTTTTTTTAAATTCTGTTCCGCGATGTAGTTTTTCTATCTGCTGGGGTATCCTGCCCTCTAGGCGGTGCGCGTACGTAGTGAGCGATGCCACCTTGTCTCTGTGATACAGATGGTTGCCCCCCTCGCGCCTTTTGGTGTTGCTTATCCACGTGGCAGCTTCTTGTTCACTTGTTGTGGCAGTTGTGCCTTGATATTTTGAATTTTGAAATTCAAAATGTCGATGTGACATTTGCTCTTCTCGAGGTGTTTTCGCCCATTCCGTTCTCTCACTTCAGGGCTATAAATTGGCCTTCTCAGGTTTTTGGGAATAACTTTTTCCAAAAGCCTTCGTATTTTCTCCGAAAGAAAGCTCATCTCTGAGATTCCTCTCCTTCGTTTGCGACCTTATTTATCCTGTGTGTCTTCGATTCGTTGCTTCAATGGCCAGTAGCGATGCCAATACGGAGATCGAGGTCGTCATCGACGAAGAAGGTAATCTCTCATCTCATTCTCCTATTTCTACCGATCCTTCTCGGGAGTACTATTACGTGTGGGGAAGTGAAATCACACCCCACAACGCCCAAAATCGGTACTACTTAAGTTTGATAAGTTTATACAGGTTGGGTGTATTTTAGTAAATATGTATTTTTGGGGTCGAACGGGATTGTTAAATAATTTTATCGTATTATTTGTAATTTAATTATACGTCCACTTACGTACAATTTAAAGATAAAGTTAATTGGTTAGTTGGACTTAAACCTTATCGGTTGCCTACGTACCCGTAATACGGGATCAAAGTCCACGTTGTTCGTTAAAACTTTGAGAATTTTAAATATAACTCTTTTTACCACGTTTTACTGATCGTATTTTTCGTATTAACGAATTATTATAACTTTGATAGTTCTGATAGTAATTTTCTTTGTTATCACGTTCTACTGATCGTGACTTTCGTATTAAGAATCTTGTTCATAAAATTTAGATAGACTATTATGGTTTGATGACGATAAAACATAGAAATTTTAGTTGTTAAGAAAAGTTTTAATGTATAAGATAAAAATTAGTCTAACCTAATTTCGATTTAAGCATAGTAACATAAAAATTGTTTGGGGTTGTTATCTTAATGCGTGATAGGCCTGCAGCCCAATCAGTTTAGTCGCGTGACTAAACTAGTTGAAGAGGTGCGAGGACATGGGTTTGACACCCAACTCGGCCTTTTTTTCTTCCTTTTTTTAAGGAAGGGCAGTCTGATAATTACACAAAAGGGCGGTGGCAGGGGTGTGTAATTTCAGTGAAACCCTAAGGGTATTCCAGTCATTTTGAAAGATTAGGTATATATTCGTCTCTTAAGACGAAAACAAGACCCTATTCTATCCTAAACCTAAGTCGGCCGCCACTCTCATCGTTACCCTCTCTCGTTCTCTTCTTCCCTGTACTCGCTCAGAAAAAAAATGAAACCATCGCGGATTTTCTCCTCTTCCCAGGCCGTCGGCCAAAATCGATTTGAGAACAGACTGATCTCTCATTTTGTCTCTCGCTCTCTCTCCCCCCCTCTTGTTCCGTTCGAGCTACTAGGGCGACGATGGTAGCAGGATCGTCGGCGACGATTGCGACATGCACCACCAGTGACGACAAGATTGGAGTTTTTAAGGTTCGTTTCCTTTTGGTTCGTACTATAATGCTATTTTTGAATCTGATTTAGGGTTTTCAAGATTCTAATTCCTATTTCTTGTTTTTTTATTTCCGGAAAAACTGGTCCAAAGTCGAGAGGAATTCTCGATTTGCCTTTCTATTACTCTCGATCTACCCTTTCTAGTTGGAACAGAGACGGCGACGAGATCATACCCTATGGTAAGCTCCTTTTTCCTATGCGTGTTCATTTTTAATTGATTATGTACTAGATCGGGATCTTAACCCCATTTTTTTCCCTATATTTTCGTTCTGGTTCTTCCAATGGAAAGGAGAAACGAAAGCTGCTGACGTCCCGGCAAGAGGCCTATCGGCGACGAGCTTGACGACGGAGACGAAACAGCGAACTCGCCGATGTTTCCCTCCGCTTAAGGTCGGTTCCCTTCTTTGTTCTTCTTATTTGGGTTCTGATCTACTAATACTACTATCTCTTAATAGTCATACACTTCCCCACCAAAATGGTTTTTGCTTCTATGTTGATGTATGGATGAGATATGCATATACATGAATGGTGGGGTGTGGAGTTACCAACCTAGTTTTGTCGTTAGATGGTGATGGTGATGGCTTTTTGTTGTCTGCCCCATTTGTGCTTCTTAATGCTCCTTGTCTGCCCCTTTAGTGTTTAATGCTCTGTCTGTCTCTATAGTGTTTGAGTTCTTTCCTTTCTCTGCACTTTTTCCCCAAAATCCTCCTTCTGTTTGGGGTAAGAAACCCCCTTATATGTGATAAGATTTTACTGTTCCTTTTGTGTTGGCTGATCCTCATTTGATCTTGAAGTGGTGGCCTAATCCACCCATTGTGATGACAATTTCTTGTTGGTCTTTGGAGGAAGTGGCCGAATTGCTCCTTTCAAGAGGTGGCGGTAATTTCTGCTGCTCCTTTAGATAAGATAAGGATGATGGGTTTGGTTGATTGGGTTGACCAGAGTTGACCGAGCTGGACAAGATTGATTGACCAGATTGGACTGGGCCAAAAATTATGGGCCTGAATTGGGTTTATGGTTTGGACTTGAACTAATTAATTCCTCTCTTTTTGCTTTGCAGGTACTTTATTTGTTTTGGCTCAAATGATGCCTAAGGAGGTCGTCGGACTAAAAATGAGTTGTGGTGCCAAAAAGAAAAGGATTTTCCCTCTTGTCTTATTTTCAATTTTCTTTTCCTTGATTCCTCTTTCAAATGTACAATTACCTAGTGTAATTTGTAATTATACATGTGATAATTTATGCCACCAGCCTTTACTTTTAGATAATTATTATAATGCAATGCGAAAGTGTAATAAAATTCAAGTGATTCTTCCAAACCAAATTCACTTCAATCTAAATCAAATTCGAGCATTCGTCCACTTCAATCTAAATCAAATTTGAGCCTTCGACTAAATCATTTTCAATTGGGACAATGACCGTAACATTAGGTATTTACCATTTGTTCTATTCTACCTCATCCGAGACCATTTTAAAACATTTATGATAAAATAAAAGCAACTTAGAAATCATTGATACTTATTGATTTGCTACTGCAAATCTCAACCAATTATATCCAAACCTCTACGTCAAGTCGTCCCTTTGAGTTAAGTAGCAATCTCAACCAATTATATCCAAACCTCTACGTCAAGTCGTCGCTTTGAATTTTAACCAGGGTTTCTTTTTCAATTCTGGGTAAGACAGTTGCTCCGGAAAAAATGTGGTGTCTACACGAACTTTGTCCCGCTCTTCAGTGTTTGGAAAAGAGGGCGCATTTGTCGGCGGATCTTGGTATAAACCTCCCTAGCGCGGCCAACTTGCCGTTTAGGGACTGCATCTCGTTGGTGCTTCTGGGCGCGCGTAGTTTTTGCACCGCCGTGATTTGCTTCGGATCTACCTCAATGTCACGCCTCGTTATCATGAAGCTCAGGAATTTGCTTGCTTCGGCGCCAAACACGCATATGAGGGAAAGACTATTTTTATAATGATGATTGCATTCAAATGAAAAGAAAAAAAACACAGAGTGTACAAAGAAAAGGATTCAGAAGAGCTGAATCGAAGAAAGAAAGAAAAAAAAAAACACAGCAAAAAGTAAGCAGCGGACAACAAGGAATCCAACCGAAGCCGCAAGCAGAGTGAGCAAGAGCCCGCTTGAAGGTGAAGAAACGGAAAAAAAAAAAAAAAAGAAAAAAAAAAGAAGAAAATTGCTAGGCAAATCAGGCTGCTCCTGCCAAAAAAAAAGAGAGAGAGAAAATGGGACTCAAATCCTATCTAGAAAGTCAGCAATCCAGGAAGCACCCTGACTCTTGGTGATTTTTGTCTCGAGCGATTGTCCAGGAGATTGCAGCTCTAGCAGAGTTACGAGCAATAATACATGCAGGTGTCTTTAAGTCATGGAAGATGCGCTGGTTACGCTGCAACCACATTTGACAGAGAACAGCATGTAAGATGCATTGCCAAAACCATCCTTCAATTTGAACTGGTATAGAAATCAACGAGTCTTCAATAATTATCTTGATGTCACCATTCAGGATCCTGATACAGTCACACCCTCTTTTGATTGTGTCCCAGCATTGACATTTATTCTATCCATTTCATATATTTTGACCAATCAGGATAAGCTAGCTTTTGCCATAAGAAAATAATGAAATATGTGTTGTTGTATCATACCTCAAACTCCGATTAATTCATGCTTTAAATAACAAAACATATGAGTGTACCGTAAGGTTAACGTACGTCATTCTAATCATACAAACATAAATAATATATTCGATGGTCATTCTAACTTATGCAAGTTCATCGACTATATGTTATTGTAAATAAAAAAATTATTAATCTTTAAAATATTTATTTTTCTAATGTGCGAAGCGATAGCAAGCAAGCTTTTGCCAATCAGATTTCAAAGTTCAATGCCTAAACTTTTGCATGTAAGCTGATTGGGTAACCAAATTGGTTAGCAACCCCACCAGGTTTAGTACTCCGTATGCAGCCCGGAATTGAGGACGTCTTCATAGATTCAGTAGACTGCAGACCTGTTCTGTGTTTTCTTGGTTGGTTTGAGGTGTTGTTGCTTACTTCGCTAGATCATGTTACTGACCAAGTCCAACGCCATATTGTTTGAACTTGTCGGAGAGGGTAAGCTGCGATGTAGTAATAATCTAATGCATTATCCATGCCTGCAAGTCTCTGATTCTGGTCGAGCTGCTCTACCAACTACCCTGGTTTCAGCTTGGTGCCTCCATAGCTGCATTTGAGTGCCTGAAATTACAACATCACAGAAAGCTTATTCTGACCAAGAAATGCTGTCAACCCACAAGTAATAACCATCTACTTCTAGAACAGAGTCACCTGCAAACACTGTAACAGTGATGCAGATTATATAATCATTGCTCCAAGATTACAATCAATCCAAGTTCTGTAGTAAAACGAAAACATGGATACTGCTCATCCAAGCTTTCCAATTCTCGTTGCCCTCTTCGTGTTACTCTTGGGCGTAACTTCATCCCAACCTTACGAGGAATTCCTGCAATGCCTCGAATTCCATGATTCGAACATCACAAGCATCGTCTACACTAGAGCCAACTCTTCCTTCTCGTCCTTGCTCGAATCCTCCATTCGAAACCCGAGGTTCGACACCTCTGCCACCCCAAAGCCATTGCTGATATTCACACCCCGACAAATCTCACACATCGAATCCGCAATCCGCTGCTCGAGAGCACACAGGATTCAGATCAGAGTTCGAAGCGGCGGCCACGATTACGAAGGCCTTTCCTACTCCACCATCTCCCCGTCCCTTACTTTCCTCGTCCTAGACCTCCGCAACCTCCGAGCCATCCAAGTGGACGTGCCCTCAAAGACCGCTTGGGCACAAGCAGGAGCCACCTTAGGAGAGCTCTACTACGCCATAGCCGCCGAGAGCAGAACGCTAGCCTTCCCCGCGGGAATGTGGCCGACGGTGGGTCTCGGCGGCCACATCAGCGGCGGAGGGTACGGCTCCCTACTACGCAAACACGGCATCGCAGCAGACAACGTGGTGGATGCGCAAGTGGTCGACGTGGAAGGTAGAATCCTCGATCGAGCTTCCATGGGGGAGGATTTGTTCTGGGCAATCCGCGGAGGTGGAGGAAATACTTTCGGGATCGTCGTAGCGTGGAAACTGAGCTTGGTTTCCGTTCCTCCCACGGTGACTCTGTTTACAGCGTCGAGAACTGCTCAGCACAAGGGAATCGAGTTATTCCACCGGTGGCAGCACGTGGTCGACAAGCTCCCAGACGATCTAATCGTCATGGCTTCTCTAAGCAGAGACAACGGCACGATTCTAGCTTCGTTTGATTCGTTGTTCCTGGGGAAAACAGATGCTCTGCTTCCCCTGTTGGAACAGAGGTTTCCTGAATTGGGCGTTTCAAGATCGGATTGCATCGAAATGAGCTGGATCCAGTCGATCCTCTACTCTGCCGATTTTCCAATCAATGGTTCCTTAGAAGTATTGCGGAACAGGAGCATCACCATTTCCAAAACTGGCAGGTTCAAAGCGAAATCGGACTACGTTCAAACCCCAATTCCGGAAGCAGAGTTGGAGAAGATATTGGAGAGGTTTTCTGAAGTGGAGGACGGGGCGATTTCGTTCGAGATCATGCCTCACGGCGGTAAAATGAGCCGGATCCCGGAATCCAGCGTGCCATACCCGCATAGAGCTGGTAACATTTACAAGATCCAGTACTATATGTATTGGTACAACGGTGGCGAGGAAGCCGCGGATAGAAACATTGGGTGGATCAGGGAACTCTACCATTTCATGGAGCCTTATGTTTCTAAGAACCCGCGAGGTGCGTACATGAATTCGAGAGATCTTGATCTGGGGATGAACGATGCTGTCAGTGTTGGAGGTGGAGGCGAGTCGGCGTACGAGAGAGCGAGCATTTGGGGGATGAAGTATTTCAAGAACAACTTCGACAGGTTGGTGCGGGTGAAGACCGCGGTGGATCCTGAAGATTTCTTCCGTAATGAACAGAGCATTCCGCCGGTTCCTGATGCTTTCCAGGCTGATGAGTAGCGAATTGTAATATACCGAATGCTAGTAAGGGTGCGTCATAATGAAATTCAGGTATGTAGAAAATGTTACACCACTTTGAAGTTTTCAGTAAACCTTAGCAACTCTGTTACAAGAAACTCTTGAATCTGTTCATAACAATTTCGTAGATGTTGTGATACATGTCGTACCGAAAAATTTATCATCGTTTTCGAGCTTAGACCGCTTCAAATACTGCTATTCTTCCCATATTGTCATGTCAGCTAGTCAATTCAACCACGTTACCCTTTTCGTAAGGCTGACTATATGCAAGTTGGCAGCTTGCATCAAGTTAATTCAACTCCTAGTTCTTGGCCGCCATAGGCCGTTGACATTTGAACTTCACCTTGGGAGTTTGGACATAAAAGGGGATCGTCTCCAATTCACAAAGAACCAAACTGAACCATCATGGCGAGAGTTCTTCCCATCCTACTGATCCTCATCGCTATTTCCTTTCCATACCTCAACTCAGCTGATCGCCATAGCCATGAAGAATCAATCCTCGAGTGCCTTTATTCCCAAAACTATAACACCACCATTTCCCAAGTCACCTTCACCCCAATCAACTCCTCTTATGACTCCATCCTTCAATTCTCAATCAAAAACAGCAGGTTCAACACCAGCGCCAGCCCAAAGCCAGTACTCATCGTCACCCCATATTCCATTCCCCAAATCCAGACCACAATCCTCTGTTCCAAGAAGCACAAATTTCAAATCAGGATCCGAAGCGGCGGCCACGACTATGAGGGCCTTTCCTACACCTCCCCGGATCAGAATTCATCCTTCCTCCTCCTCGATCTCATCAGGTTTCGCAACATAAGCATCGATTTAGCTCAGCAGACCGCTTGGATCCAGCCCGCGGTGACTACAGGGGAACTTTACTACAGGATCGCAGAGAAGAGCTCCATTCTGGCGTTCCCGTCAGGAATTTGTCCCACTGTCGGGCTCGGCGGGCAGATTAGCGGCGGTGGTTGGGGAACTCTGTTGCGGAAGTACGGTCTTGCCGCAGATAACGTGCTCGACGCTACAGTAATTGATGCTAAGGGCAGAATCCTGAACAGAGCATCCATGGGGGAAGATCTATTCTGGGCAATTCGAGGCGGAGGTGGCAACACATTTGGGATTGTCATCGCCTGGAAAATCAAATTAGTCCCCGTCCCGGCGACTGTGACGGCGTGCACTGTTACGAGGACTCTGGAACAGAATGCGACGGAGATTGTTCATCGATGGCAGTACGTAGTTGATAAGCTCCCCAACGATGTGTTCTTCATGGTGGTTCTGAACAGTGTTGCCAATCCCGTTCAAGCAAACGCCACGACGATTCAAGCCTCTTTCAATTCACTCTACCTCGGAGGGATTGAGGGTTTGATCCCGATGATGGATGCAAAATTCCCAGATCTGGGTTTGAGAAGGGAGAACTGCGTGGAGATGAGCTGGGCAAAATCGATTCTCTACTTCGCCGGATTCCCACTCAATTCCCCGCTGGAAAGCTTGCTGGACAGGACGATTTCCGCAACTGGGTCGGCGAAATTCAAAGGGAAATCCGACTATGTGAAAGAACCCATACCCATAAGCGGGTTCGAAGGGATTTGGGAAAAGCTGAAGGAGGTGGGAGTTCAGACAGGTGGTTTGATCTTGGCGTCTTACGGCGGAAAAATGAGCGAGATTCCGGAATCGAGCATCCCGTTCCCGCACAGGGCCGGGAATATATACCAAGTCGAAGAAGTGGCGTTCTGGGTCGAAGACGGGGTGGAAGCGGCGGATGGGTACTTGAATTGGTTGAGAGGGTTGTACGAGTACATGACGCCTTATGTATCGAAGAATCCTCGAGAAGCGTATGCGAATTACAGGGATCTGGATATTGGGAGGAACGGCGGCGGCGGAGAGGGTGACTACAGGCGAGCCAGGAGTTGGGGTTCCAGTTACTACAAGAATAACTTCGATAGGTTGGTGAGAGTGAAGACGGCGGTGGATCCGGCCAATTTCTTTAGGAATGAACAGAGTATCCCGCCTCTGTCGTCTTGGAGATAGGCGTCTTGAAAGGGGGAAAACAGGGGAAGATAGAGACGGTCAGTTGGACTTGGACACGAATGGTTCAATGGCGGTGATATGTGCAAAATGTCAACTTCAGAGCTTGGGCTTTGTCCCACAAGGGTTTACCATGGGCCATGGCGAGTGGTTTGGGCTTATAGCCTCGAACGGCTCATCATAGTCTTGAGAATTGGGATAATGTTTATTTAGCTTTGCGCCCACGGAGAATAGGGGTGCGAAATGGTGCGGTCCGGTCCAGATCAGATCATAGATATGTTTTGTGGTCCATATTAAGAGGTTGGAGTATAGATTATGGATCAGACCATATACTATACAGTCAAACCAGACAGACCATGTTAAAAAAATATTAACTCTTGTTCGCCCTCCAACCTTTCGCCGGTATCTATAAAAATAAAAATTATAGTGACCAATATGCTAGTGAAACAAAAAAAATTGTGGTAGGAATTAAATGAGAAGAAATATGAGGATAGAAGTGGAGTTTTTCAATTTTCAAACACACACACATCAAATAGCCTTGTTTCCCTATTCCTCTTTGTGCTACCGCCTCTCTCCTCTCTCGAGTGATCTGAAGGTTCTCCCGGTTGATAACCGTTGTGATGACGTCGATGTAATTTTGAACCACTAAGATGGTCGCATATCTCTCAATAATTTTCCTTATCTCATCAAGGTGAACGAATTTTTTTCTAGTGTTTAATTTTTATCGACTCCATAGTCTAGACATTGTCTCTAAATATTATTTATGAGTCTTTCTGGTTTTGTGTGGTTCTTTGACAAGGAGATAACACATAAGCTATCATTTGGCAATTTGTTGGCTCTCAACTAAATGAAGAATCAACTAACTTTGTTCTTCAAATACACAAATGGAGGTTCAATTTAGTGTTATTTTTGTCCGAGTTAGTAGGTAGTGTGTCGCGATCTGTTACGGTTTACTGCGGTAGACCGCGGTCCAGACCACGTTAGACCACGCACTAAAAGAGGAGACCGCAAACCAGACTAGATCATAGTTCTGGTGTCACGGTCCAGACCAAACCATACGATACGGTCTAGACCGCGGTTTCACATACAGTTTGGTCTAGATTCCCAGCCCTAACGGAGAATATACTTACGAAATTTGTATAGCATAGGTTAGTTGGCCGGAAGTTTGGTATCAGTATTTGGGATACTAGTCACGGGCCCGGTCGGTTGGCCGGTTTCATTTCTAATCGCGTCAATACTAATTAGGTAGCAATGTCGGGTTCATTTGTGAATCGTGTTAACACAAATCACTCATCATTTGTATATGCTAATCTCCTGCAGTATTCTGGGACATCCTAACCGACTCATCCAACATAATTAATTTATGAAAAATCAACAACTAAACCATTTACCAGGGAACCAAATTCTATAAATGTTTTGAATAACCTTTATCTTTACTCATCGTTCGTTTCCTGCTCATCCTCATCCTTCCTTTGAGGTGTGCCTCCACGCTTTTCACCGGTAGATTTGGTCCATCGCCGTCACTTTTATCACCAAAAAGGAAAGATAATTACTCATATTTTGGGTTGTTGAACATCAAACTCACAACACGCAGGCAAATATGGTGAGTAAATGTTTAAGACTTTCACCCTGGTCCAAAATTAATAACTTTTGGAATTCTTGGATTCGCGAGTAGTAAGGTCGCTCCTGAAGAGGTGAAATTAATTTAACCTACAAATTTAGCGGTTGTTTGATTAAATGTCAGTTAGTTAGTGTCGATGTTTGATGAATGAAAATGTAATTAAGGTGTCGCCTTTTCGTCATATGGAACGATGCATAAGTTAGTAATAACCAAGATAAGAGGTTGGTTGCCCACATTTTCAAGGATTGAGTTTAGTTGGGCGACTATCATACCAAAGAGAATGACATTGACAATCAATCCCCCTATATTCAATTTGTATATTAAAGTTGATATTAGAGTTTATAAAATTCATGATGTTTTAAATTAAGAATAAAAAGAGTTACATACTTGGGAAGTTTTAGTTGGAGCTCTCTGCGTGTAACCTTTCTAGTGAGTGTAGTAGATATCAGTAGATTCGAATACTGAATAAGTTGTCCGATGACATCTGTATAACAAACAATTGACGAAAGTACGTTTTTGGTTGTCCAAGTAGCGTAATATTTTTTATTTCAGAATTGTGCTTAATACCTGAAAGACATTCTTTTGGTTGGACTTCCTCGATTTGATCTTCTTCGATGAAGTTAAATTTTTAAGTTGGTATCTCTACAATATCGCAGCCTGCTTTGGCCTCGGTATTTGATTGAAATTTGATGACCAATTTTTTTGGGATTGGGTTGTAATCTCCCATCGTCATACTAATAAATGCAATAATTTGTAAGGTCATAATTAACAAAGATGTGAAATAACTAGGCGGATTGAAGAAAGTAGTTACAGGTATACTTACAGATATGCTGGTAGCGATGCAAAGTAATTGCTTTCAATTGCTTTTGTTGCAAAGAAAGGCTAGATGCACTCGGTGGAAGTAGGAGGGTGTCTCCAGTCGTTTATATAATAGTTGGGTGAGATTTCTCCGCCTATTATGTTTGTGGCGTCGAGGAATTCAATTGCAATTTAATAATATTTTACTTGTATTCCTATTAAATAAACTGATAAATATTAGTCTTGAGATAATTTATATTAATTTATAATTTCTTTTAGTATTTTTTTTTTTAGGGGAATCGGGCTAGTATATGATGTTTTGGTACATGGCCACAAGGATTATATTTTGAGTGTAAGATTAATAATGTAAGAGATGAATTTAGAAATTTTAGGGGTGAAAGTGACGTTCTTGCCTTAAAATTAGTTTAATGAGGTATTTATTAATTTTTTTTTTGTGTGTTTGGATTTCGGCTTTGAAACTACCAAATAGTCGGGCAATTCTTTTTAACCAATCCCATATAATTATTCATATTGGTAGTGGTGAATTAGCTATTCTTAAATTACTGTAAAATGTAAACGATCTCTCAAAAATTGACGAATTAAATGTAAAATAACTAGTTGAGTTAATTATCGGAATGCATATTTCATATGCATGCCAATATTCGAATGGTATTAATTAGTTTTTTCATTGGGGCTTGTGTCTAATCAATCCCAACAATTTTGGTTCTTACCTTCCGGATCGTTATCAACCTCACATGGCTTATTTACCTTGCGTTTACTCATAAAAGCCAATGATGTCCCATTATGCTGGGTGAACATTAGTATCATGCAGCAGATGAGCCCAACACATGGATAAGATTAGTAGCTGTAATGGGCTTTGAGGGAGGGGAAAAATTGACTGCCGGCCCAGTTCAATCGCACAATGCATTTTACAAAACCCTCCTTCCTTGGTTTGCACAAAGCGCAGGAAAAAAGAGAATAAGGGGGTTCTTCCAAGAAACTCCTTATAGTATTGTTAGGAGGAGATATCGAATATCTTATCGAATTTTTCGTTATTATTATCAAATACACGTATAATATTATTGGATTGGGATTGAGAATGAATTTCAAATGCTATTTTGTATTAGAGATTACGAGATTTCAGCATATATCGAAATACTAATAAATACCGACTAGACTCCCTCACTCACCGCTACTAGACTCTTAACCACCAAAATAAATACGGATTAATATGAATTAATTAGATAACTAATAATAAGAATAATTATAATGACTCATGCATGAGAAATATCATTCATCTTTCCATACACCCTTATATTTTACAATTTTCCATGACAAAAAATAATAACTCAGTGACCAAGAAAACAAATGGGAGGCAAAAGATCGAGATGAAAAAGATTGAGAAAAAGAAGACATGATGACCACCTTTTGTAACCACAAGTTAGGTATATAGAAGAAAACAAACAAGTTTGTCGCCCTAGCAAATAGTGAGGTAATCTTTTGGTTTTCCCTCCTGCAGACTAGCCACTTTCACCTTTATCCATCCTTCTTTCGAAGACCTTACAAATCAATATATGAGCCAATAAACATGAGCGCCAACCACCTTATGATTGAAAATGCTAAGACAGGCTAAGATCTAAGAGCTAAACCAACTCTTAATGAGCTACTCAAGTTGAAGGATGAGGAAAAGCATGAAAAAATTACTTGAAGGCAAAATCTTGAAGTGAATCCAGTAAATAATTTGTGGAATCGAAGTCTGGAGGAAGTGCAGGTGAATGAGCTTGCAGTTCGTGAAAATTCTACTTGAAATTGCTAGAAAAGGTGGAGAAGAGGAGGAAAAAATTAAGTTTCATAAACAGCAAGCGCATTCACCTACACTTCCTCCCGACTTCGATCCCATCAATTATTTAGTGGCTTCTCCTCAATTTTTTCCATAAATGTTATTTCGTCATGTCTTTCCTCCTTCATCAACCCGACGAGCTCATCATTAAGAGTTAGGTTCTTGGATGTTAGCCTGTCTAAGCATTTCTAGTTTATAAGGTGGTTGAGGCTCCAATTGTTGGCCCAAGTACTGATGTGCAAAGTCTTCAAAAGAAGGATGGTTGAAAGTAAAGAGTTTTCTTATATGAAAGAAAACATAAAATTTTACCTCACTATGACAATCTCACTTGCTTTCTTATAAACTTGGCTTGCGTTTGGAAAAGATGATCTTCATATCTACTTCTTCTCATTCGTTTTCCTCTTGATATTTTGCCTCCCCTTTGTTTTATTGACGACTGAGTTATTGCTTTTGGTATTGTTCATCACCACTTTAGGAATCTAGAAAGAAAAGCGAAGTGGAATAAGGATTGAAGATTATATATAGTGAGGTAATCTTTTGGTTTTCCCTCATGCAGACTAACCTCTTTCACCTTTATCCATCCTCCCTTCGAAGACCTTACAAATCGATATCTAAGCCAATAAATACGAGCACCAACCACCTTATGATTGAAAATGTTAAGACATGCTAAGATCTAAGAGCCAAACCAACTCTTAATGAGCTACTCAAGTTGATGGATGAGGAAAAGCATGAAAAAATTACATTAAGGCAATATCTTGAAGTGAATCCAGTAAATAATTTGTGGTATCGAAATCTGGAGGAAGTGGAGGTGAATGAGCTTGCAGTTCGTGAAACTTCCTACTTGTAAATGCTAGAAAAGATGGAGAAGAAGAGGAAGAAAAATGGTGAATTTTCGAAACATGCGACCTCATTCACTTCCACTTCCTCCATACTTTGATTCCACCAATTATTTAGTGGCTTCTCCTCAATCTTTTCCATCAATGTTATTTCTTTATCAACCCTCGATAAGAGTTAGGTTCTTGGATGTTAGCCTGTATGAGCATTTCTCATTCATAAGGTGGTTGAGGCACCAATTATTGGCTCAAGTACTGATGTGCAAGGTCTTCAAAAGAAGATGGTTGAAAGTGAAGAGTTTTATTATACGAAAAAAAAACATAAAATTTTACCTCACTACACATAAGGGTGATAATCTCACTTGCTTTCTTATATACATAGCTTGCGTTTGAAAAATGTGATTTTCATATCTACTTCTTCTCATTCGTTTTCCTCTTGATATTTTTCTTCCCCTTTGTTTTATTGACAATCGAGTTATTGCTTTTGGTATTGTTCATCACCATTTTAGGAATCTAGAAAGAAAAGGGAAATGGAATAAGGATTGAAGATTATACATATGAGGGGGTGTTTAGAGAGATGGATGATATTTGTGTCTTTGTTTGATACTTTATATAACATATTTATAGTGGAGGAAAAGCATATGAACTGCTAATTTGAGCATGGCAAGAAATATCCATAGCATCAAATGAAATAATTCTTTAACATATATACCAAAAAAGAAGATTTACATGACAAAAATTAGATGTCGCAGATTTACTTGACATATATACTTATATGCATCCTTTTTGTTATAAATAATTTGACATGTAATAATCATTAGATAAGTGGCTCATACGTGTCGGGTATTTTCATATATCATAATTTGGATTTGAGCTTGGCTCAATAATGAGCCGCTCGCTCTACTCGAGCTTAATTTATTCATAAGGACACAAGCTATACTCATTTATAAATCTGAATGGTTAAAACAACTAAATAGCATTGTTATAAGAACCGAACCGGATCAACGGGTGGGACAGTAGAACCGCAAACCAGCTACGATAGTGGTCCAGTTCATTGCTTGAACGGTTGTTGATGGACCAAACGGTTTCTCACGATTCAAACATAAACCCAGATGAACAAACACGGTTTAACTGATCAATTGGTTCACACATTCTAACCGCATTTAAAAAAAAAATTAACGTAACCTAAGATCATCAAACCGGAATTATTAATTTTGTTGTTGCTTCCTCGTCTCATTTTCCGGCCTCATTGTTGACTTTACGTGGTCTACAATGGATTGGCACAGTAATTTTTACTTGAATTAAAAAATTATAATTTTTTTTTTGTGATACGGTTTGAATGATTTGTTAGATATTTTGGTGATGATATGAATTCAAAATTATTTATGGTCAATGATGACTTATTCTTAAATTAGTGTATTATATAAGTTTTGTATGTTATATATCATGAACAATTCTATCAATGGTTCACCAACGGTTTTTTCACGGTTAACCACAGAACCCTAAACCACTCTCTTTTCTGGTTCAGCATCCGGTCTGATTTTGAAAACAGAGCTAAATAGACTCAATAATCATTTATAAACTAAATACTCTAATATTTGTATTTCATATATGATATATGCGAATAATCTCTTGATGGAAAAAAATTATATTCACCTTTCATCGCCAATCAATCTCGTGTTTATATACTTTGTTCATGTCATGCATTTTAGTTCATACCATATGTTATTTCATAGTAAGTAGAAACTAATCAATTATTTATTGAATATATGTGTAGACTGTCATGTGTTGTATTAGTACGTAAGTATGGCCCAATAGAGTTTGTAGTTTACGTTAGGCCCATGCAACCACATCTAGCCCACGCACGTAGAGAAGTTGAACTGGTGGTGCTAGGGTTCGGACATTAGAGGGTATTTAAGTTGAGCTTGTCTCTCCTGTATGTTTAACGATCATCATCAGTAAGAACAGTAGCCGAAGAGTGTTCAAACTCTTCCGTGGATTAGTCCTGGATACCCAGGGATACCACTTAAATCCATGTCCGACTTCATTTCAATTCCCGTACTGTTAGATAATCAACATGGTATCAGGTATGCAGACTAAACAAATCTTTGTACGGTTTAAACAGGCACCTCGTGTTTGGTTTGAAACTTTTCAGTCTACTCTACTAGAACTTGGATGCATCCAGAGTTTGAACGACCCATCCGTGTTCATCAAGACTACACAGAAGGGAATTGTTCTACTTCTACTTTATGTAGATGACATGATCATTACAGGATCGGATTTAGATGGTATTCGTCACTTGAAAGAAGGCCTGCAGAAGGTTTTTCGGATCAAAGACTTGGGGGACTTATCCTACTACCTAGGCTGGAAGTATCACGTACTAAAGGTGGCATACTTCTTAGTCAAAGGAAGTATATTGTTGATCTTTTGAATGATCACAATATGGAGAACTACAAGCTGGTAAACACCCCAATGGAGTATAATCTAAAATTAAGCAAGAATTCAAGCGAGAACGTTAAAGATGGTTCACAGTACCGGAGTATCGTAGGGGGTTTAATCTACTTGTCTGCAACTCGGCCATACATCTCTTATGCAGTTTAGTTGGTCAGCCAATTTATGGGAGATCCTCGAGTTGGTCATCTGGATATAGTGTATCGGATACTCCGATACTTGCAGGGAACGCAGGACGTGGGTTTATTTTTTCCTTCTACAGGTTCAGCCACTCTAAGAGCCTATTCAGACTCGGATTATGTGGGGTGCATAGACACCAGACGGTCTACTACATGCTGGTGTGTTCAGTTTGGGGACTCCTTTGTTTCATGGCGGTGCAAGAAGCAGGATAAGGTCTCAAAATCATCCACCGAAGCTGAATACAGGGTGATGTCCGATGTGACTTCCCAGCTGACATGGCTGCGACGACTGCTTAGTGGTATGGGTGTGAATAGTGCAAGCTCTATGGATTTCTTTGTTGATAATACCAGTGCGATTCGAATAGTGGAGAACCCAGTGCTACATGATCGTACAAAGCACATTGAGATTCATGTGCATTACATTCGAGATGAGGTACGAGATGGATAGATTGCTCTACACTGTATACGTACTAAGGACCAGGTTGCGGATTTACTCACCAAGTCATTCTCAACAAGCAGACACCGTTTCCTGTCTAACAAATTGATGCTCGTGAACCGGCATCAATTTGGGGGAGGCTATTGAATATATGTGTAGACTGTCATGTGTTGTATTAGTACGTAAGTATGGCCCAATAGAGTTTGTAGTTTACGTTAGGCCCATGCAACCACATCTAGCCCACGCACGTAGAGAAGCTGAACTGGTGGTGCTAGAGTTCGGCCATTAGAGGGTATTTAAGTTGAGCTTGTCTCTCCTGTATGTTTAACGATCATCATCAGTAAGAACAGTAGCCGAAGAGTGTTCAAGCTCTTCCGTGGATTAGTCCTGGATACCCAGGGATACCACGTAAATCCGTGTCCGACTTCATTTCAATTCCCGTACTGTTAAGATAATCAACATTATTATCCATAATATATCTTGTTAATCATTGTTGACACATATTTCATCATGTGATCAAAGTCTCAGAGCGTCTTACCTTGTGAGATATACTATATAGCAAACCTATGAATCATCGGCAAGCCAACTCATGAGCTATATGAATTGCAAATAAGTCGCTAATCCAACTAACCGTGTTGTTGTGTATACATGTTGATGGCAAGTCTTTAGCATTAATGGATTGTTCCAATTATTGGAGACTTATATTGTTTGGAAATTTCTTTCAACTCCCTCCTCTAAGGTGGGAGCTAGCTCCAAGAGTGCTGGTAAGTCGTGAGCTTATTGGAATGTAACTAGTGCCTAAGTGGCCAAAAGTAACTCTTTTACCGAATGAAGTGGTAGTCAATCTTCATGTTCTTGGAAGACGATGACGATTGTATAAATTCTCATTACAATGACTAATGTCATCACACTAAAGTGTTAACGATTGATGCAAGGGGATGCACAAGTCTCATAGTAAGAATATAAACATAATGCTACACGTTGAGATATTTGATAGATTAGCTAGGCTGCAACATATTGTTCTAAGCTAAGATTTTATTTCTCAAGGAGTCAGAAGTTTAGGAAAAAAGTGATAAGCCCCATATAGGGTTTTGATAGACCATTGATTGCACATGTTTATACCACCATTCTTGAGCCGTTTGAGAGCCGATTCTCGTGTTTTAAGCCAATTTCACGCTAAGTTGTGCGTTTATGTCATATTTCAGGACTTGGCGTTGACATGGAGGCGAGGAATCGAGTTTCGGGCCAAAAAGGTGGAAATTTGAGTGAAGGGCGATGGAGAAAAAAAATACCCGGTCGACACTTGAAATACCCGACCGGGTAAAGATGTTTTGGACGCCAAAATCCCAGAAGGGTCCGGCCGGTGAGCTAAAATACCCGATTGGGTATTCTGGACTTCGATCGGGTATTAAGCCTTTCTTGATGCGCAGCGTTTCAAAGATACACGGCCGGTCAACTGAAATACCGGACTGGGTATTATGACCGGGGATCGGGTTCTGCTGCCTTTTGAGGGAAAGAAGACCAATTTTTCAAGGGATCCGAGTTTTAGAGAAAGAAAGCAGATACCTAGAGAGAGAGAGTGTGTGACAAACCAGAGTCTCCAAGCGCCCTAGATCGATCTTCATCAACATTGGAGCTCGGCTTAAGCTTGGAGAAGTGCCGATTGATTGCCAGAAGCAGAATCTCATCCTTCACGACATGTTTTCTACAAGTGAGCTAGATTTCCCTTCTCTCTCTATGGAGTAAACTCTCTCACTCACCTGAGTATGAAGAACCCTAGATTTGTATGTTAGGTCAGATTGTATGAACCCAAGTACGAATTCATTGATATTGATTATATTCATTTGAGGTCTGATTTTCTGAATTGCATGAATCCTGATCAAATTTCTATTATTCTTGCTTTGACCTAGAAAGAGAATATCTGCCTAGGTTGATAGAGTATCCTTAATTGAAGGTAGTGAATTGACGACTTTAGTCGAGGAGTCAATTCACTATTTTGTACTGGATTTACTCCAGTAGAGGAGGTTTGGTTCGTTAGGGCCTCAATCTGTTTACTCCGGTGGAGGTTAGTCGCCCGCTAGGGATTCAGATTCAGTGGGTCTGGAGACCTTTAGTGGATACTGCAGACTGTCTAAGAACCTCCCGTAGTATACTTATCATTGAATTTGAACTTGGCGAATTACAACCTGGCTTAACTGCAGTCTAGGGGGAATCATATATGGGTGACCTCTCTCAACTTTGAACACAACTTTTACTGCTTTTGCTTGCTTGTTTAACTAGATCTCACTACACTTAAACCGCTAAATAATAAGAACTCACGGAGTAGTCATAACACCTAGAACCCGGGTTGACATTTAAATCGAAACTCGCTATACTACGCATTAGAAGGTGGTTATACTTGGCCACTTTCTAGTGTGATGGTGCAGGCGTGTCAGGTTTAGTATCAGAATTGCACAACTATTGGAGTTGAAATCCAATCTCTCTCAAAAAATAGGGTGTGTGTTGGATAGTTTTGCGGAATAGCTCTTTCGTGCAATTGCTCACAAGGGCAAAGGCTCGAGAAGAATCAGACGAAGGATGGCCACGATCAAGAGGGATTAGCTTGATCGATACAGCAACGAGAGCCCTAGAACTCGTCCTAAGCAACTCTCAATCACAATACGAAACTTGTGAACCAAACTTGACGTTTGTCTTTGATTAAAACCAAAACTGAGTTTACAATGCAATGGAATGGCCTTAAATAGATCTAGGCTAGCTAACTAACTAATAAGGAAGTTCAATTTACAAATCAAACTCAAAACAGAAAAGGTAAAAATTCCAGTCGTAGTCCTAATCCGAATAGGATTCGAATTCTTAATGCAGCAAGGCAGTTTCCTTCAGGCTTCGAACGATCTTGCTGGTCTTTGTTCGATGTCCTCGAAGCTTCGTTCCAGTTATCCAATTCCACGATACTGCACTATGAAATGCCTAATTTCATAGGATATCAACCTCACAATTTGAACCTGGCTCAATCTCCACGAATTGAAGCTCAAAGTCACCTTCATGAACTCGTTTCCAGACTTAGGCAATTTTGGAAGTTTTGCCTATGTTGAGCAGGCAATTTCATCGACCCAAAAAACAACCTTAAGGGTTTCCTTTTGAACTCCAAAATATGTCAATGTAAAGAACAACTCTTCTTCTTATTCTTCTCCTTCTTTAATACAAGCCCTTGAAGTCGAATTTTCACCAAGCCAATCACGAGTTACACACGTCCAAAGTTGGCTACCTGAAATGATCAAAAGACTTAACCAAAAATTAGTATTCTCCAATGCTCTTGGATTGCCTTTTCGACCAATCGTTTCTTGTCTGGTTAATAGCCAATTTGAGATCATATCAGTCCCTCCCCCATAAAAAAGATTTGACCTCAAAGCTTTGGTCCTTTGTTCTTCAAAAGCTTCAGTAAATCTGTCCCAAATCAGAGCGAAAGAGACCTTCCCAAACTGCCATTTCTGGGAAATTAAGGCTTCGTTCTTCAGGTCTCGAATTGGGGCTTTCAAGTTCGAGCATCCCCAGCGCAATCCACCACCACCACCGTCTTCTTCATACCACGAATAAATTTTCTGGATGGATCTCATGGTTCGAATCGTCGTTCCCTTCGGCAAATCGTCGTTCGTGCCTTTCCCGCCAACATCGACTTTCAAAATTTTATAACTCAGAAGTTCTGAATTCGATTTGGGTGTTTCTCCCACAGAGAGCTTCGACCTCAATTGAAGCTTCCTACAGCTTCAGACATCAATTCCCAAGGCTTCTGCATTGCTAGTTTGTATCGAATCGCCCTCAGCTGTTCCTACCAATATACCGGATTTTAGCTTGTTGTCACTCATTTTCAAGGCAATTCTGGCTCGAATCGGTTGTGATATTCAAGTTGCTTCCGATTCAATCCAATCAGGAGTAAAGTTTCCCTGGGTGTCATGGATCATATTGGTGCCGTTGGTTGGGTTCAGATTGCTCCCCAAAGCTCCGCCCAATTCCTCCTCTCTCCTGCTTTGTTCCAGTGGCGTGTTACAGGGTCATCAACAGCGTCGGCGAGTCTTTCTGGTCTTCTTGTATGCTGTCAACATGAAACGCCAAACTGTAAAATTGGATCGGGAGACCTGTTTGGGTTGTGATCCACTGGGTTCACCATTGGCATGTCATCGATTCTCATCTAATTGCCTCTGATAATTGCGGAATTCCTCATGCGATAAAGGTTTCAGCAGGAATTTCTTCCCCCCATGTCGTAACTTGTAGCAATTTTCCCTTCCATCATGACATACCCCTCTGTCGAATTGCCATCCTAAGAGTAATTGAGCTGCCTGCATTGGAGCTACATCAAACAGGAGCTCATCATTGTACCCTCTGATTTTAAAATTGACGAGTGCCTACTTCGTGACTCCTAGCGCTCCATAATCGTTAAGCCAATTAAGATTGTACGGCTCTGGATGCTTGATCGTACTCAGGTCGAGTTTCCTCACCACGTCCTGACTGATGACGTTGGCGCAACTGCCGCCATCAACAATCAATGACAACAAACTGTCCTTAACTATACAGCGAGAATGAAACAGGTCATCACGTTGTTCTGGGTCTGTAGACGATTCCAATGTCAGTGCTCTCCTGCTGACTCCAAGAAGTTTTCCAAGAGCAGCTTCAACTTCAATCTCCTCATCACTTTCTTCTCCATCCGAGATTTTCTCCTCATCGTTCACATAATCGCCATCTCAAATCACCATAGCTTTCACGTTGGGATATTGGTTCGCTTTATGGCCTCGGCCGTGGCATTTAAAACATTGAATGCCTCCCGATCGCTCAGTCAAAGTTGAAGCAATACTCTTGGGAAAAAATTTGATAGTTTCTGGTTTGGGTTGAGGCGAATTGAGTTTGACACTGGGCTCTGCTATTGGCTTGGCTGCCAGTGAGTACCTGACACGCCAAAACACAACACCAAACTGCGACCAAGTGTAATCGCAGTCCGGGAATGCAGTAACAGGCAAGTTATATTATCAACCCGGGGTCTAGATCTACTGCTTACTCCGTGATTCTCTATTATCTAGCAAACTAATTCGAGTGATTGTTGTTTAAAGTAAAAGCAACAAGAAAGCAGTAAATTGTTCGGTTTTCAAAGTCAGGAAAGAGTCACTCGGGATTGAGTCCCACTAATTCCCTAGTTAGGTTCAATTGTAATTCCCTGGGTGATTTACTGTTGATTAGACTGCGGAAGATCCGACAGTAGCTTGGAATCTCTTAAGCTGACCAAGCCCTCTCAGTCTAACTACCCGGCAGACGACTAGTCTTCACCGGGATAGAAAGCTGAGGCTATGAACACAGAACTCCACTACTGGAATTGAATTCCAGTACAAAGCAGTAAACTGGCTAACTCTCGTATAGCCAATCTCCTACTATCGAATGAAGAGACTCTAACAACCTAATCAGATTCTATCTATCTCAGGTTGCAGCAGAAATTGAGAAAAGCTGATCAGACTCCAATCAATTCAATAAACATGCGTCATTCGATTAAAATCAAACAGTAATATCATCCCAAGTCATTACAATCAAATCCCTAACACAAGGAACTAGGGTTCTTCATACCCAAGTGAGAGAAGGGTTCTACTCCATAGAGAGAGAAGAAAAAACAAGAATCGGATTAGTCATACTCATAACGATAAGGAAAATCTGCTCCGGGACGATGATTTCCACTCATATGACGATCTCCAAGCTCGATTCGATGAAATCCAGTTCTAAGACAGCTTCTAGGATGTGTTCTTCGCACTTTCTCTCTCTAGGGCTCTGTTTTTTGCTTTGAAAACACGACGAATCCCACTTTTGGCTCGGAATAGGCTCTAAAACCAGGATTTCCCGACCCGTACGGCCAGGCTGCACGGCCGTGCAGATCACCCACTTGGCCGTGCGGCTCCAAAACGCGGCGTATCAATTAGTTCGACCTCAGGCTTCTCACACGGCCAGGGTGCACGGCCATGCGATCTTCAGGGGTTGCCCGTGCGTGGCCTCGGCATAAAGCGCACGGCCATCTTGCTCACATGCACGGCCGTGCGACTCCCTGGTCTGCCCGTGCAGCTTCCTTGAAACCTCGCCCTTCGTCCGATCTTCGTCCAATCGACCCCAGACTCGCTCCCAAGCCTTCATTCACGTACTAGGACCTGAAATATCACAAACAAGCACAACCTAGCGTGAAATCGGCCTAAAACACGAGAATCAATACCTCAAACGGTGTAAGAACGGGGGTAAAAACATGTGTAAATGACGGTCTATCAAACTCCCCCACACTTAACCGTTTGCTTGTCGCCAAGCAAACCAAGTCAGACACCAGGTAAGCTTACATATTTCAATCAACCAACATTGGGGACAAGTCATAAAGGCACAGGACACGTGAATCGCACTGGTTTTCAAATATCAATACATGAACAACCTCAATAATAACCTGGATAACCACCACAAAGGACCTTCGAGTGCAGCAAATCGAGTAAAGGAAGAGTCTCCCTTCTGTTCACTGGCCAACCTAGACTTGATTCAACCACTTACTCAAAACAGTCAACTCATGCATCCAACTCAAGACATCAGAATAGAGACCGAGCAATCTAGGTCCTCACCGGGGTACAAGAGCATATAGAAAATGAAAATGAATCACTCACTCTCGACCAGTGGGGTCAGGACAATTTGATGCGAAAGATGCGCATGCTATTTCTCTCAATCCCTATCATCTCTTCACCATGATGGCAGCCTCTAAATGCTAGAGTTCACATATGGGGTGTCACCACTAACTAATCAGGAGGTCTTAGACACAGGTTCAAATGACTGGCTAGGGTCTTGGACATGGGGAAAAAGCCTTTTAGGTGGTGGAAGTATTCATAGCAAAAGGTTCCACATTTTCCAAACACACAATCACAGTCAAACAAACCGGTATTTTCTTTCTGCTATTCTGCATTACTCAGTATCTCAAGAACACAAGAGCGAAGGAGGCGTAAACATTAGCATTTCCAAGCCAGACTGCTAAGAAACACTACTTAATGGGCATTATTCAGATGTTTGGTAGTGGCTCTCTTTTGCTTTCAATTTTTCTTTGTTTTTCTTTCATTTTTTTTCTTTTCATTTCTTAAGAGAGCCACCACTTCTGCATAAATTTCAAACACCTGCCCAACTTTTAAGCACTACCTCCAACACTCACATAGACTTTAGCAGAAACAGCAGAGAATATGTAAAAACCACTCTGTGGAACCTTCTAAAAGATGCAACAATGGTGATTTTTTTCCATTATAGACCAAAAGAAAGGATAACACACGGCTCAAAGGGGCTGACTAGGGGATATGACACATCAGGACAGTCAGTTTTTGGGCGTGGGCTAATCCTATGCCCCCATCATCTTAGCTAGTGACAACGTGAATGCTACACATCATGGAAGAGGGATCTATCGCACAAGAAAGAAACGAGCAGGCTCAAATCTCACATGGCTACCTATATGCTCTATCTCACATTCTGATACCCTGAACTAGATGCATAAACGACTGTCAAGAACAAGTAATCAGACCAAGTCACAATTGGCAAGCAAACAGTTGAAAAACTGAACCCCTACATCGTTCTACTGCACATCTCAGTCCTCATCATAAGTTGTCCTAGTCGCAAACAAGTTGTCATGCATTCATCCGAAAACCAATCAATTCATCCATCAAAACACAGTGCCAATATTATCAAACAGCAGTACTTGGAGCCCTCAAATCGTAAGATTCGGACAGCGGACTAGGCTCCAAGCACCCAAAGAAATATTCCAACCAATACAAAGCACCCCCCCACACTTAAGCACGACATTGCCCTCAATGGAGTAGAGGGAAAGAGAAGGGGAACGATGTTACCGGATTGGGACACTGCTGGGGGACTGGAAGTGGACCAGTCAGCGAGAAACAAACGGGAGAGTGGACAATGCTGCACAAATCGAACACCAGAAACACACTAGCACACTGTGCGTTAGGGATAAGTGTTAGCCCAGACGGCTACATCAAACCACAAAGGAAAACCAAAAACAACCGACACTAAGTTCAAGCTCCGCACACATGGAGCAAACACACAAAAGTCTAAAACGAAACAAAAAGAAAACACACTGAGATGGGCAACGAGTACAGCCTACTCGTCGCCAAGATCGTCGAGGTCGATGTCGTTCATGAACGCGTCATCATCAGTAGCGCCAGCAGCACCGTCATCACCGTCAGCTGGGGCATGTGGAGGGGAGTCATCCCAGGGAGTCCTCTAGACAGGCTGCTCGCCCGGGAGCAACTGGAGCAGGTGCTGCTGAACCTCCTGCATGCGCCGTGAACGGCGCTTCTCCCGCTCGATGTGGGCGAGAGTCACGCCCTGCTGAGTCTGGATCATGTTCAGCC
This sequence comes from Linum tenue, assembly GCA_946122785.1. NCBI lineage: Eukaryota > Viridiplantae > Streptophyta > Magnoliopsida > Malpighiales > Linaceae > Linum > Linum tenue. Next base: position 65,910,685 of record CAMGYJ010000009.1, on the reverse strand, counting down.
GCTCGTCATAGGCATCCATCCTGTTCCGGTACTCGGCCTGGTCTGCCGCGTACTGCTGATGGAACTGCATCTGCTGGTCGAGGATCAGCTGGTTCTGGATCCTCAGCTGCTCGAACTGATGGGCGAAGTAATCCTGGCTCTGGAAAGCGGAGCTGCTACCCCCGTAATGGAAGTCAGTCTGTGGTGGATCATCAGCAGCAGCAGCAGCATCCACCTCCTCGGGATCCACCTCATCAGTAGCCTCCTCCTCCTGGCCCTCTGGCTGGGCCTCTGGTACGGGCTCCGCGGGGATCGGAGGTTCCGGAAATCCATCGACCCATTGAACCCCGTTCCTCTCCCGCAACAACAGCATCTTCCCGATCGTCTTGCTGCCAAAGATGAGGGTGTCCCCCTCCTCGGTGCACCCCTGCAGTGAAAGGCCAAAGAAGGTGGCCAGGCGGGTGATGAGGGGGGCGCAGTGGAGGCTCTTAAGCTCTGTGGCAGTCTTCTCAAAGGTCTTGGCCACCAGCGAACCCAGGTGGAGAGGATGGTGGTGCTGGCGGATCGAATGGAGGAGGTACAGGGTCCTCTTCGTGATGGCGCCGGCGCTTTCAGCTGCAGAAGTGTAAGACTTCGCCAGCAGGTGGTGGAGAAGTCGGTTGTCGATCTGCAGGGTAGATGCCTTCGTCCTCCCGGACCGGAAGGGACGCGTCTGGCCTGGCCGAGCCAGGCTGGTGTACAGCCTCCCGAAGTCCACCTCCGGTGGCTCATTGACCTCGGTGATGTAGTCCTGACGGTCGTCGAGGTCGAGGTCAAGAGCCTCGGCTAGCTCATAGTAGCTCATGGACCGGGGAACACCGCCCAGCCTGAATTTGACGGCTGTACTGTCCTGCCAATTGGTCGTGGAATTGTGCTTGAAGGTCGTGTAGAACTCCCACACGGGCTCGTAGTAGACCTTCTCGCAGAGGATGAGCAGACGGCGCCATGCGGTGTTGGCTACGGCGGCGGAGAGTTGCTCGTAGCAGTGTAATTGCCGAAACTCCCGTTTGGACCAGCAATGGTGTGACCCAAACGGGGTTTCCGCGACCTCCTTGAAGCGCTCTGCGGTGGAGCCCCTCCTTAGATCCCGGATGAACGGGTGCTGGAAATTAGGTTTCGCCATTGCCCTGCAAAACAACAACCCAAAGTGGAACCAAAAGAGCCAAAGAAAAAGGTCAAGCACACCCCCACACTTAAGAACAGAAAACAGCCTAACCATGGTTTCATCCATAGTTCGGGGGTCAAAAACTCGATAAATCAAGCATAATCTGGGTGGGGGTGCACATTCACAAGAAAATAGGCAACTCAAGGTTCACATCCATAGCAAATACACTCTCAAACTACATCATTAAGGGCCCCAACCGGTGGCCACAACATGGCATGGAAAACAGGCATTTCATCGAACACCTTGTGTGCACTACTAAGTTAAACATGAAATTGGCCAAATTCTTGCACACAAGGGCTCAAACAAGCAAAGGGGACTTTTCCCAACACAATTCATGCACATCCCATGCATTCCCCTCAATCAATTTCACAAAAATCAAAAGATTCAATAAGGTTCTCTAACATACACCCTACACACTCAATTCTCCACAATTAACATAGTTAGGGGCAAAATCAAACCTGGAGACTCAAGTAGAGGTGTAGGGGATGATGAGGGGAAGGCAATGGAAGCGACGAAACGCCGAAAAACTAGCCGGAAGTGCTCGTCGGAGTCTCGCCGGAAATCGCCTCCGGCGACTAAAACGTCGCCCAAACTCGGTCAAAATCGAGGGATAGGCCGCTTTGGGTGTAGAATGAGTGGGTTTGTTGTTGATTTGGTGAAAAAATGACCCATAGTGGCCGGAAAAATCGAAAAAGGGTGGGTTTGTCGCGGTTTTCCGACGAGGGCAAAGGATTCCGGCGAGTTGTATTTGGTTTTCTGACCAGAATGGCCGTGCAGACCATTTATAAAGGCCGAGCCTCGGCCGCACGGGCAGGCACGCACGGCCGTGCACGGGGTGCTTTTGCCCGTGTAGGCCGGCACGGCCTTGCCGAGGATAGCGCACGACCGTGCACATGGCACATTTGGCCGTGCCATTTTTAGCGAGAGCTCGCACGGCCAGGCGGAAACTTCCGCACGGCCGTGCGAGAAAATTTTATGCCCGTGTCGGACACACGGCCAGGCCAGGCAGAGCGCACGGCCGTGCAATGTGCACTTTTGGCCGTGCGCTTTTTACCGAGAGCTCGCACGGCCAAGGGGGGATATCCGCACGGCCGTGCAACTTGAGGACCTGCCCGTGCGACATTCTGGAGCCCCGAAATCAACCTGTTTTCACTCAAAAACGACACTTGACTCTGGATCAACGTCTCAAGACTCAAAACACACAAAATCAAAGGAAAAAAAAAAGAAAATGCAAACCTCGGTGGGGTTGCCTCCCCACAAGCGCTTCTTTATCGTCTTTTAGCTGGACGCCAGTATGGATGCTCAGGGAAGTGTAGGATCAGGTGCCTTCAAGAGCGGATCCACATCGCTCTTGAGGTACAGCTTCAAATGGTGGCCATGTACGCGACGAGTGTGGCCACCTGCATTTGCCAGCTCGACTTGGCCATCCGGCAAGATGCAAGCGAGTGAATACTCGGATGGCCAAGGTGGGGGCGGGACCAGCTCATAGTGGTCTCCGGCTTTCTTTCGAGCAGGCATAGCTGCCTGCAGTTTCGGCCGCCACTCCTCCTTGATCTGTTCTTTTGAAGATGGAGTGGTCCGGAGTGGCGGCGAAGGTGTGGGAGGCGGGTCCTGCAAAATAGGCAGCACAGAAGGATACACGACAGACTCGTGCTCCTGGTGAGAGACAGCATGCAGAGGTAACGAAGCAGGTATAGTGTCAGCAACAGAAAACGTTATTCGCTCCTCGCCATCCCTCAGAACTAAGGTCCCATCATGCACATCTATGAGAACCTTGGCGGTGGCCAGGAAAGGCCTTCCCAGTATAAGAGGCACTTCTGTGTCCTCACTGATGTTTAGGATAACAAAATCTACAGGATATGTGAATTTGCCAACCTTAACCAGAAGGTCTTCCACTATGCCTTTAGGATGCACTACAGATCTGTCAGCTAATTGAAGGGTCATCCTAGTAGCACGGGGTTCGCCTAGGCCTAGTTTCTTGAACAGTTGATATGGCATAACATTGATACTAGCACCTAAATCCGCCAAGGACTTCTCTACATACAATTTATCAATAGAGCATGGGATAGTAAAACTACCTGGGTCCTTTCTCTTCTGTGGAAGCTTGTTCTGCAGAATAGCCGAGCACTCCTCGCTGAGCTCTACAGTGGCCAGCTCACTCAGCTTCTGCTTCTTTGAGAGAAGCTCTTTTAGAAACTTCGCATACTTCGGCATTTGCGAGAGTGCCTCCAGGAAGGGCACTTGGACATTCAGCTGCTTCAGCATTGCCATGAATTTGGCAAACTCAGTCTCCAGTCGGTCCTTGTGCAACCGAGTAGGAAAGGGAAGCTGTGGTACATACTCCTTCACCACTGGTTGCGGTTTAGGAGCAGGCACCTCAACCTCCTTCTCCATTTCTTCCTGATTAGCTGGAAGTGCTGAAGCAGGAGTCTCTCTTTCCGGTTCCCGAGCAGGGGGATCAACAGTCATCGTGCCACTCCTGGTCATGATGGCATTACAGCGCTCATCCGGGGTCGGCGGGTGAGGGATGGTCTGCCCTGGTAGAGTACCAGGAGCCCGTTGAGCCACTGCCTAGGCCACGCTCCCCAGCTGGGTCTGGATATCCTGCAAAACAGCCTGCGTGTTCCTCTGACCAGCTTCAAGAGCCAGGAATTTACCCGAGGCCTTCTCCATGAACTGCTCAAAGGTGTTGAATTTCTGAGCACTAACACTGGCGAGAGAACCCACCAAGTCCCGCAGTTCAGCCATCTGATCATTCTGCACTGGGGCAGCAGGGGCTGTACCTGGCTGCTGCCTGGTCCCTGGAATCATTCCTGAACGATCGATAGCTGAGACCAGCTTCGATACTACCTGCACCAAATCAGAGGGATGGGCTCCCACAGAATGTACACCTCGGCTGGGTGCTCTTCTCGACCTCCTGGCAGTGCCCCAATCATAACCATTCTCCGCCATCTCTTCAAAGAGTTGATTCAGCTGTGGCGGGGTTTTAGTCAGCATGTTCCCGCCACAAACTGAATCAATCAGCTGCTTGTCCTCCGGGAAGAGGGCGTGATAGAAGGTGCCCACCTTGAATGCATCATTGAAACCATGGTTGGGACACCTGAGAAAGAGGCTGGTGTATCTCTCCCAAGCATCCCTAATGGTCTCATCCTCATCCTGAGAAAAATGTGTAATCTGCTTCTGGAGATCAGCTGTCTTGGATGGAGGATGGTAGCGGGTGAGGAACTTGTCCGCCAGGTTGGCGAACGTGGTGATGGAGCCCGGAGGTCGAGTGTCTAGCCACTCCTTGGCCTGCCCCTCCAGAGTGAAAGGGAAGTACCTCAGCTGGATGGCATCTGCTGGTACCCCATTGATCTTGATTCCATCGATGAGCTCGTGGAATCGCCTGAGATGTGATCGAGGGCACTCTCCCTCCTTACCACGGAACACCACTGAACCGCGCAGCATGGTGATCACTGAGGTGCTCACTTCAAAGTTGTTGGCTGGGACATGAGGGTGTTGAATGGCTGACCTCATGTCTGCAGCCCTAGCGGTCCAGTAGGATCCCATGGTTTGCTCCTCCGGGATCGCATCACGGTTCTCTGGATCAGCCATCTCGCCTTCTTCTTCTTCTAACTGCAGCTATGATAGCTCCTCCTCCACAACCAGTCGTGCCTTTAGAGCCCGCTTGAAGTTCCTGCAAGTTCGTTCAAGCTCCTGGTCTAATGGTAGTAGATCTCCCGACTGGCTACGGGTCATGCACTACCTGCACACAGTCAGCAGAAACAACCCGTGAAGGCACACAGGTGGAAGAGTAAAATGCAATAAAGAAAAAGCTAGAGTAACAAATTATCACGTTTCCCCAATAACCTAGAGGGGTCCCCGGCAACGGCGCCAAAAACTTGACACGCCAAAACACAACACCAAACTGCGACCAAGTGTAATCGCAGTCCGGGAATGCAGTAACAGGCAAGTTATATTATCAACCCGGGGTCTAGATCTACTGCTTACTCCGTGATTCTCTATTATCTAGCAAACTAATTCGAGTGATTGTTGTTTAAAGTAAAAGCAACAAGAAAGCAGTAAATTGTTCGGTTTTCAAAGTCAGGAAAGAGTCACTCGGGATTGAGTCCCCCTAATTCCCTAGTTAGGTTCAATTGTAATTCCCTGGGTTGATTTACTGTTGATTAGACTGCGGAAGATCCGACAGTAGCTTGGAATCTCTTAAGCTGACCAAGCCCTCTCAGTCTAACTACCCGGCAGACGACTAGTCTTCACCGGGATAGAAAGCTGAGGCTATGAACACAGAACTCCACTACTGGAATTGAATTCCAGTACAAAGCAGTAAACTGGCTAACTCTCGTATAGCCAATCTCCTACTATCGAATGAAGAGACTCTAACAACCTAATCAGATTCTATCTATCTCAGGTTGCAGCAGAAATTGAGAAAAGCTGATCAGACTCCAATCAATTCAATAAACATGCGTCATTCGATTAAAATCAAACAGTAATATCATCCCAAGTCATTACAATCAAATCCCTAACACAAGGAACTAGGGTTCTTCATACCCAAGTGAGAGAAGGGTTCTACTCCATAGAGAGAGAAGAAAAAACAAGAATCGGATTAGTCATACTCATAACGATAAGGAAAATCTGCTCCGGGATGATGATTTCCACTCATATGACGATCTCCAAGCTCGATTCGATGAAATCCAGCTCTAAGACAGCTTCTAGGATGTGTTCTTCGCACTTTCTCTCTCTAGGGCTCTGTTTTTTGCTTTGAAAACACGACGAATCCCACTTTTGGCTCGGAATAGGCTCTAAAACCAGGATTTCCCGACCCGTACGGCCAGGCTGCACGGCCGTGCAGATCACCCACTTGGCCGTGCGGCTCCAAAACGCGGCGTATCAATTAGTTCGACCTCAGGCTTCTCACACGGCCAGGGTGCACGGCCATGCGATCTTCAGGGGTTGCCCGTGCGTGGCCTCGGCATAAAGCGCACGGCCATCTTGCTCACATGCACGGCCGTGCGACTCCCTGGTCTGCCCGTGCAGCTTCCTTGAAACCTCGCCCTTCGTCCGATCTTCGTCCAATCGACCCCAGACTCGCTCCCAAGCCTTCATTCACGTACTAGGACCTGAAATATCACAAACAAGCACAACCTAGCGTGAAATCGGCCTAAAACACGAGAATCAATACCTCAAACGGTGTAAGAACGGGGGTAAAAACATGTGTAAATGACGGTCTATCAGTACCTCCAGCTTGGCATTGTCTTTATCTCTTTCAATTATAATTGCAAGGTGTACCACCTCTTCTAATTCCACGAATGACCTCAATTCAACCTCCTGGCGTATGTCTCGGTTTAAGCCATGAAGGAATCGAGCTATGGTTGCTTCTAGATCCTCACTGATGTCAGCTCTCATCATGAGCAATTCAAGTTCACGAAACTAATCTTCCACCGTCCTCCCTCCCTGTTGAATTTGTTGAATAGACTCGTGCAGCTCCCGTTGGTAGTACCCAAGCCAGGAACAAACCGGTTCCTCATGAGTCCCCTTAACTCAGTCCATGTCTCGAATTCTGGCTGCATATTCTGTCATCGCCGGAGTTGGATTTGCTCCCACCATTGGGCGGCATAATCCATAAATTCGTATGTCGCCAAGAGAGCTTTCTACTACTCAGTGTAACTTGGAAGAAAAGAATCACTTTTCTTTCCCAATCTAGGTAGGCAGAGGCGTTGTTGGCACCTGTGAAAGATGGAATGGTTAGCTTCACTCCCCAGAGTTCTGCAATGGTGGTTTCAGGGGGTCGACGATCGTGATTGCGGAAGTTCTGGGTGTTGTCTCGGGGACCATGTTCCGTTGCAATCAGCCGTCATTCCAATTGTTGAACATGTTCTGCTAGAGCCAGCTCACCTCCTGTGTGCATCCCCTGGGTTTGATTTCCCTTTGGTGCTTCTTCGTGCACTGTGTTAAGCAGAACAGGGGCGTTCGTCTTCGATTTTAATTCCGCGATTTCGCGCCTGATGTTATCGAATTGGACCTGAAAGGTCTCATTCATCTGCGCTATAATGGTCTGGAGTAATTCTGTAGTGTTTACTTATGGATCACCCATCGTTTGATCTTCAGACTGAGTCTCCTCCTCGGACTCTGTTTTGTGACGTAAAATTGCAGGGTCCTCATAAACAGAACCCTTCGACCTCGTCCAGCGTGTTGTTCCAGCAACATGCTTCTCCGTCTTGTCAACTGCGTTTGAACCAGGCGATGATGCCACTTGATAAGCCCCATATAGGGTTTAGGATCAGAATTGCGTAGCTATTGGAGTTGAAATCCAATCTCTCTCAAAAAACAGGGTGTGTGTTGGATAGTTTTGCGGAATAGCTCTTTCGTGCAATTGCTCACAAGGGCAAAGGCGCGAGAAGAATCAGACAAAGGATGGCCACGATCAAGAGGGATTAGCTTGATCGATACAACAACGAGTTCCCTAGAACTCGTTCTAAGCAACTCTCAACCACAATACAAAACTTGTGAACCAAACTTGACGTTTGTCTTCGATTAAAACCAAAACTGAGTTTACAATGCAATGGAATGACCTTAAATAGACCTAGTCTAGCTAACAAACTAATACAGAAGTTCAATTTACAAACAAACAAGGAAATGGAACTCAAAACAGAAAGGTAAAAATTCCAGTCGTAGTCCTAATCCGAATAGGATTTGGATTCTTGATGCAGCAAGGCAGTTTCCTTCAGGCTTCGAACGATCTTGCTGGTCTTCATTCGATGTCCTCCAAACTTTGTTCCAGTTATCCATTCCACGACGCTGCATTATGAAAGGCCTAAATTCATGGGATATCAACCTTGCAATTTGAATGAGGCTCAATCTCCACGAATTGAAGCTCAAAGTCACCTTCATGAACTCTTTTCCAGACTTAGGCAATTTTGGCAGTTTTTCCTGTGTTGAGCAAACACTTTCATTGACCCAAAAAACAACCTTCAGGGCTTCCTTTTGAACTCCAAAATATGTCGATATAAAGAACAACTCTTCTTCTTCAATACAAGCCCTTGAAGTCGAATTTTCACCAAGCCAATCTCGAGTTACACGCGTCCAAAGTTGGCTAACTGAAATTATCAAAAGACTTAACCAAAAATTAGTATTTTCCGATGCTCTTGGATTGCCTTTTCGATCAATCGATTCTAGTCTGGTTAATGACCAATTTGAGATCATATCTAAAAGAGTTCTACATTAGCAAGAAAGACATTGTACACAATCTAATGAAAATTTCTTATGGTTCTTTAGCTTGAAAGTAAAGCTTTATAGAAACCTTTTGGCTAAGTTTAGCATGTCATCTGGTTTGCAAGTTCAATAGCTAACCCCATTAAGTGTTTATGGTTACTTGATGAGAATACTAAAAGGTTTAGCCTAAGCTAGAATTTTCACCCCTTTAAAGTTTGCCTAAGGGATACATAAGAATTGAGTTAGTAGCAAATATTGTGAGTCACAAGGAATGACTTATTTTAGTATAACTACTTTACTCAAATAGATATGGATGTCTATACATTAATTCAAATTCCTTTTGGTTGTAAGAACAACTTGCATGATTGTTTAAGGTTCTATTTGTACTATGCAAGAAGCCTAGATGAGGATTGAACCCTAATTAAGAAAACTCTTATTCTCTCATTCTTTTTGACAATTATCTCTTAGATATCTTGAAGACCATCTTGTTGACTCTACTACTTAAGAACAACCCTTTAGTCTAAGGAATGATCTTGTATTATCTAGATTTAGACAATCACTTATGTTATGCCACTTGTGTTGGATATGCACTAGCGTTGTACATATGCCCAATGTAGAGGTTGGTTAGTCTTCAATTTTGTTTTGTTTGGCTTGCTATCTTGTTTAGTCTATACATAGTGAACCACGTAAATTCATGTGTCTTCTTTGGTTTCTTGCTTTTGTTTATCTTGGTCTATTTATCCTTCAATTTCTCGATCCATAAAAACAGTCGTGACATTTTCATTTGGTAACAAGATTTGCAACGAGCTGTAAGTTGAGATATATTTATTCTAGAGGGGTTTATCTATTGTACTGGCACATAACTACCCGAGTCTTAAGTCACTCTAATCATGTGCTTAGTGCTTACTCAAAGATTATTCAACTCTGAAAGTCGATAATGTGTTTTCCCTAATGCACAATGTCTATGATTTCAAGAATTTATCAAGTGTGATGCGTTTTGGCCTCTGTCAAGTGGGAGAATTCCTTTGGAATCTTGTACCACTCATTAACATATTTTCTAAAAACAAAGCCAATCTATAGGGTTGAAGTTTTCATATATGCTCACCACATTGTTAATATTGAGAATCTTGATGATTCAAATATGAAATTTCTAAGAATATTTTGATACCATGTTAAGAACCATTATAAATGGTGAAAATATACTTACGCTCGTAAATGTAGTGAAATAGCATTCTAATGAAATTTGTTTAAGTACTTGATTTCTTTTGTATTTATCTATGATTATTGTCCACTTTTTATTTATACATATTTATTTTATGGTACTTATACGTGTTAGTAAAGACATTATCATTTGATATTTAATTATATTTCGATCTAAACTAGAGATATAAAAAATTATGGTGAAAAGTGGTACGTACCACATTTGTAACAAATGAAGCAACACATGCTAAAACTCTAGAAGAACTCACATTTGTGCTTCATTTAAAAAGCGCTTCATTAAAAAAAAAAACACATTGAGGCAAGTTTATGACGACATTTGGATTATTCTGTACGGAGCTTTTTTAATATTCAAAATGATATTGCTAATTAATCTGATTTTTGTGTATTGACTATCTGGCTCTGATAAGTCGCATTATTAATAGAAAGAAGTTAAAATATGAATCTTGTAGTTCATATTGATCATCAAATTACTTATTGTTTTAATATCTTCTTTACCTCTTAGGTATATATTCCCCTCACTCCGGTTGTGCATCATCAATGAGAGGAAATTACTTATGGTTCATATCAATCTCTTCTCATCCCACAAGAAACTTCTCTCCCTTTAATTCATGCACTTATTTAGTTCGAACATTAATTATCAGTCTCAAATTGTTAGTAGATATCTCTTCCATTCTTGTCATACTATGTTGAACAGCCTCGCTGTCAATTATTAGCCGTTTCACGACAGGTTATCCAAAAAACTAACAATAATCAGCTCATCGTACAATGTTGACGTACATTTCCTAAACAGCTACCATTATCTGAAGCAACTATTAGTCATTTACACTTCGACTCCACTGCCATGACAACAAGATAACCAAAACCCTGTTTGAAGATAGTTTACAACGATGAATCGTTTTCTGTTCCTTGAGTTGCCCGTAGGCATGCATGTTAGAATTATGTACAAACCACTGCAACCCTATACCTAAAATTCCAAATCATAGGACACTACTGCAACATCATTTAGCGACACTTTGTCTGGACTAACATGGTAAAGAAATAAATTAAAGCACGTTTGTGGACATGCCACGTGGTGCAGCAAGCAACACCCTACGTACCCTCCTCTGCTCGATCGGATTAGGGCAACGCGTACGGATACCGTACGCAAAAAAAAAAAAAAAAACACCCATCTACTTGCATGGGAAGAAACTGATAATATCGGGAAAATATGAGCTATTCCAGTACGTTTGAACTTTCCCAGTCCTCCATCGTCATACAGTGTAGAGAAAAGTAGGGAACGTAGAATTGAAATGTCTCCCTATACATATTTAGACACCCCACTAGCTTCTTCCTTTCACATACTCACCAAATACGCCCATTTTCCCGTATAAATACCCCACACACATTTCACCCATTATCCATCCATATTCACCACCTAATATTAATCCACCATAACCAAGAAACATCATCCGATCCTCACGATGAACTTCCTGCTCGCCCTACTTCTCATGCTCGCCGTCCCATGGAGCGGCAGCGACGCTTCTCCGGCGGCGAATCACGACAACTTCCTCCACTGCCTCTCCACTTCCCCAGCCGCCAACGTCTCCAAAATCGTCTTCTACACTCCGGCCAACCCTTCCTACCCTTCCGTCCTCCAATTCTCCATCCACAACCTCCGCTTCAACACCTCCGCCGCTCCCAAACCCATCGTCATCGTCACCCCACAAACCACCTCCCACATTCAGGCCGCCATATCATGCTCCCACAAACACCGCCTCCACCTCAGAGTCCGAGGTGGCGGCCACGACTACGAGGGCCTGTCCTACGTGGCCTCCCGCCCTTTCTTCATCCTCGACCTCATCAACCTCTCCTCAGTCAAAGTCGACGTGGCAGCCCGCACGGCCTGGATCCAGGCCGGCGGGACCATCGGCGAGCTCTACTACCAGATCGGCACCCAGACCACAACCCTAGCCTTCCCCGCCGGAGTCTGCCCCACCGTCGGCGTCGGTGGCCATTTCAGCGGCGGAGGGTACGGCCTCTCGCTACGTAAGTTCGGCCTCGCCGCCGACCACATCGTGGACGCTCACCTCGTCGACGTCAAAGGAAAGGTCCACAACCGAGCCTCCATGGGAGAGGACCTGTTTTGGGCCATCCGTGGTGGCGGAGGCAACACCTTCGGCGTAGTCACCGCCTGGAAAGTCAACCTACTCCCCGTCCCCGAAAACGTCACCGTTTTCACCGTCACCAAAACCATCCAACAAAACGCGACGGGAATCATCAACCGATGGCAACAGGTAGCCGACAGGTTCCCCGACGACCTATTCATCCGAGTCATCCTGGACCGAACCGAAACTACTACCAACTCAACCGCCACGGGCCGGGCCAGTTTCAACTCTCTCTACCTGGGCCAGGCCCAATCCCTCCTCCCCTTGCTGCAACGGGACTTCCCCGAGCTGGGAGTGGAGAGAGAAGATCTCATCGAGCTGACCTGGATCCGGTCCATACTCTACTTTGCGGGCTACCCGACCGATTCGCCGCTCGAGGTGTTGCGCAGCCAGGTCCCGCTGACACGTAAGCGGAACTTCAAGGCGAAGTCCGACTACGTGACCGAGCCCATGTCGGAGCGGGCCTTGGAAGGTATATGGAGGCGGATCCTGCGGCCCGACATCGAGGACCCGGAGCTGATATTCAGTCCCTACGGCGGGAGGATGAGCGAGATCCCGGAGTCGAGCATTCCGTTCCCGCACCGGGCCGGGACGAGGTACAAGATCCAGCACCTGGTCTACTGGGAGAGGGAAGGGCGGGAGGCGACGGACCGCCACGTGGACTGGATCAGGGAGCTGTACGGCTACCTGGCGCCGCACGTTTCGAAGAATCCGAGGTTGGCGTATGTGAACTACAGGGATCTGGATGTCGGGTCCAATAACGGAGCGGGTTTTACTAGTCACGAGGAGGCGAGGGTTTGGGGGGTGAAGTATTTCAAGGGGAATTACGAGCGGTTGGTTCGGGTGAAGACCGCGGTTGACCCGAGGAATTTCTTCCGGAATGAGCAGAGCGTCCCGCCGCTTACTGCTTGGAAATAGTTTGCTGCATGGGGAATTGAAGATCGTCAGTTACGTTTGGAATTTCTGTTTTTTTTCTTTTATTGAGATGTTGGAATTCGTTTGATTGTACTGTGAATTGTGTATGTGTTAAATATGTGTTTGACTTCTTTCTTTTATTTTCTTAGATGGATTATTCTGAATAAAAATAAACTGGGGGAATTGGTTTGTAATTTGTAATAAAAGAAAGCGTGATTGCTTCTGTTTAATATATAAAGCAGCGTTTATAGCATTTCATATTCAATTCCAAATTTTATACACTCATATATGCTAGTTGGTCTAATGGGCAAATTACAAATTATTCAATCAAGGAGGTGGAAAATAACTTGCATTGATATGAAGCTAAATAGGTGAAATTATATACTTATCCACCTAAAATTTTATGTGGTTCCTGGTGAACCATTATATCAAGAGTTTCAACTTTCAAAGTTATGATTCCCAAGATTTCAACAAAAAAATATGCACTTCTTCTCAATCAATTAGTATACATAGTAGTAGAAGTGATGAGGTTTGATTGATGAAGTCATAAAATCTTCAAGATCCTACTTTGTAGTATTGTCCAGTTATAAAATCACTCAAATTTTGCATAAAATTCTTGACGATCAATGAACATGAATCCAAGAATTCTTATTAACCGTCAATAATCTGGCAAGATATATTTCAAGGAATTAGTAGCGTTAAATTGGAACTTAACAATATTATATTCGTTTTTTCTTCTTCAAAGATATCCCAAAAGGGAATACAACAAATACGGCATAATAAGGGGATCTTTGCAAGTCAAAACTACAAATAAGAATTAAGAAAGAGTCGTTGGTCGACCAACCGACGATCCAACGATGAGAGGGCTAGTTTCGCCACAAGATGGGCAACCCTATTATACTTACGTGAGGCAAAGTGGAACGATGAACATTGTATGGATGCTCGAAGGATCTGAACTTCATATAGAAGGCTACTTGCAATGGCACGGGACGAAACTGCAAAGTTAAACCCGAATATCAGAAAGAAGGCTGCTACCTAACGCGTGCGTTGAATCCTTCTGATTAATTATATGGATGATCAACTGCGGAACATCACATAATAGAAATTTTTGCTTAACGAAAAACACACTATTGAAGAGCATTAGTCATTGCAAGGAGCTCAACAATGAAGGCATCATACACAACAACGATGTGGAACAACCATAGATTATGGGCATCCATTCTGATTGTTCTTTCTAGATGAACCATTTCTGTAAAAAAAAAAATATATATTAAAATAAATGTGTATGAGACATTTGCCCTTAATTATAGAGGGTTACTATTTGCCGCCCGGGCAATTACTATTTGCCGCCCGTAAAAAACACTAAAATGACAATTTTGCCCTCCAAATATTTCTTTATATTCTATTCGCTGAAATGGTTTTTTAAACAACTTACACACTACCCGAGTCCCGACCACCAACCCCCCACAAACACCACAGCCACCGGACGGCAGCCAAACTCGCCGGCCACCGGACCAATCTCGTCAGGATAATTCGCCGGGCACTGGACGGCAGCCGTACCCCGTCGTCGGACCAGCGAAGCAGGTAAACCTCTTGCTGATCCTGAATTTTTTGTTCGGTCCGCTCGCCGGCGTCGGACCCCGTCCGCTAGCTGGAGGCGGACCCCGTCCGCTCGCCGTCGTCGGACCGCGTCCGCTCGCCGTCGTCGGTCGCCGTCCGACGCCGGCGAGCGGACGGGGTCCGACGCCGGCGAGCGACGACCGGTTGCATAACAGTGTTGTATTTTTTTCTATTTTATTTCTAGAGCTAATAATTTATAATTTATTGCTTTTATTTCTATTTTACATAGTTACATTCCTTTGTAGTTTGAATTAAGCGAATCGTATTTTGTTGTAGCGCTAATTAGTTTCTTACTGTCAAATTATCGCTATTTTGTAGAGTTAATTAAATTATTGCATGCAGTTTAATTTTGTAGAGTCAATTGAAGCACAATTAGTTTAATTAAGCGATTGTGTTTTGTTGTAGCGCTAATTAGTTTATTGTGTTTAGATATAATTCGTAGAGCTAAAGATGTTTAATAATTTATATTAAAATAATTTTCTTATCGTCAAATTATCATTATTTTTTAGAGTTAATTAAATTATTGCATTTAGTTTAATTTTGTAGAGTCAATTAAAGCACAATTAGTTTAATTAAGTGATTGTGTTTTGTTGTAGCGCAAATTAGTTTTATTGTGTTTAGATTTAAATCGTAGAGCTAATTTGGTTTAATAATTTATATTTAAATTATCTGTATTTTTTAGACTTAATTAAATTATTGCATTTAGTTTAATTTTGTAGAATCATATAATTTGTACATTTCTAACGAGAGTCAAAATCATAATTGCAGGTGGACATGGCTGACAATGTTGAACTAATTGGTGATTACACAGACCATTTTCTCAATGGCGTCCGATATGCCAATTTCGAAGATGCTGTAACAGTGACCAAAAACATCGCGATGTCTCCTGGTTTCTTTCTAACTAAGGGATCGATGAAGCCACGTGAGTTGGGCAACGAAAGATCATTGGGTATCTGTTATATGTATTGCGACAGATGCAGTAGGGAGAGGAAGTCATACAAGCCGGATCCTTCCAAAGAGAGTCGTGGCAATACAAGTTCAAAAGGAGCGGGATGCATGTTCAAGATTAAAATCAAAGAACTACTGGTTAATCCAGATGCTCTTGATGGACCTACATTCTGGGAGATACAAGGAGTCGCGGAGCAAGGAACCGGTTTAAGGCGAGGGTATCACAGTCATGAGAAAATGCTTTATCCCGAGGGCCACAGTCAAATGAATAAATTGAGTCAGGAGGATAAAGAATCTCTTAGGCAGATGAGAGATGCTGGGGTACCTCCGTCGCAACACAAGCAGACAATAAACAAGCAGAAGGGTGACAAAGGGCATCACACCCAAAGGCAGATGTATAACCTCGGGTCCAAGTCTAGGAAAGACGAGATGGGCGAGATGAATGCAGTGCAGTATGCGTTGCTACAAGCTGAACGTGAGAATTATCATACAGAGGTTATGAAGGACGATGACGACGTGCTGACACATCTTTTCTTTGCCCATCCAACTTCCATCCAGATGTTGAAGGCTTGGCCGTACGTGATTCTGATCGACTCAACGTATAAGACCAATGCATATAAATGGCCGTGGGTGGAGGTCGTAGGTGCAACTCCAGTTGGGAAGAATTTCAACATCTGTTGTGCTCTCATGAAGGATGAGACAAAAGAGTCGTATTTGTGGCTGTTGCAGTGCATACAACAATTGCTCCATCCTCGCGTGCCCTCTGTCATCGTCACCGACCACGAAGGTGGACTACTTGCTACGGTTCCTGTGGTCTTCCCCCGCACCCCGCATTTGCTATGTGTTTGGCACATCAACACCAATGTGCAGAAGAAGTGCTTGGAAATATTTGGGAAGAACAGGATGGATTTGGTCAACGAGGCGTACGACCAATATTGGTGTCCTATGCTTTATTCTTGGTCAGAGCAAGGTATGTTGGCCGCGTTTGGCCGCTTTAGGACAAGATGGGGCAATCAAGAACCATGTCTGTTGCAATACATACAGGGAGTGTGGTGGCAACATCGAGAAAAGTGGGCTGTTTGTCATACAAAAAATGTGTTTCATCTAGGAAATACGAGCACAAACAGGGTTGAGTCGTCACATTCCGCTTTGAAGACTTTCCTCCACAACTCGCGGGGATCTATGGACACTGTATGGAAAGGAAACCACCGCTACATTACTAACCAACTCGGGGAGGTTAGGATGATGTTGGAAAACTCTAGACAGAAAACCCTTTCAGCATCCGGTGGTACACCATTCACATTCTTGAGAAGGAAGGTCAGCATGCAGGCAATTATATTAATGAAGGAGGCTGAAGAAGAATTGGGTGCCCGCTTGGAAAAAAATGAGAACTCCCGATGTGCATGTCATTTCTCTGTGACACACGGCTTGAGGTGTGGATGTCAAGTTATGGATGGCAGAGCGCGAGACATAGAGATATATCCCGGTGATATTCATATATATTGGCGGACACTGTCATACGAGCATCCACCCAATGCTCAGGAGTACGTTCCCCAGGAGGAGGAGGCTAGATCTCACCTTCGGGAGTTGGTTGATGAGGCTGCGGCGAGTAACTTTCCATCACGCAAAAAGAGGGGTCCAAAGAAATAAACTTGTACTCGTCTTCAGTTTAAATAAATTGTAATGAACGTCTTCAATTTAAATAAATTGTAATGAAGTTTGTTTACGTCACATGGAAGCATGATATAATAAAAACATCCAAAGTACAACATAAACCACATAAGTCATAATCAGATTACACAAATAACATAAGTCATAGTCCCAAAACAACAAATAAGCAACTGAACACCACATAACATAAGTCGTAGTAGAACACATAAGTCAACTCGTCTAAAAACAACAAATAACACTCATACATATGACATAATAATCATACAACTACTGTGGAGGTGGTAGAAAACCCGACTTCCTCCTAAACTCGGGCCACATGTTCCCAACTCCATGACATAAGTCGTAGTACTCGTCCGCGCTAGCCATCCACTCCTCCCTACTACCCTGTGCAGCATCCATCACGGGAGATATCTCAACCCACATCTCGCGTGACAACTGTAATAAAAAAACCATACAATTTAAATACATATTAGTTACAAATAATATAAAATATAATTGTACTAACCGTATCAGCATCCGAGATGTCATCAACAGGTCGGCTGTCACTCAGTATATGTGGGTGCGAGTGCCTAATGTACCACGACATGTAATTCTCAGCAAACTCCCATGGCCTACGTCGTATCTGAGTAGAAAAAAGGTCCAGATGCACACTATGCGCCCCCAAGTTGTCCAATACGAATCATAGACAGACTGGTAGCTAAGAGAGTATCCAAGCGTGGAAGCAGGTCGACGCACAACAAGCGTGGATACGGTACACCCTGCACGTAGCCTAACTGTCGGAGGCACCTAGTGGGATCATAATATTCTGCTATCTCTGCAAATCTGGGCAGGCCCTGGTACAAGGTACGTCTCACCGTCAGATGAGGACTACGACCATACGGAGTCCAACTAACTGACTGAGGGGTCAAACTATCAATAGCCTGCCGATAGTAAGCCAGCATTTGTGCATCCCTCCTCTTACTCGACCGGGGTGCTGTACCGCGCCACCTTAATGCTCCTGCCTGCCCCTGCTCCAGCTCTCGTGGCTCCAACCGACTAGGCCTCAAAGTAGGAAAGTGGTCGTAAATCCAACACTGTAGTAAAGTCAGACAACCCGCCACTCCCTTAGCCTCCGCCCGGGAGGCAATACCAAGCTGCCTGTACAGATAAGCAAGTGCTCCAGCCCCCCACGCATACTCTCCTAGCATATCCGGCCTCTTCACAAACAAGTTCACAACAGCAGAAACGCGGTCCTTACTCTTATCTACGAACAGTGTGGACCCAAGCAGCAAAAGAAGGTAACACTGAGCCTCTCTAGCTGGCGGACCAGACTGCTGCAAATGAGTCAAAGCTCCCACACCCAACAAACCAAATCCACTGTACCACCTAGACAGACTAGCAACCTCGCCAACCTGCGCCCCGTACTCATCCTCGTCACGATCTAATCCCAGTAGTGCTCGGATGTCAGCCTCCAGTGCAAACTTCTCCAACTGCCTCGGATCCACTACCATCGCCTCTCCGTCAACCGCAAGCCCAAGAATGTGTGCCACGTCGTGAAGGAGGATCGTCATCTCTCCAAACGGCATGTGGAAGGTGTTAGTATCCGGCTGCCACCTCTCCACAAATGTCGAGATGAGAGCAGGGTCCAGCTCGCTCTGGAAGGTGATATCAACGAGGTGAGCAAGGCCCGATGTCTCTACGGTAGTCCTAGCGTTATCATCTGCTATCTGATAACCGCCGAGAACGTGACAAAGGGTCGCACTCCTGTCGTAGCAAGTGATCACCCCTCTATCAGCCTCTCCCGTGTACAGACGGTGGGCAACATGCCCAAGAAAGCTACGGAGCAAACTCGGGTCGCTCGGCCCTCCAGGACACGGTCCTCTAGGCTCCCAGGCCTCTCCTACATCAGCAGTAGAACTCTGGCCCTCACCAGGCTGTGGAGCTCTATAGAAACGCCCCGCATGGTCTCTATAGATCCCAGTAACAGCATGTACCCCAGTAACGACAGGTGACGCAACGCTGGGGGCACCTCTGTCTCTGATCGGACTGACTCGTGGAATACGTGTCTCAACAGCATCCGACTCATACTCCTCCGACTCGTCGTCAATCTCGTCTGAAGGCTCAAACGGTGAAGTATGATGATCAATACTGGGACCAGCTCCACTACCACCCGTACTAGGCATCCGAAAATCAAACTGAGGGAAACCGTCTGCCCTATATCTCATCGGTGTCACCTGTGGCTGTGGCTGAGGTTGTGGCTCATCTCTATCATTTCGGTTATTTCTCACACTAGCGCTAATGTTACGCCCAATGAATCTTTTCAATCTCTTTCCTGGTCCTCCAGAACTACGTGATCCTCCAGAATTACCAGATGACGCCATCTCTAAATATAGACAATAATTTTCTATTAATATCTTATTGGAAATTATTTGTTGAGCAGTTACTTGTTGTTCATAGAGTAATTATGATACATACAATTTGTTATCTACTTAATATTTCGTTTGATGTTATCTACTTAATTTAATTAATTTGTTATAATAAATTATTAGATTAGCAATTTCTTCATAGTCATAATTTATCAATTACTAATTATGATACATACAACTTGGTTATCTAATTAATTTATCAATTACTAATTAATTTAACTAGATAGTTATTCAAATAATTATTTCAACTTACCCAATACTTAAACTAACACATTATATAATTAATTAACAATTATAATTATTTCAACTTACCCAATTAATAAACTAACGCATTATATAATTAATTAAAAATTATAATTATTTCAACTTACCCAATTAATAAACTAACGCATTATATAATTAATTAACAATTATAATTATTTCAACTTACCCAATATATAAACTAACACATTATATGTTCCAATTAACAATTATATACAAATTAATGAACTATCAATATTAAACTAATTAATATACTAACAATTGTATTTAAAATAAATCTAATAAATATTTTTTTAAACCGAACCATTCAAAACGAATCAGAAACTCGATCAACCGGTCCGACCAGATCGGGCGGACGGGGTCCGACCCGACCGGGCGGACGGGGTCCGACCCGACCGGGCGGACGGGGTCCGACCAGATCGGGCGGACGGGGTCCGCTCCGACCTGGCGGACGGCGTCCGCTCCGACCAGGCGGACGGCGCCGAGACAGTATTAAAAAAAAAAAATACCTCGACTGCGAGCGACTCCTGGGCGGCGACTGCGAGCAGAGGGGGAAGTCGGCGGCGGCGGCGGCTTGAGGAGGGGGAAGGCGGCCGGCTGGGGGAAGGTCGGCAGAGTGGTGGGGTGGGGGTTGGGGGTGCAGCGGCAGGCAGGGAGGGGTGGGGTGGGGGTGGGGTGGGAGGGGTGTTGGGGTGGGGTGGGAGGGGTGGATAGATAGGGTTAGGGGGCAGGGGCAATTTTGTCTTTTCTGTCCTAACTATGGGCGACAAATAGTAAAACGACGGGCGGCAAATAGCGATTCATTAATTATAACTCTTCTTCTCCTCATCAGCCGCCTTCTCCTTCACTCCACTTGTCGTCGGTGCTTCTTCTCAGGCACTTGCAAGTTGCAACTTAAGAGAAATGGGTTGGCTGGGATAAGGGGAAA
Source organism: Linum tenue (assembly GCA_946122785.1). NCBI lineage: Eukaryota > Viridiplantae > Streptophyta > Magnoliopsida > Malpighiales > Linaceae > Linum > Linum tenue. Next base: position 65,890,180 of record CAMGYJ010000009.1, on the reverse strand, counting down.
ATGAAGAGTCCGGAGATCGGGAAAGGGAAGAAGGAAAAGTCGACATAATTGAAGCCACTAATTTTGGATTTTAAGAAATAGGAAAAACAATGATATATTTCAAAATAATAGGGGAATAGATAATTTGAAACTTCTCATGGACACATTTCAAATCACAAATTGTCTCATAACTCAAATACCTCGTTTTAAATTCTCTTCTCAAACAAGACATTTAGGGGGTCCTTTGGAGAATAGACTTTAGGTTGTGGATTCATTGAATATGTAAATTTTGTAGAAAGTTATATTTTATTGTTGCTTTTTATATTATGGATTTTAGCTTTAGAGATTTTCAATCTCTAAAATCTACGGATATCAAATCTCTCATAATTAGAGAGATTCTATATATTGATTCGTTAGAATTTAGTTCTCCTACTTTATCTATTCCTTTTATTTATTTATCATATTAAATATATTTATCATTCAAGTTCTCTATATTTCTTGAATCACTCTAATTTTTTTAATAAGGGTAAACATGTTTTTTTTTTTTGACAAAAGATAATCTTATATTGATATCAAAAAGAAAGTTACACCCTGGAGAACAGCCAGGCCTGAAAATTAAAAACACGACCCATAGTCGAAGACAAGGAGAGGGCTCTTCTAGCCACAACATGGGCTACCCTATTATGACGCCGACCTACGAACCGAATACTGAATCCAGGGTTGCTGGCAAACAAATTTATCACTTCTTCCAAAACAGCACCCATCCTGCTATCCCTTGACTCTCTACGGCTGATTTTATCAATAATGACTTTAGCATCTCCTTCAAACCGAACCGATCCCAAGCCTTGCTCCAAACACCAAAAAACCGCCGCACGCAACGTCAACAACTCAGCAATCGCTGGATCATCCATTCCCGGAAAAGAGACCCCATGAGCTCTGAGGACCACTTCTGAGGGTGTCAAAATAACCATTCCCCCTGCCGAATGGGAGGCCCTCCTAGTGGCCCCATCCCATCTACAGACAAACTCGAACGATCCCACTGAATGAGGCCCATGATCCCCTAACTCCAGAAATGGTGAGCCCCCCTCCACTGGAAGCCGCTCCCATTCCTCAACCTGTTGCGCAAACTGACGCATCAGAGCCGGGAGACCAAATTGCTTGCCTTCAAATACTACCCAGTTCCGGGATTTCCAAATTCGCCACAGTACAGCAATAATTTCCATCCACTGCGAAGGTTGGGAGACTAACGAGAGCAACTTCTTCAGAAAGAGGGGAAAATTATGACGTGGTAGCCCCTCACCAAAATGCTCCAAACCCGCCGCCCCCCATAGAGCTCGTGCGACCAGGCAATCCAAAAAAAGATGCTCCAAAGTTTCAGGGCCCTCCCAACAAACCGGACATCGAGACTGGACAGGAACATGACGATTACGCAGAGCCTCGGTGGTTGGCAAAATCCGATTGAAAACCTGCCAAACAAACACCTTAAGCTTCGGCGGAATTCTAGCCTCCCACAGCCGAATCCAACTAGCCCTATCCATCCAGTCCACCATAGCCTTCCACCGTCCCCTCCGTTTCTCCAAAGTCACAGCCAGATGATAGGCCGATTTAACTGAGAATTCCCCATCTGCCGTATCAAACCAAATGAGCTTATCCTCCACATTCTCCCGTGGGAGCGGAATAGCTTTAATAAAACGGCACGTCCCTGGGTCGAACCATTGACTCAGTTTCTGCTCACACCACCGCCCTTCTCCTTGAATGATTAATTCCTTGAATAAGGGTAAACATGTTATTTAATATAAAATTAAATATTTTTTTTATTGAAATTTAACAATCATAGTTACCAAAAAAAAAAGAAGGAAACATAAATCTAGAGTAAATAAGAAGGAAAAATAAATCTAGAGTAAACCTAAGAATCATAGTTACCAAACCTAAGAATCCGCATACAATGTAAATAAGAAGGAAAAATAAATCTAGAGTAAATCATAAAGGAGCTACATGATAAGGACTATTTTTAAAAATATATGAGGGTTTAGCTCATAAATATAGAGAATAAATCAACAAATAATTCTAGATTCAACATTATACAATGCAAATAAATAAATAAATAAATGAATTACAATTCAAATTACCACTTTATCTAACTCAAAACTTGTGCCCAAAAGTCTATTTTTATTTCTCACATTATGCTCTCTCGTCCCAGTCCCAGGAGCACAAATAGAACAAACCAATGCAGCCCTCTTTCCTTTGTTGTCTACTCCTTAAAGTCCTGGGCCGAAATAAGGGTAAAATAATTCGGGTACCACAAAAGTATGAAAATTGAGAGAGCTATACCATTTAACTAAGGATAGGGCATCGCGTACCACTCAACTTTATGATATATGCATCCGGTACCACTTAAGTTAATTGCTAAGTGCATTGCGTTAAAGTTGACAGAATGTTCTTGGAATATTTCATTTTCCGAAGTTCATAATTGGTCCTTCTACTTTTCTTATTGTAAAAAAACTATTTGAACTTATGTAAAACATAATTTTTTATTGTTTAATTGGAATCCTCTTTTGAATACTTGATACCAAATCAATTTTTGAATAGAGAATTTAGAATCAATTATCAATATAAGTATTTTCAATTATCATTAATGTTCTTATAATTGATTAATTTTTTGAAGAAAATATATCTTATTAATTCTACCTCGATATGAATAATATGTGAATGTTATATTTAGTTTTCTTACATCATGGTGATGTTATCTAATTTTCTATATTAAATTATTTTTAATTATTTAATATTATATTATATGTGTTTCATATTAGTTAAATTTAGTAATTCTAATTCTCTGTCATATTTTCTTTTCTATATTTTTTACTGAATGTTGTAGCTTTTATAGTTCATTCATTACTTGGCTACTTTTCGTCTCTTTTCGTTCTAAATGTTTTTTCAATTATTGGAATATGTTTTATTCCTTATGATTGTGTTCCATTTATCTTTCTTTGGTTTTGATGTATCGATGATCGATTAGGTTCTATGTTAACTATTTATAATTGTGCTTCTAATTAAATTAGGATGTTTAAATAGATATTCTAAGATTAATTTTAAATATTTACTAGTATATTTATTATTTTTCTTAATATTTGTTTTATTTTTACTATTTTATCTATTTTATTAAAAAAATTTGATTATCCATTTTAGTAATAATATGTTTAGAAGGTTTTTTAAATTTTTATATTAGATAAAACTTGTTGAAATATAGTTTGAATGTTTTTAAAATTTTGGGTAGCAAAAAGTAATTAAAAATTTGGCATGGATGAAAAGTAAACAGATACATATTTTGTCAGCTTTAATGATACCTAACGTCCTATTTAAACTTAGGGTATGCCTACTATGACATGCATGTCACGGTGACATGCACTTTTTGGTCGACCTATTCTTGAGGGCGGTCGACCGAATTGACCAATTTGGGCAGCACGAGAAAGCGTTGCGGTCGACCGCCACGACCACCCGGTCGACCGCATTTAGTTTAAGTTGGTATTTTTGGTCGACCAGAATAAAATCTCGGTCGGCCATTTCGTTGGCGTCAGAAACAACATGGTCGACCACCTAATATATAGGTCAACCACTTGATGGCAGTCATTAACAAAATGGTCGACCGGATAAGGAAAGAGGTCGACCAGATAGAAGATAAGTGTTCTATCAAAGTGTCCAATCATTTGACGTAAAATGGAGATCAAGTGTTGGTTTCTCGGTCGACCTAATCCGGTACGAGGTCGACCGAATACAAGAAAGTCAACCTATGCCCCGTGTCTTTTTTGCTTATGTATGTCGATTTGTGTGGTTAATTTAATCGTATAAATTATGTTTCAAACCATCATAATTAGTCAATTATAACAAGGACTCATCAATCCATAGCATAACAACTAAAAATAAAACACACATAAAAATAGCATAATTGTTCACACATAAAAATAAAACTAAAAAAATAACATAAAAATAAAACTAAAAAAATAAAACTAAAAACTACTCATCTCCCCCCTCTCCCTCATCCACATTTTCTTCATTTTCTTCATTGGTGGTGGTAGCATGGTGGTCGGATGTGGTGGGATGCATGTATCTTCCGCTGAAAGATCGCCACTCATCTCGCATCTCATTCACGGTCACCTGCATTGTGCTCATCTGGGCGGTCATTTGCCCCATGCAGTCGTACATGCCAGTCATCTGGGTGGACATCTGGCCCATGTACTCGTACATGCCATCCATGCGCTCCCACACACGCTGTAAGGTGATCGGTGGAGTTGAAGTCTGTGCCTCCCCCATTGGCTCGTCTCGAGCTCCTTCATCACCATCATCACCATCATCATCACCAGCACCACCATGAGCCATGTTTGCTCTGACATACTCACCATTACGCAGCTCAAAGCCCATCTTTTTCAGAGATGAAACAGTATAGAACTCCTGCCTTGAGATCCTTAACCCCACCTCTTCACTTAAATTCACATTAAAATGCTCAAATATCACAGTGAGGATCATCCCATAGGGAAGATTCCTGTTTGAACTCTCCGCAGCAGTAAGCATGTGGTTAAAGATCAAGTATGGCAAGTTCACCTTCTCGTTTAACAGTAGGTTGGTGAGGAGCTCCATGTCGAAGTAGGTGACTGTCTCCCGATGTCCACCCTTTGGCAGAATGTTGTAGGAGAGCATGTGGTGAAGAACTCTGGCTTGAACTGTCAGGTGGTTACTCGATGGCCTATTGCGCCCCTGAGCATCTTCCTCTTCATCAAGACCACATACCGTCTGGATTTGCTTGGCTCTCGTGAAATGCGTTTCATTCCAAGCACCGTAAGAATTGATTCTCCTCCCATCGTTTGGAGCCTCCAGTACTTGCGCCAACACATTCTTGCTGATGCGCATCGCCACCCCATTCACATAGGATTTGAATGCGTGAATGGATCCATTTGCATTGCGCTCGTAGGAGATGTTGTTGTAGAAGTATTGTACCATTTTTGGGTAGTATGGTACATTGAGTGATATCACCTTCAACCACTCCTGCTCGATGAAGGGTCCCAGAAACCCGTAATTCTCGAAATGAGAATACGCATCCGTCGTCAATGGCTTTCCCGGAGCCACCCTGCGGTTGTGCATGCTCTTCTCTTGGTAGTTCTCACTTTGCTCCTTCGTCTGGAACAGATTCGAATTGAACTCTTCCCATTCCGAACTTGAGGCAGCAGCTTTTTGTGCCTTTCTTTTCTTTTTGCCGCCAAACATCCTGCGATCAAACAAGCAAGAATACACATTAGTCCAATTTTCGAAATGAACAATACGCGGTCGACCACTCCATAAAGCGGTCGACCACAATTAATTTAAAACGACAATGGGTCGACCTCAGAAGAAACACAGGTCGACCTCAGTTAGTTTAAAACGAGAACAGGTCGACCTCAGAAGAAGCATAGGTCGACCTCAGCTAATTTAAAACGAGAATGGGTCGATATAAACCCGTAACAATTCAAGTACAAAATTGCTTTCATAGGTCGACCTCAGAACCATCATAGGTCGACCTCGGCTAAATTAAAACGAGTATAAAATGGCCCAAATGATGGTACCAATTGAGTGCAAAACAGATCCGGTCGACCTCATAATTAGAAGAGGTCGACCAGTGGTAGTTTCGCACATATTCAAAGACAATGGTACAATAACTCGCACTTTTGCCTTCATAGGTCGACCTCAGAACCATCATAGGTCGACCTCGGCTAAATTAAAACGAGTATAAAATGGCCCAAATGATGGTACCAATTGAGTGCAAAACAGATCCGGTCGACCTCATAATTAGAAGAGGTCGACCAGTGGTAGTTTCGCACATATTCAAAGACAATGGTACAATAACTCGCACTTTTGTCTTCATAGGTCGACCTCAGAACCATCATAGGTCGACCTCGGCTAAATTAAAACGAGTATAAAATGGCCCAAATGATGGTACCAATTGAGTGCAAAACAGATCCGGTCGACCTCATAATTAGAAGAGGTCGACCAGTGGTAGTTTCGCACATATTCAAAGACAATGGTACAATAACTCGCACTTTTTCCTTCATAGGTCGACCTCAGAACCATCATAGGTCGACCTCGGCTAAATTAAAACGAGTATAAAATGGCCCAAATGATGGTACCAATTGAGTGCAAAACAGATCCGGTCGACCTCATAATTAGAAGAGGTCGACCAGTGGTAGTTTCGCACATATTCAAAGACAATGGTACAATAACTCGCACTTTTTCCTTCATAGGTCGACCTCAGAACCATCATAGGTCGACCTCGGCTAAATTAAAACGAGTATAAAATGGCCCAAATGATGGTACCAATTGAGTGCAAAACAGATCCGGTCGACCTCATAATTAGAAGAGGTCGACCAGTGGTAGTTTCGCACATATTCAAAGACAATGGTACAATAACTCGCACTTTTGCCTTCATAGGTCGACCTCAGAACCATCATAGGTCGACCTCGGCTAAATTAAAACGAGTATAAAATGGCCCAAATGATGGTACCAATTGAGTGCAAAACAGATCCGGTCGACCTCATAATCTGAAGAGGTCGACCTCAGTCTATAAAAGAAAAGGAAATGGCGATTGAAAGCCAGATGCGGTCGACCACGAAAATGAGAAGGTCGACCGCACCTGGTGTACAAAAGGGAAAATCCCTCTTTTTCAAGCTACAGATCTACATAACAAGGCTAGAAATAGTAGAAAGACATCACAGGTCGACCTCAATATCATCATAGGTCGACCTCAGTCCATAAAACAGAAGGAAAAGACGAATGAAAGCCAGATGCGGTCGACCACGAAAATGAGAAGGTCGACCGCACCTGGCGTACAAAAGGGAAAATCCCTCTTTTTCAAGCTATAGATCTACTAAACAAGGCCAGAAATAGTAGAAAGACATCACAGGTCGACCTCAATATCATCATAGGTCGACCTCAGTCCATAAAACAGAAATTTAATAGATTACAAGTCAGTTGCGGTCGACCACGATGATGAACAGGTCGACCGCTTCTGACGAACAGAAGCAAAAACCCCTCTTTTCCATCTTTAGATTTTTTGAAAACAAAAGGAAGAAGACAAGAAGCAACCCAAATGAAAAAGAAGACTGAAAAGCATTACCTTGTTCTTCTTCTAAGTGATGAGGATGAAGGTTTTCAAGAGTTTTTGGAAAATGGAGTTTTTGGAAATGGGAGAAGAAGATGAAGAAGGGAAAGGAGAGGAAGAATGAGTGGATGTGGGGGGGATAGGGTTCTGATTGTGGTGTAGAATGAGTGGGGGAGGGTTTCTTAAATAGAGGATGGAGGGAGGTTTGAGTGGGTGGTCTGGTCAGGTCAACCGGTTTGGTCGGCCGAATTAAATGCGCGGTCGACCGCGCTAAACTGTTCGGTCGACCGCCTATGGTCCGGTCAACCGGATATTTTATGAGGTCGACCGTGTATGACATTGTTTATTTCAACCCACAATCAATTAACTCATAAATTATTAAGATAATTCGAAGATAATACAATGCAATCACAGTTATTAAAAAATAAATAAACTCCTAAAAAACAATAGAAGAAATTTAAGATCCTTTTTTGGGACTTTGTTTCGGGCACTTGGGGCGAAAATGACCATATTTCCCACATTTCGAACACTTTCTCAAACTTTTGCCCGATGCAGTTCGTGCTGACTTGAATGTCCCCTTGGTCTTCCCAATTTTTGGATCTTTCACACTTCGAAGGGGTGCTGGAGGGTTTGCCGGTGTGGTGTTGTCTTCTCTCTCCTTCGCGAACTCAATTGCCCATTGAGTAAGGTCGTCCAACGTCTTAGAGACATGATTAAAAGCAGATTCACTACCACACGCGATGTCACATAAACGCTTACACTTTAGAGCCAATCCTCCATGTCTTATCAGTCGACCAACTCTCTCTCCCACATCACCTCCAACTCCAGGATGACGATTTAGTGTCTTCGCATTTTGGGTCCATCGAAGCTTGAACCAAGTCGAGGGTAGTGCGGTGTATCCCATATTTTTTATTACTGTAAGCATGTGTCTGCATGGAAACCCCTTAGATTCATATAATGCACACTCGCATTTGAGATCTTGAGTAGACGTAGTAAATGTTAACCGCCTTATCCGATCTGGGTTCATGTAGTTCTTCAGTATGAATGTCTCTGTCCCATCTGATTCATTTCTTCTCTCCGCTAATACATAAGAAGCTTCATTCTCTAGTTCAGTCTTGAAGATAGCAAATGTACGATGAGTGTAGATACTTTCAGCTTGCATTTCCCAAGTGCGTAGGGCATGCTTGCAGACCAACCTCGTGTGCCTAGAAGAATAATCATTCTGCGCCTCCGTGAAACGCATCCCCTCCAGTGCTTCATCAATGCCCTGAACAAAACGTTGCAAGCTGTATTGAGTTCCCACATACCCATTTATCCAATGGTTACATGACTCACATCGCGAGGTTGATTAGAGTCCACCGAAATAAATATCCTTCAAGTATGCCTCTGCTCACAGTAATTTGTCAGCGTACAAATCCTGCAACCACTTATTTGCAGACAAGCCATGCTGACTAATCAAAATCTCCCAACGCCTCTCAAACTCCTCAATCGATATTCGTGCTTTCGCCAAGTAAGTGAATGCGCTAACGAACTCCTTATTATGAACGGCCGTTGTCGCATTTGTCTCAATATGCCAAATACAAAGACGGTGAGGCACTCCAACCAGAACAGTAGCAATGGCACCACACATAGACTTGTCTCCGTCTGTGATCACTGAAGTGGGCATCTTAGAGTTCATACACTCCAGAAAAGTATTCAACAACCAAACATAGTTGGGGATTGTCTCGTTATCCAACTGGGCAAAACCATATATGATGTTACGGTGGTGGTGATTTACACCAACCATCATAACAAATGGTCGATTGTACCTGTTGCGCTTGTAGCATGCATCGAACGCCAAGACATCCCCAAAAAAATGGTAATCTGCTCTAGATGTGGAGTCCGACCAGAAGAGATTGCCTAATTTACCTTCATCGTTGGTTGTGTACTTGAAGAAGCTTCCCGCATCAGAGCTATGTTTACTTTGTAAGTAACCCAATGTGATATAATCAAAGTTGCGCAGGGTCAAGCTTCTCGAACCAAACAGAACCGGATAGGATGGAAATCGATCGGTCAGTACTCACCCGTGAATAAGGGCAATCGATATATGAATCGATCGGACAGATTCAACTCGGAATAAAGGGCAATCGATATGGGTAGCTCGCCACAACCAGGGTGATTACCTAGCTGATAAGAGTCGCTCTAGCACTCTGGAGATTCTCGACAGAGTAATTAGGGCAAATTCCGCGTAGGGAACTCGGCTTTAGCCTCTGAAATTTAATAATAATCGTCTAATGGTAAAACCAACGTGTTCAGCCCTTTAAATAGGCAAAATACAACCCAAATCCGACTCCAACATGGAAAAACAATCATAAACCGACTTTAGAACAAGGAAACTCGGAAACAGCCCAGCAAACCCGTTAAGCCTGGACCCGTTAAGTAAACCCGTTAAGGCTGGACCCGTTAAGCAAACCCGTTAAGGCTGCTTCTTGCAATCTGCCTTCTCTTCAACACTTCCTCCTTCTTCCTCCACTTGAATCATCATATATGGCTTCCCTCGAAATAGCTCCACATCCATGGCTCCAAAGTAGCTATCCAAATATGTCGCAAGCTTCTCCTTCAACGTCCTTGCCTTAGCACGTGTGACTGGCCCATTGATGTCCTCATCAGCCCCTCCTTCTTCAAAAGGATTTGCCCTCAAATCCGAATTGCCATCCAAATAAGGTGCAAGGTCAGAAACATTAAACGTTGCACTTACTCCATACTTTCCCGGCAAGTCGATCTTGTAGGCATTGCTTCCAATCTTCGAAACCACCTGGAAAGGACCATCACATCGGGGCATCAACTTTGATTTCCTCTGCTGGGGAAACCTCTCCTTCCTCAAATGCACCCACACCCAGTCGCCAACTTCAAAGTGCCTCGGTTTTCTGTTTTTGTTCACATTACGCATGATCTGCTCCGTCCTTCTCTCAATGTTCAATCTCGCCTTCTCATGTAAACTCTTCACGAACTCAGCTTTCTTGGCTCCATCGAGATTGACCTGCTCATTCAAAGGTAATGGCATCAAATCCAAAGGTGTGAGTGGATTGAAACCATACACGAGCTCAAACGGAGTGAACTTCGTCGTCGAGTGCACCATCCTGTTGTAAGCAAACTCTACATGGGGCAGGCAGTCCTCCCAAACCTTGATGTTGCTCTTGATCACAGCTCGAAGCATCTGGGATAATGTTCGATTGACCACCTCTGTTTGCCCATCGGTTTGAGGGTGACATGTAGTAGAGAACAACAGCTTCGTCCCCAGTTTGCTCCACAACGTCTTCCAGAAGAAACTCAGAAACTTAGTATCTCGATCGGATACTATGGAACGCGGCATCCCATGCAATCGCACCACTTCCCTGAAAAACAAATCAGCCACGTTAACCGCATCGTCAGTCTTATGGCATGGGATAAAGTGTGCCATCTTCGAGAATCGATCCACCACCACGAAAATCGAATCTCTTCCCTTCCTTGTCCGCGGCAAACCAAGCACAAAATCCATAGAGATATCGATCCATGGAGCATATGGAATCGGTAGCGGTGTGTACAATCCAGATGATTGCACCGTCGACTTGGCCTGCTTGCACTCCACACACCTCGCACACAGATTCTCCACGTCTCCCTTCATGTGCGGCCAATAGAAGTGCTCTTGTAGACAACTCAGCGTCTTGTCTACACCGAAATGTGCCATTAAGCCTCCTCCATGAGCCTCTTTCAACAGCAACTCTCGAAGTGATGATCGAGGAATACACAACTGGTTAGCTCGAAACAAGTAGCCATCACTTCGATAGAACTTCCCATCGCCATGCTGCTCACAAGCTCTATAGATCTCCCCAAAGTCAGCATCGTCAGAATAGAGCTCCTTGATATGCTCGAAACCCAAATACTTCACCCCCATTGTCGTGATCAACGAATGTCTTCGAGATAGGGCATCAGCAACTACATTTTCCTTGCCCTGCTTGTACTTGATCACATATGGAAAGGACTCAATGAACTCAACCCATCGAGCATGTCTCTTGTTCAGCTTGTGTTGAGCTTTCAAATACTTCAACGACTCGTGATCAGTGTGAATCACGAACTCCTTCGGCCAAAGATAGTGTTGCCATGTCTCTAAGGCTCGAACTAGAGCATAAAGCTCCTTGTCGTACGTCGGATAGTTGAGGGCAGCCCCACTCAACTTCTCGCTGAAGTAAGCAATCGGCTTCTTCTCTTGCATCAACACTGCTCCAATTCCCAAACCAGAAGCATCACACTCCACCTCGAATGTCTTATTGAAATCCGGCAACATCAGAATAGGTGAATGCGTGAGCTTGTGCTTAAGCAGCTCGAATGCTCTGGTCTGCTCCTCTCCCCAATAGAACGTCACGTTCTTCTTGATGATGGATGTCAATGGTGCGGCAATGGTGCTGAAGTTGGGCACAAATCGACGATAAAATCCAGCAAGCCCATGAAAGCTCCGCACCTCATTCACGTTGGTTGGAATAGGCCAATCGCGAATTGCTTTCACCTTCTCTTCATCCACCTTGACTCCATCTGCACTCACCACAAAACCAAGAAAAATAACACTAGAAGTGCAAAACGAGCACTTCTTGAGGTTAGCATACAATTTCTCCTTTCTCAACATCGCCAACACCTCTCTCAAGTGATTGAGATGATCCTCCATGCACTTCGAGTAGATCAGAATGTCGTCGAAGTATACGACCACGAACTTGCCAATGAATGGCCTCAAAACATGGTTCATCAGCCTCATGAAAGTGCTAGGAGCATTGGTTAAACCAAAGGGCATCACCATCCATTCGTATAGACCCTGCTTGGTCTTAAACGCAGTCTTCCACTCGTCTCCCTCCTTCATACGAATTTGGTGGTAACCTGATCTCAAATCAATCTTGGAAAACACCGTAGAGCCATGTAATTCATCAAGCATATCATCTAATCGTGGAATTGGATGACGATACTTAACTGTAATTTGATTGATGGCTCGGCAGTCTACACACATCCGCCAGGTGTGATCCTTCTTTGGCACGAGAATCACCGGAACTGCACACGGGCTCAAACTTTCTCGAACATGCCCCTTCTCCATGAGCTCGTCAATCTGCCTTTGCAGCTCTTTGGTCTCTTCCGGGTTAGCTCGATATGCTGCCTTGTTTGGAATTTGAGCTCCCGGCACGAAATCAATTTGGTGCTCAATTCCGCGAATAGGAGGCAGCCCCTTCGGTGCTTCCTCTGGAAACACATCCTCGAACTCATCCAACACCACTCTTGCTTCGGCTGGAACTTCTTGGACTAGCTCTTGATTGAGCAGCACGTCCCTGTACATGAGCACAATCAAAGGTTCTCGTGCACAGGCAGCTTGCTTCAAATCTCCATTGCGTGCTAGCATTACTGCCTTTGAATCCACAATTCCAGCTCCCTCTTCTCCTTTCTTGGCCGAGGCATTACTTGCCTTTTCTTGCTCTCGACGTTGCTGCATTTGGAGTTGATCTCGATATACTTCACTTGGAGACAGAGGCTTCAACACAAACTTCTTTCCTCCATGTTGCAACTTGTACTTATTTGTCACTCCATCATGCTGTGCTTGTCGATCAAATTGCCATGGCCTGCCAAAAAGCACATGTGCAGCTTGCATAGGCACTATATCACACAAAATCTCATCTTTGTAATCTCCAATCTCGAACTTCATTAGTGCCTGCTTTGTGACCTTGATGGATCCGTGATCGTTAAGCCATTGCAGCGTGTATGGCTTTGGATGCTTCAACGTAGGCAGCCCTAGCCTCTTCACCGCACACGCGCTCACAACGTTCGTGCAACTTCCTCCATCGATCACTAGAGACAGCAACTTCCCATCAACTACACATCTCGTATGGAAGATATTTTCTCTCTGTTCACTCTCCTCCTTAGGCTGCACAGACAATACTCTCCATGCTACAAACAAGCTGCCAGGAGGTGGTTCCATTTCCCTAGACTCATCGACATCAGAATCGATGGTCTCTTCCTCTTCCTCCGATACATACTCACCATTATCAAGCAAGATCAGGGTCTTCTTATTGGCACACTGGCTCGCAATGTGTCCTCTTCCATGGCATTTGAAACAACGAATTTCCCCCGACGATCCACCTTGCTTCATAACTGGATTTGCACCATCAGCCCTTGCCGCGGGTCTAGGAGCTTCTTTCACGGGCAGTTGCGGCTTAGGGTTGGTTGCAACTCCTTGGCTCGAACGTGTGGAATTCATGGAGGGTTGAAACCTCCTATTTCGAAGCTGTCGTTCCACTTTACTTGCCATATCCACCAAATCTTCAAGTTCAAGGAACGGTTGTATCTCCACCACGTTCTTGATCTCTCGATTGAGACCATACAGAAAACGAGCTATGGTAGCCTCGCGGTCCTCTCTCACATCAGCACGTATCATCAACACTTCCAACTCCTTGTGATAATCTTCAACGCTTTTAGTTCCTTGCCGGAGAAGCTGGAGGTTTTGATACATATCTCGCAAATGGGAACTCGGTACAAACCGATCCCTCATAATTCCTTTCATCTCATCCCACGTCTCAATAGGACGCTGCCTGTTTCTCCTTCGTTTCGTTCCCAACTGATCCCACCAAACAAGTGCATAATCCGAGAACTCTAGGGCAGCCAATGTCACTTTCTTCTTCTCGGAGTAGTTATGACAATCAAACACTAGTTCCATCTTTCGCTCCCAATCCAAATAAGCATCAGGGTTCGTGGTACCGCGAAAAGGTGGAATCGTGACCTTGAGGTTTCGCAAATCATCATCCTCCTCAAAGCCCTCTTCTTCCTCGTCATTAAACTCCTCTTCATGAAGTTGCTGCCGCCCTCTCCTTTCAGCTCGAGGCATTCCAAGGCGTCTATGCTGGCGCATATGACGCTGTACTTCGTGAACCAAGGGTGGAGGAGCTAGGTTTTCCCTTCCCCTTTCTTCTTGTCGAGGTCTAGGGTTAGGGTTTGCATCAACCACAACCGGCTGCTGGAGCCTTGTTTCGACAGCCTCCATCCTCGTGGCTTGCTCGGCAAGCCTTGCTGTTTGCTCTTCTTGAGCACGAGCAATGTTCTCCAATTGATTTCTAATCGCTTCGAGTGCTGCTTCCATGTTTGGTAGGCAAGAAAATTCCAAGAACACAAGAACTTAACAAGATCTCGCACAACCTGCTTCTTGCCTCGCAAGAGACACCAAGAACTCTCAAGAACAAACAACCTCCTGTCTTGCGGCTCAAGAACACGCCAAGACCTTCAAGAACTCACACAAAACCACCAAGAACACAAACAAGAACACACAAGATCTTCAAAAAAACTTCAAGAACACGCCACTGATTTGAACCAGGCTCTGATACCACTTGATATAATCAAAGTTGCGCAGGGTCAAGCTTCTCGAACCAAACAGAACCGGATAGGATGGAAATCGATCGGTCAGTACTCACCCGTGAATAAGGGCAATCGATATATGAATCGATCGGACAGATTCAACTCGGAATAAAGGGCAATCGATATGGGTAGCTCGCCACAACCAGGGTGATTACCTAGCTGATAAGAGTCGCTCTAGCACTCTGGAGATTCTCGACAGAGTAATTAGGGCAAATTCCGCGTAGGGAACTCGGCTTTAGCCTCTGAAATTTAATAATAATCGTCTAATGTTAAAACCAACGTGTTCAGCCCTTTAAATAGGCAAAATACAACCCAAATCCGACTCCAACATGGAAAAACAATCATAAACCGACTTTAGAACAAGGAAACTCGGAAACAGCCCAGCAAACCCGTTAAGCCCAACCCGTTAAGCCTGGACCCGTTAAGTAAACCCGTTAAGGCTGGACCCGTTAAGCAAACCCGTTAAGGCTGCTTCTTGCAATCTGCCTTCTCTTCAACACTTCCTCCTTCTTCCTCCACTTGAATCATCATATATGGCTTCCCTCGAAATAGCTCCACATCCATGGCTCCAAAGTAGCTATCCAAATATGTCGCAAGCTTCTCCTTCAACGTCCTTGCCTTAGCACGCTGTGACTGGCCCATTGATGTCCTCATCACAATGTTCGGTTAACATCTCCTATTAGATCGTCGTCAACTGTTCGGGATTGCTGAACAACATTGTCCAAATCCTTTGGAGTGTACCCCAGATTCTCATATCCTCCAACTTTATTCTTCATGAACTGAACAATGTTGCGCTGTTTTATTCCTGACTGTCGCATCCCTATCGCCAGAGCCTTGTCTCCTTCACTCACATTTCGATGAGACCGAAGGAATTGAGTTTCTTCTTCATTGCAGCAACGATGTGCGTGCTTCCTCTCAAACTTAGAAACAGCCCACATTTTCTTATTCCGATCAAAGCGTACAGTATACGATGCCTTGCAAGAATGTCTTGTCATCTTACGATGTTGCCGAGTCCGACCTTCTTTATCTATATGCATCTTACTTCTAGTCCCCTCTCTCGAACATACCATTGTCCTCCCAATTGCTACTCCTCGACGACTCCTCCGAAGATCTCTACGTCGAACGCTAAATCCTTTTGCTTTAGCATAGGAATCGTAAAATTTCTCTGCCTCTTCTAATGTTTGGAACTCCATGGAAGGAATTTGTTGTTCATATTCAGTAGCTTCTTCATCATCAATAAATTCTTCTTCTGCACCCTCAGTTTCATAATCATCTCCAACCACTTCATCATCGGTATTATCTGTATCATCTGAATTATCCATAGCTCCTTCTCGAGCATCATTAGGTTCCTCATCGAAGTTAACCTCATCATCATCTCTATCATCTGTATCATCTCTGTTATCCATCCTGCAACGATCGGAATACGAACTTAATGTCAAAACATACACAATTAGCTCTCGTCAGGTCGACCTGAATGAACTATACGGTCGACCTTATTACTAAATAACAAACATGAGGTCGACCTAAATTTACTGAAAGGTCGACCTAATCCTATAATTACGAAAGTACGGTCGACCGGATGGTGGGGGTGGTCGACCGGATGGTGGGAAAAATTTAACCACACAACCATTAACAAGCATATATGAGACATACCTTAGCAATGAGGACGACCACTTATTGTTACGGTCTACCGGAATAAAAATAAATCGCCACCAACACCCGATCACAATAAGAACGATGAGATTATAACTTCACTCCAACAAATTGTAAGATTTCGTGGTACGATTAATGTCTGAAGACTCCCATCTATTTATAGATAATTTAGATGAATTCCTTATCCAATTGGTTCAAGATATATAAAATCATAATTCGACAAGGACAAGTACACAAAATCCTAATTGTACAAGGACAGGAATCATCACGGTCGACCTCTTTGCACAAATGGTCGACCGTCTTGGGTAAATGTGAAACAGGTCGACCTCTTTACACAAATGGTCGACCGTTGTTTTTAAATGTGAAACAGGTCGACCTCTTTACTGAAATGGTCGACCATTGATTATAAATGTGAGCACAGGTCGACCTCTTGACAAGAAAGGTCGACCGTACTTTATTAAGGCCAAACAGACGAGAAAGGTCGACCTGTGCTCTGCCTTTGGGTATGCCCGCTTTGAGTATGTGGTCGACCACTTGTTCTAGACGATTGAAATCGTAAATTCAGTCACATCCACAATTGTATAACAAATCTAATAAACGATAAACATTCAAAATCCAAAATGACACGATCTCGCAAATACAAATTAAATGTATGGTCCAAATAATGCAACATTGTAACTTAACGACTTCATTTCTTTGCTTTTTTCTTTGAACTCTGTCTCTCTTTGCCTCGTTCCATGCATTCATCTACTACATGCTTGAAAAGATTTTCTCGTGCACGGTTTTCAAAATGTGTAGCCAGATACCATAGAATCTCCTTTCGAGCCGGTAATTTGTGTTCTTCTCCTATCTGCATTATGCCATGTAAGATTTCGTTACAACTAAAAAAAGTGTCAATTATACTAGTTATTTGTTTGACGATATACTCACCACTCTATCAAGATCCTTGGATCCATAGCGCATCCACTGCATGACGTGCACACCACACTCAGTACTATTCCTTTGTCGTTGAACTGGTAGCTCATCAAACTTGAAATCTCCAAAATTTGGTACTACTACATTGCTCGTGCGCTCTGGTTTCAAAATATCATCCAAAGTGGACAACTACACACAAATAACGAATATTTTAAGCTTCTAGCATACTACGTAACGCTTAGTAGTCAGAAAATTATAGGAAACACTTACCAATTTCTTGCATAGTTCTGATTTACGCCTACGATTCGCCTCACTAGTTGAAGGTAGACTGTCAAGCAAAAATGCAGTTTTTTGCTGGACATTGACGAGATACAGAAACCAATGACGTGCTTCATCGTCAAGAACTGGCATAAATATCTAGCAACGAAACACTCACTATATGTTATAAACAGCGAATACAAACAAATGCACTTTCCAAATTTAATGATATAGGGACATTGACTAGACTAACCTTCTGGCATGCACTGACATTCGGCATAAAGTCCACGCCATCATGCATCAACTTGTTACGAATTTGTCTGGTCTTCATGTTAGCGCGTACCATTTTCTGCACCATGTTTTAGTTGAGATGAATTGACATGGTACAATATAAATAACTAGGTTATGACAAATAATTTGACCTTACGGCTCTTACCGAAAACATATTTGGCAAATACCACACATTTGGCTCTTTCACATCATGTTTTTCAGACATTGTTAGGGCCCTTGCACACAAATCCACTACCTACCATCCAACAATCAAACACAAAATCCTCGTAAATCGTAACATAAATAGTGCACAATTCATACGAAAGTCGTAGTAGTATAGTACTTACTGATGAGCAAACCCAGCTTTTCTCGCTAATGACCGAACTCAAATAATGTCGTTGCACGTTTTCAGTAAAAAAGTCCACAATCATCAAACTGCAAAAATCAAGATAACAGAAATGTCAATTGTTTTTTTGCAACGTACAGGTCGACCTGTACACAGTCACGGTTGACCTTATTGGACAAACGGTCGACCACACGTACTAAAAAAAACGTCTTACTTGTCCCAATTCTTGTCCCCAACCTTCTCTTTAGTAACAACATAATACAAGTCTTCAACTGAATTTTGAAGATTTTTGGTGAAACCTTCTAGACCCTCCACTTTCATGACCTACAAATCATAGTTAAAATTAAAGTAACATATGAACACAAACACACATTATAGATGAATATGTAACGTAAACTTACCCCGTGCTTTTCGAAAGGACTCTTAGATTCATCTTCATCGCTATCATCACTAAATAATCCATTTCTTACAAATTGATCCTTCTGTGGAGTGGTGTAGGAGTCACTTTCATATCGCGGTCTCTTGTAATTAGGAGAGGAACCCTTGCGGCCATTCTTTGTTTCACTCTGTCAAACATATAAACAAAACAGATTAGCACTAATGATAGTAATACTAATATCTTCAATCACATATGAATATACTTGGATACCTTTAAAATGTGCTCTTTCAATAAATCGTCTATGCTCTGGTAGCAATTTTCAGAGTCATCATGGTCTTCCTCCTCTTTACCAAAGTCAAATTTCTTTCCTTTACCATTTCTTCCGCCATTCTCCATTCGTTCTGCACTTATATCTTTGATAGCACCTTCTAGCCTCTCAAACCCGTCATGCATCATCCCAGTCAAAGCAGTCAAAATCGGGATTTTACCTAAAATCGAAAACTGGGGTAAAATCGGAATCGTAAAATCGAATCGTAGAATCGTAGGATTTTAAGTACCACATAGAAATTAACATATAATAATATTAATAAGGTAAATCATTAATAACACAAAGACATATAACATTTAAAATGATAATTTTTAAGATTAATGTTCCAAAATTATCATTTAAATTGTTATTTAATGCATAACTCAAAATAATTTATGATGAAGGGATAGAGCTCATGGGGTTTGGCTCTTGTTTTTCATGTTATGTCTAGGTAGTTTAACTCAAAGTAGTATTCCGACATCGTCTACTAAGCATGATTTAAAACTAAGAATAAGTGACCTCCAATAAGAATTTTAATGTCATTGGTTTGGTACAAATATATTCATTAATCAATTAATTTGTTAATAATGATGTTAATTCTTTCGTACTTACAATATTATGACAACTATTTTACCGATGAGTTAAACAAGGGGAAGGAAAAGTGATTGACCGAACCCTAATTAGGTTATTTTTTTCCTTTTCAAATGTTTTTTTAATAGGAAAAATATATGAGAAGATCCCCGTCATTGCCCTTTCTACCAAAACAGTTTTGTTTCTTTTGAATTGGCTCAAACTGCCTATTTTGTTCACATAGGATCAAAATCCCGATTTTGATACGATTTTACGATTTTAACGATTTTAATCCCGATTTTAAACGATTTTAAGGTCCACCGATTTTATATTAAAATCAGGATCGGAATCCCTAAGTAAAATCCTTAAATCCTACGATTTTACGATCAAAATCCCGATTTTGACTGCATTGATCCCAGTCATATCTGTCAGTCGAACTGACAAATGCTCGACTTGTGTTTGACACACCACCAGCTTCTCTTGTGTGGCTTTCAACAATTTCATGATTTCACCCAAATCTTGATGCAGTTTCTCATCATGCGTCATCGTCTAAACAATTTAAAGAAAAATTAAAATCATAATTCAAGTACAAATTTCTATAATTGACCAAAAAACAAAGACGTGGTCGACCTGACAAAGTATTAGGTCGACCTGTAAGACAAATAGTGACTACCACAACTCGTCAGGTCGACCTCTGTTATTCCTAGGTCGACCTATCCAGCAGGAAAATAACAATTACAAACAAATAGTAAGTTCAAAATTAAACCGAAAAAAGGATAGGTCGACCAGATATCTGGAGCGGTCGACCTTTTAAAGCACAACATAGTCATACAAACAAAGCCAAAGTCGACATTCAGGTTGAATAACCAAAAAAACATATACGGTCGACCTTGAAACTCATTAGGTCGACCGATTGGGTTACCTCGCAAGTACAGAAGGCCAAGTGTTGTGGTCTAAATTCAAATACGAAGAATTGTCTCGTCAGGTCGACCTGGTTGACGTCACGGTCGACCGAATGGAATTCTGCACCCAACAATATATCAAGTTAGCCGGTGGAAATCACGCATTAAAAATGAAGAAGGCGAATGCTACATTAGGTCGACCTCACCTTAGACCTGGTCGACCACTTCCAACACGTACAACAGCAACCGCGAACGATCTTCTTCACAAAGGCTCTAAGTCGGAAAAAAACCTAATTCAGACTTGGTGGCGTTGAAGGGGACTCATATTCGTATTTATAGAGATTTAGGACGTGAATGGGTCGACCCAATTCGTTTCCTTGTCCAATTGTGGAACCTTTCTGGTGTTGGAATCCATATCCAATACGGATACGGTCTGAAGGCGGTCGACCTCTTCATAATGTGGTCGACCTGTTAGGTGCACAAGGGTCGGCCTATGAGATATTTGGGTCGACCTTTCATTCTGTTAGACCACCAAAGCGGTCGACCGCATTTTGTAAGAGGTCGACCGCCTTCAGGAACCCAACATACATGAATTAGTCCATTCGGTCGACCGCAAGTTGGCTCCGGTCGACCGAAAAGTCCATGTCACGGTGACATACATGCATGTCACCGTAGCAAAATCCTTAAACTTAAATAGTATGTCTAATCCAATTCTCAAACTTAATGGTAGCCGAATTATTTTACCCGCCCAAATAATAATAATAATCTCCAACGCTCACTATTCTTTTGATTTCGAATGGGAAGGGCTAAAAGCTTGATGCCGCTGCTGTGTTTCTATTAGTTGGGCTAAGGCAATCGGCCCAAACCGATTTATACTAAAAATTGTACAAACACACTATAAACTTCTTTAAAAGGAGGATCTTTCATTGTTACTCCAAACTAAATTCAAGTCATTTTAACACAAAACACAATCAAATCATCAAATAACAATCAAATGCTCATATGTATGTGAATGACAATCACCAACACCTCATAATATAAATACTAAATCGTTATCAAAGGATTACCTAACATTTTTCTATTAAGGATAAGCTTGCAAATTATAACACAACATGAAATGTTGGCAAGGTAATAGCAATGAAGAAGCAGGTAGAGGTGGGCATTTGGTTCTCTTTTATGTCCGGCTTGCACCCCCCTTGGGTTTGGGAAATTTTTTCCCCAATAGGGGTATAAGTTATAACGTTGTGTAGGTATCTGTAGATGACGCCGTTTGGTCCTCCTACGGCATCGCTTGAATGGTTATAAGTTATAACGTTTCGTTACTATAAACACTTTATGGACAATGTTTAATGTGGTTATCGACAGTCAAATAATATAGTTTTAGCGGTATGAAACGGTTGAACACTGATTAAACTACAATTTTAACACAAAATACATTATCGATGATTTTCCGATATAACCTTCGGCATGGTTTCGACATCCTTAATTATAATCCATTACTTATAAGTCTATTTCGTATAATATTAAGCTTTTAGATGATTACCATTTTTTGTAGTTTTTTTTACGTGGAATGTGATAAAAGTGTTACCTATTACACATAAACGAGTGAACAACATAAAGAGAAAACATATAGCCTAAAATAAATAAAGCAACTAAATGAATTTTCGAATCAGTGACCATTCAGTTGTAAGAAGAATTCCTTATCATCTCGACTGAGTAAATTTTATTATGCAATGCACTTTCGTCTTTATTTATAATAATAAATTATTGTCTTTTGTTTAAACTTGCTCATTTCTTTTGTAGCTCTACAGCAGAGAAATTTCTTGTCTTTTGTTTAAACAAAGCTAAAAGTGAATAAGTAGCAATTGAAGTTCACTTGTTTGTTTCACAAAATCAATTCCAATGTACTTCTGAGTTCTAATTTGGAATATTTGATGAATGGAAGTCTTGACTTGTATGTATTGAACTTATTTGTTTGATGCTGTAATCGGTGTACGTGAAACTATTTTTATGTAATTGTATGAATTTAGAGTATTGTGTTGTTGACTTTTTGTTTCATTTAGAGCTGACTTTTCTATTATATAGGTGATTTTTTATGATATGATAAAGACACCCCCTTGGCCAATTTTCTGACTCCGCCACTGGTTGCAACCAAGTATTGTATCCAACACGGTCTGAGTCGATTGTAAACATAACCCGTTTCAAACACAATCATGCCATATTCGAAATTCGGGTGGTGGAAATTTAGGTTTCTATCCGGTTAAACATTCAAAGCCGGGGAAAATAAGGTAATTAGCAGACCTTGCAGACCCTCGACCATGATGCTTTAACCCAACTTTAATCCCTAATCATCACCAATTAATCACAATCCACTGTTTTTTGTTTTTGTTTGTTATTAGATCGCTAAACTGCTGAGCAGACTGGTGCCCATTATCAATAGGCGGAACTAGAGAACGATCCGAAGGTGAACTTCATTCAATTTTTTATGAACAAAAAACCAGTTGATGACATGAACAATGCGCTATGCATGACGACGCACGTACGTAGCTAGCTCACTTCCAGATAATAAATGTATCTTTCACAAGCAGTATTTGAGATCCATGAGGGAGGGAGCTAGGTCAATGGCCAGGTGTTTCCATATTTACAAATTGCAATCGCAATCTATAACTGACCTTGCCCAGTCAAACAAATTAAGATCGAAGCTGATTGATTGGCAGAATTTCCGCAACCTTCGCGGCCTTGTCAGCTTGTTTGTTAGTGGTTCAACCGTAGTGGCTACCATTCTTGATTCTACCAACCCTAGTTTCTAACCGCAATAATACTTCGTTTTTATATATATTCTTCAAACTTATCTTATGAACCAACTATTAAAATAAACTCATAAACTATATGTACTGGTATCAAATTACAAACATCACATAATCACTATGTGTAACACGCTTGATAGTTGATAGTAATGGATAATACATTGTTTTTTTGTTGGGTGGTGTGCTACTCAAGGTTTTTATAATGGATAATACATTGTTGATTGAATCAAACGGTGTCGTAATTAATAATGCATTAACATACACCTGATGAACTAACAATACTGTTTATTTAACATAATACGTTAATTTCTTGTTTTTATAAAAAAATCACGATCATTATTGTTATTTGATGCTAATACTTACAAATTTCTATACACTATAGTGGTTGCGTTGTCGAATGTATCGTTTTGTTACCAAATGATCAAAGATGGAGAAAAAAATACAAGCTATCAAATTTCGTTACGTGCATGTGTCGTCGTGGTCATCGTCTTTGTTGTTGTATTCGGTTAGTGATAATTAAATAATGGATTAGGTCTAGGATTAGGAATATTAGCTATAACAAAGCTCACGTATGTTTTATGCCAAGATTAAAATAAACCCTTTCCTTTTATGTTATTAGTTTTTTCTATGTAGTTCATAGCTAGCATTACAATGTATATAGATTCATCATTGCATATTTCTAAACACATCTAGACTAAACTGTATTAAATAGTTGAAAATCAAAGTTAAAACATATCCACACAATCAGCACGATGCAAAAAAAGTAAACCAAAGAGACATATTTGACTTGACAACCATGAGCTCGCTCGCTCGCTCTAGAAAGTCAAAAGTCAACTCATCATTAACCGGCCAATTGCATCTAAAAGTGGACATTCAAACTTATACAAAATAAACACGCTCTTTTCAACACCAGAATTCCATCAAAATCCCACTGCTTCATTATAAATACCCGTTACTGACAATCAAACCCACCTCAATTACACACAGAATTAATTAAAATGGCGACCACAAAGCCCATTCTTCCGACGCTCTCATTCCTACTCTTCATCTCCATCACAGTAGCATCCTGCCAGCTGGCACCAGCTTCATCAGATGATTCAACCGAAGCAAGTTTCGTCCAGTGCCTAATCTCCAAATCCAACCCTTCCCACCCAATCTCCCAATCCATCTACACCCCAAACGACGGCGCTTCATACTCCGCCGTCCTCCAGGCCTACATCCGCAACCTCCGTTTCAACACCTCCTCCACTCCCAAACCCTTCCTCATCCTCACCGCCCTCCACGTCTCCCACATCCAATCCGCCGTCCTCTGCGCCCGCACCCACGGCCTCCAGATGAAGATCCGCAGCGGCGGCCACGACTACGAGGGCCTCTCCTACGTCTCCTCCGACTCCCCTTTCTTCATCCTGGACATGTTCAACTTCCGCGCCGTCGACGTCGACATCGAAACCGACACCGCCTGGATCCAAACCGGCGCCACCCTCGGCGAAGTCTACTACCGAATCGCCGAGAAGAGCGGCGTCCACGCCTACCCCGCCGGCATCTGCCCCACCGTCGGCGTCGGCGGCCACGTCAGCGGCGGCGGGTACGGCAACATGATGCGGAAGTTCGGCCTCACCGTCGACCACGTCGCCGACGCCGTCTTGGTCGACGTCGACGGCAGGCTTTTGGATCGTAAGTCCATGGGGGAGGATCTCTTCTGGGCGATTAGAGGCGGCGGCGCCGCCAGCTTCGGCGTCGTGATTGCCTACAAAGTCAACCTCGTCCGAGTTCCCGAACTCGTCACCTCGTTCAGCGTTTTCCGAACTCTGGAACAGAACGCCACGGATGTCGTTGACAGGTGGCAACACGTGGCCGACAAGCTGGACGATGACCTTTTCATCCGAATCACTCTGACCGTGGTCAATGCGACTGGGGGTGGGACCGGAAGGACAGTCAGAGCCCGGTTCCTGGGCTTTTTTATTGGGGATTCGGCCCGGCTTCTTTCGATAATGAAGTCGGATTTCCCCGAGCTGGGCCTGGCCCAATCTGACTGCGTGGAAACCAGCTGGATTAAATCCGTCTTGTTCTGGTCGGACCTAGCGATTTCCACCCCGACCGAAATTCTGCTCAACCGGACCCCATCCATGACCCGGTTAAAGAGAAAATCGGACTACGTCAAGAAGCCGATTCCAAGAGACGGACTGGAGAGTCTGTGGAAGAAGATGATCGAGCTCCAGCTCCCCGGGATGGTGTTCAACCCGTACGGCGGGAGGATGGGGGAGATCGCGGCGGACGCGACGCCGTTTCCCCACCGGGCTGGGAACCTGTGGAAGATCCAGTACCTGGCGAACTGGAACGAGGGAGGGGATGAGGTGGCGAGGCGGAACGTGGAGCTGACGAGGCGGCTGTACGACTTCATGACGCCGTTTGTTTCGAAAGATCCGAGGCAAGCTTTCCTGAACTACAGGGACATTGATCTGGGGGTGAATCATAACGGGAAAGGGAGCTACGATGAAGCGAGGAGGAGCTACGGGGTGAAGTACTTCAAGCAGAACTTCAACAGGCTTGTAAGGATAAAGACGAAGGTGGATCCTGGAAATTTCTTTCGGAATGAGCAGAGCATCCCTGTTTATCCCCATTGATGATTAATTACTTGGGTAATGTAGTAAGTTTAAAAATTGGCATTTACTATTAATTAATCGATTGAATCAATGTATACTTAACTTTTGTTCAGCATAGTCATTTTCTCTCAATCAATTGTTTCCGATATATAATACTAATTATCATATTATTACTGTCCATAACAAAATAAGTAATTTCCTCTGGTCGCTCCGTTTTTTTCGGCAAGAATTGCTAGTGCGAGAATTGCCTACGGAAACCCTACTCGTCGCTGGCGCCGGAAGTTCCAACTACGGCTTCCCAGCCACCGGACCCAAGTGCTAGGCAACGACGGCCGCCCTCCGCGACGTCATCCCCGAACAGCAAATGTGAAAGAGAGACGCAGCAACTAAAAAAGAGAGCTAAACCTATGTGCGCCAATCCCCTTTTTGAGACGGAACCGATGGCCGAAGATCAAACGCAAGAGGAAGGAATCTTCAGTGATGGTGAGACGATGAGAAACTCTGATTCTCCAAGTAACCCCCCCCCCCCCCCCGGCATACAACTTGGGGATCGGGAGCTAAAAACTCTTCTCAACTGTGCTTTAAGACGAGGAGTGGTACGTGGCTGAGTCCGACTCGGAGGATGTCGCAACAGCCATGACAGAGGACAATCTTGATGATGAGATTCCTGAGGATGACAACCCCCGATGCCCGACGATACCGTCCACGGCCATGGAGAAACAATGGTATCGTCATCAATGGCGATCGGGCTCATCGTGAAAGTCTTGGGACGCACGTTTCCTTTCCCGGTCATCTCGCGGCGGCTGGAGACCCTATGGGCCAAAGACGGGACCCTGCAAATCTCTAGTCTGTCGTATGGGTTCTATGTGGTTCGCTTTACGCATCAGATGGATTATGAACAGGCTGCAATGGGGGGTTCGTGGTTGATTGGTAACCATTACATCAAGGTTCGAGCCTGGCGGAAGGGATTTGATGCCCGATCGGCTGAAGTTGCTAACACCCGAGTATGGGCAAGATTTCCCGAGTTGCCAGTGGAATTTATTAACCAGGAAGCGGTGGAGAGAATTGCGTCACGCATTGGTCGGCCAGTTCGAATGGATAGAGCCACAGTATCGGGTGCCCGCACAAAGTTTGGTCGTGCGTGCGTGGAGGTTGACCTCACCAAACCCCTATTAGGCCAGTCAATGCAGTCAAAATCACGTTTTAAAACTTAAAAACTTACGATTTTACGCTTCTAGGTCACCAAAACGCTTTCGTTTCTATATAAAATCTTTACTGTATTAAAATCAGACTAAATTGAGTTTTAAAGCTTAAATGCTTACGCTTTTACGATTCTAGCTCACCAAAATGCTTTACGTTTTTAGGCTTTTAGTTCACTAAATTGGTATTCTTTTCATGAAATCGATTATAAAAATCATATTTTAAAGGTAACTCACCAACAATATGATATATTTGATATTAAAAGATACATAGCAAGTCTTGGATGCATTCTCAGCTTCAACAGAGTAATCTAGTTGACGAGTTCCCAAATTCATTAGCATAGAGGGGGCGGTGGCTTATTGTTAATATCTATGTTTATGAACTTATTGTTAAGATGCTATGAGTTGTTCTACTTTAGACATGAATTGAAGGTATTTATTAACTTATCTAAATTTTGTGCACTCATATTTTACATAGTATATGTCGTACTTAAAAGATTTTTAGCCATTTTATACTATGCGCCAAAAACTTACGATTTTAAGCTTTGATTCTACGTTTTACGATTTTACCCCTTTTTCGCTTTTAGGTATAATCGCGATTTTAACTGCATTGAGGCCAGTACAAAGTGGAGGGTAAGACTTATCATGTGGAGTATGAAGGTCTGCATAACATTTGTACCGAGTGTGGTATGTATGGTATGGACATTCGAAGACCTCGTGTCCAACGCTACGGAAGCAGGCCCCTGAGACACCGGTTGAGCCATCACCTCCCTCCCTGAATGTGACTCCCCCACCGAAGAATGTTGGAGAGCGGATGATGGTTAAACCAAAACAGCGGCAGCTTGGTACAAAGTCAAACCAAGGAGGCGGTCAGAAAGCTTCTGGACCCCCTATTGAGAAGACGATGGAACAGACGGGTTCTCGTTTTTACTGCTCTTGAATTGTAAGAGATAGCACCAACGGAAGAGGATGCAGGACATACTGACAAGGCACCGGTGCAGGACACTGCCGAAGTGTCTAATTCCACGATAATACCTCCCCCAAGGCGAGAGAAACCTAGCTCGTCTACTGGGATCCCAGCGATCGTGCGGAACCTAGTGGAGCACCAGGCAGCCACTCCTCAACTGGTGGCGGACAAAAGGAAGGGTCTGACTGGACGCGAATCAACGGGAAGGGACCTGGGGCTCGTTGATGTTCCAGGTGTAGAATCAAGGGTGGATACTGCCATGAAGAATGCTGGTGCGTAAGGGAAGGGTGCAAGCTTGCCAATTGGTAAATCCAAACCCCATCTTTCTACGAGCAAGAATAAACGTGAGGATGGTTTCCCCACAGCCCAGGCGCAGGCTTTGCCGACTACTCCTTCAGTGGAAGGAAAGACCCGGAGCAATACCTTGTCAGCTCCTGAGGAAGTGAAACATGGCGGGAATCCTCCTGCTAGCGGTACACCTACCTAACTGGACCTCGGTCCTGCTCCAGGGAAGTCTTCTTCCTGTGTTTTCTTGCGCTTGTTCTTCTTCTTGTGTCTTTCCTTATGTTAAACATCCTTGCTTGGAACTGCCAAGGGGCAGGTAGTGAAGAATTTCTACTTTAATTGAGGGATTTCTGTGTTTCGACGAGACCGGACCTTGTGATTATTGTTGAACCACGTATAAGTGGGGAGACAGCTAGGAATGTAATCCGCAGGTCAGGTTATGATGGGAATTTAATAATGGATTCTAATGGCTTTTCAGGAGGCATTTGGGTGCTATGGCACAAGGCAAACCTCCAAGTGACGACGATCACTGAATGGGAGCAGATGATTCATGTTGTGTGTGTTAAGCGTGATGGCGGAGGTACGGTTGCAGTCTCTGCTATTTATGGCAGTCCCAATGCCGCTCTACGTCAGCACCTTTGGGACGAGATTCGACGGCTCTCCTCCAGGACAAACCTTCCCTAGGCCCTGATTGGTGACTTTAACTCCATCTTAGGGCCCCTTGACAAATGCGGAGGTGTCTCATACCAAGACGCATGTGTCCGACCCTTCAGGCGATGTGTAAACAACAGTGGGCTGATTGATATCAATTTTTCGAGGCCAATATTTACGTGGCGTAGAGGTGGTCTCCAACATCGACTTGACAGAGCTCTTTTCAACCAGAAATGGTTGACCCGCTTTCCTGGGACAATCACAAGACATATGTAGAGAGTAGGTTCAGATCACAGGCCCATTTTGCTTGTTGGTAACCCGGATGGCAGGAGGAAACCGGGTCCAAAACCTTTCCGGTTCCTGGCTGCTTGGTTGGCCCATGATGACTTCGGCCGGGTACTCTCGGACGCTTGGTCACAGGGGAAGGATTTTGTCCAGTCCTCACAAGCGCTGACGAGGGAGCTGCGCATTTGGAACAGGATGATTTTCAGCCACATCCTGCGCCGCAAGAGAATCCTTGCGGGTCGCCTTCGAGCCCTAGAGGATGAAAATGAACGGGGTGGCAATCAAGATTCACAGGATCGTGAGGAGGCTACGAGGAGGGAATTGAGACTACTCTCTGGCAAGAGCACATGCTCTGGTTCCAATAGTCTAGAACACAATGGGTGGCGGAAGGGGATCGAAATACACGATACTATCACCTATCCACTCTCAAGCGGCGTATTTTCAACAGGATCGAAGGCTTAAAGAATGAAGCGGGCGACTGGGTTTTGGAGGAGGATGAGCTTTGCAGGAAATCAAGGGATATTTTTGTTTTGCTGTACCCCTTCGAAATGTAAGTTATAGCGAGCAGTGGCTAATGTGGCAAACTAAGTTTTTTGAAATTGCCTTATAGGTATTTTAGACTAATAATATTTTTAACAGAAACATGAAAGAAAATGAAAGATATCTAAAAGATCTTTTTCCTAAGATTTGTTTCACTGATTTATACTCCCTTTTGTTGAAAATTATTTTTAGATTGTATTGATTAGTTTGTTCTTTTAATTAAAATCTTAGAGGTAAGGATCTTAATAAGAATTCTAAGAGATATGTTTAAATTTTTATAGAAGGAGTCCTATTTTAGTTGGTTTTATTCAATTCAACGATTAACCAAAATAAATAATTAATAAATTACATTAACCTAGATCAGCCAAAATCTTCTATTTCTATGCAATGATTCACACTATTGAATTCATACATTTAGATTGATTGGATCTAGGAGGATAATGCAAAATAAAAGGAATGGAAGAGTTTACAAAAAAGGATTTGATTGAGTATCGAGGAATCAAAGAATTTAAGCCAAAATATCAAATAAAAATAGATCACATTTTTCATTCCCGAGGAAGTTTATATTTCCCACGAGTCCTCTCCCCCAAAGCAGTCAAAATCGGAATTTTATCTAAAATTGAAAACTGGGGTAAAATCGGAATCATAAAATCAAATCGTAAAATCTTAGGATTTTAACTATCATATAGAACATAATCTATAATAATATTAATAAGTTAAATCATTAATAACACAAAGACACGTAACATTTAAAATGATAATTCTCAAGATTTTTTTTTACAAAAGATAATTTTCAAGATTAATGTTCCAAAATAACTATTTTAATTTTTATTTAATGCGTTACTCAAAATAATTCATGAGGAAGGGATAAAGCTCAATGGGTTTGTTTCTTGTTTTCATGTTGTGTCTAGGTAGTTTAACTCAAAGTAATATTCCGACATCGTCTAAGTATGATTTAAAACTAAAAATATTTGAACTCAAATAAAATAAGTAATGCTAGTGGCTTGGTTCAAATATATTCATTAATAAATTAATTAGTTACTAATGATGTTAATTTTTACTTATATCCAATATTAGGACAATTGTTTTACGTACATCCAAATCTAGTATGAAGTAGAGAGACATAATTACATATTCTCATATTCTTATTACATAGAAAGGTAGAGAGACAGAATTACATATGGGAGCCAAAAAGAAGTTTGTGGGTATTCTTCTTCCATATGGCTTCCTTTTATAGCCAAGGAAGGATGCCTATGCATTTGGAACCATAGTTAGTAAAATACAGTATCGGTAAGTCACTTGTAAAAATTGTATTGGTATTTTATTTGTCTCTAAATTGACGATATGTTTGATAATACATCAATAGTTATATAATATATCAAACTAAATTATTTTAAAAATAAATTAATATATAAATATTATTAAGTAGCACTTTAGCTCATTAAAATACGAATATTAAATATGTTATACGGATTTTGTGCATGTCTAGTAAGGGAGCCATCAAATGAACGAGAAAAAATGAAAAGGCTTGACAATAATAAGGATATGGAAGTTTTAGATGGATAAATATGTCCAAACCTATATACGTGTATTGAACGGAGTATTTACTAACTATATTCCAAACATCATCGTAGGGCTGGTTCACAGGAACAATCTTTCAAACCAAGGTAGACCTATTAGCTTCTTTATTTTGTCCTATTAAGGGGTTTCCCCTAACTCACAGCAGGCATTCGATAACTCTTCCGTCCATCAATCCTTTGCCAACATGTATGTGTGAAGGTTGTACATGCGGGGTGTAAAAGCGATTGGCGGAAATCCGAGAGAAAGGGATGTACTATGAATTTCTCATGGGTTTCGATGAGGCATTTGCAAGTTTAAGAGCCATATAGCATATATTAAGAGTTGAGCATGAAACCTACTCTACTTTGGGACATACGCATCACATGATGACCGAATCAATAGAGTTGGGAGAATGAATATAGACATCCATTAGTTTAATTAAACTCATAATTCTCTATTGAGTTTTGAATCAAGTATGCTATAAATAACACTTGTTAAATTTGATGGACAAAACACAACTTTTACAAACTCAAAGAACTAACTCGCAATAATATAACATAAGAGCTCACACTTACAAATATAAACCTCACCTCACTCTATAAACTGTCACAATTCACCTCACCACCACACTTCCTCACTCACGTCACTCTCACTCTCTCTTTTGTTCTTCCATTCCAACTCCACACATTCTCATACAGCAAACTCGACTCCAATTTACAAGAGTTCTAAAGCGCCATAACCACAAAATATCCCTCCCTTTTTTATATTTCTCTAGATCTTTCTTCCTCTTTCCCCATTCTGTGTTTTCTGCATCAGTCCTCCTTCTTCCTAGAACCTTCCATTACAAATATCTAGCTATTTTTTCCTCATTTTCATTTTTCAGATTCTTCTTCTTTCTCCAAAGTATCTCAAATATATTTTAATTCTCCATACTCCTCATCGGATGTTCATTGATTAAGAACTTATCTCATTAAAATCTTGTTTGGAAAAGACCAATGGAATAAAAATCTAATGAAGAAAAAAAATTCATGATTTCGGTCTTACGCTTTTGGATACTGCCTCGTTAAAAAACTTATCAGAAAAACCCAGTATAAAAAACCTTGTTTAAGAAAAAAAAATGATGCAGTGTGTAATGTCTCCCCCTTATATAAAGATCTATCAATATTCAATATTATGGATTCATCGAGCTCCAATAACCATTCACATGAGATTATGGGATATAGTGTGATAGGCATATCTACTGGATAACTAGCTTTTTACCCGCCCGTTGGGCGCTACGTTTTGTTTGGTTGTTTTATTTCCATTATTTGTCATTTTTCTAACTGTTTTTTAGTTATGGAATAACACTTTTTTATTTTTATTTTGTGTGTTCTGTTTAAACTCGCGATATAAAGATGTTTACTATTAGCATATGACTTATGTTTGAAACATGATGCATATATAGCTTATTAGAATGACTTGTTAAACCTTATATTAGTGACGTTGCGATTATCTTTTGTATCTAATTTTTTTTATGGATTGTGTATGTGATATTTATTATACATTGAGTAGTTAATCTGATTCGGCTCGTTTCCTCTACAGTTGCACACTTTTGTAATTTTGCTTGCTTATGAGGAAATTATTATAATTGTAATTTTTCTCTGTAAACTTTTTATTTATTTAAAAATGTTTCATCGGACCAGGCATTTTAGATGTAAGTAATGCATGTTAAATAACAACACAGGTTAATTATTTTTTCCATCCAATCCTTGCGAAATTGTTAATAGATTTAAAGGCCACTAAAGAATATGCCAAATTAAGGTAAGTTAAATTTCATGTCAAGTATAAGAATGCAAGTACAATCGAACTCTTTGAAGTAAAGTTGTCAACCCGTTGGTCAATTCGTCGGTTGACCCATTTTGACCCAGATCTAGTGAAAAAAGGGTCATATATACTCGCAGGTCGACCAGCTATAGGATTGCCGGGTTGGAGGTGACACGACGTCGTTTCTCATTTGCTTTGCGAAATGCGCCTCTTTCTTGGTGTAATGTTATATTGGTGTAATGTTATATGTTAGATGTTAGATGATACTTGATATAACTTATAAATGTATGAACAATATAATGACTTTTTTATATATTCGAGGTAAACCGGGCGGACCATTAACTCTCAACCTACTTGCCTGATCTTGCCAACGACTTTGAAGATAATACAATATGTCGCTTCATTCTTGTTGTTAAGGGAATTATTGATATTTTACAAAAAAAATGTGGATTTGGTTGACCTTGGTTGCTATAAAATAAGTTTTCGCATAAAGATAAGGAGCAATCAGACTGTAGAAAGGGTAAAAGAAAGATTGCATAAGAAATTAAATAATAACTACTTGATTTTGGCAGCTCACACCATATTGATTTCTTGGAGAAAAGAAAAAGAAAAGAGGTTTGATATGAAAAGGATGAAAACGGAATGAAGAGAGTTAAACAGTAAATCAAAGAAGGAAGACAAAGCGAACCAAGCTATTTAATTTGAGAATGAAAAAAAATCAACTTTTCTTTCATTAATGGGTGGGAGGTGGAGAGCTAAGCATTTGCTGATGTGGCACACTATAAGTTTTGAATCCTTATAATATTAAGTAAGGATCCTTAATTAAACAAACTTTATTGGTTTCATAATTCTCACATGTACCATTTTAGGAGATACATGCAACATCACCTTTATATATAATCGTCTGAACAAATATTGAAAGATAAACTAAATAATTCGTAATTCATATTATTGATATATCAATATTCACACATTGATCTTGACCATCAATATGATTATGGATACTTTATCTATTATTATTATTTTAATATATTTATATATTTGATGCACATGTTTTTATTTTGCAAATATTTTATTTGCAATTCATAGTAAAATTTTGTTCTTTCAAGTTATTGATTTCAATTACCTTTGAATACTCTTCTTGAGTCCAATCATATTTATTCATTTCAATGCCTTATTACTTTTAAATACTCTTCTAGAGTTTCAATCATGTTAAATCTCCTTAACTCGGCATAAAATCATGATTTACATATGTGTAGCAAATCCTTAGGTGGCAAAGGATTTGTACGTAAACCCATTGCAATCCAAAGTAAACTCTTGTTCTTTCAAGTTATTGATTTCAATTATCTTTGAATACTCTTCTTAAGTTCAATCATATTTCTTTCTTTCAATAACTTATTACTTTTAAATATTCTTCTAGTGTTTCAATCGTGTCAATTCTCCTTACCTCGGAATGAAATCATTATTTACATATGTGTAGCAATCCTTAGGTGGTAAAGGATTTGTAAACACATTGTTACAAGAAATTTGGTACCTTGGACCAATAAATTGGCAAGGTTTCAAATACTAGAAACATCAGAAAATGGTGCGTCCATTCTGTATCTTCAGAGGAATGGTTCTGTAGCTTTGGATACTGAGAGAAGGCAACTTTAAATTCATTAAGCAAAAATAGTACATCTTAATGGTTAGGATGGTGTGTATTTAGGACGATATTTATAATTCTCTTACATTATGTCTGTGTTTAGCTTGATTAAGAAAACCTTTATGTTAAAAAAATTCATCTAATTAATCACAGTTAAATTGATGAATTTCTCACTCAAACCTTTGCCAAACTAGGCCTGGAGTTGCCGAAAATGAAACAAACCATATCGTAAAAGTAACCGATATACATTATCTACCACAATAACTTCTGCCATAATAACAATTGTGCATCCAAGCAAAAAAGAAGAAAACTCTCGACACAACAATAAATTGTTAAAACAAAATTTTAATACTCTATTCCCTCTCCACCATCCTCTTTCAACGTTCATTCCTGTAAACAATAAGTCTTCCACAGCGGTTTCACTCCTATATAATACAAATCTCATCTCACCCCTACCAATTTTCATCAAACCTCTGAACAACTAACAATGTCAAATCTTCTTCTCATCATTCCCCTCCTACTCTTGCTCTCAACCTCCGCTCCACCATCGCTCGGTCTTGCTCATCAGTCCACCTCAATCTCCGCCTTCCGCCAGTGCCTCCAGAACCACAACCACTCCGACGCCGTTCTCTACCTCCCAACCAACTCCTCCTTCCTCCCCGTCTTAAACGCCTACATCCACAACAAACGGTTCATCGGACCCGCCACCGCAAAACCCTTAGCCATCGTCACCCCGACCCACGAATCCCACGTCCAAGCCACCGTCCTCTGCGCCAAAGCGAACAACCTCCAGATCAGAACCCGCAGCGGCGGCCACGACTACGAGGGCCTCTCCTACCGCTCCCCGTCCCCTTTCATCCTCCTCGACCTAAACAACCTCCGCAGAATCGAACTCGACGTCGAAACCGAGACCGCGTGGGTCGAAGCCGGAGCCACGCTGGGAGAGCTCTACTACGCCATCGCCAACAAGACCAACACCCTCGCTTTCCCCGCCGGCGTCTGCCCCTCCATCGGCGTGGGCGGCCACTTCGCCGGCGGAGGGTACGGCAACCTGCTGAGGAAATACGGCCTCTCGGTGGACAACGTCCTCGACGCGCGCGTCGTGGACGCGCGTGGCGAGATCCTGAACAGATCGACGATGGGCGATCTGTTCTGGGCCATACGTGGTGGGGGCGGGGCCAGCTTCGGGGTCATCCTGTCGTGGAAGGTCAAGCTGGTCCGCGTCCCCGAGGTTGTCACCGCCTTCCAGGTGGACCGATGGCTCGACCAGGGCGCGTCAGACATATTCTACAGGTCAGTGGAAAAGTCCGAGTTCAGTGGGCTATACTCCCACTCAACTTTCATATGTAGATAAATTCGCGTATAAAATTTGTAAACGTAAATTTTCTAGTCCCTCGTTCCCATTTCTGACTTTGTCACTACTACAGGTGGCAGCAGGTGTCGACGAATCTTAGCAAAGACATTTTCATCAGGGCGATGCCCCAAGTGGTGACGACCCCTGAAAACAAAACCAAAGTCATGATATCTTTTGTTGGAGAGTACCTGGGACGGACCAAGGATCTGGTCAGTTACCTGTCTCGGAGCTTCCCTGAGCTAGGGTTCAGGGAAGTGGACGGGAAGGAAATGAGCTGGGTCGAGACCGTCTTGTTTTGGGCCATGATCCCTGTCAACAAACCACTGGAGGTGCTACTCAACAGAAAATCGGAGCCATCGTATTTCAAGAGCAAGTCTGACTACGTCACTGAGATCATCCCGAGGGAGGCGCTCCCCGGGATCTGGGACGCCCTGCTGAAGGTCGGGCCGTGCTTCACGCAGTGGAACCCGTACGGCGGGAGGATGGCGGAGATCGACACGGACGAGGCGGCGTACGCACACAGGGCGGGCTACTTGTTCAAGGTGCAGTACTATGTGTGGTGGGTGGAGGACGGCGAGGAAGCGGAGGCGAGGCACGTCGGTGCGCTGGACGCGCTGCACGAGGCGGTGACGCCGTACGTGACGAAGGAGCCGAGGGAGGCGTACCTAAACTACAGGGATCTGGAGAACGGGGTGAACTCGGTTGAGAAGCCGGAGTGGAGCAAGGCGAAGGTGTACGGGGAGAAGTACTTCAAGGGCCATTTTGAGAGGCTGGCCAAGATTAAGGCTGAATTCGATCCGGAGAATTTCTTCAGGGACCAACAGAGCATTCCGCCGTTCCCTCATTCGCATTGACAGGATTGTTTCGTGTTTCTTTGTTTGTTTCTTCTTTGTTACTTTCTGGTTTTTGACACAGATTTGTTGGGTATAGACGAAGTTCTGGGAAGAGGGTTGTACTGTACGAGCTAAAATAAATGGATTTGCATGGTTTGGTGTACCGCTTCCTGAGGAAGTCAAATCTTTTCCATCAGTGATATATCAGATTAGATAGAGCGGATTTTTGTTAATATGTCGTTGCAGTTACACTACACACGAAATTCAGAAAACTGGTAATTTGTGGTAATGTGTTATCATCTAACGATGTGAGACATTTTTGAGAGTAGGAGAATATCGATGGAGAATGGTTAATATTCATTACGTAAAATAAGTGTCTATTACGTAAAGTTTTTATAATGATATTTTTCAACTATTACATAAGATAAATAGACATTACGTAACCATTACGTAATGCTTATTGAATTTTACGTAATGCGACTTGTGAAACCTGTTATTGCAGATTAAAAATATTAAGTTACAATAACTTCAAAATATTGTAGGAATTTTTTATGTCTTTGTTCAAATTTTAGGGTTGTGACGGGTTCTTGTCACAACTTACAATCACAAAAGGAAATGGATGACATTCACACATATATATAATTGACCCTTTTCACGCAATTACATCCATTTATCGATAAATTTTTTACACGTAATTTCCTATAACCAATAAAATTAAACAATCACTTTCAACCACTGTTTATACGTGATTGACGTGTGAGTCAAAACATTTGATCATGCAATGAATAGTTTCTCTATTATTGTAATCATAACAATAGAACTATGCCAAATTGTGAAATACAAACTTTTTTACTTAGCTTGTTCAAATAATTAGGGTTCTTTACACGATGTTTGGCAAAAAGGAGGGTGTACGTTGATGGGTAAATTGCAGAAGAGAACGTTTCGGTTTGAGCGACCTCGAAACTCGATGTATAGTTAATTATAACAAATGTAAAATTCATTGGTCGAGCGACCTTGAAGTTCGAAACTCAACTCGTAACTGGTTATCCTACAAGATTCTCGTGTCTAATTTAACTTTTTTGGTAACATGTCTAATTTAACTTTAAATTGAATATGGTCAAACTTAGTCAAATACGTTCCACAAACACTTATTATCTCTAATTTTCAATGCAAATTCTAGTCAACCAAGAGATCTCTATTAATTTTTGCTAGATAGAAATTTTACTTCATTATCTTTGGTAATTCACTTTTAAGAATGTTGTTTATTGGATAATTCGGATCCTTCTTCAAATATAGAGCTAATTTCCTTCTTTTTATGAATTATTCAATTGATGTTATACATTCGGTTATGTCGCTAATGCCTAAAGGGCATTCTTTAATCTCTTGAGATAGAGATCTTTAGCATCGATGTGGATGCCTTTTTGGGGTTAGATATAACCTGCCCTAGCAAAAGTATATTGATCCGGTTTGATTGGGTCACAAAGAATCTTCACGGATGTGCAAACTGACTTTACCAGATTTTCAGGTGATGGAACTGTCTCATTTGCTTTTGGTAAAATTTATTATGTTAATACTATGAGAAAGTGTCTTACTCATAATGTTTGGTTGTTACCTCTCGAGGATATTCTCAACCGGTCATTAGGATGCTACTTCGAGGAAGTCTTCCCATTCTAAAGTCGGAGATATTTTAAGGGAAGTTCTTTCTCTCTTCTCGACTCCCTGTGTCAGTTTCGCGTCTTTGCTCCTCGGAGCTTTCATAGAGCTGCCCACCTCGTGGCAAAAAAGGCTCTTTTATCGGGAGTCCGGTTGCATACGGGCTACCGTTCTTTATTTTTATCTGTTTTTTATATATTATGTTCGGCCATGCCCTGGGGGCTTATCTTGGATAAAAAAAAAAAAAGAGATCTCTATTGACTAGAGTAGACGAGCATTGATAA
Source organism: Linum tenue (assembly GCA_946122785.1). NCBI lineage: Eukaryota > Viridiplantae > Streptophyta > Magnoliopsida > Malpighiales > Linaceae > Linum > Linum tenue. Next base: position 65,851,617 of record CAMGYJ010000009.1, on the reverse strand, counting down.
ATTTGCCCCTGAAGTCAAACGGTCAACCTCGAACAATGTCTACAGTAGTAATAACTATAAGAAAAGAAATTGACAATGTTAATTATTATATAATTATAAAACAATTAAAATTTAAAAAACCATAATTTCCCCTATCTTCCTTCCTTCCCTTGCACCCATATTTGGAGGTAAACCAAAATAGTAACTTTGTACTCCCATTTTCCACCATTACTGTTACAAATTATCCAAACAAATACAAATGTGTTGAAAACTGGGGTCGTTTGGATGTGGAAATTTGAAAACGTTGGAATTTGTCTGAATTTCCATGTTTTACAAAACCAAGGAATTGACTTGTGGAAATTGAAAAAAATTCATGTTTGGATAGGGTTTAGTTTTGTGGGAATTGATAGTGTCGAATTTGAAAAAAGAAGTAAAAAAACGTGGTAATGTCAAATTACTAGGGGGAGGTGTAGTATTCTCAATTACCATGAATGTGGTAATTGAAGCCAATTTCCATGGTCCAATTTCCATACTCTTTTCGCTCTCCCAAACGTGGATTTTTAACCCAATTACTGCATTATGTGGTAATTGGATCCAATTACTGCATTACATTTCCACATCCAAACGACCCATGTATTTACCTCTCACATTTGCACCTCTTCTAACAGATTGTTAGTGCACATAATTCCTTAATTTCTTCTCCTCCCATATACTTCAACAATATTTTACTTTGGGGTTTACCTTAGAGTAACTATCTTTCCTCGATTTCTTTACACGACATATCTTGTTTTCACAGCCTAGTTGGTGGGCGGCCATTATATAGCTAGTCATATTTGGGAAGAAAGTAGAGAGCGTGTGAATTTGGTTGTTCCAAATATTGGACAAGATCGATATAGTTTTCTTCCCAGCATTACAGTTATAGCTATCAGCCCTTTGATTAAGTGGTCACTTAATTTGCTAAATGAGTTGCACAAGCAGATTAGCCGGCCATTATACTCGTTTTAGTTTTTAATCACGTAAGATTAATATTACTGTTTATGAGCACTCATTAAGATGTTTCCCTTGGCATTGAACTTGCTGACACTGGAAGCTCAGATCCATGGAAAAGGCCATCCAAATCACGGTAACCCTATTAATATTGCCTCCATATACAAGTAAAATAAGTACTTAACACAACCACACGCCACTCAACCAATAAAGTTTGTGCTGTATATTTGAAAGGTAACTCGACACCGTCCAACAAACTAAAATAGGTACGAAGGCCATTTTTGTCCAGTAAGAGTCGTAGAGATGCACCATCTCCTCCAAATCAAACAGCATTAAATTTACTGTCAGTTGTCTTCCTTGTTTGTAACGTCATATAAATATCAAGCAACTACATCTGAGCTCCAAGCCCTGCTTGATCTGTTACCATTTTAAGGTTGCGATGCTATATAGAAGTTAGGAATTAAAGATCAGTTACAACTTGGGAACTCAACTTGTGACAAATATCGATTTGATTTAGGGGTGGTAGTTCGGTTATTTCGGATATAACCGATAACCGATTGGCCGGTTATCGGTTAACCGAAATAAACACCCCCTTACCGAAAACCGACCGAAATAGGCTTCGATTTCTCGGTCACCTCGGTTATCGGTTAACCGAACCACTTTTAAGACCAAAAACCATTTTGCCTAGCTTCCGATAACCGACCGAAGTTCGGTTACTTCGGTTACCGGCTAGTGGATAACCGGCCGATTATCGGTTTAACCGGTCGGTTAACCGGTAACTGGTAACCGAACTGGCACCCCTAATTTGATTAGCAGTTAAATCAATACCACATAAGCGAATATGTAAGTTTCACAATTATTTAGCCCAATTGTTTGACCTTGGCCCAAACCTCGACTTGGAAAATAAGCCTTATGAACATTGGTGTCAAAGTACATGATCAGAATCCTCATCTTCTCTTTATGCTCATGGAGACGAAGCAGCCACTGCAGAGTTGAAGTGCAGCAGCAGATGAGATGTTCTTATGCGAGAAGACTGCACCAGAAATGTTTCGAGCGTGAATACGATTCGCTTTATGGGGAGCGTTTTGAGCATTCGCCTGAACGTTGTGTTTTACTTGACTATGTTTGTATTTCCATTTTGTTAGTGCAGTTAGTTTATTTTCTGCTACTAAGGAGTTTGCACGTGTCAAAGTAAACTCTTGTTACCGTTGTTAAACAGTAATTATGGATTCTGATATAAATAACCAGAGACCCTGCAGCTGTTTGCTTTGCAGGTTTTCGATCCACCTTTGCTCAGCTCGATATTTTCTTCATGGTATCGGAGCTCTTACTGGTTCTGGGCTACGTTTTGGAACTGATGCCGAGTCTTCTAAACAGGGTGGTCAAGGTGCGATCCCATTTGGAAACCCCTATTACCTCAATCCGAATGAGAATCTTTCTACTTCGATTGTTTCTGAGGTTTTGGATGGTGAGAACTATTCTATGTGGAGTCGCTCGATGCGAATGGCTCTCAAAACGAAGCACAAATTGGGCTTCATTGATGGGTCTATCGTTGCTCCTGCTAGTACGCATCCTTCGTTCTATTTGTGGGATGGGTGTAATACCTTGGTTCTTTGTTGGATAGTGAATTCTTTGCAGAATGACATTGCTCATAGTGTTATGACCTTGGTTCCCACCACAGTCAATCTGTGGTTTTAGCAGCCGGCAAGGACCAAATTCGTGGCAGTGACAATTCGGAGAGGTTTTTTTTTTATGAATAAGTTGTTTATTCATCAAGAAAGAATGGTAATTTCTACCATTCTAACTGGAACCAAAAATCAGTTACTCAGATACAGAGAGCATTACAACCCCACAAACTATCTAACCCAATCTGCTAAACTAAACTACCTGAATACAAGAATACAAAAAAATTTACACTATACTAAGAATCTCAGCCTCACTAACAGCCAGACTAACTTGAGGGAAACCATTCCACAGCAGAATCAACATCTGCTGCAACTTCTTCAGCAACTGCACATCCGTCAGGACTTCTTTACCATACAACTGCCTACAGCGCTCTCTCCACAACTCACTCACCACTGTTAACCAAAACAGCCTGCCTCTATCAGCAACAAGGGAATTCACTGTGAATTGACTCAAAGCAATCCCCAGATTCTCCTCCCAGCACCTTCCAAATTGAATATGAGAATGGAAAACAGCCTACAATATCTTCTGTGAATAAGGGCAATCAAAAAATATGTGACTCCTAGTTTCAGCAGCAACTTCACACAGGGGACATTTGTTAGCAACAGACGGATTCCAAACCTGCACCTTGTCAAGTGTACTAATCCTGTTAAGTATGATAAGCCACCCTATCACTTTATCTCGTGGAGTACAGAGTGATTTCCAAACCAGATTATACCAGGGAACCTTGTCAAATCTTGGCCGAAGACTGTCCCAGACTTTCTTTACTGAATACCTGCTCATGAGTTTATCATCCCAGTAGACCTCTGAATGCCTAACAGAAAGGTGATTCTCTGCATACCTGCTCATGATATTGCCTTACCCAATTAGCCAAAGTGAAGAAGAGTTTGATGCCAAAGCCCACAGATGTTTGATGAGGCAAGCAGTGTTCCAACTTCTCAGATCCTTGAACCCTAATCCACCCTCCTTCTTTGGCCGAGCCACATATTTCCATTGCACTTTTGCTCTCTTACCCTCATCCTCAGCATCCCACAAGAAGTCAGAGCAGAGTTTTTCGACCTGTTTGAGCACTTTTACAGGCAGAGTAATAATCCCCATCCAATACTGCGTTATGCTAGAGATGACTGCTGTGACTAACTGCAGCTTCCCAGCATAAGAGAGAGTCCTAACATTCCAGCCCTTAATTCTAGCTGCAATCTTTGCAACTAATGCAGCACAATCAGAGGCATTTAATTTTCCAGAGATTAAAGGAACTCCAAGGTATCTAACTGGGAGTTTCCCAACTACAAAACCAGTCCTCAAAGAGATCTGACCCTGAGTTACAGCATCTACACCAGCACAAAATATTTCGCTTTTTGCAGGGTTACACTTCAGCCCAGACACAATGTAAAACATATCAAGAATCTGCTTTGTGATTTCCAATGCCTCACTTGTTCCCTTAGTAAAGATTAGCACAGATCATCTGCGAAGCATAGGTGAGACAAAGCTATCCTATGTGTTTGAGGATGCAGGGGAAGGGTTCTTAGCAAAAAATCCATGTTCAACATGCAAGATAGGACTTCCATGGAGATTGTGAAGAGATAGGGAGACAGGGGATCCCCCTGCCTCAGTCCCTTTTTTGCAGAAAAATAACCACATAGACTCCCATTGAAGCTAACACTGAGTTTAGTGCTATGCAAGCAGATTCTAATCCAATGAATGAATTGACTAGGGAAACCCATAGTACCCAAAACTGTTTCCAAGAATGAACAATCTACACTGTCAAAAGCTTTCATTATGTCTACCTTCAAAGCACACCTGGGAGAAACAGTTTTTCTACTGTAAAGTCTAACCATCTCATGAGCCAGCAACACAATATCACTTATCAGTCTCCCTTTAATGAAAGCATACTGGTTTTGGCTTATAACTAGGGGAAGCACCTCTTTTCGTCTGTTAGCTAGGACTTTGGCAATGCATTTGTATATTATGTTACAACATGAAATCGGCCTAGACTGTTTCATGCAATCAGCATTCAACACTTTAGGAATAAGAGCCAGGTAAGTTGAGTTTACCTCAGTGAGAAGCTTCTCTGTCCTAAAGAAGTCCAGAACAGCCCTTGATACATCAGCCCCCACAATCTCCAAGTTGTGCTGGAAGAATCCTGCTGTAAACCCATCAGGTCCAGGAGATTTCTCACCATTCATCGAAAACATTGCAGTCCTTACTTCCTCACTTGAGATTGGAGCACATAGAAAGTCCCCCTGATCCGAAGATAGGTGATGGACTAACAGCTGGCCTAGGAAGTCTCTCGATGCTTCTTCCACTTCCTGATTTTTTGTCCCCAACAATCCCTTATAGAAAGATACGGCTTCCCTGCACATATCTTGAACTTCAGTGAGAGCTGTACCATCCTCAGTTACTAATTTTTTTTATTGTAGACCTGGACTGACGAGCCTTTACAGAGTTATGAAAGAAAGCTGTGTTGAGATCCCCAGTCTTGACCCACAGCATCCGTGACTTTTGCCTGTAAAAAGATTCCTCCTCAAAGAGCAAGGTATTAAGTGCTGTTTTACACTCATTCAGAGCTTGGGAAGAGAGAGGTTGTTTTGCCGTTACTGTAAGGGCACAAATCACAACATCAAGGATTGTTGGAAATTGAAGAAAAAGGAAACAGATAAGCCTGCTAATGCTTTTACTGGTTCTATTACTCAAGATAGTTAGTCTTCTGATAGCAATAGCAGTGTTTCCGACGGTGGTGCTAGTCCTTCCAAGGCTACATTGGGCTTCTCTTCTGATGATATCACTCGTTTGAAGTCTCTTCTTCAGTATGGTATTGATACAAGCCCTATATCTCCAGGCTCACCCAACATTGCTTTTAAAGCTTTTTCCGTCTCTCAATACTTCTCTGCTATGCCTAATCATGCTGGTAAGTTTGTTCTGTCTTCCTACGCTGATCTTGAGCATTCCACTTTGGCTGCCATCTGGATTTTATACACTGGGGCCTCGGATCATATCACTTGTAGTCTGCATCATTTCACTACCTATACCCCAGTTACCAATTCCTTTGTTTACCTTCCAAACAATGCTAAAATTCATGTTAGTCATATAGGTTCTGTTGAGCTCCCGTGTGGTCTTGTGTTACACAACACCCTTCTGGTCCCTAGCTTCACTTTTAATCTCATTCAGTAAGTAAATTGACTAGTGACTTACCCATTTCTCTCCATTTCCACTCTGATGTTTGTGACATTCAGGACCTACAAACCCATAAGAACATTGGTTTGGCAAAACAAAGTAGGGGTTTATACCATTTGACATCCACCACACCACTTTTTGCTGCTCAACCTGTCCCTACTCCACTTGCTGCCATCTCTTACAATTTCCAGCCTCAATCCATCCCTCTATGGCATTGGCGCTTAGGGAATCCTAGTAGAGATAGGTTTCAGACTTTAAAATAACAACATTCTGTACTTAGCAGTGAACTTGTTTCTCACCGTGAGACTTGACATTTGTCTAAACAACGCAAACTTCCTTTTCGTGTTAATGAGAAGTCTGCTTGTGAAGCCTTTCATTTGATCCATGTCGATATATGGGGCCCCTTGTCTGTTAATCCCATGATGGTTATGCATATTTCCTCACTATTGTCGATGATTACAGCAGAGCTGTATCGCTTTATCTTATGCATACCAAAGTTGAAACACATGATTTACTACAAGGGTTCTGTCGATTGGTTGTTACTCAATTTCACAAACAGGTCAAGATTATTCGTAGTGATTAGGGTATGGAGTTTCATATGACAGATTTTTACAGGACACATGGCATTGAACACCAAACTTCTTGCGTTGAGACTCCAGAACATAATGGACGAGTGGAACGCAAGCATCAACATATTCTTAAAGTTGCTCGTTCCCTCCGTTTCCAATATGGTGTCCCTTTGTGTTTTTGGAGTGATTGTGTGCTCCACTCTGTATTTCTCATTAATAAGCTCCCTACACCTCTTCTTCAAAACCGTTCTCCCTACGAACTACTCTATCTTAAACCTCCTAATCTTTCTCAGCTAAAGGTTTTTGGTTGCCTTAGCTATGCTTCTACTCTTGTCCATGGTCGCACTAAGTTTCAACCACGTGCTACTCAATGTGTATTCCTTGGTTTTCCTGCTGGGGTTAAGGGATATAAACTGCTTGACATTAGTGATCATAGAGTGTTCGTTTCACGCAATGTGGTTTTCTATGAGAACATACTGCCTTTATCTATTCCCATTCTGCCACCTCAGCAGTCTATTGTCCCGGAGCCAGGTGATTCTAGCAATTCTTCTCCTCATCCTTCACCTACAGTTCCAAATACTGAACCTATTCCCTCTGCTCCAGAGTCTGTTTCTCCTTCTTCTACACAGATCCCCTCGTCTGTTCCTCCCTTTCATCTTGATACTGTTCTCAGTGATGATGATGATGACACTGAATTGGAACCACAGATTGAGTTTGAGGGGAGGCCAGTTCGTGCTAATAGAGGCAAACTCCCTGCTAAACTAGAGGATTATTATGTGGAATATGCCAACAAATTTCCAATGGATGATTACTTGGATTTTGATAATTTATCACCTGCTGATCGTGTTTATGCATTAAGTCTTGTCTCCCAACTTGAACCTGCCACTTATGCTGAAGCAACTGCTTTTGAGCATTGACGTAAGGCAATGGATGAAGAGACACAGGCATTAGAAGAGAATCATACCTGGGATGTTGTCCCTCTTCCTCCTGGTAAGAAATCCATTGGCAATAAATGGGTATTTAAGATCAAACGTAGGCCTGATGGTTCCATAGAAAGGTATAAGGCGAGGCTAGTTGCTAAAGGGTTTACGCAGGTTTATGGTGTGGATTTTCTGGATACTTACTCTCCCGTTGCTAAAATTAACTCTGTCAAAGCTTTACTAGTTGTAGTAGCACACAAAGGGTGGGTGCTTGATCAGATGGACGTCTCAAACGCTTTTCTTCATGGCGAATTAGACGAAGAGGTGCACATGGTTTTACCACTAGGAGATTCCAGAGCACATGGAGCTGAAAAGTTGGTGTGCAGACTTCGTAAGTCACTATATGTCCTTAAACAGGCAAGCAGACAGTGATTTTCCAAGCTTACCTCTTCCTTGCTAAGACATGGTTTCACCCAATCTGCATCAGATTATTCCATGTTTACTAAATGGGTACATGGTCGCTTTGTGGTTGTTCTTGTTTATGTCGATGACATAATCATTGGAGGGGAAGACAGAAGAGATGTTGAAAGAAGTTAAGTTGTTCTTAAGCAAGCATTTTAAGATTAAAGACTTGGGAAGTCTAAAGTATTTTTTGGGCCTTGAGATTACTAGAAGCAGTTCAGGGATTGCAGTATGCCAACGCAAATACTGTTTAGAGTTATTGAAGGATACAGGTTACTTGGATGCAAAGCCTTGTAAATCTCTTTTAGATCCTAAGGTTAATTTGAGGGCAAAGCAAGGTCAACCTTTGGATGATCCTAAACAGTATCGACGCTTGATAGGGCGCCTGCATTATCTCACCACAACTCGACTTGACATTCCCTATGCAGCAGCTCAGTCAATTTCAAAGGGATCCTTACACTGAGCATTTCCAGGCAGCAATCAGAGTCATTAGATACATAAATGTTCTCCCAATCAAGGAATTTTCTTTGTTGCTGATGCATCCTTGCAGTTAACAAGATACAACGACTCTGATTGAGCCAGCTGCCCTGATTCCAGAAAATCCGTTAGTGGATACTGCACGTTCCTTGAGAGTTCCTTGGTTACATGGAAAGCAAAGAAGCAAACAACAGTATCTCGATCTTCGTCTGAACCTGAATATAGAGCATTAGCTCAACTGGTTTGTGAATTGCAGTGGATGAAAGGGTTTCTTGCAGAATTGAGTGTGGATGTATCTCTGCCTATATTTGTGTTTTGTAATAACAAATCGGCCATTCATATTGCAGAAAAATCCGTGTTCCACGAGCGAACTAAGCACACAGAGATTGATGTTCATGTGACCAGAGACAGGGTGAAGTCTGGATTAATCAAGATGGTGTATGTTCGATCTGCAGATCAGGTTGCCGATTTGTTTACTAAAGCGTTGAGTCGATATCGGATCAAGGAGCTACTAGACAAGCTTGGAGTGCAGACCCTCCAGCTTGAGGGGGCTGTCAAAGTACATAATCAGAATCCTCACATCTCTTGATGCTCATGGAGACGAAGCAGCTATTGCAGAGTTGAAGTGCAGCAGCAGAGGAGATGTTCTTATGCGAAGAAGACTGCAACAGAACGTTTCGGGCTTGAATACGATTCGCTTTATGGGGAGCATTTCGAGCATTCGCCTGAACTATGCATTTTACTTAAATACATTTGTATTTCCGTTTTGTTAGTGCAGTTAGTTTATTTTCCGCTACTAAGGAGTTTACACGTGTCAACGTAAACCCTTGTTACCGTTGTTAAACAGTAATTATGGATTCTGATATAAATAACCAGAGACCCTGCAACTGTTTGCTTTGCGGGTTTCTGATCCACCTTTGCTCAGCTCGATATTTTCTTCAATTGGGCCTTAATAATTCACTGGATCGACGTACTAACTGACGCAAAGATTTTAACGAGCAATCGTACGTCCTTTTGGATTTTGTGGTTGGGGCCTGCGAGGGAAAGACACCTAGGGGTCGTTTGGATTCAGAATTGTGGGCAAGGATTCGGCCCAAATCCTAGTCCGTCCAAGAATTTAACCCATTCTCTTGTTTGGATAGCCAAAATAAATGGTGAGAATTGGGCCTTAGGGTTTTTGAAATTCGGCCCAACCCGGAATTAGATATAGCTGCCAGCCCCCAGGTATTTTAAAATTCGGCCCCAATTTTTTGGTTTCTTCCCAACATGCCCTTGCGTGGCTACGAGAGAGACGACCGACGACGATTTGTCCTTGCGCGGCTGCATCCCAGCGTGCTCAGAGCCAATCTCGTCGAAGTTAGATGCGAGAGAGACCGACGACGCGAGAGAGACGACCACCACCACATCCTCCTCCACCGCCGCCCCTGACTCGTCTCCTTTCTCCTCTTCCTCCGCCGCACTCTGCTTTCTTTCCCTACGCGGTCAGCGAAGAATTCAGGTCTGCAACCCGAATTTAGATCCACGACCGCCCACAGTCTGCCTCGAACAAGCTTTGCCTTCCTTCACCAATCGCATCCCCTGCCACTTCCATTCAAGCTTCATCTTGCATATTGCGTATTTGGTTTCTAATTACAGCGATTTTATGATTCTGTGAATACAGGGCAGAGATCAAATTAACAACATATAAATGGATCGAAACAGGGGAGGGAATCGCTGACCTCTACGTCCCTGGAGAATCGGGAAAAGTGGAGGCATGGGGAACTCTGAATTTGGGAGTGGGAGTCTCCGGCTTCGTCGTCGTCAGCTCGACATGGGTTTGAGTCCCTTTGTTGTCTGGCGTGGCTAATTTCCCACCGGATTTCATTGGTCACCGGCGGCAGCGCGAATGGATTGGGGATGGGGAACAGAGTATGAAGAAAATTAGGTATGTGTGGACAGAAGCTGGGTGGCGCCAGGCTTGATGCACGATGGGCGTTCTGATGCTAGTCTCCGGCGATGAAGAAGTAGATTAATAAATGTCGGTGGAGGTCAACGAAAGTCGACGGTAAGTGGCAGGGGAAGAATCAGAAATGGGTGTTGGCTTCTACAAAGGGTATAATAGTAGAGCAGCTCTATTGGAAACCCATATGTTGGATTCCAAATCTGCTTTGTTTGAAGGACTTTCGCCGTAGAAACAATTGGCAGCGGGAGAAAGGCAACCAACGACGAGAGATTGGGTCTATTATTGAGCTTGATTTCTTCACCAACGTCGACGATGGACTTTGGTCATTGAGGGAGGGGGAGGGGAGAGGAGGAGGAAGGGCAATATTGTACTTTCCTATCTATCATTAAAAATTAAAATGCTGATAAATGAAATGTTGATCAACACACAAACGGAATAATTAAACAAAAACCTGAATAGAAATCTCTGGAATTTTAAATCAGGAAATTGGATCCAAATCTCTCCTTAGTACATTTCTCAATCCAAATGACCCCCTAGATTTATGCCCGTATTCAGAGCATTCTTCACCCGCTTTTGCGTTCACTCTCATTGCCTAAAAAGTAAAAAGTAAAAAGTAAGAAACCACTATTTTTTCTTGAATTAACAAATCTATTCATTCTCAAAAATAAAAATAAACAAATCCATTCATTCATCGTAAGCTAATTACAAAATCACATCTTACAAATTTTGACATGATCATCCCACGAAGGAGAATCAGAACACTTATGAGAAGTGTAGTTTGTTTCGGGGATTTGATTGATGGATTTGGTATCTAAATTCAATCCATCATGAAATTAAAGGAAATTTATTGTTTGTTTGCAGTTTTTTAGGATCAAATGTGTGGGATTTATAGATTTTAAAGATCCAAATTCGTGGACTGCACGAATTTGTAAATCCCTAATATTGATATGGGATTTGGTATATTTCACAAGTCCATGATGAGAGTTTATCCATATGCCCTTATGGGAGTTTACCTATTTTACATTATAATTAATCAATTAATTAACAACAAAATAATAATATAAATATTCAATTCATGTCCAAACATGAGTTAGATTTTCTATGTCTTTTTTGTGTTGTAGTTTCCTTTTATTGTTTCATGGAACATGAAATTTTTTGTTCTCCCGATTCTAATATATGTTGTTATATGTTACTTTTGAAATAGAAGACAAGGAATCGGTAACTAATATAAGTTAGATTAAATGGAATTTTCTTGTTTACTATTATTAGTATGTATGTATTGTCCTTGTTTGAGTACATTTATGATATGACAAACATTTAGAAAAAGATATTAAGTTAATTCTGGACTTTAAGTTCTAAATTCCAAACTCATAAATCCATGATCAAAGCATCTCAATAAACAAAAAATTATTTCAAATTCATAATGCCTCAAATCTTTGGATTTTTAAATAAAAAAACCCTCATTTTTAAATTTATAAAGCAATCGAAAAAAAAAACAGAAAGAATAAAATCAGTGTTCAGTCTTACCTATCTATAATGCTCTCAATGCTCTCAACTCATTGATCCAAAAGAAGGGAAGGTTGTTGGCAAGGACCTTTCTAGCCATCAACTTTGACATCCTTAGTGAATCTCTAGGCTTGTTAACAATTCGACATAAGTGGATGAAGATAGACAAGTCCTCATAGTTTGTATCACAAATGTAATTTTTTTTTGTCACATTCTTCATTCGATACGTCTTAAATCGATATCTATTATTTGTCCTCTAAAGACAATCAAAGTGGTAATTAGTTCTTCAAAGGCAAGAGAGACGACAAGAGCTAGAGTCCGACCATCAATCATTCATTCGCATCCATAATGATGATTCTATAACTCGATTTGTGAATATTTTTTTCGAAGAGCTATGTCATCAAATTTTCTTCTCGAAAATTTTCAACGAGAGACCGTTGATTTGATGATGCTCTCTAGATAACTGGGGAAAAAAAAAACTGAACCAGCAAAAAAATCTGCAAAACAAAATTACAACAGATGCATCTATGATCCGTGCTGATTTTTTGAAATGAGAATTCAGAACAAAGAACCGACGAACAGTTGTAAAGAACGTCATCAAACCGAAAATCGAAAACCAGAAACAGTAATGGAAACAAAACGACAGAGAAGAACACCAGCCGGGTAAAATTGTTTCAAAAAGTAGTATTTGAACAATGCCAATGACGACAAGGTCTCCATCCATTCACTCGATTCTTTGCCTTTTCCTCTTTCTCTTCTTATCCCCTTTTCAATGGCAAGTCCCTCCTCCTCCGCAGCAGATCCAGCTCAACACAAATACCTCCAATGCCTAACGAACCATTCATCCACTCCAATCTCTCAAGCAATATACTTCCCCACCGACCCTCTCTACACCTCCACTCTCGAATCCAACATTCGCAACCTCGTTTACGCCTCCGATTCCACCCCGCGCCCACTCTTCATCGTCGCCGCGACCCACGTCTCCCACATCCAATCCACCATCCTCTGCTGCAAAGCCCACGGCCTCCAGCTCCGAATCCGCAGCGGCGGCCATGATTTCGACGGCCTCTCCTACGTCTCACCCTCCCCCTTCGTCCTCCTCGATCTGTTCAATCTCCGGTCAGTTACCATCGATGTCGAATCCGAGACAGCCTGGGTCAATTCCGGCGCAACTCTCGGCGAGCTCTACCACGAGATCGCCGGGAATAGCAAGATCCTTGGGTTCCCCGGTGGGGTTTGCCCCACCGTCGGCGTCGGCGGGTTTCTCAGTGGAGGGGGGTACGGCAACTTGATGCGAAAACACGGATTGTCGGTGGATAATGTTGTTGACGCGATCATCGTCGATTCCGATGGGAGGGTTTTGGATCGGGAAGCTATGGGGGAGGATCTTTTCTGGGCGATTAACGGCGGCGGCGGCGCGAGCTTTGGGGTTATCGTCTCCTGGAAGATTAGGTTAGTCCCTGTCCCCGAAACCGTCACCGTTTTCAGAGTCGAAAGGACGTTGGAGCAAGGAGCATCCGACGTTGTTCACAAATGGCAGCTCATCGCCGATAAACTGCACGAAGATCTGTTCATCAGGGTCGTGTTAATCCCGGTTCCGATAACCAGCGGCGATGAAGAGAAATTCACGATAAAGGCAAAATTCAATGCTCTGTTTCTGGGGAAAACAGAGAGGCTGATGGGTTTAATGGACCACGAGTTTCCTGAACTGGGTTTGTCTCCGGCGGACTGTCTGGAGATGAGCTGGATTGAATCGGTGCTTTTTTGGTCCAATTATCCACCTGAAACGTCGACAGAGGTTCTCCGGGATAGACATCCGAAGCCGGAGAAATTCGTGAAGAAGAAATCGGATTACGTGCAGGAGCCAATTTCCAAGGAGGGTTTGGAAGCGATGTGGGATAAGATGATTCAGCTCCGGAAACCCATCCTCACATTCAACCCTTACGGCGGCAGAATGGGGCAGATTTCAGAAAAGGACACTCCTTTCCCACACAGAGCAGGGAACTTGTACAAGATTCAGTACTCTGTGACATGGAAAGAGGAAGGGACGGAAGCAAGGCAGGAGAATCTGGGGAGAATGACGAGTATGTACGAATTTATGACGCCGTTCGTATCGAAATCGCCGAGGTGTTCGTATCTGAATTACAGGGACGTGGATTTGGGGGTGAATGGAGACGGGAATGTGAGTTACGAGGAAGCCAGTGTTTGGGGGATGAAGTATTTTAAGGGTAATTTTGAGAGGCTGGTGGAAGTGAAGACGAAGGTGGATCCTGGCAATTTTTTCAGATATGAGCAGAGCATTCCTTCGCCTGCTGATTTCCTAAGGGCTGGATAAGTGTAAGAAGAGGGAAGAAGGATAAGCAGAAAGTAATGGAGGATGGGTTTTGAAAGCTGCAGACTCGTCGTACGGTCACAAACTCAAGATTCGGTGATGCCATTATTGTTGAACGGGAGGAATCACAGAAGGAGAAGCACAGCTGATCGTGTATATAAGAGCATTGTTGGGTTGAGCTACAACAAGAAAAAGATAAAAGATAGTCTTCTTCCTTTCGATTTTTCCCCAAAATATAGGACTTACTAAAATCAATTCTCATAACACCAACTTACACACTAAGAAATTTCAAAATACACTTGGAGGTGGTTCGTTGCTTTGTTCAAAGGTTTAGGATTAGGAAGCATAATGCATCAAATAGCAGTGATCTTGGTAGATCTATTCAATATAGATCGATCTGCAAGGGAATTGTTTAAGTATGGAACGATCTGCTACTAATATATGTCAGAGCTCCACGAACAAGAGTTTGGCCTACTCGTATTACCACTAGCATAGAACTTGGAGGTCCCAGGTTCGAATCTTTCAAGTAGTATCTTAATGACAACAAATTGAAATCTATATCACCCTTATAAAAAAATATTTCACACTTATAAAAAAAATATGTCATAGCTTCAAACGAACGTAATTTTGCACTTGATTATCCGATTGACACATTTTTTGTTATTTTTATTTTGCGTAACCTTTTCTAGAACTACGACTTTTAGTAGGGTAAAAGTTTAGGATGTGCGAAAGATGAAGAAAAAATCTCAAATTATCTTCAAAACACCTAAAAAAAAAATGCCCTTCTTTTTAAAGAATTACCTTAATAAAATTGTAGTACTTAAAAATCTATGCAAAATAAAACAAAATTTACCCGATGGGATGGCAAATCACGAAATTACAGTAATATAAAGTTTAGCAAAATCACAAAATGGCTTATAAAGGCAGCAAATGACCTTATTTTAGACTTTAGACTTTAGAGGCTTTAGTTACTTTTAGAGCTGGTTTCAAATTTTAGCATACATTCTGAAAATTATCCTCTCATAAAACTTATGAAAAATTAAAACAAATTGCGTCGATTGGAAAATCGAGCACAAAAATACTATCGTTTGAAGTTATAATATATATATTAAAAAAAGCTCCATACTAAAGCGATCCACATATATTGTTGTTGCCTGAAGCGATCCACTTTATAAGTTGTTACATATCACTCGAGACTGAAACGATCTACCTAAATCGTTGTTGTCTGAAGCGATCTACTTTCTAAATTGCTAAACACTACACAACCCCCAGTTTTTGTATATTTTGAGAAATTTTAGTATAATACGGTACTGTGAATTTTTGTTTTTAGCAAGTCAGAGAAAAAAATCCTCTTTTTTTTTGTTCTTTTATAGATTTGAGCAGTGTTATTAAAGCCGAGCCGTTCGGTCCCACCAGTAAAACCGCCACACAGTCACAAAATCGGCTGGGGACAGTCTAAAAGCCGCACCGGTTTTATGTAGTGGTTGACGAGCGGCCGAGGCGGTTAACCGCTCGAGCGGCTCGTCCGGTTTTTGCCATTCAGCAGTTAAATTTAATTAAAAAATTGCGGAAAATTGAAAATTGAAATAAACCAAAAACGTCGGGCTCTCAAACTGAATCCT
This sequence comes from Linum tenue, assembly GCA_946122785.1. NCBI lineage: Eukaryota > Viridiplantae > Streptophyta > Magnoliopsida > Malpighiales > Linaceae > Linum > Linum tenue. The sequence continues at coordinate 65,835,967 of CAMGYJ010000009.1, read as the reverse complement.
TATTTCCATTTCACAATTTCGAAGGAAAGAGACGAGCTCTGATTAAGAAATGTCAACTATTTATACTAATAACGTTTATTAGGTACAGATTCTCTAACAATTTTTAAACGGTCTAATGCCGGTTGGACCACTAAAATGCGAGTCGTTAGCATTATCGGGTGATGCTCCAGTTCGGTTCTGACAATATTGGATTTGAAGCATAGAATGGTTGGTTGGTAGTGATTCTTCTTCTTCAGCATGTTGTGATTGACTTATCGTCAGCGTGGATATGGCCTGAGTTGGTGAATGGGCCTGTGGACGCATGTCCAGTGGTGTGTGTGACCGAGGCGCCACTCACATTATGTATATCATGGGCCGAGCAGGAGGCAGCCCATCAACGAAAGAAGGCTTATCGGCCTCACTGTTGCTGGCGGCTAGTGTTGTTCACGCTAGGGGGACGAAGTAGCCGGGTATAAATTGTGTTTGTAAAATCGTACTGTATAGACGATTCAATCGACAAAATATAATATTATAGTCTAAATTGATAGACGATTTTTAAGGGTGTAAAATTGTTGAATCATTTAAATCATGATTTCAGCAAAAAATACTTTATTACAGCTTTTTTCGGTCTAACTTTAGGTACGATTTTACAATCTATGGTATAAAGAGATCTTGAAAGTATATCGTTCAATCACCATCAAGGAAACAATGACAATAATATCCTGAAAGTTGGACTTCAGAGGCATTAGTGATGACAATACGAATGGGGTTACCGTCAATTTGATATATAGAGTATTTAGATAGGTATATTTTTCATTTTCAAAATTACTTTTAATCTAATTTTCACCGTTATTTTAAAAATAAAGTAAAATAAAAATAATTAAAAGTGTAGATTTTGATAGCCACCACGATTTTCTCAAACATAAGCAACCACGCTAACCTGCTATTGCCACCATCCATCTTTCTAGTCCCTCAATTTTTAGCTAATCGTAATTTGGTAACAACTATTTGGTAAGTAATAAATTTCAAGCGAGTTATTAAAAAATCTACGGCAGATAATACTTTTTCTGTGTGTGGTGAAATACATGCTATTTTTAACATATCTTGCTATCGTTTTTTCCAAAAAATACACAATAAAACAAATATAAAGCCCTCTCCGATCTAGTACCCCGAGCAGAGCATATAAACGCATAAGGACAAACAAAAACACCACCGCGAACCAAATGAAGGCCCACCAACAAAATTCTCTCGTCGTTCCTTTCTTTCCTCCTCCTCCTCATCTCTTCCCATTCTCTGGCCACCGTCGTTGTTGCCGTTGCCGATGTCTCCGTCTACGAATCATTCCTCCGCTGCATGGAAACCAACACCCGCCCCCGAAGACAAGATCTCCGACCTGATTTACTCCCCGGACAAACCCATCCTTCAATTCGGTCCTCCAAGCCTACATCCGAAACGCCCTCTTCAACACGTCCTCCACCCCCAAACCCACAATCATCATAACCCCGACCAAATCCCCCACATCCAGGCCGCCATCACCTGTACCAAGGCCGCCGGCTACCTGCTCAAGACCCGGAGCGGCGGTCATGACTACGAGGGCCTCTCCTACGTCTCAGACTCCCCCTTCTTCATCCTCGACATGTTCAATTTCCCGCTCCATCGAAATCGACGCCGCTAGCAAATCCGCTGGGTCCAGGTCGGTGCCACCCTCGGGGAACTCTACTACCGAATCTCGGAGAAGAGCAAACGTCCTCGGGTTCCCCGCGGGGTTTGCCCTACGGTCGGAGTCGGCGGGCACGTGAGCGGCGCCGGGTACGGAAACCTCTTGAGGAAGTACGGGGTGTCGACGGACAACGCGTGGACGCCCAAATTGTCGATGTGAATGGAAACTTCTCGACAGGGCTTCGATGGGGGAGGATCTTTTCTGGGCGATTCGCGGTGGCGGCGGAGCGAGCTTCGGTGTTCTCATCGCGTACAAGATTGCGCTCGTCCCGGTCCCCGAAACAGTTACCGTTTTCAGGGGTCGAGAAGGATTTGGAACAGAACATGACGGAGATGGCTTACCAATGGCAACTCGTGGCACCGAAGACGACGAAAGATCTGTTCATGAGGGATGCTCTTGCAGCCCGGGGAATTCCAAGACGAAGAAAGGGGAGAAGACGGTCACAGCGTCGGTTTTGGCAGAGTATTTAGGGAATGCCGACAGCTTGTAGAGTTATTGGGTAAGGAATTTCCCGAATTGGGTTTGAAGAAAGAAGATTGCTTGGAAATGAGCTGGATTCAGTCCGTTCTATGGTGGGGATTAGACGACGAGAATAACACGGCGGCGCTACTGAGCAGGGAGCTGCAATCGATCAAATCTGGGAAGAGGAAGTCGGATTACGTTGTGACTCCAATCCCGAAAGCTAGCTTGGAAGGGATTTGGGCTAAGATGATGGAGTCGGGGAAAACAGGGTTTGTGTTCAACCCGTACGGCGGAGCAATGGACGAGGTGCCGGCGGCGGAGACGGCGTTTCCTCATCGTGCAGGGAATCTTTACAAGATTCAGTACTCGATTGGGTGGAAGGAGCCTGGGGTGGAGGCGGAGGAGAAGTATCTGGGAGATATTCGGAGGATGTACAGCTACATGACCCCGTTCGTTTCCAAGAATCCGAGGAGGGCGTATATGAACTACAGGGATTTGGACATCGGCACCGTGAAGCGCGGTAGTAAGAACAGCTACGCCGAAGGGAAGGTGTACGGCGATAAGTATTTTGATGGGAATTTCGAGAGGCTGGTGAAGGTGAAAACTGCTGTCGATCCTAACTATTTCTTTTGGAATGAACAGAGCGTCCCTGTGCTTCCAGGTAAGGTGGAGCTCTAAGAAGGTGGATGCTGGGATCTACCTTATCTCGTGCTCGGGAATGAAAAAAAATAACAATATTTGTACATAATTTATAATACTCAAACCGAACATCACATGTTCAATAGTTTTACTAGAGAATTATTTTTGTAAATAAGCCAATTTTGATTACATAATTATTGAAGATAAATTTTCCCTTGTAAATTTTTTTCTCCCAAACTAGTCATGGATAATGCTAGAATGCTAACACTTTTTTTATTATAATGGTGCTAACGCTAATTCCAGCCAATAGGAACATTTCCTTTGGATGTCTTTTTCATTTTAATGACTTGACCACAATTAATGAAGAGAGAATGAAGGAAAGACACGTTGATCGTTAATAATAATTGGAGGAATGAGAAGGGGGACCAGTAGTTCCTTTTTGAATTAAATGTGAAAAAGAAAAGGGGACCACCGTAGTATGTCAGAAACTCTATAAAACATATCAGAACCTTAAAGCATGCTATAATCTTCTCAAAGTAGGCCAGAACCTCCACAAAGTATGTTCGAACCTACACAAAGTAAGTCAGAAACTCCTCAACGTAGGCCAGAACCTTCTCATAGTAGGCCAAAACCTCAAACTAGGCCAGAAGTTTTTCAAGCAGACAGAAGTTTCTTAGCAGTAGACCTGTTTGTAAAATTTAAAAAGTCTAGGTATCAAAATGTCAGAAATAAAAATTTGAGGTACTAAAAATGTAATTTCCACCTATTTTTTAAGACTCAAATGTAAACAAAAATTAATCGTACTCGAAACGAATGTTGTCCGAACAGAAACCGGAGGATGACCCGGTAATGCGAACGGCTGGCACTTTAGTGGTCCAACAAGCATTAGACCGTTTAAAAAACCGTTAGAGAATCGGTACTTAATAAACGTTATCGGTATAAATAGTGGACATTTCTTAATCAGAGCTCGTCTCTTTCCTTCGAAATTGTGAAATGGAAATAAGGATTCAGTTTGAGAGCCCGACATTTTTTGTTTATTTCAATTTTCTGCAATTTTTTTAATTAAATTTAACGGGTGAATGAAAAAAACTAGACGAGCGGCTCTAGCAGTTAACCGCCTCGGCCGCTTGCCAACCGCTACATAAAACTGGAGCGGCTTTTAGACTGTTCCGAGCCGGTTTTATGATCGGGTGACGATTTATCAGTCGGGCCGAACGGCTTGGATCGGCTTTAATAACACTGCTCGAAACCCTATTTTAAAGTCTACTGATCGCCGATTTGGGAGGAAATTTTTTGGAGGGCATTTTTGTAATTTTCAGGTGATTTTCTTGAAAGCCCTTTTATTTGGAATTTGAAGAGTACAGATCACAATTTGGCCTGAGGCTATTCTTCACAGTTGATTAAGTATTAAGCACCGATTTTGGCAGATTTTTTCTGGGACCATTTTTGCCATATTCGAAAGGCGTACCATTAGGGGCGAGCACGTGGGTGGTTAATCTTTGGATTTGAAGAGTACAGATCACGAATTCGGCCTGAGACTATTCTTCAGAGTTGATTAAGTATTAAGCACCGATTTTGGCAGATATTTTCTGGGACCATTTTTGCCAGATTTGAAAGGGGTACCATTAGGGGTGAGCACGTGGGTGGTTAATCCGCGGATTAATATCGATCTACCCAAAAATAACATGTTTCGCACGTTGTGGGTGATTGATGTGGGTGGATTGCGTATTGATAAATCTCCCATCCGCACTTATGTGTGTGGGTGGTGGGTGGATTGCAAGTCACCCGACTCGCTTCCTATTTTTACATGAAAAAATATTGTTTCTTATAGTATCGAATATTCATCATATTTTCGAACTGCACTATAGTCTGACCACATACTTCAAAAGGTGGAGAATAAAGAATAGTTTTGACTACTATTGTGATTGTTGTGTTGTGCAATATCCATTAGATATTGGATATCACTATGCAAATTATTGTTAATATCTATTAAATATTGGGATGTAAACTATAAATTATTAATTATATCAAATTCACAAATTATTGATACGGTCTTACTAATTTTCTATGAACTTATTATAGATATTAGTCAACTTTCTTAATGGCTAGTTGGATAATTACTTTTGTGGGTTGACCCGCGACCCAACCGCACCCATCCGCCACCCACCTAACCAAACCCGCAGAAGTATGTGGGTGGATTGGGGGTCACAATTATTCCAACTCGCTAGTAAGCGGGTGGGTCAATTTGAGACCATAACCCACCCAACCCGGCCATTGCCCACCCCTAGGTACCATCACACATTTCAGGAGATTTTTCGAAAGACCATTTTACTTGGATTTTGAAGGATACAGATCATGGATTCGGCCTGAGGCTATTCTCCACCAATGATAAAGTTTATTGGTCACCAATTTGGGCGAAAAATTTTCAGAGGACATTTTCGTAATTTTCAAGCGATTTTTTCGATAACCATGTTACTTGGATTTTGAAGGCTACAAATCACGGATTCTCCCTAAGGCAAATTCTCACCGTTGATTAAGCACTAACTTAGGCAAATTTTTTTCGAAAAGTCATTTAGTTGGATTTTGAAGTCTATAGATCACGGATTCGCCCTGAGGCTATTCTTTACAGATGATTACATGTAATAAGCACGGAATTGGGCACATTTTTTCTGGGGACATTTTTGTCAGATTCCATAGGGTACCCATCACAGATTTCGGGCGATTTTTTGAAAAACCATTTTTCTTAGATTTTGAAGGATACAGATAACGGATTTGCCTGGGGCAATTCTCCATCTATGATAAAGCCTATTCGTTGCCGATTTGTGCGGAAAGTTTTGTGAGGCCATTTTCATAAATTTTAGGCATTTTTTTCGGAAAGCCATTTTTCTTGAATATTGAAGGCTAAAGATCACTGATTCAACGCGAGGCTATTCTTTAGAGTATTAATCACCGATTTGGTCGGGTATTTTCCGGGGCCGTTCTTGCCAGATTCCAAAGGGCTACCATCACAGATTTCAGACGATTTTTCCAAAGGCCATTTTCCTTAGATTTGGAAGGATACAGATCACGGATTCGGCCAGGGGCTATTCGCCACTTATGATAAAGTCTATTGGTCGCCGATTTGTGAGGAAAATTTTCGGAGTGCATTTTCGTAATTTTAAGGCGATTTTTTTTTCAAAAAGCCATTATACTTGGATTTTGAAGGCTATGATCACAGATTCGTTCTAAGACTATTCTTCATAGTTAATTAAGTGTATTAAGCACCGATTTGGGCGGGGGTTTTCCGGGGTCATTTTTGCAAGATTTCATAGGGATACTATTATAACTACGCTGCTATGGATTGGGATATCACCGGAGTTGAGAAGCAAGAATATGAAAGCGAGAATCGAAAACAGACACACGATTTAAATGGTTCACTAATACGATGTGTGTTAGTCCATGGGCGAGAGAGAGCCAGTTTCACTATATCGAGGAGATTGCAGATTACAGAGGAGATTCTCCATGTGGGTCTAAACCTAATCTAATATGGAAAAGGAAACGGTTACAGACCAGGCCCAAAACCAGATGTAGCCCAAACGTGGATCTCTCGTGGATCCACCAAACCAGATGCAGATCTCAAACCCCGAGGTCAACTAACGAGGGTCCACCGAACTAACATCCACCGCACCGGATCCGCCGAACCAGGCTCTGATACCACTTGTCATAATCAGGTTGCTCAATTAGTACGATATTGTCCGCTTTGGGCCAAGCCCGCACGGTTTTACTCTTGGGTGTCCTCCCCAAAAGGCCTCATACTAATGAGCTTGGTGGATACTAATATACAAGGGTTCCTTCCCTTGTATTTTTGATGTGGTACTTGGATTGTCCCATAACAGATACCATCACAGATTTCATGCGGTTTTTCGAAATGTCATTTTCCTTGAATTTTGAAGGATACAGATCACGGATTCGGCCTAGGGCTATTGTCCACCGATGATAAAGGCTATTGATCGCCGATTTGTGCGGAAAATTTTTTGGATGGCATTTTTGTAAATTTTTAGTGATTTTTCGAAAAGTCATTTTACTTGGATTTTGAAGGCTACAGATAATGAATTTATCCTAAGGTTATTCTTCATATTTTATTAAGTGTATTAATCACGTATTTGGGAGGATTTTTTTGGGGCCATTTTTGCCAGATTCCGAAGGGTACTTTCAAAGATTTCAAGCGATTTTTCGACAGGCCATTTTCCTTCAATTTTGAAGGATACAAATCTCGGATTCGGCCTAGGGCTATTCTCCACCGATGATAAAGTCTATTGGTCGCCGATTTTGGCGTAAAGTTTTCGGATGACATTTTTCGTATTTTTTAGGTGATTTTTGCGAAAAGCCATTTTACTTGGATTTTGAATCATACCGATCAAGGATTCGGCCTAAGGCCATTCTTCATAGTTGATTAAGTGTAATAAGCACCGATTTGGACAGATTTTTTCCGGAGCCATTTTTGCCAGATTCCAAAAGGATATCATCACATATTTCAGGCAATTTTTTGAAAGGCCATTTTTCTTGGATTTTGAAGGATACAGATCACAGATTCGGCCTGGGGCTATTCTCCAACGATGATAAAGTCTATTGGTCATAGATTTGGGTTGAAAATTTCCGGAGGGCATTTTCATAAATTTTAAGCTATTTTTTCGAAGAGCAATTTTTCTTGGATTTTGAAGGCTACATATCTTAGATTCGGTATGAGATTATTCTTCACAATTGATTAAGTGTAATAAGCACCGATTTGGAAACTTTTTTCAGGGGCCATTTTTGCTTGGTTCCTTGGGACGAATCCATGATTTGTATCCTTCAAAATCTAAGTAAAATGGCTTTTCGAAAAAATCGCCTAAAAATTATCTAAATGCCCTCCGAAAACTTTACAATTGATCAAGAACCAAAGATTGAATTAGATACAGTCCGGTCTTGATCCGGTCTGGTCCCAAATCGGTCTTGATTTTAGATTGAACTTGTGGGGATTTGAGTGGCCTGAGAATTGAAAGGGTGAGGAGTTGGTTAAGTTTTGGGTGTTGGTCGCTCTTATCCGGTCTTCATCCGGTTTTCAATCCGGTCCCAAACGGTTTTTTACCTCAAATCTAAACCCGAAGATGAGATTGGATTGTTTGCTATCCGGTCCCAGTCCGGTCTCGATTCGGGTTATACGGTCCGATTTCTGGTAAAATAAAAAACCCGAACCAAATAGCCACCTCTAATTTTGAAGGCTACAAATCACGGGTTCGGCCTTAGGCTATTCATCACAATTGATTAAGTGTATTAAGCACCGATTTGGACGAATTTTTTTCGGGGTCATTTTTGCCAGATTCCAAAAGGGTACCATCACAGATTTCAGCTGACTTTTCGAAAGGACCTTTTTATTGGATTTTGAAGGATACAGATCATGAATTCGGCCTGGGGCTATTCTCCACCGATGATAAAGTCTATTGGTCGCCGATTTGAGAGGAAATTTTTTGGAGGGCATTTTCGTAATTTTAGGCGATTTTTTTTGAACAACCATTTGCCATTGATTTTGAAGGCTTCTGATCGTGGATTTTGATAAAGTCTATCAATCAATATTCGAAACTACCCCTCAAACATGCTTCTAGGGGTCTAACAAAAGCATTAAAGTTCATTTGGCATGCATCAAATCATTACAAGTACAAATAATTTGGTTTGGGCTTTTCATCGAGCACTTGGTGGGCGACAATCAAAACAATTAGAATAATGCAATGCATACCCACCAAGTCCTCCAAATCACATACATTCATTCACAAGCATGCAACTCACAACAACATATCATCATTTCATCATTTGCCCTTCACCTTAGTCCATTAGAACTCATTCTTAACTAAGGCATGGTCGTTTACTACTACTTAAACTACTTACTAACCTAAAAAAAAATTCAAACGTGCAAGTTCTTATTGAAAGGTAAATGAAAAGAAAGTGCAAACCAGTGTTTAGATGCCTCCCAACTAGCGTGTCTTTTAGGTCATTTCACCTGACCATTGTCTTCAAGAACTCAGTCCAGCTCAAGACCTCCTTGAAGTTGAGGTTCTCATCAATGTGGTGGTGTCTCAAGTCCCGAGCTTCGGATGTTTCAAATGGTGTGAATGACCCTTGGACTTGGTAAGAATTGTGTCTCCTCCCACAATACCTCTTCTTCTTTCTTCTCTTTGCCCCATACCATGTAATGCAATCTTGATTAGCCATTCTTGAATCCACCAAGAGGGATTGTCGATGGTGTGGCCTTGGCTTTGTAAAGAGAATCCGGAAAAGGATCCTTCTCTAAAAGTGCATCAAGGTCCGTTGGAAAGTTTTGGTAGCACATATAACTTGTAGAAGCTTAATCCACCCCTTCATTGTCCATTGATCGGTCTCTGATTGCGTCTTCAACCTCCTCTCCTTTTTGTGAAGAATCTTCCCCATGTTGAGTATCAAGCTCTTCCTCTTCTTCACTTTCTTCTTTCTCCCTCACAACTTCTTCAATGCTCCCTTCTTTAGTTCTCTCTTCTTGATGATTAGGAGACATGATGATTTTACAAGCAAGTTCTTCAATAGATGGATCTTCAAGGTCCACTTGCTTGTCCACCCTTGAGACTTCTTCTTTTGCTACTTCCTCTTTTTCTTCATTCATGATGTCGACGAGGTGCTCTTGATTGAGTCTCGAGCAAAGTTGCTCAATAACTTTTCCGTTCTTTTCTATCCTCTTGAGCATCTCTTCTTGTTCATTGAGGAAGTCTTGAGTATAAGGGTCATGACTTCCCTTTATTAAAGATGTCCCTACCGTCCCCACCTCTTAGAGCCAAATTTCCTCTTGTTTAACATCTTTAATCCGAAAACAACCCAGAGGAAGGTTGGGATCTGCTAGCATCCAAACACTCCATTGGGTTGTTGTAGCGCTCGTATGCTAACTCACCAAGGCTCTTTGGTGTAGGTGGTGGTGAATGTTCAAGTGCACTCCCACTCCCGGCCATGAGTTTTTCTAACTCGAGCTCCAAGAGGCTCTTTGGCTCCAGGGTTGGAGTTGAGTGAGTTGTCTCAAGGCCTTCTAAATATGTCGTATACGCATTAAGTCGCTCAATGGCCATCTCCAACTCGGTCTTCACCATAGGTTGTGGAGGTGGTTCTTGGTATGATGGTGGAGATGCTTGATAATCATGGAGGTATGGTTGATGATAACGGAGATGTGGTTGTTCTTGAAACCGGGATCCTTGGCTAGCCCCGCTACTAGAAGCTTCGAGATACCACCAATTCGGCCGTTGTTGATCTCTCAACTCCTCGAGCCGTTGGCGAAAAGTGGAGCTTGAAGGCTAAATACCCGGCAAGGCCACCCAAATACCCGACCGGGTATTTTGAGGCAAGACTGGGTAAATGACCAAGGAGAACCTAGGAGGCCCCCCGTTTAGAGCCATAAATACCCTACCAAGTATTTCTCCAATCGACCGGGTATTTCCCCCTACGCCGAGAAGGCAATGCACACCATTTCAATAAATACCCAGTCTTGTTCAGGAATACCCGTTCAGGTATTTGGATCGGGTATGCCCAGCTCGGGCTGTTACAAGCAGAATGCCGGTTTTAGTCTCTTATTTGAGTTTTGGAGCAGAAAGCAGTGGTTTAGAGAGAGAAAGTGACAAACAAAGACCCTTGAGTGCCCTATATCGAGTTTTCCCATCATTGGAGCTCGATTCAAGCCTCGAGGAGTGACGATTGACAACCCGGAGCAAATTTCTTCCGTGTACACGATGATTTCTACATCCGAGATGACTTTCCTCTCTCTCTATGGAGTAATCCCCTCTATTAGTTGGTATGAAGAACACCTAGTTTTGCATGTTAGGAGCAGTTGTATGAACCATTTTTCAATACATTGATGGTTATATATCCAATTGAGGTTTTATTCAGAAATCTATGATTCTTGATCACACTTGTATGTTTCCAGCTTTGACCTTGAACGATAGAATCTGAATAGGTCAATAAAGCATCCTGATTTGGACTGGTATTCTCCAGTAGAGGAGATCTGTTTATCTTGAGCTGGACTGAGTACTTGAACACCAGTACAAAGAATACCAGTGCGAGAGTCAATCGATTCATTGCTCTATACTGGTATTCTTCCAGTAGAGGATATATGTTTTTCTTGCCTTGGCACTTTATTCAGTGAAGGTTAGCCTTCTGCCGGGTAACACGTCTGAGAGGGCTTGGTCAGCTTAAGAGATTCCAAGCTAAGTCCGGATCTTCCGCAGTATAAATCTGAATTGAATTGGACTGGATGAATTACAACCAGACTTAACTGCAGACCAGGGGGAATCATTACCTGAGTGGTTCCTTCTTGACTTTGAAAACCAGAACATTTACTGCTTTTGTTTAATTTGCTTTGCACATTTCACTCAACTTTGTATGCTAGATAATATAATTTCACGGAGTAGGCAGTCATCTAGGCCCCAGGTTGACATTTAGTACTTGTCCCACTATAATATATTTCCATTCCACGACTACACTTGGTCGTAGTTTGGTGTTGTGTTTTCAGTACTACCCAGTACCCACCGTCCACACCGAGGTTTTACCCCGGGTTCTATCTAGGAAGGCTTACCTATAGCACGGGTTTGGTCGCCTCGACCAACATAGGTCCCTATTCATACATCTAACCACGATTTGCTTGATGGCGCATACATGTCTAACCCTAAAACTCCTTACCCAACCTAGAATCATAAAGTAGGCTAGTAGAGAACATTAGGGCGACTTACCCAAACACAATCAAAGCTAAAATATCAATAAAATAGATAACGTTGTATTTGAACATGTTTTTTCTTTCATTTCTTGATCGCTTGAGCTCGCTTTCTCGCTCTCGTAGCCTATTTTACGCTAGATTGTGTTGATTTATGATGTTTCAGGTCCTAGTATGTGAATAGGTGTGAAGGAGCGAGTTTTGGGATGATTTGGAGCGAATGGGCAGCGAGTCGGAAAAAGTTACGGCCATACCCTGAAAGTTACGGTCTGGACTGTAACTTCCCTAAAGAGCCCGTAACTTCTGGAGAAGCGGGGCTGAGATTCCAGGAGGATTCTTGAAGTTACACCCCCCTCCTCAAAGTTATGGTCTCGGCTGTAACTCTTGGTTTACGGAGCCCAGCGACGATGACGTTTCGGGAGAAGATGAGAAGTTACGGGCTAGGAGAAGGAGTTACGACCGTAACTCACAAATCTTCAGCAAATAAAAGGGGAGCTTGGGCAAATTGCAAAGGATCCAGATATTTGGAGTTCTAAAGGCAGAAAGAGAATCCTAGAGAGAGAAAGTGACAAAGAACAACCATTGGGCAAGAATTGGAGCGATCAGAAGACCTCGGAGCTCGATTCCTCACTCTCAGAGTACTGATTAGCCGCTTGGAGCAGATTTTCATTGTCCACATGATGATTTCTCCTTGTAGCTTGATGTTTCCTCTTCTCTCCATGGAGTAAACTCCCCTTTCATCTGGGTATGTAAAACCTAGTTTTGTATGCTAGGAATGGTTGTATGAACCCCGTTTGCGAATGATTGATTTGATATATTCAATTGAGGTATTAATCAGAATTGCATGAGTCTTGATCAAACTTTTGTGATTCCTGATTGAACCTAGAACGATACTCTCTGCATAGGTTAAAAGAGCAACCTTAAATTGGAAGTGATGAATCGATTGCTTTAGTCGAGAAGTCGATTCACTACTCTGTACTGGAATTGGTCTAGTAAAGGAAGTTTTGTGTGTTTTTGTCTTGGTTGGTTTATACCGGTGGAGGTTAGTCGCTCGTCAGGTATTCGAACTGAGAGTGTCTGAATTACTTAGTCGAGATTCCAGACTAGTTAAGAACTTTCCGCAGTGTATTTGTAAGTGTCAAAACAGAACCCGACCCAACTAACCTGCTCGATCAACCCAACCAGCAACCCGAATTAACTAAAAGTAACAACCCGTAACTCGCCCGTGCCGCAACCTGATTGACTCGCAACCTGACTAACCCTCAACCCGAATAACCCGCTACCCGATTAACCCGAACCCAATTGACCCGCAACCTGATTAAACCTGCAACTCGATTGACGCAAACCCGACTAACCCGTAACCCGACCGAATCAACCCAAACTTCACCTAATCCACTTGAATAATTATTAAATTATATAGGTTTAATTCACTTGTATAGCCATAACTTTCGTGTTTTTGACAATAATAGCCAGTTTTTTAAAAATACACAGTTGTATCCATTCCGTCCATAACTTTAACAGTACATTCACAAATGTTGACTAGACAAACGTTTTGGTAACGTGGAGACTTTTCGTCAAACCAACTGCTAGGTGGAAGGTTGAATTTTTATTTTAATTATATGAGAAATAAACTAAAATTTAAATATAAAAAGGAAATGAAAAAATTTGTTAGTCGTCTTTGGCCCCTCTCATCTCTCTCCATCTCCTTCTTCGTCATCTCCTATGGCTGGGCTTCTGCGCAGCCTAGAAACCCACCGTCAAAACCTAGGAGAAAGTCGAAGAGACCAATGTAGAAAACTCTCGCCGACCGTCATAGTGAGTGTGCGGGACTAGCGCTGGCTGGAGGGACAAAGTACATAACCCTAGACCAAGGTTCTCTCTCCGCTTCACCCGGCCACCGTGTGAGTTGCAACCACTGCACAAATTGAAGCTCAAAGAATCAATTCTATCGACGACAAATCGAATCTCACCTCCATTGGGAAGCCTCCGCTGCCGGAAGAGGTTGAAGCGGGGTGAAATCGACGAGAAGGTGAGTTCACTACAACAAATTCGGCCTATTAGGACAAATATTTTATTTTGTCATTTTCTATTTGTCACAATAGGTACGATGATATGAAAAAAATAATATATGTCCTATTTGGTATGCCTAATGTGACAAAATAACTGTTGTCAAAATAAGTTGTCATTGAAAGTGAGTAATGTGACAAATATTTTGTGTCACAATTAATTTTGTCAAAATAGGCGTCCCATATCGGGATGTAAGAGACTCAACAGTGACAAAGTTCTTGTTGTCAGAATATTTTGTCATTTAAAGTGAGTAATGTAACAGATATTTGTGTCGCAATTAAGTTTGTCAAATTATGCATTCCTGAATTGTTTAAATGACAAAGTATTTTGTCACAATAGATAGCAATCATCCAACGGCGAGCTTGCAAAAGGGCATGTTCGTCATAATATAGTTGTTTTGGCTTTGACAAAAGGCATGTTCGTCATAATATAGTGATTTTGTTTTTGACAAAAGACATTTTCGTCATATTTGCTTGTTGAACTCACACAAATCCCATTCCCCACCCAAAATTCGACCATACCCTTCCTAAATTACAGCCATGTCCCGCCCAAAAAATTTCTCCAAGCATGCCCACATTTTCCCTATAATTGAAAAATTAAAATCACCCACCCACCTGCCCCTAATACCCATTTAATTTATTGATCCTTTTTCCACTTCTTCTCTTTATCAGTGTTATTATAAACTGAAACTTAAAAAATACAAAAGGAGAAAACGTCGGCCTCATTGAACCCTAATTCCATTTCGTGAGGACCAGAGACGAGCAGAGACAGGTTACGGTGATTACTAAGGATAAATTGGGTATGGAAAAATAAATTATGTTAATTAATTTTTTAATAAATTACATTTTAGGTAGTTACAAAAATCTATTAATTAAAATTCTTTCTCTCTCACTTTCGTAATCTCCAGCCAGATTTCATTTCCATATATTTTCTCAATCTTTCTGCAAAAAAAAAATCACGAAATCAGTACCAATCTATTAGACAAACACTACCACTTTGAAAAACATCAATACCATTGCAGAAATAAATCTATACAATTACAAGAAAACTACCATTGCAGAAATAGATCTATACCATTACACGAAAACTACCAATATAAACAATCAATACCATTGTAGAAATGAATCTATACCATTACACGAAAACTATCAATATAAACAATCTATACCATAAACAATCAATACCAATCCATTAAAAAACACTACCATTGCACAAAACACATATACCATTCGAGAAATAACAACACTACCATTTCACAAAACACCAATATTCATTGCAGATTTAATCAACACCAATGCGATAAAATCAATACCAATGCGATAAAATCAATACCAATGCGGAAAAATCAATACCAGTATGATATGGGAGATGTGTTTGTGCCATAATAGATCAGGAGAGTGGAAGGGACTAAACCAATACCATAATGAAAAATCAATACCAAACTGTTACCATAATGAAATTGAACCAATACCGAATAAATAAATAAAAACAATACTATTATGGAGGAAACTACCATCTCCCCGCCGCCGCCTCTATTCCTCCCAAGATCTTCTTCTTCTCCACTTTCTCTCCGCAACTGCACCCAAAACAATGTTCGGCCGATGATGCACAAACTCCTAAGATAGAAGAGTTTCTCTTGGGATAGGGGGGGGGAGGAGTGATGGTGGGCGGCTTCACGAGGGATGGGGTGGGCGGATGTTTTGCGCAGGGGAGGAGGAGAGGGCAATGGGTTTGCCGTCGCCGGGGAGGGGCTACCGAGGGTGGTCGGAGGCTGCTGCCGGTGGTAGCCGAGGGTGGTCGGGGCTGCTGCCGGCGGTGCGACGGGAGTGGTACGTGGAGGCGGCTGCGAACGGATTTGGTTGGAGGGAGGATAGAATTAGGGTTTAGGTAGATTATATAGAATAATCCGGTGTGGTGACTTTTTAATTTCCAAAATTACCCTAAAAGAATCTTGACCGTAAGATTAAAAAAGAAGGAAAAATAATTAATCAAATGGTATATAAAGAGGTTACCACCGTGATTACAAAAAAACAAGTAATCACCCTACCCATCCCGAGACGAGCACTGAAAGCTCCGCCCCAAAACCCATTGCCCCTTTGTCGCTCCCCGTTGCCGCTCGCTGTCGTTCAACGATTTAGAACCAGCGATTTGGCGACCTCCTGCCGGTGAACCCAGCGACGAACCAGGCTTTGGTCGTCGAAGAAGACTAGCAGTGGTCCTTCCCCTGCTTTGGCCGTCGAAGAAGGTTCTCCAACCCTGCTGCCTCTCTTGACTCTTCGTTCTCCTGCCCCTGCTCTGGCCGGCGTTCATCCTCCTAGCTCTTACTTATGCTCCGGCCGGCGCCACCTCCTCCCACTACCCTGCTACTTCCGCTGATGAGTCCCAGCTCCAACAGAGGTAATTTCAAAGTTGAATTTTTTTTGTTCTTGTCTTGTTCCTAATTGATCAGAGATCTGACCTAAAAAAACCACACCAATCATTACCAAAACTAGTTGCACCTTCCTTCTGATATACAATATAGAGGAAGAGAGAGGGGAAGCATTGCATTAAAGAAAGGAAGCGTAGGGTAAGCTGCGGCGAGGTCAATTACTACGGCTGCAAGAAAAAGCGCAGAACTTGAGATGGATCAGAGTCTCTACAAATTCTCGTGATGGTCAACATCATGGTCGTTTCCTCTCTCTTTCTCCTGATCAGCCACTTTGCTACCAGATCCGACGTGGCTGTCGTCGGATGCAACGACGTGAGGAGCAAAGCCAAGCAGTGCTTGAGCTACGCCAAAGGCAAAGGCGACCAGAACACCGTCCCTCCAGCCTGCTGCGACGGGATACGCAACATCTCTGACGAAGCGAAGACCGCTGAGGACAAGAAGGGCATCTACAATTGTGTGAAGCAGGTCTCCCACATGTTAAAGAAAGGACTGGTCGACAGCTGGTTGCAACAAATTCCTGGGAGGTGCGGAGTCAACGTTCCTTTCAAGCTCTCTATTGATGCTGACTGTGACAGGTTCAAAACGTCATTCATTTGCTTAGCGTGTACATATACTTCTTTTCTTTATGTGGATACTGCATGTCAGGGGCGGACCCAGGGGACCCCTAAATTTCGGGAAAATGATTATCCAACCTCCGGTGGTAATTTACGTATAGACAAAAAATATAATTGATAGTGAGGGACACCCTTGAAATTTGAAAAAAATGATTATCATACTGTCATTTGTGTATAAAAATATAAATAGTGGGTTGGGTAATTCAAATCTAGAACACTATTATTATTAATAAACTTAATTTCCGTTGAGCTACAACTCATTTGTTGTTCGATTTTGAACAATGTGTAATAATAAAAAGTCATTACCTATCTCTAATTATTTCAATCTAAACTAATTTCAATCTACCCTTAATTTGTATTGATTTTATGATTGTACGGCAAGTGTTGAATAGTCTTTCGGCTTTGGGTTAAATCAAGAACAAGTTTACAAATCGAATATGCGATAAGTTCCTGAATGATTGTCTAGTATGGTATATGGAGAATTTTTTTTCACTATAAACACCAAGTGTATTCTACAATTATTTTCGAATATGAAAACACATCATGGACTTTTTTAACCTGTACGAGTAAGGTATTTTCATACTTACGATTTTATTTTTATTAATTATTTTTAATTTTATTTAATTTATTTTTTAAAAGAGGACACCCCTATGAAAAATTTCTGGGTCCGCCACTGCTGCATGTTGATTACATATTAACATATGGTTACCTTACCTGTTCCAATATAAATGATATGATCTGTGCTTTAATATTTGTGTCATCATGGGACAAGAATGGTTTTTGCTTTTCTTTTCCTTTTGCGGTAGCGACTAGCGACAGCACAGTGAGATGGAAGCAAAGAAGAGAGGAAGAAGAAGTAGAAAAAAGGAGAGGAAGCTTTTGTTTCTCCTCTTCTTTCTTTCAGCTGTCTGGTTGCTTGGGAGAGAGAGAGCGGTGGTGGCGGTTCAAAATGTTACAGTGACGATGTTGTTTTGGAGCTGACGGTGAGATAGGAGGAAGGGGCTCAAGATATCTGGACCCTTCATTTAGAAAATCCAGATCTAAGGATGGAGAATTAAAGACTATTTTTATTTTCACTAGCTTTCTTAATTGACTCATATCTTTTTTCGTTTTAACTCGGATTTTAATTTTTTTTGCACAGATGGAACGAGTTCACCGTGCTCTACAAAATGAGATCAATTTTCAATATTTTTTTAGGAAAAAAAATTCTGGCCTCTCGGTACCAACTGCATACCATATGGTATCTTCTTCGTTTTTAATTCGTTTTTGAAAACGTTTGCACAGCAGGGATGAGTTCATCATGATCTACTGGATCTACAAATTTCTGGGTGAACAAATTACAGGACCAAAAAATACCACACAATATCATACAATACCACCATGGTACGGGGTGGTATTGTATGGTATCTTCTTCGTTTTTAATTCGTTTTTGAAAACGTTTGCACAGAAGGGACGAGTTCATCATGATCTATTGGATCTACAAATTTCTGGGTGAATAAATTACAGGACCAAAAAATACCACACAATACCATACAATACCACCCTGGTACGGGGTGGTATTGTGTGGTATACAATGTTAAAAGTCGTAAATTACAATTAATATACTTCTACTATCATGTATTCAACCATCCTACAGTATTGGTTTGTTCATACCACCATGGTACGTTTTTCAAAACATAGGTATGCTTTTATTTCAATACCAGTCAATACCATATGGTATAGGCGGGTAAAAAATGGCTCAATTTTTTTTGTTCGAAAAATATATTAAAGTGGATATCATTTTGAAGAGCACAATTAATTTAATCTAACTGTGCAAAAAAAATTAAATTTCGACTTAAAATGAGCGAGAAATCGTCCGTCAAAGATTAAAAAGGGAAAAATTAAAGGCTTTCCATGAGAGAGAGGATGCTGATGTGGACGGGTTACTCATGGTTACTCACCATAAGTTTACTGACCTGATCCATTCCCAGAGGAAGGGGAGTGGGTTGATTGGACGGTGGTGGTAGGGATGGCAATGGGCCGGGTTGGGTCGGGTTTTGCCAAATCCAAACCCATGGGTTTATCCGTGAAAAAAACCCGGGGTAAAACCCACTGGGTTTGAAAAACTCAAACCAACCCAACCTGCTGGGTATCCGCGGGTTCATGGGTACCCACGGGTTTTTGTCGTAAAAAATTCACAATAACAAATTCCTATCAAAATTAAAGTCAAATATCAATCTCTCAATACAAATTATCCATATATAAAACACCATTCTAGAAAATTCAAGCAAATCACAAATTAACTATACAAATTGTTCAACACCAATCTAGAAAACTCAAGAAAATTGAAGCAAATCACAAATTATCCATAAATAACATGATTAATTGAAAGCTTCTTCCTTTCAATTAAGTTTTTCATTCTCCACTCGATAACATCAATTTCATTCTACATAACTAAAAAGAAAAAATCAGACATGTTTCCACAAACATAAATAAGATTAGTTGTTTAGAATATTAAATATGCCGAGAAAATTAATTATATGAGTGTGGGCGGGTACCCATGGGTCGGGTTTACCTAAACCCAAACCCAACCCGATGAATAGTGAACAGGTTTAAACCCAAACCCGGCCCAAAATCCGTCAACACGGATTTTACCCGCGTTGACCGGGTTGGGTCGGGTGGGTACCCGTGGGTTCGGGTTTTGTTGCCATCCCTAGGTGGTGGTACTGATGATGATGAAGGCGGAAACTGTACATGAGGTTATATCGGTTCAAAGCTTCTCTCTCTCTATATGCTTTATATTCAAGTTTCAAGCCCTTGAGGGGCTAGCTCGCCAACTAACATCGTCTCTACTACCAACGGATTATAGATCTTTCTATCCTTATCTGTGGCTTAACTTCATAAACTAAAGTTTGGACATATTACTGATATTTTTGTTGCATTAGACTTCTGGATGATACTATTCATCCTACTGTTGCCTACAGTCATTCTTTTGCAGTTGTATAAGATGAACAACTCATAACTGTTTTAATGTTTATATTAGAGCAGGATTTAGCAATCTTGGCATGAAGATATAATGCAGCCACAAGCGTCTTTGAGCCAGATGCATCACCTAAGGGTCATTCTTTAGTTGTTGTCTCATTAGTTGTTGCTTGTTGGAGCTAACAGACTCTTCTCTGGTTCCATGGAAAATTCTATAAAGGTGTGTTCACACTCATGATCTTATCATACTACCTGTTTAAGCTATATTTTAATTGAACAGTCATGTTTGCTATATATATTCAACTGTATTGTCTGGTTTTACTAGACACATTATGAATTTTTTTGACATAGGAAAGAACTTTCAGAACCTGAAACTGAGAATATGATTTACATTTTGACCTGAATTTTCCTGGCACAGGATACCGTTTACCAAAGTGTGAAAACTAGGAGCTTCAAAATGTAATCCAAGAAAATGCTTAGAGCAAATCGTTCACAAATCTTGTCCGTTCGACCAGAGCTTCATTGTTCTCATGAGAAGTCCAAGAGGATCGAGCTCATCACCGTATCATCATTGAATTGAGGAGCCAGTCATGAGATTGTTTAGAAGGTCCTGAAGAAAAAGGTGAAGTATGGATCAAAGGAGAACCCAAGATCCGCAAAGGAGTTAGAATGTTTTGTGTCATGGTGGACAACTTAGAATGTTTGGTTATGCTGAACAAGGAGTTAGACTGCCATGGAAATGGTTGTAATGTTTTGGATCTTTGATAATCTTTCCATTATCAGGTTGCAATGCAGCAAACAATTTTGAATTATGAAAATTTTCAAGCAGGTCAAATGTGACAACAATATCATGTCGTCACATTATGTACATTGCCTGACAAATTGTTCTCTTGTCATATTAGACATGAGACAATTAAACCACCTTTCCTAACAACCTATACTCGTCATAATAGGCAGTTATGACAAAGTATATTCATCATAATATTCAGTTATGACAAAATAATGTTGTCACAATAAACACTTGTGACAAAATGTAGTCGTCACAATATACAGTTATGACAAAATATAATAGTGTAATATGACGAAAATTCTCCCAAAAATCACTAGATTATGACAACCATAATGACAAAATATATCGTCATAACATCTGTTTTTGTCACAATAGACTACCCAGAACCTCAGCTATACTAAAAGCAAATGTGACAACCTTGTTTTAAATTTTTGTCACATTTGACCTATCTTGGCGGTGATAAAATGACAAACCTTTGTGACAACAACTCTTGTCATATTATACCTAATATAACAAAAATTGTATCTAATATGACAAAATTGACTTGTCATAATAGGCCGAATTTGTTGTAGTGTTGTTGCTGGTAGTGTCGCATCTGGATTCCCGATATGGGTTGTTGCTGGTGGTGTCGCATCTTCGATTCGTTAAGAATCGACTCCGATTGATGTTGTTCGAGGTGGAGGCCTACAAAGAGTGGGCGGCGATGGAGCTGGAGCACGAGCAGGAGCTCTGGTGACAACTTCATCCTATTTCGTGCCCTTCTCTCTTCCGTCCCCCGGACCCCTGTCTTTCGTTCCTCCCAACCCATCACCACCACCACCACCACCGTGATCGATTCTGAAACCAATCACCACCATCGTCGTGTCCTCCACTTTCATTCAATTGAGGGCCTAGCTAGTAGAGTTTTGAAAGGGAGGAGGGTTTGGGAAGGGATAACCAAATCTGAAGAACTCGAACGAATTTCGGCGATTCAGTACTCTCTAGATGAATCGAGCGCCTTTACCCAACATACCCATCGGAAAACCTAGATCCGATTGATGGAGAAGTTTTGAGCTCCGGGGAGGATGGGGTTTGGAAACGATTGTTGTTTATGAAAATTAAATTATTTTTTTAATTTAAAAATATGATGTGGCAGCCAGGTGGCTTGGTTTGGTGTGTTGGAGCTGATGTTAGAGCTGAGGTGATAGCCACACCAGCGTCTTGCTAACGGTGTTAAAATTTTTGACAGAAATGGCTAATTTTGGAAAACAAGTTTCTAAAAAGTGGCTACAATTGTGTATTTTTCGAAAAGTGGCTATTATTGTCAAAACGTGCATAGTTATGGCTATGCAAATGAATTAAACCTAATATATAATACATAGTTTTTCAAATAAAGTTTTTCGTTCTAAACTTAGGTAAAATTATTTTTTCATTTCGTATAGGAAATTTCAAAAATATGAAAAATAAAGGTCACTTGAAAACTAAGTTCTTTAACAAAATTAAAAAAAGTAAATATGAATATAAAATAAGCACAATGTCAATATTAATAATAAAGAACTAATAATTGAGATCATAGACAATATTCATATAATATATAAATTAAAATTTTGGTTAATTTAACTATTCAATAAATTTATCAATTAAATATAAAGTAAAGTATTTGGTAATTTGATACTTTTAAAAGAAGGGAGAAAATTTGGTGGATTCAACTTTTTGGGAAGAGAAAGAATATGGAAATTTGATTTCTAAAATTTTTTAAAAAAGAATAAGTGGGAATTTTGGTGGTTTTAATTTGTGGGAAGAGAAAGTAAGTGAAAAGTTCGATTTTTTTTTTATTATGAAAGAGAAATAAGGAGGAAAATTTTGAGTTTTCAACCTTTTACGGAAGAAAGGAAGGAAGAGGAAATTTTGGTCTTCAATTTTATGAAAGAAAAAGAGTAGGAAAAATTGGTTATTTCAAGTTTATGGAAGAGAAAAATAAGAGAAAATTGAGTGTTTCTAATTTATGGAAGGAGAATAAAGAAGGGAAATTTTAGTATTTTAATATTTTCTTTGTGGAAAGAAAAAAAGAAACAAATTTGGTATTTCAACTTTTTGGTTTTTCAAAATTTTAGCTTTTGATATATGATTCTTTAATTTTTATATAGAGAGAAAATTAAATTTATTCTTATATGCTTTGAAGGCTAATATATATATATATGGGCAGTTCTACGGTGCCCAGGGCAAAATCAGGGGTACGGGTAACCGGGGGCAAGGAAAATTACCAAATGCATCACGAAGCGTTTATGGTGACTTCTACGGACTTCAACCTAACTGTACCCGGTTTAATGATAGCGATTAAGAGGTTAAACCCTATGGATACGACCCGCCGCCCTAACCAATTTCCAGTCTCCCTTCTACGATCCCTCATTCGCCTTGGAGGGTCCCCTCTAACTCTAAGTTCGAAGTTCGATCATAAGCTGCCTATCAAATCTGAAATCTCCAACAAAATCATCGTTTCGAAACCCAAATCCTTTTATTATTTGATCCACATTCGATTTAGCTCCCTATCCAATCTCAAATCCCCAACATCATCATGTTTCATACGCCAAATCTATGTATCCACATTCGAAGAGAAGATCCCCATCCAATATGAAATTCTCACATAATCATCGTTTTGAACCCCAAATCCTTTTATCCACAAATCGACGTTTTGTTCATCGCCATTTTATTTCCGTGCGGAATTTACTCGCCTTTCTCTTTCTAACACGATTACGGCGACCATGTCTATTATTGTGTTCATCAAACTTTTCATTTGCAAAAGAACCCTTGAAAGAGATTTGCTAACCCTAGGGTTCATGTCGCTAGTGCTTTGTCATCTTGTCTTAGCGTTATTGTCATTTTCTCGAAACTTCTATCACTCGGTGAAATTAAGGTTTCCTGATATGCAGTGTTCGTCTCGCCCAGAGGATTGAGGAAGGAGATGAAGAAGACCTAATTTGATTCGAATCAGATGGAGAGGTCTCCTTAATTTGTGTTTATGTATTAACGGTGCGTTTAGGACTAATTCTAGTTGGACTGGGTCTGATCATTGATTTTTGCA
Organism: Linum tenue; assembly: GCA_946122785.1. NCBI lineage: Eukaryota > Viridiplantae > Streptophyta > Magnoliopsida > Malpighiales > Linaceae > Linum > Linum tenue. The sequence continues at coordinate 65,812,512 of CAMGYJ010000009.1, read as the reverse complement.
GGCTTTTAAATAACATTCAAACGTGGGCTTGTACATGGACCCATGACACCTAGTTTGTTGATAATAGATACTGAGTTCCGGATTGTCATTAGGTTGGGCCTTTGATAATTGTCTATCTCAGACTCTCAGTGGCGATTCTTTGTTTTACTTATTTTCATCTGCTTCAGCTTCTAAAATCCTGATCATTCATTGAGTTCACGCAATTTAAACATAATTGTGTGTTCCATCTTTTTTGGAATTTGGTAAATGCTAGCGTGTCTCTTTACACATTTAGCGGTACGAGGTAAACTACAATCCGCCCAATTTAACTCTTCATTAATTGAGATCCCATTCCACTCTCTCACCGATTTCCCCTCTTTATGCAATGCACTCGTACATAACAAACCTCTTGTAGACTAATTAGAGGCTTGTGGTTGGATACTGAGTGAGGATATTTTTTGAATTTATGTTTTGAAACGAAAGTTAGAGTTTCACTTTTGAAGTACCTATGTACTTTAGTTGGGCAAGTATTTTCAAAATGTAAAATTTTATCAGCGTATAGGTATACGATTGTTGTATAAGGTGTTGATGTTAAAGGAATGGGTACTAACTGCTTAGGGTATTAGGTTGTTGATGGTATAGAGTATATGGTATATGGGTAGGTTATAAGGTGTTGATGGTTTAGAGCATATGGGATCGATTGGTTAAAGGGTGAGGGTAGGTGTTGTCTTATTTTTTCTCGATTATATATTTTCTTTATATTTGCTTATAAATGCTGATCATGCCTTATTACTAAGACATAATTCGTTATATCTGCTTATAAATGCTTTATATCTGCTTATAAATGCTGATAATTTATTGTTTGATTTGAACGTGCGTGTTTTTGCTCCGAATGATTTTGTAGTGGCGTGGTAAAGACAATCCGTCCAATTTAACTCTTCATTAATTCCCCCTTTTCTTTTCTGTTTTGGTAGAATAATTACCCCTTTTCCACTCTCTCAGTCCCCGCCGAAGTTGAAACAATCCTCTGTGATATATTTATCGTTCATTTTAACCCTTCACTTAATAAGAAAGCGAAATTATGCAAGATGGTCATCAATGTGATGTAGCTTAATTGGTTAATTGTCTCTTATTTGCTTAGTCAATAAAGTAGAGGTTTGTGGTTCGATACTTAGTGAGTATCAATTTTTAATTTATGTTTTGAAAAGCAAGTTATGATTTTAATTTATCAGCGTATAGGTATACGATATTGTATAAGGTGTTGATGGTTTAGAGTACATGGTATTGGGTTAGTGTATTGATCATCTCCATCCCTAAAATAAGATATTGTATAAGGTTTTGGTGGTTTAGAGTATATGGTATTGGGTTAGTGTATTGATCATCTTCATCCCTAAAATTGAACAACAATTTCTAAACGAGGTCCCTACCGCCACATCATCAATTTTAGCAATTCATCACTTAACAATTTCTATTCATCTACATCCCTACATTATGCTAGTAATTGCCAAGGTGGGTTCCATTTTATATTTCAAAGGAAACACTTATTATAAATTGAAAGTTGGGGATGGAGATTGAAGAAGGTGTTGTTGGTATACAGTATAAGGTCTTGAAGGTTATGGACGTATAAGGGAGGAGCAAGGTGTTGATGGTTTAAAGTATATATGTTATTGATTGGTTACGGTATAAGCCTATAAGGTGTTGTTATTGTTGTAGAGTATATGATATTGATTGGTTCGTGTATTAGGGTTTGGTTTAGGGTTTAGGGTTTAGGGTTTAGGGTTTCAAGTTAGAATAACATAAACCAGATCAATAGAGTAATGTTGGTAAACGAAAAAGTTAGTTAATCTACAAATTCAGACTATTTATAAAAGTACATCCCCATTTCCCACCGTCAATTCCTAAACTTTTCCCTTAATCCGATGGTGAAATACCTTCGATCCTCGTCGCGTGCGTGTCACCCAATCAGATATTGCCGAGTTCGGAAAGTCGCTTTTGCCCATAACCAATGCTGGCGTTACCAAGGCCGAGGCAGTGGTAGGGACTGTAATTTTCAGTAAATGTGAAGGGAGGGAAAGTAAAAGTAATTACGAGTCAATCTTTAAATTCGTTAATCAGTGAAGGAGAGACCGTGCTCCGATCCCTGAAAAGAACCCTTTCTTCCATCTTCTCAATATGAGACTCCGAAAACCATCTCCTGCTGCTGTTCGTTCCTCCTCCTCTCAATCCCTGAAAAGAACCCTTTCTTCCATCTTCTCAATATGAAACTCCGAAAATCAACTCCATCCGCCTCTCGTCCTCCTATCCCATGCTTTATTTTCGGGTGCAGTGGTAATGATGAGACTGCGTATTATTTTAGATCTCATTTCCTTTCATTATGTCATTGTTAGATCATGACTGTTAAACTAAATCCTTCGTTGTATTGTTTCTCCTTTTCTCTCCATGCAGGGTCTTTGTTAGAGGCAGGGAGGGGAGCAATGACAATAAGTCGCCGTCTGAATATAGCCAGAAGAATCATCACATGTTGTTGCGATTCCATAATAGGTGTTGTGGAACCCTACTTCATGTGATGATTCTTCTGCGCCATATTGACGCGTACTTGTTGATCATGCTCCCAAAATGTATACAAGATAGGAAAGTTGCCATATGTATAATAGGATAAAATAGTTAGGGAAAGTACAGCTTTTTGTTTTTGTTCGACTCTATGTAACATTTGTTTATGTTTGTATACTGTTTTGTGATTTTTTCTTCTGCTTCTCTCTTCGCTTCCATGGCGGCTTCCAAAAGTGTTTGAGATCTTCTAAATATGCGAGGGATCCTCCACTCCCAATAAAAATACTGTACTTTGTACTATTAGCGTTTGAGATCTTCTAAATCTGCAGGGGATCCTACACTCCCAATAAAAATACTGTACTTTTTACTTTAGCGTTTGAGATCTTCTAAAATCTGGAGGGGATCCTACAGTCCCAATAAAAATACTGTACTTTATTTGTTGACTACTGACTCCATTTTTAGAAGTCTTTACGATTGGGCCAACCGGATTTTTTGCCGGATTTCGAACTCTGCTCCTCTGTAGCCACATGCTCTACACATTTAATGAGTGCTCAAAATTATTGCAAAAAATACGATGTAATAATTGAATAAAAAAAGTAGTTCTCAAGATTATTCAACTGAAATGTTGCACATGATTTATTTAGGGTCGTTTGGATGTGGAAATTTTAAAACGTTGAAATTTGTCTGAATTTACATGTTTTACAAAACCAAGGAATTGACTTGTGGAAATTGAAGAAAAAAAACTCACGTTTGGATAAGGTTTAGTTTGTGAGAATTGATGGTATGGAATTTGGAAAAAGAAGTAAGAAAACGTGGTAATGTCAAATTACTAGGGGGAGGTGTAGTATTCTCAATTACCATCAAGTGCTTACAAATTGCCATCAAGTGACCATTAATGAGTGCATAAATTAAACGACACCGCAAGAGCCAACAGTCTTCTTATATACCAAACGACTCGGCATAGGAGGACTTCCAGTTTCAGTTCAAGTTTCCAACACCGAGCAAATATATGGTCCCAAATGCCACTTTAGCAACTTTAACTATATATCAATTGTGACCGTGGGTCCTACTTAATTTTCGTTGCAATTCAATATTAATTGGTGAGTGTATTATATTAATTTGAGTGCATCTCTCAAGTTGTTTTTTGTCGTTGTTTTATTCGAATTATGTAAAGTATTGTGATTGGAATTGTATATATGTGTGTGCTGCATGAAAATTTGCAACTGCATGAAAACATTCATCAGATGCAAATTTGCAACTTTTGTAATTGATCCCACATCAATGCAACTCACCGTCCCACTTTCACTCCTTTGCCACATCAGCTTGCAATTCTCAAGAATTGCACCATTGGAGATGGTCTAAATAAGCAAGGTGTTGATGGTTTAGTGTATATGTTATTGATTGGTTCGTGTATTAGGGTTTGGCATTGCCAATTGCTAAAGGTTGGTTTAGCAATGGGATGGAGATGCTCTAAGGTGTTATTGTTGTAGAGTATATGGTATTGATTGGTTCGGGTTTAGGGTTTAGGGTTTAGGGTTACAATTACATGTACCAAATCTGTAGATTAATTTTGGTAAACGAAAAAGTTATTTAAGCTACAAAGCCAGTCTAAAAGCACATCCCCATCTCCCGCCGTCAATTCCTAAATTTTCGTTTAATCCGATGGTGAAAGAGCTTCAATCCTAACCGCGGCGTGTCACCCAATCAGATATCGCCGTTTTCGGAAAGTCGCATTTGCCCCTAACCAGTGCTGACGTTACGAAGGCCGAGGCAGCGGTAGGGAGTGTGATTTTCAGTAAATGGGAAGGGCTGGAAAGGCAAAGTAAATTTATGAGCTCATTTATAAATTCTTTAATCAGAAAGGCCGAGACCATGCTCCGAAACCCAAGAGGCACTCATCTCCTGCTGTTGTCCGTTCCTCCTCTCAATCCCTGAAAAGACCCCTTTCTCCCATCTTCTCAACCCCGAAAATCATCCCCATCCGCCTCTTCGTCCTCCTGTCCATGCTTTATTTTCGGGTGCAGTGGTAAAGATGAGACTGCGTATTATTTTAGATCTCAGTTCCTTTAGTTATGTAATTGTTATGACTGTTAAACTAAATCCTTCGTTGTATTGTTTCTCCTTTTCTCTCCATGCAGGGTCTTTGTTAGAGGCAGGGAGGGGAGCAATGACAATAAGTAGCCGTTTGAATATCGCCTGAAGAATCATCATATGTTGTTGCGATTCCATAATAGGTGTTGTGGAACCCTACGTCATATGATGGTTCTTTTGTGCGACATTGACGCGTACTTGTTGATCATGCTCCCAAAATATATAGAAGAGGGAAAAGTTGCCATATGTATAGTATAAAAGTGGGAGGAGGGAAAGTAAATTGTTTTGTTTTTCAAGGGGTTAATTGCACGGTTGGTCACTGAGATTACAAAAAGCGTTCATGTTTGGTCACCATAAATATTTAAATCTATTTTTGGTCACTAACTTTACAAAAACCGTTCATTTATGGTCACTCTCCGTTAGTTGCCGTTAACAGCGTCTGTTAAGTGATGACGTGGCTGACGGATTTGCCTAATCAGCACTTTTTAACCCCAAAATTGACTGACCCGACCCGCCACGTCATTTAAACCCGCCATGTCAGCTAAACCTAACCAAACCTCTACCCAAACCCGAACAGACCCGCTAACTAAACCAAACCAAACCAGACCCCCAAAATTGTTTGACTAAAACCCTAATCGAAGACTGCCTCCATCCCGCCAGCCTTCATCCCTTCCGTTTTTCTTCGTGGAGATTTTCAAGCTGCTCGGGAGATCGTAAAACGCCGCTTGCTTTACGACCGACGCCACGCGATGTTCCGACTGTCTCAAATCTCAATCTCGCAGCATCCGCATTGACCTCTTGCGTCTCTACCTACGGATCCAGCCGTGAACACGACTGTCTCATCCAGTTTGGGCTTTTTAATCTTGGTGGACTCCGGCGGCGGAGAATTGGTGAGTGGAAGCATCGACAGAGTCTAATTAGGGAATTGGACTCTAGGGTTACTGTTCCTCTGCGTCCATAAGAAGGGTAGTTGGGATCCTCCTCCTCACTCTCCGCTCCGTCCCCTTCCACTTCCACGGCTTCCACCGCCGCCTACCGTCTTCTCCCAGTCCCGCCGCCGCTGTCTCTGAGCCAGTCATCATTGCGTCCGCCGTCGCAGTAAGGTCCGACTCTGCCGCCGCCGTGGCGGTCGACGAGGAGACTTACTCGCATCGCTGCGAGCACGGGTACATCTACGTTTACGATCTCCCGAGCAGCTTGAGCACCGACTTGATCGAGAATTGCGAGAAATTGAACCCGTGGAGCTCGCGGTGCGACTCGCTGGCCAATTACGGGTTCGGGCAGCAGGCGGCGGCGGGAGTTTACGGCATCGTGCCGGAGGATTTGGCGCCGGCGTGGTTCTGGACCGATCAATTCGTGTCGGAGATCGTCTTCCACAACAGGATGATGAAGCACAGGTGCCGGACCGCCGAGCCGGGCAATGCGACGGCGTTTTACGATCTCCCGAGCAGCTTGAAAATCTCCAGGAAGAAAAACGGAAGGGATGAAGGCTGCGCGGGATGGAGCGATTAGGGTTTTAGTCAAACAATTTTGGGGGTCTGGTTTGGTTTAGTTAGCGGGTCTGGTCGGGTTTGGGTAGAGGTTTGGTTAGGTTTAGCTGACATGGCGGGTTTAAATGACGTGGCGGGTCATGTCAGTCAATTTTGGGGTTAAAAAGTGCTGATTAGGCAAATCCGTTAGCCATGTCATCACTTAACGGACGCCGTTAACGTCAGCTAACGGAGAGTGACCATAAATGAACGGTTTTTGTAAAGTTAGTGACCAAAAATAGATTTAAATATTTATAGTGACCAAACATGAACGCTTTTTGTAATCTCAGTGACCAACCATGCAATTAACCCGTTTTTCAAGATTTGTACTTTTAGTGTTTGAGATCTTAATAATATATCGGTGAGGGATATTTCACTAAATAAAAATACTGTATTTTATTTCTTGATTACTGCCTCCATTTTCAGAAGTCCTCTGTCGGCGCATGCTCTTGTCATTTCACGCCCAAATTACATGTCAAAATTTTAGTGGCCAAAAGTAAGTAAATTTATAAACAAGTAAAAAGTCCGATCTAATAATTCAATAAAAAAAAACGAGTGAGAAAAATAATTTAACTGAAATGTTGCACATGATATATTTAGGGAAAAACCTCCAGGTCGAATTCAATCAAATCCATCCGAACTAAATAAAACGACACCGTAGCAGGCAGTAGTCTTCTTATAAACCAAAGAGACACACCGTTAAAACGACACACAAGTAAAATGACACCGCAGATGGCAACAGTCTTCTTATAAATCAAACGACGCCGCTTCAAGCTGATACTGGCAGTCTTCACATAGTCAATTAGTCCTAATCCGAATAGGATAAGGACGTCCATCTTCACTCCAAGTTTTCAACAATCCTTAGTTTGCTACTTCTTGTAACAGGCCTCTTCTGCAAAATCGATAACGACGATTTTAGACGTACACAAATATTGGATGCAACTGCATTGTGTAGACACCAACAATTATATCTTATTCTTACCCTAGGTTGCTCATAATCGTCGTCATCGTCATTTTCATCATCGTCATTTTCATCATCCGATGGTCCTGACCCAGTACATGTTCTTGCATTATGATTGGTAGAACCGCACTTACTGCAATGCTTTTGCCTTCTCTTCTGTACTGTTTCCGACTGATCTTGAGTGGTGGGAGGATCAACATCGTTGTCATCGCCACTGCCACCTTCTTCCGAAACACCATCATTCGGGGCATCACCGTTTGAGGTTGGCTTCACATAGCCAACAGGATGTGGGCATCGGGTCCTATAGTGGCCAAATTCCTGGCAATTGCTACACTGTCGTGGTTCTCCTTTCTTCCGTTTAGATTTTTTAGCCCCCGAACCTTTAGCTTTGACTTGTAATGGATCCAACAAAATTTCATTCGCCTTCGGCCTATTAATGCCGGGTATGTCCACGTTGCCAGTGTCCACCATGTCCAACTGTTCACATAATGATTGAAGTCCCTCACGAGCAATCTTGAAGCACTCACTAGATTTTGCCCCTTTTAACATTAGTTGAATAGTACCATACCTGATTGACACAAGATTTTATACAAAGTGAGTAAAATTAATGTTCACCTAGCTTCGAACCAATACTAAAAAAAAAATTAAAAGTGATAGTCATGGCAAACCTCAATGCGAAAAGTTGCGATTCATCTAGTCTGCCCGGTTCGTCCAAGCTCTCTAGTGTCTTCGGCTTCTTTGACCATCTTCGACGTACTAGGACTTCAGGAAGTTCCAGTATGCTCTCTTCTTTCAGTACAAAAATCATATGACGACATGGTATTCCCATATAATTGTAGTGATTACAACTACATTCCATTGCAAAGGGTTCAACTGCGTACGTGACTTGAAATACCTTAGCCATGCCAGACACCTTGACCTTGTACACATGCTCAATTTCCGATCGCTCTGTCTCCAACCTTATGCAACATGCCGACTTTTCAACCTCGTCTCTGAATAAGAAGAATGCGTTCTTTGTGAAAACCGCCGCTCCACTCTTCTGAAGTGAGACTAAGACATTGCTTGTGATGGTTCGTTCTCGATGAATGGATTCAAAATCAGCATGACGCTCATTCTCCCTCATATCCCTAGTCCAACGATCAAAGTGAATAAAGAACTCAAGGAGATTTTTATCCTTCTCGATATAGTTGGCAAGTTGAGAGTTCAGTCCTTCACATCTTGATGTTGTACTCAAGCCTGCGAAGAAATTCGAACGCAAATATGCATACCCCCTTTCATGTCTTTGGTCAAATAAATTGGAGACCCAATTGTTGTGCTGAAGGGAGCATTCCTCAACCACTGTTTTCCACTTTTCTTCGAATTCTGAAGGTTCCCAGTCAGCTGACACAAAATGCTTCCATCGGGGCAAAAAAGTAGGATGATTCTTCACATTTCTGGTTATAGTCTTGTCTATATGCCAGGAAGATAGACGATGTGTTGCATCGGGAAATACTTTCTGAATAGCATTACGCATTGCTCTATCCCCATCTGTAATAACAGTCTTGGGATCTACACCGCCTAGCCTTCTCTTCAAAGCTCCCAACACCCAAATATAATTGTCCTCTCTCTCGTTAGCCAAGAAAGCACATGCAAATACGCAAGTTTGCGAATGGTGGTTGACACCTTAAAAAGTTCAAACAAAGTTAGATTATGCAAACTTCTAGGGTTATTTTAGCATGCTCGGGATAATTCTATGTGTGAAGGAAAAGTACCTGAAAAAATCACGAGAGGCATCTGGTAAATGTTCCTTTTGTAAGTAGCATCGAATGACAGTAATTCACCAAAGCATGCATAATCAGCAACAGAAATACTATCGGCCCAGAAAATGTTAATAAGTCGGTCGTCGTCATCCTTCTTTAGTTCAATAACGAAATGCTCGTCCGCGGTGCATTTAGCTTGCAGGTAGGCTAGGGCTGTTGCGGCATCACCTTCACTGATTTGTTCTTTCCTCTCTTTGTCCACATAATTATATGCATCCTTCCTCGTGTACCCCAAATTGTCGTAGCCTCCTGCTTCTGATACGGCCAGATTCACAATTTGAGAAGTTTTCATACCTGCAGCTCTTCTAAAATTTATCGCTGCTTTGACTGCATCACTCATATGACGTTTCCCTTTCATGTAGTGTCTATATTCTCTCGGGATCGTTTCATGTGTGTGTACATCATCAAACTGGTGCACGTACCACTTCCCATCGACATTGTGTTGTTTAACACGCATCTTGGCTCTGCAGTTAAATCTGGTCTCCCCTCTTGCTTCTCTCTTTCGTTCTGTGCTCTTCATGCGCCTATTTCCCTAGCCAGAGCATACATAGTCACGCCATATCATAACTTTGTTCTTATCACGACCAATGTCTGATTTTCTGATGTCGAAGCCTTTGACTAACCCGTAGTCCATGTAGAAATCATAGGCTTCTTCTGTATCATCGAACTTCATTTTTTTAATATCTTCAGGCTGTAGCAATAAGAGATCGGCGACATTATCTTCCTGGGTGGTGTGACTGGTTCCGGCACCAGCGTTTTCTTGGACTCCCTCCGACGTCAATACTAGGACTCCCTCCGACGTCATTGTCACGGCTGGAAATTTTGGGGAACCAAGGACGTAGATTACAAAACCCTACTGGGAATGATGGCCGAATTAATGATTCAACGGGCCACTTAATAATTATCCCCATTAATAACACGATTTGTGATATCTTTTATTTTTGGTAGGAACGAGTTGCACTTTCTGTTCTTTATCTTAGTGATTTCTTTACCATTTTCACAAATAACGAAAATATTTAAAATGAAAAACCTTTCGTAGTAAAGCCAAATGCCAGCTGACTCTAGGTGTCTACTACGTGTATGGGGAAGGATCAAATATTAATATGAGCGAATATTTACTAATACCACTCAATTCTCTATTCAATCGAAGAAAGTATCTTTTTAATTTTAGGTTTAATAACTACCCATGTTTATCCCAAGTTCATGTACCTTAGACTAAACCCTAACTATTTTTCCGCGGGAAAAATATGGCGCCACAATTTATCCTAACCTTGTATATATAATTAACATTCATCGGTAGAGCAGTGGTTCCATATCCTTCTTTGCCGCGATTTTGAGTACAGAGTAAAGCTTAGATTACAGGCACAACATGGAAAATAGGAGACTTACTCGCTCTTCGTCCAAGCTCGTGGTATGTATAATAGCTCTTTTTACCATTGAAATTCATTCTAGTTAATTTATTAATCGCAGGTTCACTGTCATTGTAGGAGACAGCCGAATTTGTGACTCCAACAAAGAAACCAAGGATACCCAAAGGCAAAGGTGTAAGCACTCCACCCACTCCTGCTTCAGTCATCGTTTTTATTTCGGACGATGAATCTGACTCTGAGGTCACACCAAAGAAGCCAAATGGAAAAAGTATTTGTCTACCTTCTGTTGACAAGGTAATAAAGGTGTCATGTTTGCCATTGAAGTGTTCTTTGCCGTTATTCCGTCATGACGAATGCATTTCAACTCGTGTTTATTGTGGCCCCTATTCCAGGTTGTTTTGAAGTTTAAGCTACCTACCGCTATGGAATACGATGATGAGCAAATCCAGCTTGCTCACTACATATTTTTAGCCCATCTGCCACCTGACGAAGTATTGGTCAAAACCTCCAACAACTCTTGTACGAGGAAGTCATTGTGGTCCTTAAGCCCTCGCTCATTCGTAGATGCTGATGTAATCAACGGAACTCCAAATTTTTTTTTTACATGTCCACTATCAATGCTTTCTACATAGAATTATTTTATAACAACTCGATAGTATCATGAAGTGTTTTTTGTCCATGTTATATTAGGTTATAACAGCGATGGCCTGCCACTTGACTCTAGAAGAGTTGTGGACAAATTCCAAGGACGGAAAAGGAGTGTGCTATCTGCCTGCTGAACTACAGGTTGTGTTCCGATTATACTTAATGACAATTTCCTCTCACCATAAAAATTACAACACATGTTTTTTTAACGTGAATCATATTGTGTTGACAAAATTTCAATTGTGCAACTACCACATGGGCAGGAACTAGTGATTTCATGTGGAATAACACCCAAGATGGCATTAGACCTATACCAATCAAAATTCCTTAGTCGAACCCATATGGTGAACAAGGTAAACTGTTCGTCTTAATAAGTATTACATGGTTTGCAGTTTATTTTTTTAATACGTGTTGACAATTTCCGCATATGTAGGTGTGTGTTCCGATGAGAGATAATGCCCATTGGTACTTGGCTGTCATTAAGTTGGACAAGGAAGAAGTCCATATCTTGGATCCACAACCAAATGAAGACCGCAATTCCTTTCGACTACAATCTGTTCAAACAATGGTAAATATGTGACATTGTGCCGTTATAACGCAACAAAATGTAAATAACTCTTTCTAAGTACAAACGTTTGTTAATTTGTACAGATGTGCTTTATGCAAGCCTTGTGGAAGATTCTCTATCGTGAACAAGGTCCGGGATTGTCGCCACCAAGGATTGCGGAGTTTTCGTACCCAACTCCTTCAATTGTGCAACAACAACTTCATCGGTAAGTATGCCCATTTTTTTGTGATATTAAACGACGACTTATCAACTTGGTTCTTATCACGCAATGCTTTTATTTTATGTAGGTCTGACAGTGGAGTCTGGGTATGCATGTGGATGTATGGCGCAAGCTGGGACTCCTCTTATATTTGGGTAAAGACAATTCTAATTCCCATATTAGAAAACCACAATTGATTGTTATTTTTGAATCATGCGGTAAGCACCATGTTTGTTGATGTTGATAGCCATGCACTCAAGTGAGGAGGATGCAGATCGCTTTGTACCTTGTTCGAGAGCCCATGAACTACATAAGGCATATGGTGCTCACGGAAGCAAGAAGAGTTGCACCTCAAGTTGAAGCTGCAGTGGAAGAGTACAAGACAACCCATGAAAAGAGGAAAAAGGAAAGAGAAGAGCACAAGGAAACCCAGTCAACGAGCCCAAAACAACCTGATTTTGAGTTTTAGTTTTTGGTTTTGATGAAGGACAACAGTTATGTTTTTTTTTTCTCAGGATGATGGACAACCGTTTTTTATTTGGTTCAGTGAATGCTTATTATTTTTGGTTTTTATATTTGGTTTTTGGTTTGGTGAATGCTTTTTATATTTGGTTTTTGGTTTGGTTTGGTGAATGCTTTTTATATTTGGTTTTTGGTTTGGTTTGGTGAATGGTTTTAATATTTGGTTTTTGGTTTGGTTTTTGGTTTGGTGAATGCTTTGTATATTTGGTTTTTGGTATTGTGAATGCTTTCTATATTTGGTTTGGTTTGGTTTGTTTTTTCGTGGAAATGGCAAAGGGACTTCACCAAAATTCCAGCTTCCAACTTGTGAGTGAGGTTGCGTCTGTTCAAGGCTTCAAGCCATTGTATCTTGTAGAGAGGTTTAATTGGGATCATGTATAGTTAAACTGATTGGCTCCCAATCGTATAATTAAATTTGCATTCATGTATAGGTAACCCAAAAGGTAAAACTGATTGGCTCCCAATCAGTATAAATAATGACCAAACCCAGTACAAGGCAGATAGAAAATTCTTATGTAATTAATTTAATGTTCCTAGGATATGGAAAGGCTTCCATGTAAAGGATTGAAAGTAGTGATTTACATTGATGAGGAGAGTGGCTTAAGTACCAACTCTTGAACAGATTGAAGCTACAAAGTAGGAGCCACTAACCCACTAACTAAAACTAATGACGTTACTAACTAATAATAATAAAATTAATTATTTACAGAAATTGAATTTATGCACAGCCCTTATCATTCCATTCCTTGAATTTCCACCAACGATGTTTTCACTCCCCTTTTAGTCAGAGAATTCATTGTAGTAATAAATACAATAAAAAGGCATACATAATTAATGGATTCTTTATTGTGTATAATTAAAAGGATATTTTACTATAAACGAAGCATGATAGATCCACAGGGGGATAAAAGAAGCATGAGTCTTGATGAAAAAGGGGAAAAAATCACCATAGATAAAAAATCATTATAATCAACCTAATTGGAACTGCTTAGAACAAAAGCGGATTAAAATCTCCCCCAATGAAATTCATTTGCAATTTCATAGGTAGTCCCTACTTCCACTTCTATAATTTTGAGAAAACATTGCAATTTCATCAATAGTCCCCACTCGTGGGCCAATTTCAATTGCAACCAAATTTGCACCCTTGCAATAGCTTCTCACATCATAGCAAGTGTAGGATGCAATTGCACCTCCTTGCTTAGGGATGACCATTACTGCATCTCGTCACCTGTCTTAGGGAAATTAGCCATGGCAAATTCACAAAATACTGCATGCATAGAAAAATATTTGTCTGGATAATTAAAAAAATGGGAGACTTTCCTAGTCAGATGATGTACTGGCTCCCCTCAGTACCTGACAGTTTTGAGTGCTGGAGAAAAGACTGAAAAAAAAAACAACGAAGCCTTACAGTAAACTTCTTAACAAAACACATCCAATGCTGGCCCCTTCACTGCTCCATCCCGCCCTGCACTGCTCCACCCCGCCCTGCATCAATCGACTCTCATGTAAGCCGAGGACGTTTGCTTGAGGATGCCTCAGGGGTCTCTTCATGCTCCGTATGCCGAAGGTCATAAAAAGTATTGGTCACTTCGACGATACGGTAGACTGGCAAATAGGCGGAATGGTCCTCCCTAGCATAAACCCCCATATCCATCCCAACCCTTCCAAGAAAGGTGGTCAAGAAGGTGGCATATGGAAAGGCAGTGTACCAGTTTTCCCCTCTAGGAGCACCTCAACCATGTTCACGCACATGAGAGATGCGAGGTTAAGAGGAACACCTCTTTGAGCTCGCACAAGGATAAACAGGTCAAGTCTACGAATTATCGAATGACCACTGTACCTTGGCATGAAGCAGTTGACGATCATCCAATGGAGGAATCGAAGAGGATCTGGGAGGAAAGAAGCCTGGATGCGCCCATTCGTCAGTTTCCCCAGTTCAACTTCAAAATCAAAATCGTACAGCCGCCGAAGATCGCTTCTGCTATTAATGTGGTGTCCTGCGGCGGGGAGATCGAGGATCTCAGCAAACTGATCAGGCTGGAAGCAGGCTCTATAACCCAGGAAGACCGACACGAGATGAGAATCGGAGGGACCAGACAGCTCTAAATTGTGGTAGAACTTCCTCACCACATGCGGGCAGTAACTGGTGCTTCCTCGACTCCGGAGATCGAAGAACTTTTCCCAGCCAAGATTTTTAACTGCTTCACTTCTTGAGGGAAAGGGGACAGGTGGATGAACTCGTACTCGGCCACAATAGATGTCTTGCTCGTGAATGAAAGATAGTCCGCGAGACTTGTGGTGGATCGGCAGTGTCGTTTGATAGAGTTAGAATGCCCATGTTTGCCATGGAGTCAGAGGAAGAAGGAACAAGGGAAGGTGAAGATGGAGGAAAGAGGGATTGTAAGGAAAGAGCGATTGTAGGTGTAAGAAAAAGTGATCGTGGGGGTTGAGTGTGGAGACGTGTGATGGAGACGGTTGAGTCTGGAATGTCAAGAGTTAGAAGATTTGGGAAGATATGTAGTAATGATGATCTTAACTCGTGTAGGTTAAACTAGGGTAACTAAGCTAGTTAAACTAGGGTTGGCGCTGATACCGCAGGAGAAACTAATGGGCTCGCACGTTCCAGGCCCACTTTTGAATATTGCATGGGTCATGTACAAGCCCACGTTTGAATGTTATTTAAAAGCCTGCAAAATCAATGATCAGACCTCAGTCCAACTAGAATAGTCCTAAACGCACCGTTAATACATAAACACAAATTAAGGAGACCTCTCCATCTGATTCGAATCAAATTAGGTCTTCTTCATCTCCTTCCTCAATCCTATGGGCGAGACGAACACTGCATATCAGGAAACCTTAATTTTCCACCGAGAGATATAATCACAATAACGCTAAGACAAAGATGACAAAGCACTAGTGACATGAACCCTAGGGTTAGCAAACCTCTTTCAAGGGTTCTTTTCAAATGAAAAGTTCGATGAACACAATAATAGACATGGTCGCCGTAATCGTGTTAGAAAGAGATAGGCGAGGGGAAAATACAATGGCGAAGAAGAAACAAGACAAAATTATTTTGGGAAATTCAATCTACGTCGAATGTGGATGGGAGCTTCTCTTGGAACTGTTGAAGGGGCGTCCCTCCAAGACGAGAGAGGGATCGTGTAATTGGTTAGGGAGACTGGAAATTGGTTTGGGCGGCAGTGGGTCTACCCAATTGGGTTTGGGTCTTAATCCATTTAATTTAACCGGGGCAGTTAGTTGGACTAGATGAAAACTAACTTAACGCGGAGGAGGCAATTTGTAATTTGTTTAGTTATTTAGTGGCGCAGCTAGGTTTAACAAACGTGAGCCGTGGAGATTGAAAACGAACGGTTAAGATCGGCCAAGGCACCCGTACCCGGGTTTTGCCCTGGGCACCGTAGAAGTCACCATATATATATATATATATATATATATGGCCAGTTCTATCGTACCCCGGGTAAATTCCGGGGTATGGCGTACCTTGATGATCTTAACCGTACGTGTGATCTCGACGGCTGAGATTAAATTTTATTAAATGATTTGTTTTTTCGGATTTATATTAAATAAAATTACAGATCAACTCATAGAATTAGTTTTTCTTTCATTTTAGTCCTCTATGTCCGTGGGTTGGTTAGTTTGATTTGGGTTGGGTTGGGTTTTTTCAATATTTTGATTGAACCCAAATTCAACCACCCCAAAACATAAAGGGTACCTACCCCATCCAACCTACCACCACTTCGTTCCCCCCCATCCTGACCCTCTCTTCTCCGCTGCTACACGCCGATACCTTAATCCCCTATCCTCTTCCCCTGTTCCTCCGTCCTCCGCCGCTAGACGCCGCTAGCCCTCTCCCTACCCTTTCTAATCTCCCTTGTCGGTCCCAAATTCATCGCTCACCAATAACTTAGATTCTCCTTGCGGAAGGGATTTCGAATCCTTGCAACCAGAAGAAGAAGGAAGGGTTCTCCTCTGCTCGCTTTTTCTGGCGATTGGCGTTATGGCTTCTCGAACGAGTTGCAGAGACCTTCGTCGAAAGAAAAAGGGGTGACCTCCCCACCGGAGAGTCCTCCCACGACGATACAAATGCTCTTTGATGACTCCGACGCCATTAGCCCTCGCTCCAAGTTCCGTCACTAACAGATCAACGCGGCGCCTCAATGTTCTATCATTGATGATGTCAAACCTTCCTGGGTCAAGTTCTGCGAATTTTGTTTATCGCACATAATTTGTGTTAAAACTAGATATGCCATACCCTCAAAATCAATAATAGGACCATGTTGTATCGGTATGCTATTATGGAAATTTTGTGGATTTATGTGGAGCAAGAAAACTGAAGTTTGAATTTGACAAAGAAAAAGAACTGAAATTTGAATTACGCCGAGGAAAGAAGACGATCGAAGTGAAGCTTCTGATCGTTTCTCAACCACTCACGAGATGGAATGTGGGCTAGTTTCCATAAACTTAGCATACAAACAAGAAACGTTGGCAAACTTAGTGGTTAAGCTAGTAGTTTACTATTAAGTTTGCTAGAATAGGTGTAGGGTTTCGAATACTAGTTTCAACCATTATATTTAGTTTTTTATAATTTCATTTGAAATCACTTGTTCATAGTTGATTACCCTCTCCTTGCTAGTCAAGTTTGGAAAAAAATTCATTTTTCTATTTAGAATTTATTTTACAACTATTCATAAATAGTAATTCTACACAACATGTCATTTTTGTCACACACCACCGTTGTGCCCACATCCACCTTGCAACTTTGCGTTAACCCAAAACTAGTACAAAGGACTAGTACATCCCAAAACAAACCTTTGCTAAACCACGTGAAAGGGCATTTGTAGTGCAGTCTAGTGACTAAGTTTGAAATTCTGCCTTGACAAACTTATAAACGTGAAGCTCCATGTTCCGAATGGTTCAATATTCTGCCTTGACACTGATGCGTGTAAAATGGATTGGTTGTTATTATAAAAGAGATGCAGGATGCAGTGTTGCTTTAAAAAAATTTGTAGCGTAAACGATTTCATATACTAAGACGCATGTAACATAGTATATAACATTATAGTTGAAAAGTGAGACTTGACATCGATAGAAGTTTTACATTGATAGAAGTTTGTCGGTTGAGGTAGAATGTCTTGTTCCTTATAAATATATTTATATCAGGCACTTTCATGACATCGATACCTATGGCCAAGTCACGATGAGGTTATGATAGATCAAGGAAGATCTTATGAGATTTTTGTCGGAGATGATCCTATCACGTGGAACAATTGTTCTTTGTCATTCTAGATGATCAGTGAAATTCGCTAGACAGCTAAAGTACCATAGGTTGTTTTGAGATCCTAATTATTAGTTTCACTATCGATTCGGATTATTTGTTGTCTAAATAACCTGATCGATTGATTAAAAAGGCCTCGTATTTTTTGGGCCATTAAAAAGGCCTCATGTGAATTCGAACATGCCTTTTGTACCAGGCCCAATAAGGCCCTTAGCATAGCAGATCGGCGGCACAACGCCTTTTCGCATTATTTGTACTAGCGCAGGGCCCGGCCCGTTGGGCAGGGTAAACTAACCATAAGCGGCGCATTTGATCAAAATGGTGCCTTGTGCTTGGATGGTGAGTATTTCTGCAAGTGAAATATACAGATCAAATTATTATATTTTGTAACACTTTAAAATTTACTTTAATGTACTAACAAATGAGTCGCGGGACTACGTTGCTTAAGACGATCCCTTTCAGCAGCGTTTTGTTGTTTGGAAGGAGGAGTTGAAATTAGGTGTGGCATTTTCTCATAAACATGAATCAATTGACAATGCATCGCTAGGGTTGGCAGATTGATAAAATAAATGAATCCCATTTTGAAGTAGTGAATTTTTTAGCCAGTAAATCACTCGTATCATCGAGTAAAAAAAAAAGAGTTAGGTATTCATTTATTTATTATCATTTGACAAAAACACATCTGTATGGTCAGCACAAATTATTGGTTGGCATGCGTGTCAAAAGAAACAACAACAAAAAAAAAACTTGTGGATGAATAATTTTATTCTTAATGGTTTCTATTGGTTTTTTCGGTTTTAACCAAACCAAAACCATTAAGTTGCTTATTGGTTTAAAACAAAACAAAAGAAACAATTAGCTTTCCATTGGTTTGGGTTTGGTTAAAACCCAAAAGACCCAAACCAAATGGACAGCCATAGCCACGGTTGGATCAAACAAATACAAAAACCAAAAAAAAAAACAATAAAAACCTCCCCACCCACCCGAAGACGGTTTACACTCCCTTCTTCCTTTCCCTCCTCCATCGCTCTCACCTACCCTCCAGTCCCTCCACAGAAACATGACCATCCACATCCCCAACCCGCCATCTTCTGCTTCTCCTGCTTCCCGCTCCCTCCGCAAACCCCGACCCTCCCACTACTCTCGCTCATTCTCCCTCGTCGAACAACCCTGCCGTCGAATCACCCACTCGCGCGGACTCCAACAACGGCACCGAGTCACAACGTCACTATTCACTCGCCGGCGAGAAGACCAACTGTCCAACCAAGCTATTGCATGCACTCATGTTCCAGCCCTCCCTGACTGACCGATATTAGTACCATCTCTACATCTCCAGGAGGTAAGTTCTAAAGTCTTACCTCGTAAAGACCCAGCCGAAGACGTTTCAACTCCCTTCCTCCCTGACGCCTTCTTCTGCTCTGCTCACATCTCCGGCCAACAAAGCAACTGGAAACCCATTCCAGTGCATGCACTCATTTTCCAGGCCTTCTCTCTGCCTGATCGACGTTAGTCCTATCTCAGCAGCTCTAAAAGGTAATTTCTAAAACCCTACCTCGGCAAAATCTCCCCTTTCCTCTCATCAAGAACTTCAACCAATTTTTCCAGCCCACTCATCAATTACATTCGCTTGCTGGCCTTCAAATTAGGTTTCTCCAGATCTACTACAATCTTATCATCCAGAATTTTTTTTTTTTTAGTTCGATACTCCAACGAAATACTTGCAACGCCCACAGGTGACTTAGCATCCATCCTTTTCTGAACGAATGCGGTTAGCCTATTTAATTCATGGACATGATTAATAACTCATGCTTGGATTTTCGCATAGCATTGATCCATAGTTAGGACATATATGTCAAAATTATTTAGGTTGATTCTGATTACATAGTGTGTCTTGCAGTTCAACTAAAACTTTGTATGTTTGTATAATATGTAGTAGAATTGAGTGATAAAATTCCAGTTACAAATCAAAGAAGAAAACGTCAACAGAAATCAAATATAGGTCCAATTGTAAAATACATCGAAGTATTGACACATTCATGTATTGGGTTGCTATTGTTTGTGTATATTCGGGTTTACATAATTAGTTGATTAGTTTTACCAGCTTCTAACATTTGTTGATAGAGTTGCTAATATTGCTACTAATCTAAATTATAGATTTTTTTCCATGGGAGACTTCGTTTCAAATCTGCACTATGAAGTTGCCGCAGCAATTTGGGACACTGTAGAAACTATAGATCTTATCCCTATGCAATTGGATGTTGCTAATCAGGTGAATCAGATAACATGTATTTTATCTATCCGGAATCTATATTTTATCTCAAGAATTTGCATCTAATTTGGTCTTATTTTGAACTCCTTATGTTTTGGCTTGTACCAGGGCAAGTCATACATTTCAATGGCTTTGTCACAGAATTGAGGAGATCTTGGCATGCCGCATCCAGCATATACTTGCTTCACTTGACAATTGAAGATGACACCACCGATATTGAGGTCGTATTTCCATCAGCTTACTTACGGCGAGTCATGTCTGCTGTTGTTGGTCCTGATGAGATGGAAGATGTGGAGTACATTCCACTACTCAACATTATTGGTGAGACGCCATATAAGGTCTTGGTCACATTCGGACCTTGGAACAACGTGGAGAATCGTCTTGATCTCTTCTTGGTTAAGTTGTTCCCGATTTTAGATGACTAAGTAGCGTAGGGTATTATTAATATAATCGGATTAATGGTAGTAATGGTCCACCTCGCTCTAATTTCGAATTATCTAACCGCGTAATTGGATATGTGAACGCAAATATTTTTTGAAAGGTTATTATCCTTTTGAGGTGGTCCTTCATGTAACCATATTTGAGCATCATATAATTTTGCTCTTTGTTTACTGTCACCTTCCTTGCTATTTGTTAATTCCTTTTAAATTGTTGTACTCTAGAGTTTAGAGTTGGAACTCGCTGCCAATGCATTTAGGAAGCCGCCCAAACAAAATAAAAAAAACCCCACAGGCCCAATTTAGATAGGTGAATTTGGAATGTATCAGCCCGCCTGGGTGTAGTCATTTGCCATGGGTTTTGCCAAAACTCTGGGCCCGATTAATTCATGAGCCACATAGGGAATAAGCCCATTTTTCCAGCTAAAATATAGCATTTAAAATTTAGTTCTTTAAAAAATGTTAAACTGTCATTGTATATATAATATTGGTAATAACAGAATTGTAAATTCGACAAATGTATTAATGTTTTCCTAAAATCGTCAGATCCCTTGAGTAAGCTATGAGTACAAACTTTTCTTTTCATCAGTGGCCAGATACATAAGCTCAATGCATAAAAACATATAGTCCATTGCTAGGGAAATTGCCTTAACAAAAATAAATAGCCAAACATGACGCCTAACAATTGTCCATAAAAAAAAAATAAACTGTAATCATAAGTTAAACCTGAATTGAAGTTCATATAAATCAATCAAATATTTCTGGGAATACTATGTTCACCATTGAAGTGCCTTCCTCTCCATTCTCATTGCCACTCAAAATCTTCAATCCTTGCCTTGTAGTAACTCTTGACAATGCAACATATAGCTGACCATGACTAAAAACTTGTCTTTGAAGACATAAACCAACATTGGCTAGTGTTTGACCCTGACTTTTGTTAATAGTCATGGCAAAACAAAGAGCCACAGGGTATTGCCTTCTAATGAGGGTGAAATTAAGACTCTTGTAATGGGTTGATAATGTCAATCTGGGAAGGAAGACGCGATCACCGATATTGGTACCTGTCAAAATCTCCACCTCAATGAACCATTTACCCAAAGTCTTCACAACCATTCTAGTACCATTACAAAGGCCAACAGTTTGATCCATATTCCATAATAGAATGACTGGACACCCAACTTTTAGTTCCAACTGATGGTCTGGAAAGTTTCCAATCCTGATGTTGTTCAAAAACTCGGTTGAATAATCAGCATCAACAACTCCCTCCTTCCCAGGGTCCATCTCAATAGAATCTGCGCTGTAATATGCCACTGCATCTCCTGGGAATTGACTTAGAATATACTCATTCACTGCAGAAACCATATCATGAGTGTGAAGATTCCAATTTCATTTGGGATCAAGTTCGAGTGCTGTAACTATAAAGAACGCTGTGCTAGTGAATCATCAAAGGGCTCAAATCGAGTGCCTTTGGCCGTGGATTAGTCGGTTTTGCACATTGCAAACCGGATACCACGTAAAAATCTGGTGTCATTCATTCTGCTCTTTATTTTTCTCTTAATTGTGTTGTGGTACTCTGTTTTTCTGTTCTTGGTTGCAGGGCTCTGAAACTCAGCGATAACAGAGGAGGAAGAAGAGAAGCTTGTGGACAAAACGCATCGTTTGCAAAAAAACGATCTGGAGAACAGAAGAAAAACAATCGGGCCTTGTTCTTTTAATTCTCAATAACTCAGGCTTGGCATATTGCTTGTGGGCTCGAAGTAACTTTAGCCCACTGAACGAATCCAACAACAGAAACGAGAAATCAAACTCAGTGAAGGGGCTTTCGATCAATATCTCGTTTTCTTTAAGCTCAATTTCCTTCTGGTGTTCCCAACTATAACCAAACATTCCCGAAACCCTAATTGCTTTCTATCCCAGAGTTTGATTAGTGATTTGCATAAAAGAAGAGCAGGAATCTCGCGCTCGATTCACCCAACAAAACACTCTGTATTGAAAAATATCTATCGGACTTGTCTCACCAGGCCCATTAGCGGACTTGTCTTATCGGCCCGTCAACATTTATTCATTTAGCCCATTATAAAGGATCACCAACCGGCCATTTATTGCAAACTGGAAAGCCCTCTTCAGTCACATTTGGATCAAACAAAAACAAAACAAAAAAAACCCCTCCCCCCTCACCCAGAAGATGTTTCAACTTCCTTCTTCCCTTTCGGCTTCCACTGCTCTGTTCACTATCCGACGAAGAAAGCAAATGCACAACAAATCCATTGCATGAACGCATTTTCAATTCCTTCTCTCTACCTGACCGACATCAGTTCCATCTCGGCATTTCCATGAGGTACTTTCTACAACGCTACCGCGTAAAAAACCGCCGAAGACCTTTCAACTCCATTCTTCCCATCCGGCTTCCACTACTCTGTTTACTTTCCGACGAACAAACCAAATGGAGAACAAATCCATTGCATGGATGCATGTTGCTGTCCTCATCTCTGCCTGACAGACATTGAACCCATTTCGCCATCTCCAGGAGGTAATTTCTAAAACCCTACCTTATAAAAATCTATTCTTTCCTCTCATCAACAGCGTCGACAATTTTTTCCAGCACACTCATAAAGTACAGTCGCCCGCTATCCTTCAACTTTGCTTTCTCCCGATCTACTAAAATCTTAGCATTCAGAAAGTTTTTGAGGAAGAGACCCCAGAAAATACTTGCGAGCTCCACCGGTGAGTTAGAATGCATGCTTTCTAATACAATGTAGTTTGCCTATTCAATTTAGAGACATGATTAATTGTTATTGCTTCGATTTTAGCATAGCATTGATCCATAGTTGAGGATATATATTTCAAAATTATTTAACTTGGATCTGATTACGTAGTGTGTGTTGTATAGAAACAAAACATTATATATTGTTTGTATAAAACGTAGTAGAGTCCAGTTGAAAAATTCCATGTAAGAATCAACAAAGAATAAGTCAAAAGAAGTAAAATATAGGTCCAATTGAAAAATCCATTAAAAGATTGACAGAGTCATGTCTTGCTTTCCTATAGTTTGTTTATATTCTGTTTTACATGATTAGTTGATTAGTGTAAGAACTCTAACCTTTGTCGATATAGTTGCTAATATTGCTAAAAATCTAAATTATAGGTCTTTACCATGGGAGACGATTTCGTTATGAATCTAAACTATGAAACTGCCGCAGCAATTTGGGACACCGTGGATACTATATACCTTATCCCAATGCAAATGAATGGTGGTAATCAGGTGACTAAGATAACATGTTGTTTTATCTATCCATATCTATCTCTTATCTCAATAATTTGCATCTGATTTCGTATTATTTTCGCCTCTTTATGTTTTGGATTATTTCAGGGGAAGTCGTACATTTTGTCTGGCATTGTAACAGAGTTGAGGAGGTCTTGGTCTGAGGCATCGAACATATATTTGATTCACTTGACCATTGAAGATGACTTGTCTGATGTTGAGGTCGTGTTCCCATCAGCTTACTTACGAAGAATAATATGTTCTGTTGCCAGTCCTTCTGAGATTGAAAATGCGGAGTATGTTACACTACTGAATATGATTGGTGAGAAGGCATATAAGTCTTGGTTACATTCGGTCCTTGGAACGACATGGAGCATTTTTCTGATCTTTTTTGGTTAAGTTGTTCCCGACTTTAGATAACTAAGTAGCATTGGGTATTATTAATATGATAGGATTAATGTTAGTAATGCTCCACCTTTCTGTAGTTTCTAATGATCTATTAGCGTAATGGTTATGTGAACGCTAATATCTTTTGTAACTGTATTATCCTTTTGAGATGGTACTTGATGTAACATATGAATTTAATTTAGTTATGTTACTTTGAACAAATTACTCATAGTAGATGTGACGGGATAAGCATTGATCCAAACGTGACCAGATAAGAGACGGAACGTCTTGAGCTGGCGATTTCACCGTTAGAGCAGGCAGGCTAGAGATCCAAATCGGGACCCCTTTCCTCTTCCTCTATGATAATTAGAACCACAAAATTAAAATGTCAGAACCCTAAATCATAAGAAAGTACCAATAATGGCACTAAGATTCACGCTAATTAGTCAGGGGGCGGAGCTACAGCAGCCTTCGGGGGGGCCCCGGCCCCCCCGAGAATTTTGAAAGTCGCGTGTAAAGTTCGGTATTAGACGTATAAAATAAATGTTATGTATAAAAATATCCAACGTGAAACAAAACAATAAAAGTCTCTGTAGTCTAGTGGAATCTCGCCTTGCCCTCTCACCTGGTGGTCAAGGTTTCGATCCTTGTGGGAAGCAGCATATTTTTTTATCACTAGCT
This sequence comes from Linum tenue, assembly GCA_946122785.1. Lineage (NCBI taxonomy): Eukaryota > Viridiplantae > Streptophyta > Magnoliopsida > Malpighiales > Linaceae > Linum > Linum tenue. Next base: position 65,787,967 of record CAMGYJ010000009.1, on the reverse strand, counting down.
ATTTTGGTAATCAGTTTATGTTTTATTTAGTGATCAAATGCTTTATGTTTGTCAAGCAAAGAAACTAAATGTAAGTCAACCATCACTTCCTTTGCTACGTGCATGTCATTGGAGAAACTCTCCATGGGTGGTCAACTAGGGTGACTCAGCTTGTTACTAGTTTGGTCTATACCCGACCATGAGAGGAAAAATGGGGTGGAAATACATAGTTGCCTCATTACTTTCCACGTGGGTTTGCCATGGGAGTGCACTTGGATCTCTTGGGTGGTATGTAAAAGAAACAAATAATACAAAACACTAGCTGGATTAATTACTTGAAACGACAATTATACCTTTGCTTGGCTCTCCAACGTGTGGTGAGGGAATAGAGGGCATGGTAACTTTGTGTTCTTGATCAGTAACTATTTTTGGTTAAAGTGTTTAATTAAAAGATGTCGGTTTAATACGGGGTCTATCAAATTTTTTGGAAGATTAGTCATTAATTTGTTAGCATTAAGTTGGAGATTATCCATTAATTTGCTTCGTTGGGCTTAATCCTTATTATAGCCCAAATCAGCCTCCAAATTTAAGGTCCACATGATTGCAATTGTGAGTTGAGCAAAGAAGAATAAAATAAGTAGTTGTGGCGGACAGATTTCATTACAAAATAGGAATGTGATAGAGAGTTTGGACCGAAATCCAGGAAGGATTGTAGGCTAGTCTAAGAGAACCTGGAGCCACCAAAAACAACAGACCCAAAAAAAAAAAAGCAAGGAAAAAAAAACACCACCAAACCCCACCACCGACACCCACCATCAGATGCACAACGGTAACAGACAACACCGAAAGAGAAAGACCACATGCAAGAACAAATGCTAGTAGTGTTTTTAGAATTGAGAGCATAAAATTCAGACATCTTAAGGAACAACCCATTTGCCGTTTAGCCAGTCCTGATGTGGCCTCAAATCAGCCTGATTGAACGTTGTCTTCTCATCATACTCTATAAAGTTAACCTCGTAATTGGAGTTGATCAAGACCTTTGCAATCACGCCAACCCACCAGCCCTCGTTGTAGTAAGCATCTACTGCATCCCACACCTTGAATCCATCCACAACAATGATCTCCGGCGGACAAGGCCTTATGTTGCAAGCACGAATGACTTCTCTGAGAAACTCAGTATCATCATCATTCGTCAGGGTTTTGTACTCAATAAGGTACTTGTCTTCACCCGAAGGTTCAATAATTGTTGCAGCAAACCAAGCACCTTTCAAACCGTCTTCGTCAGTTAGCACCTCGACTTGCATTCCTTGAGTGAACTTCATCACTTCCTTGGAAAAGTTTGAGTTTAGCCACATCTGCATGTTTATGAAGCGATTCAACGAGGTTCAGACATTGTGAAAAAGAACAAATGCCATCTCTGATCACCCAATTCTCTGTTAAAAGGTAATTTGCAATAAATTTACCCCAAAACACTTCACATGGTAGGCCTAATATTATTGATTGATCAATTATCAATATCTACCCCAATGTTGACGTGAAGAACAAGAGCACATGTAAGAGACATCATCAAACTAATTCAAGCAAGTTGCAGCAAGTGGATTGGAAGTTGAAGACAAAATTGATAAGGCTATATCAATGCATGAGAACATGATTGGATTGGTATTAACTCATGCATGTGTTGTGTTGTATCGTGGAAGAGAAGATGACGATGGAAGAGGGCTCACTTGCATTGAGTATATGGGGTAAATCTATTAGTTTCTTTCTTCTTCAATTGTGTATTATATATGTATGCATGGGGTGTGTCATAGTGCAATGGGGAAGAGACATAAAAGAAAGAAAGAAGTCTCTGTATCTCTGTGTTTGTAAGCAACAAGAGCCAAAAATTCCGCTAATACCCAACATTCTCTACTTTCCTCACCTAACTAGATCGAGATTCAAAATTCCCTAAAATTGTTATACCAAGCAACGGAGCAGGAAAAGTCATAAAATCGAATTAGCTCACCTCTTTCTCCCGCTGAACCTGTTCGAATCGCGGCTCCCACTTCCCTTTAACCCACTGAACAGGCAACCTCAAATCTTTCTCTTCCAACACAATCTGCTCGTCAAAGCCTCTGAGGAACACCGCGAATTTCCCGCCGGAGTGCTCCGCAATAATAGCCCCTTCCCACCAGCCGTCGCTGTAGAAGGCCTCCTCTTCGTCTTCGAACTTGAACTGGACCTTCTTCTCGGGAGGCGGCGGCGGCGGACGCAATTGAACCCAATCGAGGGTTTCTTGCAGCAGCTTCTCCCCAGATTCGTCCGCGTAGAGCTGGTCGTACTCGACTACGTAACGATTGGTGTTCTTCGCCTCGCGGCGGACGACGGTGCCGGCGTACCAGGAGCCGCGGAACCCTACATCGCGGGGGCGGATCTCGACCCGGTCGCCCGGATTGAATTGGGCGACCCACGAAGAAGATGGGTTCGACATCGAGGGTTTCTTGCAGAATTGCAGGTGAAGAACGGATGGAAGCGGGGTGATTATTTTTTTTTGGTAGAAAAAGCGGGGGTGATTTTGAGAAAGGGAATGGGAAAAGACTGTTCGTTTTTACCCCAAAGAGAAAGGGAATGGAGGGAATGGGAAAAGACTGTTCTGCGGTTTCTCCAAAAAAAAAAACTGTTCAGGGTTCAGGGTTCCGTGTAATCAATCAGAGAGAGAGAGAGAGAGAGGCGATGGCGGTTCCGTGTTAAAGAAAAGTTGAAGAGCAGTAGGAGTCAGGAAAGCAACTGCAGCGTTAGAGCTAACTTTATTAGGGTTGCTTGTTTGTGTAGGTCGGCGTTGGCTTCAATAATAGTAGTACTATTATTTTCTTTTATTAGTAGATGGTGTATTATCATGTCACTCCAAAGAAACATGGTCCATTTTAATGAGCCAAGCCGAACTCATTCTCGGCTCTTTTATGAACGAGCTAATACGATCCGAACACGACACAACTCATTTATTGAGTTTGGGCTCATAATTTCGAACAAAATTCTGGCTCGAGCTAGCAAACAACTCATTTCATCCTAATTAGTCATTACTAAGGGGTCGTTTGCTTGGTGGAGTTGGATAACAACAAGAAGTACACTCTAGAGGTAAAAAGGCAAACATGATTTTATTAGGGTTTAGGGTTCAGAGTTTAGGGTTTAGAGTTCAGGGTCCAGGGTTCAGGGTCTAGGGTTTAGGGTTCAACATTCAGGGTCTAGGGTTTAGGGTCCAGGGGTTAGGGGTTAGGGTTTAGGGTTTAGGGTTTAGGGTTTAGGGTTCAGGGTCTAGGGTTTAGGGTTTAGGGTTCAGGGTCTAGGGTTTAGGGTTCAGGGTTTAGGGTTTAGGGTTTAGGGCTCAGGGTTTAGGGTTCAGGGTTTAGGGTTTAGGGTTCAGGGTTTAGGGTCAGGGTTTAGGGTTTAGGGTCTATGGTTCAGGGTTTAGGGTTTAGGGTTCAGGGTTTAGGGTGTAGGGTTTCAGGGTCTATGGTTAAGGGTTTAGGGTTCAGGGTTCAGTGTTCAGGGTTCATGGTTAAGGGTTTAGGGTTTTAGGTTTTTAGGGTCTAGGGTTTATGGTTTTTGCTTGTAAGTATGTCCTTCGCGTAGTACATTAGTAGGTACGTGAAGGTTTGCCGGTTACTTTGGCTATCGATGTCTATTGAAAAGTAAAACAGAAATTAATAAACCGGAAAATTGACAAGTAGATGGTGTATTATCATGTCACTCCAAAGAAATTAGCCAACCTGAAATTTTTGTCATTGGATTGTGTATTTAGATGTATCGTATAGGCAGTCGTATTTGGAGATTGCCTGTTGGTTTAAACCGAAGATGAAACCTTTGAATAACAGGTATGTACATTTGTGGCCAAAAGCAGCAACCATTGGGCCAGAAGGCCCAAATCAGCCTTCCGGCCTATCTTTTTTAGGCCGCATTCAATTTACTTAAGCCCTGATCTTGCCTCCCTCGACAACACAGACCTCGTTCCGGATCTTCGCTGGCATCGGCGGTAAAAACTGCCCCTTTCGACCACGGTGAAAACCCTAGCGCCAAGGTATGTCACTATCTGGTCCTAAGCACGCCACTCAGTAGAAAACATCATATTCCTCTAATAAAGATTACTACGATCGCAGCGGACCAACGAACTATGGCAGTTTTCCGCCGAGACAACCCAGTCGCCTCGCTGGATTACGAGGACCCCACCGATCCCCAAGGTTCGATGTTTTGGTTTCTGTAGGTCTAAATTGGTACTGGATTCGATTGATTCGCAAAACCTTACTGGTGACTCCACTTAGTGTGTTTCTTGTCTCTATTGTAGACCCCATTTGTGCTTCGATGACGTTTCGAGGTTTGCGGTTGGGGAACCAACAACCGTACTGTGATAGCTCGGCTTCTAAAGACGTGGACAGAAGTCATTGACGGAGAGGTTTGGAAAACGCCAGCATTGCGCATGCTCTGGATGGACAAAAATGTTTGTTTACGATTTCCCAGCAAAAAAAAACACCAGCTGCTTATGCTTATCTAAACATTCTTTTACACCTGCTAATCCCGCAGAAACGAGTTATTGAAGCTCTGGCATATGAAAAGGACATTGATGACGTGATGGCGAGGATCAAAGTTGGTCGTCTGTATCGCCTAAGCATTATCGTTACAATCCCCTCGAGTAAGAACAAACGCATTGTCCCAGGAGAACTGCGGCTGCTCATGAACTCTGAGCAACTGATTGACAACATCGAAGAAGACCAGAACAATCCTAAGTTTCCCCTCGACTCATTCATGAACTCTCATTTCTCAATGGTCCCTGCAAAGTTTGAAAGTTTCCACTGCCACGCAGGTAAAGCAATGTACATCACTTTCACGACCAACACACACTAAAAAATCCCATAACATCTATGCAATTACATATGTCACAGGCTGCGTACGGCGAATCACAGTACCAACTGCCCTCCAAGATGGCATGCTTGATTTCCATCTGGTTATTGAAGACTACAGGTATACTAAACTATGTACCTTAGATCGTTAAAACTTTCGACAGCGAATAATTTATATTTTGTTTGCATTTGCAAAACAGTGGGAACAAGGCTGTTGTGAAGTACTGTGGCTACGATGTCGCTGGTTACCTCCAACAAGCAGCAGATGTAGAGTCGCACCTCCCGCTGATAACCACAGTTACATCGGTAGTCTCCGTGCCCGATGCATGCAACGATGATGGTATATATGAGCTGGAATCGACACAAGCCAGTCGTCTGATTATCAGTTCATACAATGAGACCACTGAAAGAGTCATGAACAGGTATTGATTTCCTAACAATCTCTAAGACAATTTGTTCACTTCAAATATGCTTTCATTGCAACAACTTAGCCTAACGTAGACATCTATTTGCAAAACTCAGGTTTCTGCCATGCCGCAAACCGATCAAGTACATAATCTATGGAACAGCTGAAAGGATGGGATACTTACGCTACCCTCGCCCCCCAAGAAGAACACTTGCTCAGATAAAAGAAGACTTGAGTTCAATACCACAAAATCGTGAGGTATATTATGATGCTTTGAAAAATCCCAACATTCAAATATGTTTCACTTGCTATTGCCGTGCACTCTAACCTGGCAAAAACAATTTTTATATTTCAGACCCTCTACCGAACCATAATCAAGCTCACTCATGTCCTATGCCAAATAGATGCTTGCAGAACCACTCGGGAAACGCCAAGGTGAGATTAAATATTTAAATTGACCGGTTTGCACTTTTGGCAAGGAACGCTTGCATTATTCTCAACAAACCTAACGAGCTTCTATTATGACCAGACTACATTACCACATCGAGGCAAGGTGCAAATCTGAATCATCCGCGGCCGATGTTGTACTGAACCACGAGGCAGCTCTGTCAATACTCTGCATGATGCCGGCAAAGTATCTCAAACTGAACGAAGATGAAATAAAAGACATCATCAAGAAAAACTGCAAGAAGACCTTCGCAGCAGAACTGTACATTGCATGGCCAAACCCAGGTCAGAGCACCGTGCCGCACATCAGGGTTGCCACACTTTGGGATCCTTGTGCTTTCGACGATTGAACATCAACTTCGACCAGCTACATTTTGAATCAGGAAAACTGCTACTGATTGACCGCCTTTTGCTGTTTCTACCTAAGCCCTGACATAATTGACAACACTTTTGGTCTAGCCTTTTGTCATTTAACAACTACCACCTGGCTTAATTAGGTAGTTCAGTCAAACTGTGAATCTATTGTGAATGCTTAGGACACTTTTTGGGAAATACTTTTGCATATGTACCTATATTCAGTGTTTTTTTTTTTTTAGGGAAGTACCTATATTATGTGTTAGACAATATTGATATGCAGATGTCCTTAATGAAATAAGTTGCAAGGGGAATAACTTAAAACCAAAAATGAAATGCTGCTGATGGGTTTCGAACCCAAGCCAAAAATTAGGCTTCCAAACTGCCATCCGCTGGACTGCAATCAACATTCTTTGTTCAATTGTGTAAGCTTATTAATATGAATCATCCTGCAGCGAAGCGCGGGCTTATTCCCAATAGTAATAACTTAAAACCAAAACTGAAATGCTTCTGATGGGTGTCGAACCCAAGACATAAAATTGGCATTTCAAACTTCCATCCGCTGGACTACAATCAAAATTCTTTGTTCAATTGTGTACGCTTATTAATATGAATCACGCAAACAATTTGCTTGCCACTTAACCAACAAAACCCTAAACCCTAAACCCTAGACCCTGAAACCTGAACCCTGAACCCTGAACCTGAGCCCTGAACCCTAAACCCTAAACCCTAGACCCTGAACCTTGAACTCTAAACCCTAAACTCTGAACCCTAAACCCTAATAAAATCATGTTTGCCTTTTTACCTCTAGAGTGAACTTCTTGTTGTTATCCAACTCCACCAAGCAAACGACCCCTTAGTAATGACTAATTAGGATGAAATGAGTTGTTTGCTAGCTCGAGCCAGAATTTTGATCGAAATTATGAGCCCAAACTCAATAAATGAGTTGTGTCGTGTTTGGATCGTATTAGCTCGTTCATAAAAGAACCGAGAATGAGTTCGGCTTGGCTCATTAAAATGGACCATGTTTCTTTGGAGTGACATGATAATACACCATCAACTTGTCAATTTTCCGGTTTATTAATTTCTGTTTACTTTTCACTTGACTTCAATAGCCAAAAGTAACCGGCAAAACGACCCTTAGTAATGACTAATTAGCGTGAATCTTAGAGCCATTTTGTAATAGTTTTCATTCTCTCCTTTCCCATTTTAATTTCTAATCATATGAAAAAGGAAAAACAAATTTGAAAAGTGCAGGAGGGAACATTTGGAGCCTCTTTTTTCATTTTTCCGTAAAATTTCCCTCTCTCAACGATTTTAGTTTTCCACCCTATGAAAAAAATAAAAATATTGCCAACCCAACTTTACCTTTCTGACTTCCTTCTCTTCATTTCGTTCTTTCACCTTGCTTGTTCGTCAACCCGCCCGAGTGGAACCAAACCCTTCCCACAATCGTCACTTCGTTCCTTCTCCTTCTCATAATCATATATTGTAATCTCAGCCAAAGGTCGGGTTGTCGATTTTAGTTTTGGGTTCTCTTCCCATCGACGGCGGCGCTGCTGCATGCGAGTCCTGATGGAGGTATGTTCTAAATTCTCTGTCCTTTCTCTCATTTGTGTTGGTCTATCACTGATTTGGAGTTTTGACAGAATAGCCTTTGTACCAACGCGGAGTGAAGTTCTCGGGTCCTCAATTGTTCATCGATGAGGATTGTAATCAGATCCAATGAATCAAGCGGTCCATTCAATTTTTTTCGTCTCTGCTCTTGATTTGATTGTAGGCTCGATAATTTTTGTTTCTGACCTCAATTAATTTCCATTGGCAAGCTGTTCGGATTGTAATCAAAGCGTTCAGAGTGGTTTGAGACCTGTGGCTGTGGTTGTTGCTCGGTTTTGCTCTGTGCTCGGTTTTTGACCTCAGGTTCGTTCTTCTGCTTAGTGCTTAGTGTTTAGTTCCAAGCTAGATATTTTTCAATACAGAGTGTTTTTCAACTAGAACACAAAAATCTGGACCAGCAAAAGTAGAGGCATACATTGTTGATTGGAAAAGAAGTTTAATGAACCTAAAACATGAACAACCAGGACCAGAAAGTATGAAAATACCCAACCAAACATCATAACGTCCTCCAATCAAAGAACCTAACTCGTCCATAGAGTATCAAACAAATGGCCAGATTCGAAATGTGTCTCCGGTTATTAGAATCCATGCCAATCTTTTCAACTAGCCTTCTTGCTGCTCCTCAGGCCTTCCCTTCTAGTACATGGCTTCTTCTGCAACATTGAATATATAAAGTTTAGTTCCAACGAAAATAATTGTTTCCCAAAAGTATTCTAGACATGCACAATGAACTTCTAATATTACAGTTGGTGGATCAGGGATGTCGGTTGTATCAACATCCTCTTCAGTATCCTCCTCTGATAACTCTGGACAAGTTCTGGCATTATGAGTATCCTTCCCACATTTACTGCAATGTTTTGGTTTTCTGCCAATGTGTGGTGCTTGCTGGTCAGCTCCGTTGTTGGCGACGTTTTCACTATTTGGTTCTTCATTAGTTTCAGTATCAGTAGGTTCTGGTATTGTAGGCCTCACATAATCAGGAGGCTTCTTACAAGTGCTTTTTTATGACCCAATACGCCACATCTGCTACACATTCGTTGCTCCCCTTTCTTCCTTTTGTTTTCTTGTCCACCCGAACCTTTGTATTTCACAGGATGTGGATCCAAAAGTTTCTCTTTTGCCTTTGGTCTATTGATATCTGGGATCTCAGTATCACCTTCGTTCATCATGTCTAGCGATTCACATATGGATGCAATTCCTGTACGAGCAAGGTTGAAGCTTTCGCTTGATTTTGCCCCTTTTAACCATAACTGGGAGCTGCTTTGTTGAAGAAGCCCATATCTGAAAACCACATTCAATATTATCCTGTTAAAACGTCACGAAAAAGTGAAAGCTTATGTTCTAAAACGGGTCAACGCCCTCTGGTACCACCTTAGTATTTAATAAACACATCTGAACTGCTTTCTTAAACACAGTAACACACAATTTCCAGCTTTATACAGTAACTACAAACCTGAATGTGAATAGTCTAGCCTCGTCCATATTGTGTGGTTGTTGTAAGCTATCAAGTGTCTTCGGCTTCTTTGACCACCTTAACTTTACCAACCGTTCTGGAAGTTCCAGCATACCCTCTTCTTTCAGTAGATGAACCATATGAGCGCATGGTATTCCCATATAGTGGTAATAGTTACAACTACACTCCATAGCGAAGGGCTCAATTGTGTATGTGACCTGAAAAACCTTTTGTTTACCTGACATTGTCACCCTGTAAATGCGTTGGTTTTCCGATATCTCTGAATCCATCCTTACACAAGCTCCCGACTTTTCAACCTCATCTCTGAATTTGAAAAAGGCTTCTTTTGTAAATAATTTAGACGCACTCTTCTGAAGTGAGACTAATATATTAGACGTTATTGTCCGTTCACGATGGATGGACTCAAAATCAGCTTGTTGCTCCATCTCCCTCATATCCCTAGCCCAACGATCAAAATGAATAAAAAACTCAAGTAGATTATGATTGTTTTCGATATACTTGGTAAGCTGAGAGTTGATTCCTTCACATCTAGACGTTGTTGACAAGCCTGCAAAGAACTTTGAGCGCAAGTATGTATACCCCCATTCAGTTCTTTGGTCAAATAGATGTGAAACCCAATTGTTATGCTGCTGTGAGCACTCCTCGACCATTGTTTTCCACTTCTCTTCAAATACTGAAGGTTCCCAATCAGCTGACACGAAATGTTTCCATTGTGGCAAGAAGTTAGGATTGTCCCTCACTTTTTTGGCAATAGTTTTGTCTATGTGCCAAGCACATAAACGATGTGTCGCATCGGGGAATACTTGCTGAATTGCATTGCGCATGGCTTTATCTCCATATGTAACAACAGTTTTAGGATCTACACCGCCCAACCTTCTCCTCAAGGCATCTAGAACCCATACATAGTTTTCTTCTTTCTCATTTGCCAAAAATGAACATCCAAATATGCAACTGTTGAAGTGGTGGTTCACACCTAAAAAATAAACAGGTTATTAAAATTACTTCACTAATAAGACAAGAATTACACTGTACCCATAACGCATGGAAGTGATATTGCATTAAGTTTCAATGAATAAATTCTTTATACTTTATAGGAATGAAAATATAAGTTACTATGAACCGAAAATAAAAGAATTAGTACCTGAAAAAATGACTAGAGGCATATTGTAGACGTTCTTTTTGTAAGTCGCATCGAAAGCCAATAATTCTCCAAAGCATGCATAATCAGCCACTGAAATACTATCTGCCCAGAACAAGTTAACAAGCCTGTCTTCATCGTCTTTTTTTAGCTCAATTACGAACTGTTCATCCGCACTTAGTTTCGCCTGTAGGTAAGCTAGTGCTGTCGCAGCATCACCATCACTAATCTGTTCCTTCCGATCTTTGTCCACGTAATTATACGCATCTTTCCTCGTGAACCCCATCTTGCTATAGCCTCCTGCCTCTGCAACCGCTACTGAAACAATCTGTGATGTTTTCATTCCTGCTGCTCTCCGGAAATTGATTGCTGCTTTAACTGCATCACTCAACTGTCGATTCCCTTTCATGTAGTGTCGGTATATTTTTGGAACCGTTACGTGAGAGTGCACGTTATGAAAGGTATCCACAAACCACTTCCCATCTGACTTGTCTAGTCGTACACGAATCCTAGCTTTGCAGTCAAATCTCGTCTCTCCTTTTGGTTCCCTCTTTCGTTCACCCTTTCGGTCTCGCTTTGTTCCTTGACCAGAACATACAAACCGACGCCATATCATGACCTTGTCTTTATCTCGACCAATATCTTCTTTCCTGACGTCAAAGCCGGTGACCAGCCCATAGTTCCTCCAAAAATCATAGGCTTCTTCAGTGTTAGCGAATCTTAGCTTTTCGATATCTTCTTGCTGTAGAAGTAAGAGATCGGCAAGATCATCATCTTCTACCTCTGAACTTTGGTGAACGTTGTGAATAGTTGAACCGTTACTGTTGTTAATATCTTCATTGTTTTCCACTTCGACGATTTCATCGTCTTCCATGATCGTCGCGCTTGTGATTGTCCAAGCCAACTAACCCTAACTAGCCAAAGTAGTACTAAGGAACTAGCCTCTCCGCTGGCGCTTCACTATGAAAAACCTAACGGATGTTGTATATAAGCTGTGAAATTAAATCCTTCTTTTTAACAGATCAATTTGGGTCAAAACATCCATGGGCTGGACTGAATTCGTTTGGCCTATTTAAATAAAACTAGTGGGCCTAAATAACCTCCTTGGTTCGCATAACCAAGCCTGCCGCGGGAAGCCTAGATCACTCTTAATTTATTGGTTGAAAATGGGCCAAACGTGAATTCATAAACTGGCGGAGCCACAACCAACCAAGGAGGTTAAATTGGCATCGTCTTCTTCCCTTCTTCCATCTGCTTTCGTGGTCATGTCGTTTCGAACCTTAAAACCCTAAAATGAAGCCCCTAATCGGTTTAATGAGGTGGATAAATATAGAAGTTCACACGTAACTAGTTAATTCCTTATTAAGTTCATTTAATGAGGTGGATAAATATAGAAGTTCCCACACATAAAAAAACTCTAATTGATATCTCACGGGTTTTCCTAATAGACGAGGTTAAACACCCCTCTGGCGCATCTATTAATATGGCCAAACATCTTGCCCAAAACTCATTCAACTAAAAGTAGCGCAGAGGCCCTTTGGTAAACATTGTGTCTGTAACATTATGGGGAAGGAAGTGTAAGTTATGCAATCCGCTAATGTGTTTTCTTTAACTGTTTAGTCAGCTATTTCGTTGTATTTGTTCTTATATTCCACTCTCTCGTTGCTTTTTTGTACAATTATATTAGGGAGAAGAACAAGATGACGAGCGGCCAGTCTACTGTACGCCTAACGCGTCCTCTAGCCAAGTCTATGGTTCGTCCAGGAGCTTTAACAGTAGGTTATTTATACAAAACTTATTCTGACTTGATTGTTCATTATTGTAGGAATTGGAGAACTATGTATCTCCTGCAAAGAAAACAAGAATGCAAGACGTCATCCCCCCACCTACACCCGACTCGAAGGTGATTGTTCTTGATGCTGAACCAGGGCTGGAACATTATGAGCTAGGTGTGCAAAACAAACCCCTCACGCCTCCACAAAAATTGTCAATGAAGGTATGTAATCCTAGTGATGTACATATGCTTCCTTTTCGCCCACTATTTTCGTTGTTTTCCTTCGTTCCTTTCTCCGCCACTTGTAATCCTAGTGAAAACCTCTTCTTATTTCCTCTATTTGTTCGTTCTCCATGATTGAAGGGTACCACAAGGTTTGAGCTCCCTACAGCCGTCAACTACAGTGACGAAGAAGTGAGTTTTGCTCACTATATATTTGCAAAAGACCTTCCTCCTGATGAAGCTTTGGTCAAAACAATGATGAAATCATACACCAGGCAGACATTATGGAGCTTATGCCCCGAGTCAAGCGTTGATGCTGATGTAAGTACTTCTGCGAAAAGCCCCTAGTTGACCTGAACGTGCTTAACGATTTTTAATCATTGGATTTTATTTCTATTGTGTTTTAGGTAATTACAGCGTTAGCATGCCACTTGACCTTGGACGAAGTTAAAAGCGATACTGGTCGTGGAAGAAGAGTGTGCTTTCTGCCTACGGAATTGCAGGTAAGTGTTGCTTTTGCTTTGTAATTCTAATTCAGTTTACACAGGGTTGGTTGTTTATTAAGTAAGATTAGTGTTCAATGATTTAACTTCATTTTCCTACCAGGATATGGTCGTTAATTATGGCATGACATCTGCAAAGGCATTAGAGTTATATGATACAAAATTCCTATCAAAAGCTCGTAACTGTAGAAAGGTTATGACTTCTCCACAATTCTTCCTTCTCATTTCTGCTTATTTAGTAGCGGTTTTCACAACATATGTGCGCGTGAATTATGCCTGCCCTTCTGCTTAATTTCTTGAATGAATTATGTCGGAAAACTAATTAGTTAATTGGATTGTTTTCTCGTACCTGTGAAGGTTTGTCTTCCCATGAAAGATATGATGAATGATGAAGGCATCCACTGGTATTTAGCTATAATTTTGATGGACCAGAAACAAGTACACATTCTGGATTCATGCCCATCAAAAGAGCGCCAGACAATCCGTAGGAATGCAGTTAACACAATGGTATAGTTAAAATTTGTGCCATTGAATACATACTTCAATACACGTGTTTGTAATTCAATTATGTGGCATTATATTTTCCAACAAAATTTTGTAATTCATAGGTTACTTTTTGAACGTTGTAGATTGAATTTCTGAACGACTTGTTCGATGCCTTACACAAGGAAGTTCAATCAACATGTGCACCACCACAGATTAAGGAGTTTTCTTTGACCACTCCTGAAGTTCCTACACAACGACACAAGTAAGAATGTATATTTGGTCATAATTTCACTAGACAAATAAAATATTTGTGTCTTACGTAATGCATCTTTCTAAACAGGAATGATAGTGGGATCTGGGTTTGTGTGTGGATGATGGGATCAACTTGGGATGATGACTATTATATTTGGGTAAGAAATCACCTACTACCTAGGCCCATTTATTTCTACGAGCACATTAAAAAAATTATGTCAGCTATTGTATTAATACGTTATATTTTCTGTCCTTACAGCCATGCAATCATTTGAGAAGAATGCAGGTGGCATTGTACCTAGTCAAAGAGCCTACCAATTACATAAGACACAAGGTGCTCAAGAAAGCAAATCAGAATGCGCCTAGGTTTGAAGCTCAGACACTTGAGTACAAAATAGCTTCCCAAGAGAGGAAAGCAGGTTCCCAGAAGAGGCTAATTCAGGAAAGCAGCTTGCCACAAGAGGCGAATTCAGGGCTCAAGGATATCTAGTCGCATAGTGTGTTCTGCTAAAACATTTTAGCATTTAGTTTTGTTTCTTCCTTTCCAACGAATGCCCTCTTTATGGTAAAGATTTAAGGATATCTAGTCGCATAGTGTGTTCTGCTAAAACATTTTAGCATTTAGTTTTGTTTCTTCCTTTCCAACAAATGCCCTCTTTATGGTAACGATTTAAGGACACGTTTATTATTCAGCCGAATAAACACAAGTACACAGCCAGAGGCTAGTTTGCCAAACAGAAATGGAACCGCTACAGTAATCTCACATTGCAGACAGATAGCCAAAATAGCAGCAACAGAAACAGCCACCTCTGAGATTCGCATAAAAACTAATAGAGATAAACTGGCCAAATTACTTGCCTCGGGAAACTTATTCCCATCACGTCTTCACGAAGTAACCCATCGAAATTTGCTCGAGGATCGTCCAACAACCAGCCCAATCAAGTGGACCCTTAAACCATTTTTCAATAAAGATGGAAGAACCCGAAACATGATTAAAAGCATCACTAGTGAAGAATGTGGCTAAAATGAAAGAGGTCACATATCGTCCATTCAAATAATATTTGTCTGAGTTCAACCAAACTTGAGTTGCTCCCCCTATAAATGTAATCACCCTCTTGTTTCTTCATATCTTCTTCAGACAACTTATCAACTGTGCTAAACATGAAACTATCAAGATCGACTTCCTTGTTCCTCGGATCCATTCTGACCTGGAAAAAGAAAACCACCAAACAAGCTCATCAACAGATCATGTCAAAGACTACTGAAAGAATGGACCAAAAACACACATGATCCTGGAAAGGGACATCTTAAGCACCTAATTCCGATACACATTAACTCGGTTTATCATCAATGCATAAAACCGTCACCACAATTCGTCAAAACCCTTACCTTGTCAAAGTTAACCACGAAGATAGAAGCAGGATTGGGCCTGTCGGGGTCTCTGTTTAGTTTGAACCCCACGGTTTCAGTGTAAAAAAATGTAGGAATAGAATTTTTGAAATACAGACTCCACAGCTGTAGCCTCCGCTTCAAACAACGAGACCTCTCTTCCCAAATCAGTCTACAATACACCTCATCCATATCAGAGATCCATCCAAAATCACAGCATTGTAGTTCGAAAATCAATTTCTGCAATTTCAATTCAAAATCCCTTTCTTACCTCCCTAGCAGATCCTGAAGGAACCATGGCCTCTTTCATTGCCTTCTCCAGTGCAATCATCTCCGCCTGCCCAGCTGTTTACACAAGTGAATTACTCATACAAGCAACAATTAGTTTTCATTCAAAGGGATGGGGGTGCTTATGCTTGCACAGCTTGACGCCGAGATTACCTGCGATATTCGGCCAGTTTAGGGTTCAAACAATCGATTGGGAGGAATCATAGGACAGGTGTGAAATATAACAGTCGAGAACGGGAAAACGAAGAAGAATAAGAGGAGGAAACAGAGTGGTTCAATTATCGCTGCCATTCTCTGAGACGGCTGGGATGATTTACAGGAGTAGGGAGGAAGAACAGGGTTATTCCCAATTCGAACAGAAAAATGGAGAAGAGAGAAGGTCCAAGGTCGGGATTTGGAGGAGAGGGGTAGGGCAAGGGTGGGGCAAGGGTAGGTGTCCTTTCTCTTAGGGTGGTTGGGTTTTGGGTCAATTCAATAACTAAACAGAACCAACCCGATTTGGTTTACAATGGACTAAAATGAAAGAAAAACTAATTCTATAAGTTGATCTGTAATTTTATTTAATATAAATTCCGAAAAAACAAATCATTTAATAAAATTTAATCTCAGCCGTCGAGATCACACGTACGGTCAAGATCACCCAAGGTACGCCATACCCCGGAATTTACCCGGGGTACGATAGAAGCCACCATACATATATATATATATGTAATTTTTTAGGATCTAATAACTAAATTAACCATTAGTTACAACAATAATTTGTTTTAGAAAAATTCACTCAATTTGTCTGCTTGTTTTCTATGCTTCCACATTTCTTACAACTTCAACACTAAATGATCGTTATTTTACAACACTTAGTAAAATGTTGACACATTTAAGTTGTGTTTGAGTTGAACTTTTATTTAAAAATGGGAGTTAAACTTGGTTAATTTGGGTTGCGAGTCAGTTTGGAATGGAAAATGAGATGGAGGTTTGGGTGGGAACTTTGGAATGGAAAATTTATGGGCTGGTGAATATGAGACAACAATTATACTAAACTTGATAAGTCATCTTTAACGGTTCGTTGTTTAGGGTATAAAGTATATGGTTAGGGTATAGGGTATAAGATATAGATGGTTTACACTCTGTTTGGGAAGAGGGGTAAATGGGAGGAGGGTGCAAATGTGAGGGGTAAACACAGTTTCCAACACATTTGCACCTGTTTGGTTAATTTGGAACAGTAGGGGGGTGCAAAACGAGAGTGCAAATTTACTGTTTCGGCTTACCCCCCGAATTGGGGTGCAAAGGAAGGAAGGAAGAGAGGGGGAGGGGGGAATTATGGAATTTTGTTTTTCTAATTGTGTTATATATAATTATATAATAATTAATATTATCAATTTCTTCTTTTTATAAATATCATTAATGTAAACATTATTCGGGGTTGACCATTTGACTCTGGAAACAAGTTTATAAATGTTCGTCAAGTCAAATCTAGATCTCTTGGTTGAATCGAATTTGCATTGAAAATTATATATACAAGGTGTTTGTGGAAAAGATAGAGAGAAATTGTTTGGTTAACTCATTTTATTTGACTAAATAGTTAAAACTTACAAATTCGAACGTGTTTGACTAAGTTTGACAATTTAAGATTAAACTAGACACGAAAACCCTATATAGGATGACCAGTTAGGAGTTGAGCTTCGAGTTTTGAGATCGCTCGATCAATGATTATTACAATTGTTATAATTAATTATTATTTGAGCATTATTATATAATAACTATTTTTAGTAAAGTATATTTATTATTATATAGTAATATTTATTTTATTATTTTATGATAATATTTATAATTTTAAAATCTATTTTAAAATAATATAATTACTTACTTTGCACTTTATTTGCACCCCCCTACTTTTTCATCCAAACAACAATTTACCCCTCCACTTACACCCCCCAGCAATTTGCACCCCCCAGCAATTTGCCCCTCAACTTGCACCCTCCTGCAATTTGCACCCCCCTTGTTGCCAAACAGAGCGTTAGGGTGTATATGGTTAGAGTATAAGGTATTGATGGTTTTGACGGGTCTAAGTTTTTTATTAACATATGTTCACTTGAAGTCATTTGAAGTCTTTAACGACAGGAGATTCCTTTTTAATTTATGCTTATGGTACGTGGTTAGGGTACAAGGTATATGGTGCAGAGTATAAGATATATGGTTAGGCTATAGCAAATATTACTTTTTATCTATATTTTGAAAATCAAAGTATGAATTTCATTTTAAATTAACTATACTACCAAAATCACAACTCATAAGGATATATGGTTAGGTATAGTGCATGTGATTAGTGTATAATGTATTGATGCTTTAGGGTATACGATCAACAACATATAACTTAATATTGTCGATTGAGGGTAAGACTAAGTGTATACGATATATATGTTATTAGGGTAATTCAAACAATTTTACAAATAACTCGTTTGGCAACAGTTTACTGACTTTATTTGGGAAGTGAGTTATTTCCAAATTACTCCTTTTACCACTCTACTTTTGCCAAATATCACATGCCAAATACCATATTTGCATGGTTATACTAAACGAGATACTTTAACCCAATTACTATTGAAATGATACTAAAATACCAAATAAACAATTAATGGTGTCTTTTGGTTGCAAATGTTGATATCACCATTATTGTTAGCTAGTGTACTTTACCAATTACGATTAATTACATAACAAGTTTGCAAGTTGTAACACCCCGACAATTGATTTTAAGTTCGACCATTATAAATTAACGATTGGTTTGACGATTACTTACGAAATATTGCAACCGAGATTAAGAATAACCTAATAATATTAATATTGTTGAATATTATTATTATTATTATTATTAAAAGGGAAAGTTTCACCACCCGTTACACACACCATCCCACCTCTCTCCCACCCTCTTCACCCTCCATTTTTCCGTTCTGAATGGCTAAACCTCGCCCTAATTAATTTAATCGCCCTAACTTAAATCTGCAAAATTACTTAATTAACCTTAAGGAACTGAATACAAAATTAACAAAAACAAACAGCCCCTATGGGCCCTATCTCCTTCCTCGCATCAATACAACTCTCAGCCAGCTTCCCGGACAACTATTTCTCCTCGCCGCCGTCGTTTCTGGCAAATTAATCATAGATTTTATGCTCGCATCCCTTGATTTTCCTCAGGTAAGCATACGCCAGCTTGGCCGCTTGCCGTCACTCGCTCGGATCGGAGAACCCTACCTCTCTACCTTCTTGCCGCCGTCGCCTCGTCCAGCCTCGGATGACTCGCTTGCTTACTCTCGGTCTCCGGCGATAGTACTCTCCCGTGCCGACGGTGGCAATGACAACAGAGCAGATCTCGTTCTCTGCGGGAGCCAATTCACCAGATTAACGCCGTTATCTCCCCATTTCAAAATGTGTGCCCTCTTTTGCGTTCTCTTCCTCCTTTTCATTTTCAATTCAATTCGGTATCAGGCTATGCTCGGGGGGAATACAATTAAAAGCATTAGGGTGATAATTAGCAACCCCTTAGTAGCAGCAAGAAGAGAGAAAAAAAGAGGAAGGAAGAAGAAAGAAAAGAAGAAGTTGTGCCCGAGCCCTGGCGATGACCAGTAGCCGCAGCGGTGGCAAGGTAGCAGCGACCAACACCAAACCGCCGTCGTCATCATCCCCCACGCGACAAGCAGCGCCAGCGTCACCATCTTCTCCCTTCCCGCGCCCAGAACGAGTTCTAGCCACCATTCAGCTTCCTCGCCCGCACGGCAAGCAGCGGGCCTCTCGCGCAGATGTCAGAGCCAGGACTAGGAGCGGCTGGCGACGGGAGGCAGCAGTGGGCAGTGGCCGCCATCCTTCCCTCGCATGACCAAGCACCGACGGTCTCTCACCGATCAGCGACTACCGATGACGAACCCGGCATTGTTGACTTCAACCATATTTCAAAACGTGGACACGTTTGCGTAGAGCACGGTCCCAGGACTATCGACGTTTTGACCTAATCGAATTCGGACGTAAACGAGGGAGAAACGAGCATCGAAAGTTGGAGTGAAAATCTTTTAAGTTTAGGTATCATTCTTGGCAATTAAAAAAGGGTGTGGATTACGCCTGTAACTTTCCAAGGAGAAAAATGGTCAACTCGTTGACTTTACCTGGTACTTTGAAACCTGACAGAATGTTTGTTTTGGTCGTAACTCGGTGATTCGACGTCCAAATGAGGAACTGTCGGCGCCTATGGAATCGTGGCAACTGAGGAGAATTTTTTGGGAATGAGTCATGGAATTTTTAGAGAGGAATCAGAGTCTTCTTTTCGAGGTGAGGGCATTTTAGTAATTTTTGGCAATTTTTTTGAAATGCTATTTTTCTTAGATTTTGAATGCTGTAGATCACGGATTCAGTCTAAAGCTATTCCTTAGCGATGATTAAGTGTATTAAACACCGATGCATGCGGAATATTGCGGGGACATTTTTGTTAGATTACAAAGGGATATAATCACAAATTTCGGGCGATTTTTTGGAAAGACAATTTTCCTTGAATTTTGTAGGCTATGGATCATAGATTTGGTCTTAGAGTACTCTTCACCAATGATGAAGTCTACTAATCGCTGATTTGAGCAGAATTTTTGTAGAATTTTTCCGAAGGGCATTGTAGTAAATTTTGTGGGGTTTTTTTGATAGGCCATTTTTTGAGATTTTGAAGGCTGCAGATCACGGATTCAGTCTAAGGCTATTTTTAGCGATGATTAAGTCTACTAAACACAGATGCGGACTAAATATTGTCAAAGCCATTTTTGTCAGACTACAAAGGAGTACCATCACAAATTTCGGGCCATTTTTTGGAAAGGCAATTTTCCTTGGATTTTCTATGCTACGGATTACAGATTCGCCCTAAGGTACTTTCCACCAATGATGAAGTCTACTAATCACCGATTTGGGAAGAAATTTGGTATAATTTTGTTGGATTGCATTTTCGTAATTTTTTGCAACTTTTTCGAAATGCCATTTTTCTTAGATTTTGGAGGCTGCAGATCACGGATTTAGGTTGAGGCTATTCTTTATCGATGATCAAGTCTATTAAACACCGATTCATGTGAAATATTATCGGGACCATTTTTGTCAGATGCCAAAGGGGTATCATCACATATTTAATACGATTTTTTGGAAAGGCAATTTTCCTTGGATTTTGAGGGCTACGGGACACAAATTCCGCCGCCTTAGGGTACTCTTCACCAATGATGCAGTCTACTACTCGCCAATTTGAGTAGAGTTTTGGTAGATAATTTTCTTAATTTTTGCGTGATTTTTTCGAAATGTCATTTTCTTTAGATCTCGAATGCTGTAGATCAGGGATTCAGCGTGAGGCTATTCATGAGCAATGATTAAGTCTATTAAACATCGATTCGGGAGGAATATTGTCGCGGCCATTTTTGTCAGATTCCAATGGTGTAGGTAATGCAGTTAAAAGCGCGATTCTATCTAGAAGCGGAAAATGGGTAAAATCGTAAAACGTAGAATCAAAGCGTAAAATCGTAAGTTTTTGACGCAACCTCTAAAATAGATTAAGTACAACATATAGTATGTAAAATGTGAGTATGTAGATTTTAGATAAGTGGATAACTACATTAAATTCATAATTAAAATGTAATATCTAACACAAACTAATTTGCGTTGACTCAAAAGTAGAGAAAACTCATAGCATCTTAATAATAAGCTCATAAACGTAGATCGTAACCCGTAAACGAGCTTGAGAATCTAAATTCTCGTAAGCTGGTTTGAGTTTACATAATTACATACGATCAATTACCCATAAACTTTCATCGTAACCCAGGAAAGAGCCACAGGTGAAGATTAAGGGAGAAAACTAATAGAAGGTCAGCGACTGTTGAGAATACCATTAGGTGTCTTTTGAACCTAATGTGAAGCCCCTATTTCGACAATAGTTGTAGAAAGAGTGATGAATCATGTTTTCCTTTTTTTATTTTTTGCTGATAAGTCTCCAAAATTACATCATTTTTGGCCAATTAGCACATTTTAATGAGATGATCAAAATCGTATAAAAACGCTTCAGAATCGCGATTTTATCAATTTTACCAATGTTTTTACCAGTTTTTGTGACTAAGCGATTTTAGGTAGAAACTGAAACGTTTTGGTGGCCTGGATACGTAAAAACGTAAGTTCTTACGTTTTAATGCGCGATTTTGACTGCACTCGTAGGTACCATCATAGATTTCAGGCAATTTTTTGAAAAGACAATTTTCTATGGATTTTGTAGGCTCCGGATCACCGATTTGGTTTTAGGGTACTCTTCACCAATGATGAAGTCTACTAATTGCCAATTTGGGTGAAATTTTGGTAGAATTTTCCCTGAGGGCATTTTAGTAAATTTTAGGGGATTTTTTTGATAGGCCATTTTTCTTAAATTTTGAAGGTTGCAGATCATTGATTAACCCCGAGGCTATTCTTTAGTGAAGATTAAGTCTATTAAACACCAATTTGGGTGAAATATTGTCGGGGACATTTTTTTAGATTCCAAAGGGGTACCATCACGGATTTCGTGCGATTTTTTGAAAATGCAATTTTCTTTGGATTTTGAAGGCTATGGATCACAGATTCTACCTCACGGTACTCTCCACCAATGATAAATTCTACTACTCGCCGATTTGGGCGAAATTTTGGTAGAATTTTTCTGGGAGTTATTTTCATTATTTTTGGTTGATTGTTTCGAAAAGTCATTTTCCTTGGATTTTAGATCACGGATTCAGCGTCAGGCTATTCTTTAGCGATGATTAAGTCTATTAAACATTGATTCAGGCAGAATATTGCCAAGGCCATTTTTGTCAGATTCCAAAGGGGTACCATAACAAATTTCGGGCGATTTTTTGTAAAGGCAATTATCCTTGGATTTTGAAGGCTACGGATCACAGATTCGGCCTTAGGGTATTCTCCGCCAATGATGAAGTCTACTGATCGCCGATTTGGTCGAAATTTTGGTAAAATATTTTCGGAGGCCATTTTCAGGTGATTTTTTCGAAAGACCATTTTCTTTAGATTTTGAAGTTTGCATATATACATATTCAGCCTGAGGTTATTCTTTAGCGATTATTAAGCCTAATAAACACCGATTCAAGCGGAATATTGTCGGGGCCATTTTTGTCAGATTCCAATGGGGTACCAAAACAGATTTCATACAATTTTTAGGAAATGCCACTTTTCTTGGATTTTGAAGGCTACGGACCATAGATTCGGCCTTAGGGTACTCTCCGCCAATGAAGAATTTTACTGATCGCCGATTTGGGCGGAATTTTTGTAGAATTTTTCTGGGGGGGGCATTTTCATATTTTCTGGGCGATTTTTTCGAAAGGCCATTTTCCTTAGATTTTGAAGGCTGCAGATCACAGATTCAGTTTGAGGTTATTCTTTAGCGATGATTAAGTCTATTAAACACCGATTCGGACGGAATATTATCGGGGCCATTTTTGTCAGATTCCAAAGAGTACCATCACAGATTTCAGGTGATTTTTTGGAAAGGCCATATTTTTTTTCGTGAATAAGTTTCCTTTCCATTAACTCAAACGAAACAGTGAGACCAATTAGCCTCACCAAAACTGATTACAACGAGGGGCATATCATATCCCAGTATGGAACTACACGTGAAACAGAACAAACAACCCAAAGCAAAACCCACCCTCCCACTATACTACCATGGACTACTCTCTATAATGCAACAAACGGAAGACCCGCCTGCTGGCAATCATGCATCAGCACAGGAAATCGCTAATTAAAAATAGTAAATCATTTTTCCAAAGACCTGCAACTACATCAGCTTTTCGTGGACTTTCCCAGTGACTCCTTCGACATCGCTCATGCCAGATGAAGGTGATCAAAGAAGTCCAAAGCAAACAATATAGCCTACCCATAGATGTGTGTTTCCTCGCAATCGTACACGCCTCTAAGAGTCTGGAGTCCCACGTGCTACTTCTTAAACCCTGATCAATGCCTCTCATCATCCTCTGCGAGAAACTACATTCAAAAAATAAATGGTCCCTCGTCTTACTACTCTGTCCACACAGAACACATCCATCATCACTCGCTCTCCCCCACTTGACCAGCTTAACATTAGTAACCATAGCATTCATGACCATGATCCAAGCTATTACACTCCAACGTGGTACAGAGAAGTTACCCCATATTAGATGATGTCAGACCTTATTGCTTCCATGAGGACGAAGTGTATCATATACATGACTAACAGAATACAAAGGCATTTTTTGCCCATTCCACAGGCCTACAGTCCCCTGCAAACCCATGTATGAGTGAACATTAACCCTTAACTTGAGGATACGCCTTCATGCCCATGAACTTGAAGCATTAATCTTCATAGTCCATAGATCCCCACTTTTGCAGTGGTAGGCCAACATCCAGGCAACCCAAAGATTTAAATGAGGTTGAATGACTAGGATTCACTTAGTCATGTGACTAAGGGACCCCCTTAGTCACTTGTTCTTACCCGAATCATAATTAGATGCAGAAGCTCCAACCGGTGACATAGTTAAATTTTATTTTTTACTTTATTTAGCATGAAATGAAGATAATTAAATATTAAAAAAGGAAGCTGGATCCACCAATAACAAACTAATATATGACTGAATAGAGTTTCTGCATCCAACCAAGATTGGAACTAAGAATTGTCCTCTTTTGCCTGTATTTCACTCTGCCATGCCCTTATCACCTATTACATTTCTCCTAGCGGTTACTACAAATTGGCAAGTTTGCGTGAAAATTCAAAATTGACCTTTTCATGTTATAGTTCATAATTATCCTTAGTCATTATTCATTTCATCTTTTCATATTATTTTCTTACAATTATTCATAGTAAATTAGGAATTAGAGTATTCATCACATTTTTTGTTTGAATCTTATATTTAATAATCATTCAAAATAATGCCTTAACTTTTTTGTTGGGGACCGTCATAGTTTGGAAGTATTAAAACTGAAAAGTACGTCCAATCTTTTGTAATCTGAATGGCTAAACCTCGCCCTAGTTTTACTATCGCCATAACTAATTAAAGGTATAAATTACTTAAACAACCTTAAAAAACCAAATAAAATTTAACGAAACAAACATGCCCTTATCTCCTTCGTCGAACCAAACATCTCAGGAAATACAGGTCCTCTTCGACGAGGCAGAGCCGGAACAGAATCGCATCGTCGTCCAAAGAATCTCCGCCGCCAAGCCATCTCTGCCATCGGTAACTACAACTGCGAAGTTCTCTCCGGGCACGATCTAATCCCGATCCCGGACCACCGGAAGCACCTCCTAGCCTTCCTCCACGGCGGCGGCGGAACCCACTTTGCCGCCCGATTCACCGCAACCAAACTGGATAAAAAACCTCGCAATATAAAATCCTAATCAGCTAGCATAAGAGGGTAAATCTAATCAGCCGGGCGCTGTA
Organism: Linum tenue; assembly: GCA_946122785.1. NCBI lineage: Eukaryota > Viridiplantae > Streptophyta > Magnoliopsida > Malpighiales > Linaceae > Linum > Linum tenue. Next base: position 65,763,318 of record CAMGYJ010000009.1, on the reverse strand, counting down.
GAGAAAAGATGTGACGATCGCTCTCCAGCAATTTCTATAGGCGTTGTCTCCTCCTTGGTTCGTCTCGCAGCATCGATTAAGAAAAACCCTCTTATAGTAGTCTTTCTTCCTTGTTTTTTAATTACGTAACTTCAACTGTACTTGCAACGGGCATTTAGTTTTTGTTCATTTTCTTAACAAGCTAAGGCATTTTGCTGGGTGAGGCGTGAGGATGGAGGGGAGTGGTAGTTCGCCATTCTTCCGGACGGGAAGAGGATTAAAGGAGGTGTTTATTAAAATAAAAGGATAAAAATGTAATTCGAATTTTTAAGTTAGGGCGATTATATTAAAATCTAGGGCGACGATTAGCAACTCTCGATTGACCATATCGTAAAGAGCACCGATCATCAAACCATATTCATTCTAACGATCCTAAAATTTCGATATACTTATAATCTTATATTCATGGTTGTCCCCAAAATTACCGATGTATTATCCCTTGTTTTTTCATCACAACGATTTATTTTATTTCCTTAGACAAAAAACATACCTAGTTTGATATTCCGTTGGACCGATTCATATTTCCTTATATCAATGTAGCATTTAATTTTTTCTTTTGTAACCGGGGAAAAACATTTAAAACAATAAACTTATATAGATATGGCAAATACGGGCGCCACTTGGCAATATTAGGGCATACATGCTTTTTTTCACAATCTTTTTTATAATTTCCTTCCCCAAAAAAACACACAGGAAAACCAATATACCCCCCCCCCCCCCCAATCTCGTATCCCGAGGCAGAGCATATAACGCACACAGACAGACAAACAAACAAACAGAGACACCACCGCGTGCCAAAATGAAGAGCCGCCCTACAAATATTCTCCCCGCCGTTCCGTTCCTTCTACTCCTCTTCCTCTCTCCCCCTTCTCCGGCCACCGGCGCCGCCGCTGATGCCTCCGTGTACCAATCATTCCTCCGCTGCCTGGAAACCAACACCGCCCCAGAAGACAAGATCTCCGACCTTGTTTACTCCCCCACGAACCGGACCTTCAATTCGGTCCTCCAGGCCTACATCCGTAACTCCCGCCTCAACACTTCCTCCACCCCCAAACCCTCAATCATCATAACCCCGACCAAAATCCCCCACATCCAGGCCGCCGTCCTCTGCACCAAGGCCGCCGGCTACCAGCTCAAGACCCGCAGCGGCGGCCACGACTACGAGGGCCTCTCCTACGTCTCCGACTCCCCCTTCTTCATCCTCGACATGTTCAATTTCCGCTCCATCGAAATCGACGCCGCCGCCAAATCAGGCTGGGTCCAGGCCGGCGCCACCCTGGGGGAACTCTACTACCGGATCTGGCAGAAGAGCAACGTCCTGGGTTTCCCCGCCGGGATCTGCCCCACGGTCGGAGTCGGCGGGCACTTGAGCGGCGCCGGGTACGGGAACCTCCTGAGGAAGTACGGCCTCTCGACCGACAACGTCGTCGACGCCCAAATCGTCGATGTGAATGGAAAACTTCTCGACAGGGCTTCGATGGGGGAGGATCTGTTCTGGGCGATTCGCGGCGGTGGCGGAGCCAGTTTCGGCGTTATCATCGCGTACAAGATTGTGCTCGTCCCCGTCCCCGAAACGGTTACCGTTTTCAGGGTAGAGAAGTATTTGGAGCAAAACGCGACCGACATGGCTTATCAATGGCAGCTCGTGGCTCCCAAGACAACGAAAGACCTGTTCATGAGGATGCTCCTGCAGCCGGTGAGTTCGAAGACGAAGAAAGGGGAGACCACGGTTAGAGCGTCGGTTTTGGCAGAGTATTTGGGGAATGCCGACAGCCTCGTGGCGTTGCTGGGTAAGGAATTCCCTGAATTGGGGTTGAAGAAAGAAGATTGCTTGGAAATGAGCTGGATTCAGTCTGTTCTATGGTGGGGATTGGACAACGAGACGAACCCAGCAGTGCTGCTGAGCAGGCAGCCGGAATCGGTCAATTTTGGCAAGAGGAAGTCGGACTACGTTCAGAACCCCATCCCGAAAGCTAGCTTGGAATGGATTTGGAAGAAGATGATCGAGTCGGGTAAGACAGGGTTCGTGTTCAATCCGTACGGTGGAGCGATGGACGAGGTACCAGCGACGGAGACGCCGTTTCCTCACCGTGCAGGGAATCTTTACAAGATTCAGTACTCGATTTCGTGGAAGGAGGCCGGGGTTGAGGCGGAGAAGAAGTATTTGGGACAGATTCGGAGGATCTACAGCTACATGACACCCTTCGTTTCGAAGAATCCGAGGAGCGCGTATCTGAACTACAGGGATTTGGACATCGGTATCGTCCAGCCTGCAAGTAAGAACAGCTTCGACGAAGGGAAGGTGTACGGCGGGAAGTATTTCAATGGAAATTTCGAGAGGCTGGTGAAGGTGAAGACTGCGGTCGATCCCCACAATTTTTTTTGGAACGAACAGAGCATCCCTGTGCTTCCAAGTAAGGCATAGAATCAAAATCATTGAAGGGTCCTTTTGTGTATTGCAATGAGTGTAGTCATAGTGGAATTGGTTACACAGGCAGAATGATAGTGAAAAAGGGAAATATTACAGCGCGATCATATTGATATTTGTTTGATAGTAATAAACTGTTGAAGTAAAATTCTTATTGAGAATGGACCATTCTATGTTGTGATGGATTACTGTATGGCTTTAGGTGTTGAAATTTGGAAGCAAGCATTAGAGATGTGGCTGTGAGTTCGTGACGTGAAAGTTGAAACTATGGCAAACCAAGGCACATGGTGGTGGGGCGCCAATATTCCAGTTGAAAATGTTGAATTCAGTTGGGTTGGGTTTTTATTAGTCTCCTTCCCCACTACCGACCTTTCTCATCAGCTGGTGGGTTAGGGACGCCCTAGCTCCATGTCGACGTCGTTGGATATGTGCATATGTAATTGTTAGATTGCCGTCGTGTACATCTTATTGCTATGTAATGTGGAATGCGCACGACATAACCCTTTTCTCGGACTTGATTGTTTAGTGTTTGACCTACAGTACTATTCCATTATGTCATAGTCACCTACTATTCCGCCGCGTCTGTTATCGGCCTCTTTCGAAATTCAAAGCCGCAATTGATGTTTGTTGGGATGTGTCGACTCTTCCAACTCCAAGGCATGCCGTGGATTGTCTTTGAGTCTCTGTTTTTTTAGTTCTTCCTCTCCTAAAAGGGATGCACGCGATGTGTTTGATAGAAGTCCTCAATGAGACTCTTGTGTTTCTTTATTGCAGGAAACAGCTCGTGGGGACGCCGGGGTTCGGTGGTGGAGGCGTCGCTGCTCGTCACGGATCTAATAGTGGCGCTCCTCGTTGGCTTTGTCCTTTCCCCTACCCTCGTGATTGGAGAATGAAGACCACTGTTTTGCACTTGGGTATCTTTTTGCGAATCCCGCTATTCCACTTCTGGAGCCACAAGCGGGGTGCTAGTCTAGTAATCTAAACGTGATCTTTTTTCCCCAAAGTTTTCTTAGTGGGATCCGTCTGTCGCACTCGTACATATCACATGAATAGGCTAATCCAACTAGGACTAAATTAACTACGTACGCAGTCTCCCCCCACCTCCATAAGAATGACAGAATGGCCGTGTCGTGTTCGTTGGGGTGATTGATGATGGAGACTACTTGTGTGACTTTTATAATCAACCTCATATGAAAGATTGTGGGAAGTTACCTCTCTAATCTTCATTGGGTGCGAATTCAGTGCTGAAAATTTCTTGAACGAAAATGTAATATTTGAACGACGAAAACAAGGTTGTCAAACTGGTCTAAACCAATAAGATCGAGTTTGAATAACTTTGACCGAAGTATGTAAGAAATCCCATTTATGTCAATCACCATCACCAACCTTATTTTAATACTCATTTAATTTCCACCAAAGAGGACATAAGGTGATAGCATCCTTAGTACTATAATCGTAATAATACTTTACGCTAAGTGCAACAGGATAAAGCCAACCAAAAAAGTTACGAAATAATAATAATGCTACCACTCTCGATCCCTCAATTGGTATTCACCTAGTTGCGGTACCCTTATCCCTTCTCTTCTCTACCATTGATTGGAAACCATATGTCGCATCTTTCAATTATCGCCTTCCCTTACTCCTTTGAAAAATCGAGAGCGTACATCATGAAAAGAAATACATCTCTAATTGTCTCTGTAGTTAATTCGAAGGAAAACAAAGTCACCTCTTTATGTAGCGATCAGATATTCTCGGTGTCAATATTTGTTCTCGCCACAAACTCCGACAAAGACTTTTCAAGTTATCCCCGACGTTGATAACATTTGAAAATTAGCGTTTTTTACTCTCTTTTTTTTTAGTGAAGCGAAGCAAAGCAAAGCGAATGTTGGATAAGGCCGAAGTGGATTCTGTCATTGAACAAGATTGAATATGGATTAAGGAAGCCCAGAGATCCATGACGGCCCAAGCATGCTCCATGACTGGAGTGTCATGGCCCACTGAAGATGGAAGAACCCAACCTCAAAGATACAAGCATCAAGGCCCATTACACAACAGTACCAAGATAACCCGAGATGTTCGAAAACAGTAGAGCTAGAGCCTATATACCTCTCTTCCAACCAAGATACCAAATAAGAACTTTTTGAAACGGTGGAGGATGATGGTCAAAGTCCAAGTATGACGTGATTTACATATGTGAAACGGTGGAAGATGTTAGATGTAGGCCATAATTTGATTACTACCGATCATGAAGCACTATAGCTTTTGATGATTTGGTTTTGGATTTGATAAATCATTGTTTAGAAGGATTTAAGTGAATTGAGATTGTGTATTGATAACATCTTCAATGTGATCAACTGATCATGCACTATGTAAAGTCGTATTGCTCAGTAAAGCATCCAAAAGATAGCAATTACTCATAAATTATTGAATTTAATCTGCAAGACGAATTTTGTTAGGGCGATGAGGTAATAGAGATGATAAAATTACTTCTTCCAACTCTTTTCTCCTTTGTGAAATTCCAAATCTTGTCACTCTAATTGTTATTTCACCTTTAAAATTTTCCATGTATTCTTAATTAAGTTGTCTCCAAAACTCAAGGTATATTTAAAATCACTTGAAAATCCAAACTATGATATATGGAAATACCTGGTGTAGAGACCCGCCATTTATCTGATGATTATTGTATGTAAAGTAATTTATAACGAAAATGATGCATATACACATACATGTCAAGTAAATCTGCGATATCTAATTTTTGTCATGTAAATCCTCTTTTTTGGTATAAACGTTGAAGAGAATTTTCAAAGTAGGCAAATATATTGATTCTTATATATTACTGTTGGAAAATATGATAAATATTCTTTTATTTGATGCTATAGATATTTTTTGCCATACTCAAATTATATTCAATTTCTAATTCAGTATGCTTTTCCTCCATTATAAATATGTTACAAAAAACATCAAACAAAGACAGAAATATCATAATTCTCTCTAAACGGCCCCTCATATATACAATCTTCAATCCTTATCCCAATTCTCCTTTTCTTTCTAGATTCCTGAAGTGGTGATGAACAATAACAAAAGCAATATCTCGGTCGTTAGTAAAGCAAATGGGAGGCAAAACTTCAAGAGGAAAAAAATTGAGAAGAAGTAGATATCAAGATCACCTTCTCCAAATGCAAGCCATGTATATAAGAAAGTAAGTGAGCTTGTCACCCTCATGTCATGTGTAATGAGGTAAAGTTTTTGGCTTTCTTTCATGCAGGAAAATCATTCGCCTTCAATATTCATCCTTTCAAAGACCTTGCACATAAGTACTTGGGCCAACAATAGGAGTCTTAACCACCTTCTGTTCAAGAAATGCTTAGACAAGCTAACACCCAAGAGCTAAACCTAAATCTTAATGATCACCTCCTCGAGTTGATAAAGGAGGGAAAAAACATGAATAAATAATATTGATGGAAACGATCAAGAGAAAATCACTAAATAATTGACAGAACGAGAGGTAAATGAGCTTATAGGTTCCGAAACTTTCTATTCTCCATCCTTTCTAGGAGTTCCAAGTAGGAAGTTTCACGACCTGCAAGCTCATTCACTCCATTTCCTCCAAATTCCGATTCTACCAATTATTTATTGGCTTGCCTCAACACCATTTCTTCTTGCTTTTCCTCCTCCATAAACCTGAGCAGCTCATTAAGAGTTGGTAGCTCATAGATCTTTGCTTGTCTGAGCATTTTTCCTATCATAAGGTGTTTGAGGCTCCTGTTTGTTAGTGGAAAAAATCCCACTGTACACACGTTCTTAAAAAAAAATTCCCAAAATACATAAGTTATAAAAAAATTTCCCAAAGTACACATGTTTGTCATTCACAGTTTTTGACAAACGCAGTGAAGGGGATCACCGCGTTTGACAAAGACGGTGAATATTTCACCGTTTATAAGAAAAACGGTGACGTATTCACCGCGTTCATCTAAAACGGTGATGTACTCACCGCGTTTGAATAGAACGGTGAATACATCACCATTTTAGTTAAAAACGGTGAATACATTCACCGTTGTAGGGTAACGCGGTGATCTTTTCCCACGTTTCCCACCCCTGGTAGGTCAAAATTAGGTCACAACTAGCTATTATTCACCGTTTGAGACAAATGCGGTGATGGTGTTCACCGTTTTAGACAAAAACGGTGAATAGTTGGCAGATTTGGTTATAAATACCACACCACCAGCAGTTGTAAAAACATAACCACTCCCCTTTCTTCAAATTTCAGCAACCAAAATCGATCATAATACACAGAACAGGAATTTTTCGGTATGTTGAGACTTTTCGTATTATAGTCTAATTATGTTTTTAGTAGTTATAGTATGATTTAATTTTCGTATTATGTTGTTGTTAGTTAGTTGAATTTATGTTCGTTAGTTATGAGATGGATAATATTAGTTGTACAATATGATTTTGGTTAATTTTACTGTCTTTAAGCTAATAGATACTTATTGTAAATTGTAGATATGGGTAAATTCAAGAAGTTTCATCTTACTATTCGGTGGAATGGAAGGGTGACAAACTCTGACATAGGCATTGATTATGAGGAGGGCGAATCCACTATGCTGAAAATTGAGTCCCGATTCAATTTTCAAGAACTCTGTGATATTTGTGCAGACAGGGTTTGTACGAGCGGACAGACGAGACTTGGCAAAATTACTTACCAGTATCCAGACATGAGTGCTGGCGGGGTCGTGTTCCAAGAAGTTGTCATAAACGATGATGACGCGGTTACGATGATGTTATAGTTCCTAACCGATAACCAAGTCCGGCTTGCAGAGGTGTATGTTGAGACCGAGGCGGTCGGTGAATCTCATTCTCACCAGTATTCTTATGATGATGGTTTTGCAGGAGGGTACGGATGGGGTGGTAGTTCGAGCAACTACGAAGGCGGTGGTTATACAGGAGGTTACGGAGAGGGTGGTGGTTCAATCAACTACGGTGGAGGTAGTAGTGCAGGATGGGTGCCATCGGAAGGGATCAACCGAATTAATTCTGGCCACCCTTCACCGCGTCTCTCAGAAACGGTGAAGTCACCGCTTGCATTAAAGGCAGTGAATGACGCGGATCGAGCCGACGTGGCCAAGCGTGAGGCGTCGGATCTGGGAAGAAAACCACGATCCGCGCCTCACCGCATCCAATGGCCACGGTGAACGCGCCAGCGACGCGGATCGCTGACGTGGACCAACGCGGGGTATTCACCGTGTTTAACACGGTGAATACCCCGCGTTGGTCCACGTCAGCGATCCGCGTCGCTTCATCATGGATCATTAAAACGGTTTCAATTCACCGTTTTTTATTAAAACGGTGATGCATTCATCGTGTCTGTTTAAAACGGTGATGCCTTCACCATTTTACAATAAGACGGTGAATACGTCACCATTTTTTTTTAAAACGGTGAAATATTCACCGTCTTTGTCAAACGCGGTGATATACTTCACCGCGTTTGTCAAAAACGGTGATGCTCAAACATGTGTACTTTTGGAAAAAAATTTATAACTTATGTATTTTGGAAATTTTTTTTAATAACTAGTGTACTTTGGGATTTTTTCCTTTGTTAGCTCATGTACCGATGTGCAAGGTCTTCAAAGGAATGATGGTTAAAGGTGAAAAGTTTGTTTGCATGAGATAAAACCAAAAATTTTATCTCACTATTCGTTTGGGCGACAACCTCGTTTGCTTTCTTATATATACCTGACCCTGCGCTTTGAGAAGTTGATCATCATGTCTGCTTCTTTCACAATCTTTTACCTCTCATTTATTATTTTGATGATAGAGTTTTTTTGTCATCGAACTATTTCTCAGAGTAGGGGTGGTAATCGGTCGGTAACCGGTTAACCGGTTACCGGTATACCGTTCATGACATGGGAGCAATCGATTACCGATACCGGTTAACTGGTTACCGAACACCCGGTTAACAGTTACATATCGGTTATACCGACTACCATGAGACCCCCCCCCCCTCCTCTCTTTCTCATTCCCACAACCATACTCTATCTCTCTCCCCAACCCTCCCCTGACCTTCTCTCTCTCGTTCACCTCTCCCCAACTCTTCTCAGACCTCCTCTTTCTCGATTTCCTCTCATCTCCCCAACCCTACTCCAATCGCCGCTCATCGCTGCCGTCACCGTCCTCTCTCGATCCAAATCCATATCTCCGGTCGACACGATAGTTCCGTCGCTGTCTCGAGCGTCCCCAGCCAGACTGGTGCCCTTTTTCGAGTCCCGAATCAGCAGCGGCGGCGGCGAGGAGAAAGAGGAGATGAGTGAGGCGACAACCATCCCGCCGCCATCTCGTCGTAGACAATGATCGTAAAATCTTAGGATTTTACTTAGGGATTCCGATCCTGATTTTACTATAAAATCGATGGACCTTAAAATCGTTCAAAATCGGGATTAAAATCGTTAAAATCGTAAAATCGTACCAAAATCGGGATTTTGATCCTATGTGAACAAAATAGCGAGCTTGAGCCAATTCAAAAGAAGCAGAATTGTTTCGGTGGAAAGGGCAATGACGGCAATCTTCTCATATATTTTTCCTATTAAAAGAATATTTAAAAAGATGAAAAAAAAAAATTAGGGTTCGGTCAACCCCTTTCCCTTCTCCTTGTTTAACTCATCGGTAAAACAATTGTCAGAATATTGTTAGTGCGTAAGAATTAACATCATTATTAACAAATTATTTTATTAATGAATATATTTGTACCAAACCAATGACATTAATTATTTTATTGGATTTCAGTTATTCTTAGTTTTATATCATGCTTAGTAGACGATGTCGGAATACTACTTTGAGTTAAACTACCTAGACACAACATGAAAAACAAGATCCAAACCCCATGAGCTCTATCCCTTCCTCATAAATGATTTTGAGTTACACATTACATAACAATTAAAATGATGATTTTGGAACATTAATCTTGAAAATTATCATTTTAAATGTTATAAGTCTTTGTGTTATTAATTATTTACCTTATTAATATTATCATATTTTAATTTCTATATGGTACTTAAAATCCTACGATTCTACGATTTGATTTTATGATTCCGATTTTACCCCAGTTTTCAATTTTAGGTAAAATCCCGATTTTAACTGCTTTGATCGTAGAACCTCCTCTGTAGAACGATCTGTGTTCGAGTTGTCCTTCTCCAGTCCATGTGCTCATATATGGAAAGATCGAACCTCGTCTTCAGCTCTTCGACAACGAATCGACGGTGGCGCATCCCTTGGGTCGAATGGAGGCAAAGCGGTGGAGAGGCAGCCGGGGTCGGAGAGGCAAGGCGAGGTCGCGGAGAGGTGGAGGCGGAGGCCGCGTCGGCGTCGGTGTTGGACATGGAAAAGGGTTGGGGATCGAAGGAAGTCGAGCGAAGGGAGGTTGTCGCACAGGGAGAAGGGTGGCTCGATCGATCGATTTGTTTAGGGTTTCTATCTCTCCACTCCATCCCTAGACGCCGGTATCGGTATACCGAGAAACCGTCAGTATATACCGGCAGAGGAGCCGGTATACCGAAATCCTTCGAGGCGCTACCGACTACTGATACATCTCGGTCTGTCGGTAATCGGTTAAACCGGTAACCGGGAAACCGATTGTCAATCCTATCTCAGAGTATCCATAAGAGCGTGGTGTATACAGTAGGTAAGTGTTTAATCCGAAATTATCATATTTGTTTGGCTATGGGGTGATTTCATTTCATGGTACTTATTTGGGCTCCTTTGGGAGTAAAACCAACATCAATGGTGTTATGGGATTATATTATTCTAAAAATTTAGAAAAGCACTGTTGTATGGAGGGAAAAGCTTATGTCCTATAGTGCTTAATTGATTCTTATTAAAAGTGTTTGTTTCAATTTTCCTATATATCATACTAGGATCTTTGCCCGAACCGTTGGTTGGATTTGATTATTCGATTAGACATCAATTTAAATCATGAGTAATTTTTTAATCTTCGATAATCTAAAAAGATTAAAAAGTGAAACCTATATAATCTCGTTGGATAAGTTTTACATTTGCTGTACGTAGTAGTGGATGCAATATAGTGAGACAAATTACTAAAAAGTTATCCTTTGTAAGCAAGCCCATACATAAGAAAAAACAACTCCCTAAAAGTTCAATAACCTAAATGAAAATGTATGGCTGAGAAATAACAACATAGCGTATTTATTTTTAGATTTTTTCGAAAGGGAAATGTGATGTCATTATTAAGTTAGCATGATGATTGCTCAAAACCGCATAACCTGCACAATATTGTTGTTTCCCTTTTTTTTAGAAGGTGGGGTGCTAAAAGGGCACCCTGCCTGACACGTTAAATTAATCGAGATTGGGCAATGCCCATAATATCATACAAGACCCAATACGACAGGCCCGGATCACACATGCTAAATCTATGAATACCTATGCTCAGCTTATGGCCGCGATTCGCGAGGAAGTCAGCCGCTTTATTACATTCTTGGTAGACGTGGGAAAGTTTCACTTCCCAGTTTTGATTAAGAAGTTTCCTGAACTGGAGGATGAGCTTATGATACCTCTGATCCTCCAGGTTGGTGGCGGCGAGTAGCTGGAGGGCGGCTATGGAGTCCATCCCAACCATGTCTTTCCTGTAACCCATATCCCAGGCGAGTTTCAACCCTTCAATGACACCCTTTATCTCTGTGCGGGTGATCGTACAAGCTCCGAGGTTCCCTTTTTTACGAGAGAAGGATTGAGAATTTGACCATGTAGATATCACTATTGATTGATTGAGTTAATGACCTTTTCATCTTTAAAGTTGTGTAAATGTGTTGAAACCAATTATTTAAAGAAGACAAATTTCTTTATTGTTTGATAGAAAAAAGTATTATTGTGAAAGATTGAACTGATGCTCATCGAGTTTATTGATTGTTAAGGTATTATTCCTTGCTTTTGCTTTTGATGTTGAGCTCAACTCTAAACCTGCATAGTTAAGTAGTAGTGATGAGATAACCCTTCACTTGAGACCCACAACACCCTTGTGAATGAGTTGGATGGGTTTTCATTTCTTTTGAGTAACTGCTTCTTTTATCAAATGAGTTAGAAGTTCAATACAAAGGGTAAACATATAGGGTGATAGGGGACATCCCGGTCGTAGGCCTCGTGCAGGTTAAAAATGTGTCATGTGAGATCAAGTGTACGAATTCTTGCAGTATAATAATATTATTATTATAGATATTGCGATCAGGCACAAAGCTCGTATAGGTGGGTTGAATGAGTTTGGCCATTAGAGGTATTAGCCAGTTATATAACACCTTGCACTTTCCAATCGGGTGAAAATCAGCTGTCAAGGTCGGGTTTTGCTTCTTTGGGATGAGGGTGAGAATGGTCGCATTCACAGTAGCAATGGTCTCCGGGCCCCTGAAACACTTAACAATAAAATGTGAGAAAGAAGCACATATGACCTACCGTATACTAGCATCAGAAAGAAGAGAGGATGGTAGCCGTATTAAGTTGAAGCAAAAGATCCTCGCTTGAGAGGTCATTGTGAAACAGAGTAAAGCAACAAACCTTACTATATCAATGGTGATGCGGGGCCCGCGTCGAGAGGTGGCTATTTGGTGGAGACCGGCCCTGACATGATGGATCACAGTGAACTCTAATGGTTTACTTTTGCAACTGTGAAGGTTCACTACTGCATTAGGCGCTCTTAGAGACAAACATGATCGCTTATTAGAGACCTACTTAATGAACCTAGGAAAATGCACAATCACTATTCACTTACGCAGAGCTGCGTGGTGCACTTCAAAATGCTCCAGCTTGCTTGGGACACATGGTACCAAAGGTGGAGCTTCAACTTGACTCCACAACAACTGTGCATCTTCTTTCTCCTGCTGCTTCAGTCGACCACCAACACGTGAGCACTGTGCTTGCTTTTCAAGAGCTTCAGGCTAGAGACTGGAAACATGAGTTGTCCACATCTTTCGCGAGGCCAATTTCTTGACAGATGGTCTCGCGCACAAAGACCATGATTTAGATCGTGGAACGTTTTTTTTTTTATTGTTTCACATTGAGTTTTGTATCACTCTATCAACGGTTTAGTTCTTTCGGTTAATGGTGAAGAGGTACCCATTTCATAAAAAACAATCTAATTAATCAAAAGTCTTCCTGATTTTGGATCCGCTTAAATTACACCTTTATTGTTTGCACTTTCATATAAGGATTTAATAAGAGGGGGAATGGATCAGGTTAGTAACCTTATGGTGAGTAACCATGAGTAACCCGTCCACATCAGCATGACATCAGCATCATCTCTCTCATGGAAAGCCTTTAATTTTTCCCTTTTTAATCTTTGACGGACGATTTCTCCCTCATTTTAAGTCGAAATTTAATTTTTTTGCACAGTTAGATCAGATTAATTGTGCTCTTCAAAATGATATCCACTTTAATATATTTTTCGAACAAAAAAAATTGAGCCATTTTTTACCAGCCTATACCATATGGTATTGACTGGTATTGAAATAAAAGCATACCTATGTTTTAAAAAACGTACCATGGTGGTATGAACAAACCAATACTGTAAGATGGTTGAATACAAGATAGTAGAAGTATATTAATTGTAATTTACGACTTTTAACATTGTATACCACACAATACCACCTCGTACCAGGGTGGTATTGTATGGTATTGTGTGGTATTTTTTGGTCCTGTAATTTGTTCACCCAGAAATTTGTAGATCCAATAGATCATGATGAACTCGTCCCTTCTGTGCAAATGTTTTCAAAAACGAATTAAAAACGAAGAAGATACCATACAATACCACCCTGGTACGGGGTGGTATTGTATGGTATTGTGTGGTATTTTTTGGTCCTGTAATTTGTTCACCCAGAAATTTGTAGATCCAGTAGATCATGATGAACTCATCCCTGCTGTGCAAACGTTTTCAAAAACGAATTAAAAACGAAGAAGATACCATATGGTATGCAGTTGGTACCGAGAGACCAGAATTTTTTTTTCCTAAAAAAATATTGAAAATTGATATCATTTTGTAGAGCACGGTGAACTCGTTCCATCTGTGCAAAAAAAATTAAAATCCGAGTTAAAACGAAAAAGATATGAGTCAATTAAGAAAGTCAGTGAAAATAAAAATAGTCTTTAATTCTTCATCCTTAGATATGGATTTTCTAAATGAAGGGTCCAGATTTGGTTATTGATGGTTATGCACCCTATCTTGAGCCAATAAAAGGGGGAGTTTGATTTGAGGCCATGCTTATCCACCTTCCCCATTTGGCATCAGGCTTCTATCAAGGTATATTAGAAAAAGACCTGGAAATTATATTCTGCTCGTTCATTTTTAAAAGGTTAGTTCTCCACTTCGCCTACTTTGTTCTGTTGTTTTCTTGTGACCTCAAATTAAAGTATCTATCTAGCCTGCACAGCCGGCAATGATCAATTTCCTACCCAAAACAACCAATTTGTAATCTTCTTTCTACAAACAAAACAGCTAAATCGAAGTGGATATCTAGGGAACTCCGATGTACCTGCGGTGTCGTTTGACAGCCACCTTTTTTCTACAACCCCATTTCTCAATCCCATCGATGGCCATGCTGATTCCTGTCAGCATTTGGCTATAGGATGCATATGCTTTGTTCTATACCTAATCCAAAAGATGGTATTAAGTCTTCAGCTAGATATGAATGAATTTCTTACTCTGTTTCTGTAGGCCAAAACAGAGCAAAAATGACTAATAAGTCATCCTGTTTATTATAGATATTGCGATCAGGCACAAAGCTCGTATAGGTGGGTTGAATGAGTTTGGCCATTAGAGGTATTAGCCAGTTATATAACACCTTGCACTTTCCAATCGGGTGCAAATCAGCTGTCAAGGTCGGGTTTTGCTTCTTTGGGATGAGGGTGAGAATGGTCGCATTCACAGTAGCAATGGTCTCCGCCCCTGAAACACTTAACAATAAAATGTGAGAAAGAAGCACTATGACCTACTGGATACTAGCATCAGAAAGAAGAGAGGATGGTAGCCGTATTAAGTTGAAGCAAAAGATCCTCGCTTGAGAGGTCATTGTGAAACAGAGTAAAGCAACAAACATTGTGAAACAGAGTAAAGCAACAAACCTTACTATATCAATGGTGACGTGGGGCCCGCGTCGAGAGGTGGCTATTTGGTGGAGACCGGCCCTGACATGATGGATCACAGTGAACTCTAATGGTTTACTTTTGCAACTGTGAAGGTTCACTACTGCATTAGGCGCTCTTAGAGACAAACATGATCGCTTATTAGAGACCTACTTAATGAACCTAGGAAAATGCACAATCACTATTCACTTACGCAGAGCTGCGTGGTGCACTTCAAAATGCTCCAGCTTGCTTGGGACACATGGTACCAAAGGTGGAGCTTCAACTTGACTCCACAACAACTGTGCATCTTCTTTCTCCTGCTGCTTCAGTCGACCACCAACACGTGAGCACTGTGCTTGCTTTTCAAGAGCTTCAGGCTAGAAATTGGAAACATGAGTTGTCCACATCTTTCGCGAGGCCAATTTCTTGACAGATGGTCTCGCGCACAAAGACCATGATTTAGATCGTGGAACGTTTTTTTTTTTTTTTTATTGTTTCACATTGAGTTTTGTATCACTCTATCAACGGTTTAGTTCTTTCGGTTAATGGTGAAGAGGTACCCATTTCATAAAAAACAATCTAATTAATCAAAAGTCTTCCTGATTTTGGATTCCGCTTAAATTACACCTTTATTGTTTGCACTTTCATATAGGGATTTAATAAGAGGGGGGAGTTTGATTTGAGGCTATGCTTATCCACCTTCCCCATTTGGCATCAGGCTTCTATCAAGGTATATTAGAAAAAGACCTGGAAATTATATTCTGCTCGTTCATTTTTAAAAGGTTAGTTCTCCACTTCTCCTACTTTGTTCTGTTGTTTTCTTGTGACCTCAAATTAAAGTATCTATCTAGCCTGCACAGCCGGCAATGGTCAATTTCCTACCCAAAATAACCAATTTGTAATCTTCTTTCTACAAACAAAACAGCTAAATCGAAGTGGATATCTAGGGAACTCCGATGTACCTGCGGTGTCGTTTGACAGCCACCTTTTTTCTACAACCCCATTTCTCAATCCCATCGATGGCCATGCTGATTCCTGTCAGCTTTTGGCTATAGGATGCATATGCTTTGTTCTATACCTAATCCAAAAGATGGTATTAAGTCTTCAGCTAGATATGAATGAATTTCTTACTCTGTTTCTGTAGGCCAAAACAGAGCAAAAATGACTAATAAGTCATCCTGTTTAGTTTCGGCAATCTTCTCTGTTCTCCTAGTTCAGCTTCTCTTCTCTCCCTCCAGTTCATTGCAGCCACTCGCCTTTGACGATTCATCAGTCTACGAGACATTTCTTCAGTGCCTTGAATCTTACTTAAGCCCACATGACCAAATCTCAAACCTCGTCTTCACCTCAACCAATTCCTCCTACACCTCAGTCTTACAAGCCTACAAGCGGAACGCCAGGTTCAATTCTGACCTCAAACCTCTAATCATCGTCACGCCTACAAGCATCCCCCACGTCCAGTACGCCGTGCTCTGCACAAGAAGGATCGGTTACCGGCTGAGAATCCGCAGCGGCGGCCATGATTTCGAGGGGCTTTCCTACGTCTCCGATTCACCATTCTTCCTCATCGACATGTCCAATCTGCGTTCGATTGAGGTCAATATCGAGACGAATTCGGCCTGGGTTCAGTCTGGTGCTATTCTAGGCGAAGTCTACTACGCAATCTGGGAAAAGAGTAAAGTTCACGGCTTTCCCGCCGGCGTATGCCCCACGGTGGCAGTCGGCGGTCACTTCAGCGGCGGTGGGTACGGCAACATGATGAGGAAGTTCGGGTTGTCGGTGGACCACATCGTTGATGCTCAGATCGTCGATGCGAACGGAGACCTTCTCGATCGGAAATCCATGGGGGAAGGCCTCTTCTGGGCGATCCGCGGTGGCGGCGGAGCCAGTTTTGGCATCGTCATTTCTTATAAGATCGAGCTTGTCGAGGTCCCAGAAACCGTCACCGTTTTCCAGGTGGAGAGCAATCCCGATGAGGGTTTGGCGGATTTTGTCTACCGGTGGCAGGTTGTTGCTCCGACCACTAGCAATGATCTGTTCATGAGGCTGCACTTCTCTCACCCTATAACAACGCAATTGGAACAGGGGAGCAATGGTACTGCCTCCTTTCAGGTGTCCATTCAGGCACTGTACCTGGGGAAAGCTGATGATGTGGTTTCCTTATTGAGCAAGGATTTCCCTGAACTGGGTCTGAAGAGGCAGGATTGTACGGAAATGAGCTGGATTGAGTCGGTGTTGTGGTATGCAAGTCTGAACTATCGGAGTTCTCCAAAGGTACTGCTCGATAGGAAAGTGGTTCGATCCCCCAACGACACGAATTCGGCCAAGAGGAAATCGGATTTCGTGGTGAATCCGGTGAGCAGAGAAGGGTTAGGCGACATTTTGAAGCGGGTGGCTGGGCAATTGCAATTCAGCATGGCGTTTAGTCCACACGGTGGAGAAATGAGCGAGATTCCGGCTTCGAGCAGTCCATTTCCACATCGAGCTGGGAACTTGTACAAGATCGAGTACGTGGGGAACTGGAACGAAGCAGGGGAGAAGGCTGAGAGAGCTGTGATGACCCAGTTGAGAAGGATGTACAGTTTTATGGCTCCGTTGGTGTCGAAGAACCCCAGAAGAGCGTATTTGAACTACAGGGATCTTGATATTGGGAAGATGAGTCATGGCAAAGGATACCGTAGCTATGAAGAAGGGAAAGTGTATGGGATGAAGTACTTCCATGGGAATTTTGATAGATTGGTGAAGGTGAAAACTGAAGTTGACCCTGCTAACTTCTTTAGGGATGAGCAGAGCATTCCAACTCTTCCCATGAAGCTTTGATGTTGAATTGTACGATTTCTGTTTCTAAGAAGCATCTTGGTAGTGTGCATTTGCTTTGTGAGAAGATGGTGACATAGACTAGTTGAATTCATTTCAATGATTCTGTAAGTTGCTACGGTAGCATATTACTGTGGCTCGTGTGTTGCCGACCGGGCAATGTTGGAATTTGCAATCATTGTCCAATCTTCTTGTCATCCACAAGAAAGAATCAAAGAAAATGAAAGATATTTGCTTGTTTAATCAAGAAAAGATAAAACCTTGAAATACATAAGTGTTTGTAACGTTGCTAAGCAATAAGCAATTGGGATGTGAACGATAATGATATAGGAAATAGTCCAATTCATTTTTTTTTTCTTCTTAATGGTGGCACATGAGTTGAACAAATGATAGAAACTTGACAAATGACCAATACTCGACAATGAAGAAATTATATTTCTTGAGGTGAAGTAGATGCCTCTCCCCTAGATGGATGTTGGTAGGGTTGGCATATTGGTTTTCAGTTAGCGGTTAACCGCCGGTTATAACCGGTAATCTATGATTAACGACTAAACGAAAATTGATTTGTCGTTATGTCTGTCGATTGATGGAAGGAGAATGGTATGCTTCGGTTATCGAGTAACCGACGACGATTAACCATGGTTAACTGAAGCTAACCGAAAATGGGAAAAGATTGAGTGGTTTATAGGGAAGTTAATTAATAAATAGTTATTGACGAGAAACTCTAATTGGAAAGTTAATTGGGAATGCTTCAATTAGTTGATTTTTAATTAATTAGTTTCCCGAATAAGTTAATTAATGAGTTACGTTAACCACCCTAATTGATTTTTAATTAATGAGTTATCCTAACCAGCCCTAATTAATTTTTAATTAATGAATTATGTGAACTACCCCTAATAATCCTCCGCAATTAATTAATTTTTAATTAATTAGTTTTCAAAACCCAACCACCCTCCACTAGGGATGGCAATGGGTCGGTTTGTGGCGGTTTTTTGTCAAACCCGAACCCAAATCCATGGGTTTATCTGTCAAAAAAACCTGGAGTAAAATCTGTTGGTTTTGAAAAACTCAAACCCAACCCAACCCGTTGGGTATCCTCGGGTTCATGGGTACCCGAGGATTTTTGTAGTAAAAAATTACAATAACAAGTTTCTTTCAAAATAAAATTTTAACATCAATTTTATCATACAAATTATTCGTACAAAAACACCAATCTAGAGCATACAAGCAAACCACAAATGATCAATACAAATTGTTCAAAATTAAAGATATCAACATGATTAATTGAAAGCTTTTTCCTCCTTATCAACTAAACTTCTTCACTCTCCACTCCACAATATCAACTTTATTCTAAACAATTAGAAAGAACAAATACAAGTCTCCACAAACATAAAGAATATTAGTTATTTAAGGAAGATATATTATTTAGAATATTAAATATACCGAGAAAGTAATTATATGTGTGTGGGCGGATACCCATGGGGCGGGTATACCTAAACCCAAACCCAACCCGATGAACAGTGTAGCGGGTTTAAACCCGAACCCGGCCCAAATCCTGTCAATAAGGGTTGGGTCGGGTGGGTACCCGTGGGTTCGGGTTTTGTTGTCATCCCTACCCTCCACCAAACTTTCGGTTCCGGACCTTCCGGCTTCCCCTCGTCGACCCGCTCCGACGGCCCCATCTCCCCTCCCCTACGACGCGACACCGCCTTCCTCTTCATCTTCTTCTCAGAGAGTTACGAGCTAGAGCCAGAGACAGCGAGCCAGTGCCGTCTCCCCTCGCTGATCTCGCTCTGACCTTGCCATCTCCACGCAACGCCTTTCTCCGTCGAGCCAGAGACTGTCAGACAGAGAAGAGGCAACGCCGCTCTTCCGGTGACCACCCCCCCCCCCCCCCCGACATTTCGGTTGCACAGGCCAAAACCTGGAAACCGAGCGGTCGGTTGGTCGATTAACTATGCCTCTAATTCGGTCGGTTGGCGGAGGGTTCTGGTAGTGGTTCGGCTAACCAATAACCGAGTTTTCAGTTTTCAGTTAAACTGAAATCTACGGGTCTCCACCCTTAGATGTTAGTGTTCCACAACACCACCTTTAAATAGTAACGTTATGTTTGGCAACAGGGAGATACAAATTTGAGGGGGTGCAAATTGAGGGGTAAGTTGTAGGGGACACATTGAGGAGGATGTAAATTAATTTCGTACTAATCAGATAAACGGTCGCCAGCGGGGTCGACCTTGCGTCCCCTCAATATACTAGCTTACATCCTAGCATAGGTGTCAAGCATCCTAGCTTACATCCTAGCATCCCCAGCGGAGTCGCCAACTGTCGCAAACGGTCCGTCCGCGACGCGGCGCGAAAAAGAGGAGTCGCCACCAATCTCTCAAAGTGGATTGGACACTTGGGAAGTCAAGCATAAATCGGTTACGATTTAGGCTCGGCTCGGTCTGCGAAATAGATTTATGGGTTCGGGGGTCGGTTACGAGTAAGGAAGGTATTAGAACCCTTACATCACCCTAAGTCGGTACTATAAGTTTGATTTGTCTTCTTAATTGATATTTGCTTGTTTGAAATTATTTGGATTTACATCGAATATGTGATGTCCTTTTTTTGACATATATTACATGTTCATCAACATGTATTTTTCGTTGGAAGAAAGAATTAATATTTTTGGTGAGATTTATGGAAAAAAGGTTTTATTTTATTAGTGGACTTGGACCCGTAGGCCGCCTACGTACCCGACATCTCGGGATCAAAGCCCTCGTAGTTCGCCAACATTTTAATTATTTTAAAACGTTTGTTTACGACCCATCGGTACGTAATAGTTGCTTAATTTGATAACGATCCATCAATCGTAATATGTTTGAGATGGATTAGAAAAGTATTGATCACGTACCCATCGGCACGTAATAGTTGTTTAATTTGAACACGATCCATCGATCGTAATTGTTTAAATAGGTTAGGCGATTAATTGATCATGTACCCATCGGTAATGATTTGTGTAATTTGATAAAATAATATTTTAGGAGTTGTATGGACTTGAATCTTTCGATCGCCTACGTACCCGACATCTCGGGATCAAAGTCCGCGTAGTTCGATTATCTTGATTTTTCTGTATGAAATAGGAATTAGCTTTAGTATGCAACTTAGTTAAGCAAATGATTGATTAAATAAACTTAGTAGCAATTAGAAATCAAGATTAGTTAGTGGATTAAGTGGTTAAACATTCATCCCAACGCACTAATAGCAATAGTTAAAAGATCTATAATTTTGACCCTTTTTTTAAATAAAATGGATGGTTATTTCGGTGACTTGGAAAATTGGTGACCGAGTTAGCAGTTTTCGTATGGTAAACTTGTAACCTCTCTAGGGTTGCGAGGTTAGTGTGGTAATTTTGATAATTGAGAGATCAATTGAAAACATACCTCGTCAAATCCGATGCAGAGGCAACTTTTCTTCCTCTCAAACGGCGCCATTCTCCGTCTCTCTTCCTCCTCTTCTTCTTGTGACCCGACCAGGGCAAATAACGGCGGCGGGTGAGTCGTTGTCTGGTGGCGGTGAGGATTGGCGATGATGGGAGCGCAGCGAGGCGGTGGAGACGCAGTGGTCTGGTGATACGGTGGCAAAAGCGGTGGCGCGGGTCGAGGACTGCAGCGGCGGCGTGGATGGAGGTGCCACGGAGTTGCGGCTACCGGCGATGATGGTGAGGTGGAGCTGAGCAGCAGCGGCGGCGGAGCAAACAACGACGTCGGCGGCTATACTGGTGAGTGTTTTTTGTTATTCCTTTTTTACTTTTCCTAATTTGCAAATGAAATTTTTATGTCTGGATTCCTGGAATGATTATGTGGGAAAGAATTTGGATTCTCTATGGAAATGGTTTCAGATGGCTTTTGGTGATTTTTGTTGGCTTTTGTGTTGGCTGAAAGGAATGGCAGAGGTTGGTTTTCTGTATTGCAAGCCCAGGATGAAACAACAGCTGATTTTTTGTTTGGTTTGGGAATGATAATCTGTAGAGGGATTTCTGGGAATAGTATTGCGATGGAGAGATTTCAACCAACTGGCTCCTCCCCCCTTTGATTCTCATCCTGCTGCCTCTTCTTATAGGAAACCGAAGACCACTATACACCCATCTCTCAACCACTTCAGCCTACTCCCATCTCTAAAATCAATTTTCTGTACCTAGATCTGATTTCTCTTCCTTTCCATTTATTCTTCTGCCTTGTACAACTCACCAAAGCATGGAGCTTGGTTATCTTTCTTGTTTTTGCAGGTAATGAGGTGAGGATGGAGGAGGTGAGGAGGAGCGGGTTTGGTTGGGTGAATCGACCGGTCTCACTCGCTATGTGGGTTGTTAGGACAAAAATCCGTGGGCTATGGGTCTTTTCGTTATTTCTCTTTTGTTGTTGTTTTCGTTATGGAATGGGCTGGAAGTCCAATGTGTAACAGAAATGGATTGTAATGTGGTGATAAATTTCTAGTGTCTAAACCTATCAGGTTCGAACAAAATTATTTAGTACGAAATTAACCCGGACAAAAATGGGTGTCAACGGTTGCCCCCCTTTGTATGTTTCTTGGTACAAGATTCATACAAAGTGTGATGTACGGGAACCCAAATCGCTTACCATGGTAGTGATCCTCATAAGACAAAATAGGGTTAGAACATGACAACACCGAAAACAACTTGGTAAGGATACTAGGAGCCAAAATCCTGTATATTGAAGGCGATTGAAATCGACTGAACAAGTTGAGTTTGAAAATGTCCCTGATGGGAGGCGACTTGATCATTTAGTAACGTGTTTGTGATAATAATCGACTAAACAAGTTGAATGAGAAGAGTCAAGTCGCCCATTTGGTAACAATGTCATACTCAAGTTGTTGGTGATGGAAATTGATTGAACGAGTTGAATTATGTCAGTGATAGAAACCGACTTAGCCAATTGGCAACGTGTTTGTGATAAGAATCGACTAAACAAGTTGAATGAGAAAAGTCTTTGATTGGAATCGATCAATGATGGGAATCAAATTGGAGTTTCGGTAACAATGATGTATTCAAGTTGTGAGGTGATGGGAATCAAACTGGACAAGTCGAAGGCTTTTATTGATGTGATATTTTGTGCATGGTTTTTATAGCGCCTGCCGACGCGAAGTTGATATGCATGGTGTTTATAGCGCCTGCCGACGCAAGGTCGATATGCATAGTGTTTATAGCGCCTGCCGACGCAAGGTCGATTGTGCATGGTGTTTATAGCGCTTGCCAACGCAAGGTCGATATTGCATGGTATTTATAGCGTCTGCCGACGCAAGGTCGATAATGCATGGTGTTTATAGCGCCTGCCGATGCAAGGTCGATTGTGCATGGTGTTTATAGCGCTTCCCAACGCAAGGTCGATATTGCATGGTATTTATAGCGCCTGCCGACGCAAGGTCGATTATGCATGGTGTTTATAGCGCCTGCCGACGCAAGGTCGATTGTGCATGGTGTTTATAGCGCTTGCCAACGCAAGGTCGATATTGCATAGTATTTATAGCGCCTGCCGACGCAAGGTCGATTGTGCATGGTGTTTATAGCGCCTGCCGACGCAAGGTCGATATATGTAAAGGGAAAAAAGCAACTATGACGTGAGTAGTCGCTTTAATGGGAATAGCATGAAATGTATGGATATATTTTGGGTCGGAAAATCTTCTAGGACATACTATCCTATGAAGACAAAGTAGATTAATTGTGAAATTTATTAGTGCGTACATAAGCAAACTATGCACGTGAGATCTCATTTTATTATGAATGCTGATGAGTATGTTTAGGGTCTGATTTGTGATGCAAAATGTGTGTGTTTATTTTTTATCTGATATTTCAAACAAGCAAATATCAGGGGTGTCAAGCATAGGATAGTATGTCCAGCATCCCCAGCGGCGACTCCGCTGGAGTTGCAGCGGCAGGTTGTAAGCTAGGATGCCTCCCCTCAATATACTTGGGTATGCCTCTTGGAGCATCTCTATCTTCAGCAACTATATGGAACCCTATTATGGAGAAAATGAAAAAGCGATTGGCCACATGGAAAAGCAAGCTTCTATCCACCGCGGGCAGGTTGACTCTTATCAAATCCACATACTCAGTTCTCTCTCTTTATTTCCTCTCACTATTGCTGGCCCCATCATCTATTATCAATACACTTGAGAACCTACAAGGGCTTTTCTTTGGTCCGGGAATTCAGAAACCAACAAATACAGCCTTGTTAAGTGGACAACAATTAAGGCAGGTGTTGTTAATGGAGGGCTTGGAGTCAAAGATCTTCACATTTTTAATACAACTCTACTGCTCAAATGGATCTGGCGTTTCTTCAATGAAAGTGAGCCTTGGTGGAGATTTTTAATATGCTGCAAATTTCAATATCCAATACAGTGTTGGAATATACAAGCATCTCATCATGCCTTTGGGAGCTCTTTATGGAAACGCATCTTGAAGTTGACGAAGGAGTTTTGGAAGCTCATGGTTATTCGTCCAGGAGCTGGAAATACAATTTCTTTTTGGCATGATTGTTGGTGGCCAAAATCAAACCTTGCCTCCTCTTTTCCGGATTTATATGCTGCTGCTTGCCATAAATACATCACTCTCAATGATGTTGTATCCACTGTGAACGGCCAGCTCACCTGGAATCTCCAATTTCGCTACAACTTCAGAGGTTCAGCAGCAACTTCCTATTCTAATCTTATGGGTCTCCTGCAAACAGTCCAACAAGATTGGTTTTCAAGCGATTCTGATAAATTAGTTTCCATGCTCCCTTCTAAATCCTTCAAGGTTAGAGAATGTTACAAGCTACTCAGCTCGGATCGCCTTATAGGTATTGGTCCTGATTTTCCCAGCAAATCAGTTTGGATCCCAAACACTCCAAAAAAGGTCTGCTTCTTCACTTGGCTTGCCTATCAGCAAAAAATTCTCACTTTGGATAATCTCAGAATTAGAGGTTGGGCAATTCCAAATCGTTGTTGTTTATGTGAGTCGGCTGAAGAGACAGTTTCCCACCTTCTCCTCCATTGTCGATTCTCCCGGCATATTTGGGACTACATCTTTTTTAGGTTGCAAATCATTGGTCCCATCCCATATACTTGTGCGCAAATGATTGAAGGTTGGAGTCACCTATCTCGCAACATCAATTTCAGTCACATTCTTGCTTCCCTTCCACAGGCTGTATTTTGGAGAATATGGGGTGAACGTAATGCTCGAATATTCAAGGATAAGAAGTCCAACTACTACTACATCACTCGAGCAATTCTTAACGATATTTGCCATTGGAATTTTACTCACAACACTATCCCTGAAGATCTATGGCGTGATTATCATTCTCTCCTATATGGCTCAGAATCTACAGCTGCATTTCGCCCACCGTGAAGACCACTTCTTCATCTCGAAACTGTGCCAACATGATTAGTTTTCTTCCAAGTGTATCCACTGTTATTGTCTTTCTCCACTGCGTGTACTATCTACTTGTGTTCTCTTCTTTGTACTCCTCATTCTTCTTCACATTTGTTGACACCAATTTAGTGTCACATTTATAAAATCCCAAATCATTCATAAAAAAAAAAAAAATTAAAGTGCAAATTGGTGTTTGGGATAAAAAGTAGGAGGTGCAAAATGTTGGATAAAATATAAAATAAAATATTATAATTATTATTATACAAAAGTAAATAAAAATTTAATAAAATAAATAAAATGACCCCACCTCTTACCTCTCCTCCCTTCTCATTCCCCATACCAGACCCCACTACCTTCAACTCTCCCATTTGCTTGGCCCCACCCCTTCCTTCTTGCACTCCAATTTGGGTGGCAAGTCAAAAAAGGGGATTTTACCCCCACTTTATCCACCCACATTCGTGTTACAAGCTATCCAAACGATGGTAAATGTCTCGTAACTTTTATTTGCACCTCACATATGCACCTCTCTTCTTCCAAACAAAGTGTAAGTCACTGCGAGTGGCAAGAGGAAGTGAACACAATTACAGTGAAGGAGTAATGAGGGAGGGGGCTTGGTAAGAGAGGATCCTTAAAATCTGGTTTTAAGTATTCATGTTATTACGATTGTTCGATTTGATTACGAGATTCGAAACCAAAGAGATAAGAATTCACACTGATGTATATGACGAAATGCATTAATAAAATGTGTCAAAAGAGGAAAACAAACATACATGTTTGCAAATATGTATGGTACCCAAAGCCTTGCTCACTCGCAACAACTCGATCCTTTAATCCATCACCTCATCTAAGTCCTAGTTGTACCAAAACCAGACTGTCAGTTATTAGCAAAGCTTAAAATTCATTCTTAAACCACGTACACTAATCCAAACCAAAACAATAATACACAAACCATGCTTAGAACCAAAAGCTGCTTTATTTTCTTTGTAATGACTCGATCAGTGAAACCCTACTCCGCCTCTTCCCTTCCTCTTCCTCATCGACACCGGCAGCGGCGGGATGCTCTGCTCGTGCCTGAAGAAGTTCTCGGGATCGAACTTGGTCTTGACCTGCACCAATTTGTTGAAGTTCCCCTTGAAGTAACTCGTCCCCCATGCACTGGCTTCAATGAAGCTGGTGTTCCCGCCCTTGTTCATCCCCAGATCCAGGTCTCTGTAGTTCACGTACGAAGTTCTGGGCTTCTTCGACACGTAGGGAGTCATGTAGTTGTGCAGCTTCCTAACCCAGTCCATATGCCGAGCGGAGCTGCTCGCTCCATCCTGCCAATTGGTCACCCACTGGATCATGAACGCGTTCCCCTTCCTGTGAGGGAATGGGATGGCGGATTCTGAAATCCTCGCCATTTGCCCGCCCAATGGGTTCCAGATCGTCAGCGGGCTGTCCTCTTGGAGGAATCTCTTCCAAATTCCTTCCAGACCCGTCTCTGGAATCGGATCGCGCACGAAATCGGATTTCGCTTTGAAGTAATTCTTGAACAGAGACTGCCCCTGAAGCAGGACCTCCGGTGCGGTGCCGGTTGGGAATCCGGCCAGATAAACCACGGACTGGATCCAGCTCGTTTCTAAACAATCCGCTTTGGTGAGACCCAATTCGGGGAAACTGGCGCCCATGATTTTGAGGAGTCTCTCGGAATCGCCCAAATATAGAGCCTGGTACAGAGTCGTGACGGTTCGCTCGGTTGTGTTGCCGATCGGGCCCGTGGTGATTATGACCCGGATGAACAGATTATCGTCGAGCTTGTCGGCGACCTGCTGCCACTTGTACAGAATTTTCGTCGCGCCCGTTTGGAGGGTCTTGGGAACGGTGAAAACCGTTACGGTGGCCGGAACAGGGACCAATTTCAATTTCCAGGCGACGATCACTCCGAAGCTTCCCCCGGCGCCGCCGCGGATCGCCCAGAAGACGTCCTCCCCCATGGCCTTGCGGTCCAGGAGCTTCCCGGAGGCGTCAACGATGAGTGCGTCGACGACATTGTCGGCTCCCAGGCCGTATTTCCGCATCATGCCGCCGTAAGCTCCGCCGGTGATGTGCCCGCCGACGCCGAGGCTGCTGTAGAGTCCGGCGGGGAAGCCGTGGGTGCGGGATTTCTCGGCAATCCGGTAGTAGGCCTCGCCGATTGTGGCGCCGGCCTGGGCCCAGGCGGTTTTAGAAGTGACGTCGATGTCGTAGACGGCGCGGAGCTTGGAGAGGTCGAGGATGAGGAAAGAGGACTCTGTCTTGGAGGCGTAAGAGAGGCCCTCGTAGTCGTGGCCGCCGCTGCGGATTCTGAGGTTGATGTTGAGCTTCTTGGAGCAGATGACGGCGGCCTGAATGTGGGAGACTTGGAGTGGTGTGAAGATGAAGACGGGCTTGAGGACGGAAGGGAGGAGGTAGCGGAGGTTTTGAGCGGTGGAATTGAGGACGGTGGAGAAGTTGGAGCTGTCAGGGGTGAAGAAGGTTCGGGAGAAGGGGATGGCGGTGGTTTTTTTGGTGTGGTCGGAGAGGCATTGGAGGAAGCGGTACTGCTGTTTCTGGGCTGGTTGGTGGCGTTTGGGAAATGCGAGGGATGGGGTTATTAGGAGGCAGAGGAGAAGCAGGGGAAGGATGGAAGAAGAAGAAGGAAGAGGAGCCATTTCTTCTTTGTTCTCTTTCTCCTTTTTTGGTAGGAACGAAGGAATTGAATGTGGGAATTGAGGGTTAGGAGGATTTCTACTTATAGGGGAAGATGGCTGGTTTGGTAGCAGCGATTGAGTCTTCAGTCAACTCTTTTTTGTTTTGGTAGAATTGTACATGAATGTTATTGTAATGTAATTCCACATTCATGATTAAGCAGTGTATTATTTCTACGTTGAAGCTAGATTTTGGTAATTCCTAAGAATTAGAATAACATGCAATTGATAACTGCACTGTAATTGGGTTTGGAATCTATACATAATATTATGACAATTCAAAAGTAATTGTTTGCCACCTAAGCACTTGGAGAGTTCACAAATTGCCAAGGTGGACAATATTTTTACAAAAAAAATAGTTATTGATATATTTATGGAGATATCTCTCTCTTCATTTAATATTTTATTTCTCTTTTATCCTTTTTTTGTATTATATCAATGTACACAATAATAAATAATGTATGAAAAGTGACATATATTACATTTGTCTCTAACTTTTTTAATATTTATTTTTCTTTTCCAATACTTCCTTTATGTTTTTGTTTTTACTTTTGCATTGTATCGATGTACGCAACAATAGACTAATGTCTTTGAGTCACACATATAACGTTTTTCTCAACTAAAAAAATATCTTATTAAAGCTCACTAAGTAAATTTTTAACTCACTTTTACAATAATTTACAAATATGTTACATTTTAATGA
This sequence comes from Linum tenue, assembly GCA_946122785.1. Taxonomy (NCBI): domain Eukaryota; kingdom Viridiplantae; phylum Streptophyta; class Magnoliopsida; order Malpighiales; family Linaceae; genus Linum; species Linum tenue. Next base: position 65,735,101 of record CAMGYJ010000009.1, on the reverse strand, counting down.
ACAATTTATACAAACACACATACATAATAACATTTTATCGCGACAAAATAAAGATGGAAATTAAAGAGAGAAAACAAGAAACGTTTGAATAGAAACTTGACCAAGCAATAAAATCTATTTCTTAAACAAAAACCTTATTCATTCTAATTAAGTGAAGACATATGAATCATAGGTGCAATAATTTAAAATGTATCCTAGGTTCAAATTACTAATATTTTGCATTTTTGCTCTAGATCGTGTTAATTGAGCAAACTCTAATGAAGTTTTACGTCATATGTTAAGAAATTTAATTTTCAAACTTGGAGTAATAAATTTTCAAGGATTATAAATCAAAATTTTCAAAATGACTTCGGTATGATTGTTTATGAACTTAACTTCACATCTTAAGATGAGACACGAGATACATTAAAAAATGATACATGTGAAAATTAGCTGAATCTTTGCTAAACTGTATGTTAAACATCATTTGTTCATCAACCACTGACCTATGCATTAATCAAATAAAGGTTTAAAATCTATCTATCTATCTGTCTATCTATGGCAATTCAACAATAGTTTGTTGCCACATAAGCACTTGAAGAATTTACAAATTATCATGTTTGAAACTTTATTTACAAACACAAAAGTAAGTTAATGCTCAATTTATGTAGCTATCTGTATCTTCATTTAATGTTTCCTTTTCTTCTTATTTAATAATTCATTTGTACATTTTGTAGTATATATGTGTAGCAGCAGTATACTAATGTTTGGAAGCTGACATGTATCGCGATTGTTTAAACAAAAATATTTGAATCAATCTTATTAAGTAAATTTTCAGTTTACTTTATATGCTAAGTAGGTGTTAGGCCATTAACTTTTGATTTTTCGTTAGGAGAAGAAATTTTGAGTGAAGGAAAGCAAACCAAATAACGGGTGTTAAATGCAATAGAGAGTGGATATACCCGGGTAGACGAAACTAACTATGTCAACAATTTGGTGGCGCATGTGAGAAATAATGCAGGAGGACAATTTAAAATTCAGCTGGCGATGTTACTATATGGGCCGTGAATTGGTGGACAAAGGTGTGGATTGGACAGAGCAGATCTGGTATAGAACTTCAGTAGCGGTCGTGACAAAATGTGGGAGGAGACAACTTAGCAATTGATACATATAGAGTAAATAACATTTAAATAGCTAAACCTTTCAGTTTTATTAAATTATTAGCCAAACCTTTCGAACTACAAATGATTAGCCAAATATTTTGTATCACGTCAAAATATTAACCATTTTTTTTATTATCATTAATCATTTTTTAACTCTTTTTTAATTAAAATACTAAATTAGATTATAGACCGTCACGTGTCTCTTCCAACTCATCACCATGTTGTTGAGTCAACATTACTAACAAAAATGCTAACAGGGAGTTAACGTTTGGCTAATATTTTGAATTTTGAATTTTTTTTTTAAAGATTTGGTTAATAAAATGTATTTACTCTGTTATATAATATACTAAATTTGGGTCTCTTGATAGACATATGTTACCATATGATCGTTAGGAGACTTCATGAACATTCACATGAAAATGAGGCAAGATTAGAGAAGTTGATCATCGGTATGATCTTTCTTAGCAAACACATGCATTTTTTTTGCAATAAAACACATGCATAACTAATAATATATTTACGGAATAAAATAATTTGATAAAAATTCAATGGAGCAAGAATAAATCACCTCATTGGATAAATGAAAATGATACGTAAGAATAACTTTTCTCTCACTTATAATGTGCACTTCCATCCCTTATTTTCTTTTACAATTGTTCATATTTCCCCTTATTTTCTTAATATTTTACAAATCCCAGTAAAAAAGTATTAATTACACTTAAAAATAATTAAACTATTTTTAATACATATGCTATATATTGACAATAAATGTGGCCATACAGAAAATGCATATATTAGTATAAGTAATGAAAATTTTATTTCTAAACAAATACCAAACATAAATGAATTTTAGAAAACGAAGGTTTTACAAGTTGTAAAATTATACACTAATGCACCATATTAAGATCAAAATCCGTATGTGAGTATCTTGGATTGAGATTCTAAAATAATATATAAACAACGACAATGAGTCTCAGTATGTCCAAATTAAATTTAAGAAATTGGCAATTAATACATATTGTATAAGAGACTAAATACAAATAAGATCTTACAGTAAACTTCATGAACATCCAAAGTGTCAACTTTTAATTGGGATGAAGAAATTTATCCAATAATGAAGTATATGTACAAAGAAACTCTAACTAAGGTGTCCTCATCTGAACAACGTGGATTCATATAAGATAGAAAAAATTGTACATGGGACGTGGTATACCTTTGTGACATGGTTTATGATTAGAGAAGTCAAACATTATAAGTGAATGTGCCAAGTATTGAGAATTTTCAATATATAGATACATAACATACTCACTTATCAATACAAAATATAATAAATTTACAAGGTCTAAAATATTTTAAACATATAGATAAATTGAATTAATGTCAACGATAAAATGAAACTCTCCGGCCAACGGGCCGGTTAAAAAACTAGTTACTTGTAGAATGATGGAACTTTGTACATACGTTCAAGGTTATTTTGATGGATTTATAAGTTCTATAATGATAGTCAATTATGTTCAAAATCATATGATGCGTGAATCAAACTCGAGAACACATTATATCAATTTCATGGGTTATCATTTGAGCTATACTATGTAGTTTGAGTAGAAGCTAACTAGTACAAATTGATGTATGTAAGATAGGAACATAAGTAAAACGGAGGTGCAGATGTAGTTTTTAGTTACGGTGCTTTTATCAAGAGATAGAAAAATAACAACTATTAAACCTTAAGGATAGACCAGAGATAAAAATTACGAGAAGTTCAAAATAAATAAAAATAGAGCTACAAATCTATCATAGTAAAAACAACTCACCGCATAGGCGCATAGTATGAAATCGTTTATCTAGTATTTGAATGAAGAGGAATACAAGCCTTTTGCATGTAGACTTCTATAGTTCAAGCATGTCATTACTGACTAGCTGTTAATGTTATCATGCATTTTCTTGATTAAAACTAATTTGGTTTTTAAAGACCGCGTGAAATTATCATTAAAAAATATAGTATAGTGATTGATACCCCAAATTTATTTGGTTGCTAATTTTTTTTCTTTTCTCGTTCAATCTGCTAAATTGTTTCCTTGGTTACACATATTGTTGCTTAACTTCAACTATAGGGTTAAAGTTAAAGGCTCAATTAGATTTTTTTTTTTTGGAAGTTTTCATTCTCTTTGAATAAAACGATTTTCCACCGTGTACGAGAACTTAAATTTCAATCTGCTCGCTCAATATGAGCGACTAAGATGGACATGAACATAAATTTCATGTTTGTGAGAGTCAAATGGATGCAATATGCGGAAAAGGAAATTATAAACTGTAATTCGTGGGGAAAAAACACAAGAAAAAATACTTGGACTAGTGCACGACGCCGCACTCTGCCGTTGAATCGTTCCTCTTGCTCGCCGACGGGTTTTTTATGTGTTCGGGCGACCGGCCATGATGGTTGACCGGCGATAGATTTCGTCGGGACTTTTGGTGATGTGAAACTAATTGGCAGCGATGCCGACGGATTAGTCAAACAAAGTAGTCAGTCCACTACCTCAATTTCTTGCTTGTCCGGCTTTTACGTTCAACAAATTGCCGTAAAGGTCTCTATGAACCAAAACTTGGAAAGTTATATTACAAACTTGTCAACAATAGTTTGCATCTTTCCTTCTACTTTTTCTTTTATTCTGGTCCTTCCTTCTACTTTAACTCATTGCCGAAATAAAGTTGGTAACTAATTTACCGACAAAATCCATCCACCTTAGGTTAAAATGAGCGTTTAATTATCATGTTGAAACCTTTTTATGGCTCGTACTGTTTTAATGTAACGATATAAACTAGAATCACAATTAATCTATATATGTTTTCATATAATATGTCATCATAATAGTTAGGGATGAAAAAAGAACTAAAAAAATGGGTATTTGCCCAAATCAAATCAATTATTGGTGAAATCACATTTGACAATATAACCTTCATTATCATATTATAATCAGAGGGTTGATATCATTTTCAAACGAATCGAATTATAAATGTAACAATTATGAGAAAAAGAAACAGGATGCACTAAAAATGGTGAATGCCGAATGGACCAAAATCACACCTATCTTTGTATACTTCTTTGTTTGGTTGTTGTTGTTGTTGTTGTTATTACAGGAATTTAAGAAAGGCATCGATCGTCCTACCGGCGAGAGAGAAGGGGATAAACGGAAAAGATGACGAACAAGCAAGTTGGTTGTTACCATTTATTGCGAATTTATTAAATTGGCCGGGAAATGTACAATTTGATGTGAGTGGTAGATAGAGAGGAGCAGCCAAAGACGACGTTTGGGAAAAGGAAACCCCGCGGCGAGCTTCGGTGGTCTTCCATTTGCATGTGCTCTTTGTAGTATTTTTGGACAGTCTGACGCCCACTTGCATGCAACCTTCCCATTTCCTGTGAGGGAGGGACTTTTCCTAGTATAACTAATTAATAACTTGACTTTGATGATTTGACATATCGGTTTGATTTTTATTTGACCTTAGTTTTGGCTTTAGAGACTTAAAATATGATCGGAGTAAAGACCAATGTATGACTCACAGATACTCATGAGAATGACATGTTCTTTCCTAAAGGTGTTGAACCGGTAGTTGAGGATTTTGCATATGTCGATTATGTAGGTGTGTCTTGATACACGATGATCCATGTTTTGGTGGTGTGTCCGAATCGGAAGGTTCTTTGTGTCGTGGACGTATGGAAACAATAAGATCGAGTTTCTAAATCTTCCATAGAGGAAAAATATATTAATTTATGGCAGAGGTTAATTCAAAACTAGTTTAGCTGCAAAAGATTGTGTGTTGAGTTGGGAATAATTTGTAACGTGCCTATGCCAATTTTTGGAGATAACACTAGGATAATACAAATTGCTATCAATCTAGTATAGCACGATGACACTAAAAATATAGTGGTTAATGTTGATTATATCTGTCAATTAACAATAGAATGTACCAAGCAGATTAGCTAGTTGTCAATGGAAGATCAGACGACAGATATTTTGATTAAAACAATGGCCTCTAGTAGACTTGGGTACGTATTTTTCAAGTAATGCTTCATATGAGACATCGAGTTGAGGGATGATATTAATTGTAGGTATAATCTTGTAGTTATGTAAATCAATGTCAAGTTAGAATTTGTGATAACATACTATAAGATGCTGAAGCTTTTAAGCTAAAATAAGAGATATTTGGATTAGGGATGTCAATCCAACCCGTAACCATGGGTACCCTACCCGACCGTAACCGATCAACGAGGGTAATTACCCGCTTTGACGGGTTAAGGGGCGGGTACGGGTAATACCCGGTTTCAAAATAAAGGGTAGGGTACGGGTATGGTAATCGATAATACCCGCCCCGTTATACCCGCCCCGCTAACCAAAGGGTCAATTTCCCTTGAGAAATTTATTTTAGCTTGAGAAATTGAGTTTAGCTACCATTATTGATGATGAATATGTAGACGATTATTATGTTTGTGTGGATTGTAGAAGCAAGAACAATTATTATGTGTTTGTTGTTTTTATTTGTGTGGATTGTTGATGCTAGAACAGTTACAACTTACAAGTATTGAGAATTTTTAATGGACAACAGTATATATGTGCATATATGTGTATAAGTTCATAGTTTAGGATTCGTACCCATGGTTACCCGAATACCCGTGGTTACCCGGTGGGTAGGGTATGGTTATATCATTTTCATACCCGGTGGTTATTTGGTCGGGTATTTTAGAAAGCTCTACCCGGCGGGTTAGGAGTTGGTATAGGGTAAACCCGCACCCGACCCTACCCATTGCCATCCCTAATTTGGATAGTGCTATCTCTCTCTCTTAGACTAATCTTGATATCGAAGAAACCACCTTAAATTTGTTAAATATGTGTGTCTGCATTCTAAAACTTCTTGACTTCTTCGTTGTTTTGACATTCTCTCCCTTCATGGGGCTTTTAAATGGGAACACAGATAGGAATTTAAATTAGGCAGAAGACAATATTGTGCATCCATTAGGTCAATAATGTACTAAAATGTAGATCTTCATATAACTTATAGACGATCCTCGGCGTAATTTAGGGTAGGTAGTATCACATTCTAGAGGAATTTCGACCAGAAAAAAATCCACAGCAATTAAAAGGCATTACTTGGGATCTCATAACCAATGCTCAATACACATAGTTTACCCATTATTGAATATTGAATAAGATTGAGTCATGTTGACGATTATAGATAGATAATTGAATCCAAACACATGGCTATCCAATTCATCTTGGTCAAAACGAGTAAATCAAGGTGTTATGGATTTTAATTCAGGTGCAGGGTTTACTCGTTATTTTAAATTGGTGAGTTGGGTTGGTGTAGATTTTTCAAACCCGATATGATTTCCACCCATTCCGCACAAAATAAATTGTTTCGTACCAAACCCTATATAAATGTTATAGTCCTAATACATGAATAATTTATATTAGCTTTGTATTTGTAGAGAAAATTTTGATAATATTATGATATGCGTATTCGTAGAAAATTATTTTTGGTTATCTTCGTAAGCTCATGAATACTCTTTGGATTGTGTTGAAGTTTCTCTTCTTAAACCAGTATATATTTTACCAAATTTTTTAGACAAGTGCACTCGTTGAAGTGAATTTAGAGATATTCAACTCAACCCGATGTGGCGGCCCACTAGCATCCTGTATAGTGTATACAATGTCTTTATGCAAGGCAAGACTATGTTCGGTGGTGGCAATAGCAGTATAGGCGTATAGCACCCAACATTAATGCCAACATTCCCAAATCTTAACCACAACCGAAAAAGCAAAGAGGGTTTGAGTCGGCCTTTAAGCTTGAACAAGTCCTTGTCAAAGCTTCAACACTTTGGTGCAAAATGGGAGCATATGGGTGGGGAGGGGCTATGACTCATTTGCCAATAATTCACTTTCCAATTATTCATTGATTGAAAGCAACTCTCTCGCTCTCTAGTCGTCGGTCCAAGTTTTGGGTAACAAAGTGAGCTCTTTTGGATGACTAATTCGGCAGTTAAAAGATTCTCTCATTGAGATAATTATACGTAAAACGGGATTAGGTAAAGATTGGTGGTGTAAAAGAGAGATTGTAGTAATGATAATCGATACTTTTGGCAATCATTAGTCATCACCAGAGTTAATCTTTACCTACCAAAAGATGAGAACGTATAACAATTGGATGTTATTTTAATCGACTTCATCTAGCCTTGGCAGACCGTCAACATTGTGCAATTATATTATATAAATAGTAACCGTTTTTGTATTCTTTTGTTATTGCCCAAGTTGCTGGGTAATGGCTGCTTGCTAGCTAGTTGTTAAAAGTGTTGGAACAAAATTGAGTTTTGTGCATGTGGGTGTGTTCATAAATCCAAAGGAAATACGTGCTAGCTATTCTTAATACATACATAATTTGGAGGTTGGTGTCAATTTGGATGCTTCTATATAATTTTGAATGACTTCATAACCCTAATTTCAGTTTATCTTGGAGTGATCATTCCACCTGGTTGACATCCCTAGGATCGATGGATCCTATGGATTGGTGGATTGATTCATAAATCCCAATGACATTCAAATCTTAGATCAATATATAAATTTGGAAAATTTAGATACTTAAATGTTATAATAAAAATTAGATACCAACCGTAAGTAAGTAAACATAAGTAAAGTAAGTTAAGGACTCCATCCCATTTCACACAATGCTTTTTTCTCCTGTGTAGGTCGTAAACTTCTCACAAACCGTTTTAACCTTGCACTTAATCAGAAGTAGTCCACAATGCTCTGTAGCCTGGAAAAAAACCAGCTACCATCCCTCCCAATTTCAGAATTTTGTTTCAGGCCCATGAGCTTGATGTTCTTGTCTGAGTTGCCGCCACATATGGTGCTCTCCCTCCCTGCCGTCACCATCGTCACCACTTTGTTTTGTTCCCTTCCTCTGCTTCCAAGGTAATACTGCCCTGCCATCTGTTCTAATAACTGGCAACATTCTGAGGGAGCAGATGTAACTAATTAAGTTGCACTGACAAGTGACAAAGGCATTATTATAATTATTCAATTTGAAATCATTACTTGCTGCAATTATCACAAATGATAACCGAATGATGCGTTCCCATTCCCACATTCAAGGGACGGGAGGTAGGGAGTCAATCCAACCCGTAATCATGGGTACCCTACCCGACCGTAACCGGTCAACGAGGGTAATTATCCGCTTTGACGGGTTAAGGGGCGGGTACGGGTAATACCCGGTTTCAAAATAAAGGGTAGGGTACAAGTATGGTAATCGATAATACCCGCTCCGCCCCGCTAACCAAAGGGTTAATTACCCTTGAGAAATTTAGATTAGCTTGAGAAATTGAGTTTAGCTACCATTATTGATGATGAAGAGGTAGACGATTATTATATTTGTGTGGATTGTAGAAGCAAGAACAATTATTATGTGTTTGCTATTTTTATTTGTGTGGATTTTTGAAGGTTGAACTGTTACAAGTATTGAGAATTTTTTTTTATAAAGAAATATTGAGAATTTTTAATGGACAACAATATGTATGTGCATATATGTGTATAAGTTCATAGTTTGGGTTCGTACTCATGGTTACCCGAATACCCGTGGTTACCCGGTGGGTAGGATATTGTTATATAATTTTCATACCCGGTAGTTATTTGATCGGATATTTTAGAAAGCTCTACCCAGCGGATTAGGAGTTGGTATAGGGTAAACTCGCACCCGACCCTACCCATTACCATCCCTAACGGGAGGGCAAACACTTCACTCCAACACATTTACCCATTATCTTTTTTTTTGGGTAGGAATTTACCCATTATCTGAATGTAGAGTAATGATAAAAAAAGTCGAGTAATAAAATAAAGTTATACAGTATGATATAACAATATAACCATTGCATGTTTATTCATTTAAATTTTCATTGAAAATGTTGAGAGTTTCCTCTATGTAAGAGATAGGTTTTAAGGATTGGTTTGGGTGTATGGTATTATATTATTAAATTTTTAGTAAGTCAGCAAGCTAACTGATATTTTGTATGGAAATATGAATAAAATTCTGAACTTACCACGAAACTAATTACTAAAAGACTTGGCTAAAATTCGTAATCGAATGAGTTATCCACCATCTTCAACAAATGTTTCCTATAAGTGGTTGTGACAATGACTATCACATAATTAAATAGTGTTCCTAACACCTCTATCTTTTGACACCTAGTTGATATATCTATAAGCTTCGCAACAAAATTTGTGGTGGCATTGTTGACATTTGTCATGAATAAAAGGGTTGTGATACCTAATGTCATGTTCACTTCCCATTTTGTTTTCTGGTTTCTGTTTAAAAAATAAAAATAAAAAATCAGATGACAAGAAATGTGTTCACTTGCAGTTTCATTTTCTTTGTAAAAATCCATGTGGCACAAATGAGAAATCCAGGAGGAAACAAAAAAAATGATGTTTCCTGTGGAAACCATGATACGGGTTATTCCCGTTTCCTAGCGGCAACTGGCACTGTTCATTAATGAGGTATGCGTTTTGATTCCCCCAGCCACTTAATTTTTGCATCTGCTACGCTACTCTTATACGCAACCTTTTGCTCAGCTCCGTTTCTCTAACCCTATACGAGTTGGATAGCAGCTCGAGTAGAGGTGGCAATTTCAATCCAATCCACCAATCCAATCCATCAATCCATTAAAAATATCCACCTAATCCAATCCATTTAAATTCAATCCATTTGATCCAAATCCAATTGGATTGGTGGATTCATGGATTGGATCCATGGATCATTGGCAAATTACGGTTTAGTACCTATAATTTTTATGTTTTACATTTTAGTACCTAAAATTTATTTTTTTATACGAAAAATATCATTGGAAAATTACGTTTTGGTACCTAAAATTTTTCATTGTGACATTTTAGTACCTAAACTTTTTACATTTTACATATTGGTCCTTAGTTGAGGATGTCATTTGGATTCATGGATAATCCACCAATCCACTTGATCCAATCCATGAATCCACCAATCCATTAGATCCAATCCATTTGATCCATGGATCCACCAATCCAATCCACCAATCTACCAATCCAATCCATTTGCCACCTCTAAGCTCGAGCCTTCTCCCCATACCACCAGCGCAGGGGCGGAGCTAGGTGGTACTTTGGGGGGCCTCGGCCCCCCCGAGATTTTTGAAATCACGTACAAAATTCTATCGAGGTTTGAAGAATTACGTATAAAATGAAGACTAGTTTAAATACAAACGGTGTGCAATAATGAAGCATAAGATTTGTGTGTAGTCCAGCGGAGCAGAAGTTGATTGTTGTCATTCATGGTCTTGGTTCGAAACCTGTTGGTAGCAAATTGTTATTGATTTTTTAACCTTCTTAACTGACTGTGATAAAAACCCATATTTAATTGTCTTTAACCTTCTCAATTGAGCGTGACAAAGACCATATTAATTTTTTAACCTTCTTAATTGAGCGTGACAAAGACCATATTAATTTTTTTAACCTTGTTAATTTAGTTTTAACTGACTGTGATAAAAAAACCATATTTAATTGTCTTTAACCTTCTTAATTGAGCGTAATTTGTTTTACAAGTCATGTAATTTTGAAGTAGCTTAATTATGTTCTTCAAATTTATATTTATATTTCTAATAATAGTTTTGGCATTTTCTTTATCTCAAATATTACAAATAAATTATAAATAAATACAAATATTAATTATATTTTATGATATATTTTTTTCTACATATTACACTTTCTAAACTTCGGCCCCCGACGGTCAAATCCTGGCTCCGCCCCTGCACCAGCGGGCAGTGGGCAACGATGTTGTTCTCTCCCTCCATCAACCCTCCGTCCGCGACGAGAAGCTCGTCCTCCTCCATACCACCAACGGCGCCATTCTCTCCCTCTCCTTCCGGTGACGAACTAAGCTCTTCCGGCGACGAGAAGCATCAACGACGAGGGGTATTTTATTTTGCTTCACTGGCCCCCTGTCGCCTACCGCCGTTGATCTGCAACGCTCCTCTTCTCCATAATTTCACCTACTCTATGTGCCCATTTGCCATTACATTACATGTTAACCTCCCTCCAATGTTATTATCTACTTGAATCGTAAAAGATGACAGAAAGGATGAAAAAACATCTCCAATGTTATTATCTACTTGAATCGTAAAAGATGACAGGAAGGATGAAAAAACATGCCTCTCTATGTGCCCATTTACCATTACATGTTAACCTCCCACAATTAGTGTTATTATACCTACTTGAATTGTAAAAGATGACAAGAAAGATACGTATAAAATTGCAATTCAAATCAAATTCGAGCAAACAAATGTCCGAATGTGATGGAATCACAAATAAGTTGTGGGATAATAATGTGATTCAGATTAAAAATTATAATTATTATTAGAGTTGTATGATACTCCATGGAAAAAATAGTGGCAATAAAGTATCAGAAACAGGAAGTAACTAACAGATTTTCATTTTCAGAATCCAAATTCAGAACTCACCAAATTCTCAACTAAGTAAGTTTTCTTCGGGTTTTGTTTCTTAGAAAACGATAGCTTCATTTTCATTTTAGTTTTTTTTTTTGTTTCCAAAACTATAAGAAACGAAGTGGCAAGTAAACGGCCCATAAGAGTGTTATATCATGTTACTTGTAATGAAAAACAGGTTGGCTATATATGTTCGAAAGCTCTCCTTGGTGTATAACAGAACAACTTTTGATGGTTGAACTAGTGCCAATTCTTTGTTTAATGAATCTTCGTTTTCTACTAAGTAATCACGGTTATTTTCTTTTTAATGAATAACTCTACTTAGATATTTTAGTTAATCCAATTGTGTATTGTAAATTGTATTTGTAGTTTATGATTAATTGATTATGAGTATGATAATGAGTTTAATTTTATTAATTAATATTAATGTTAGTCATTGGTTAATATTCACATGTATATATACATTAGACATTATATTCATTGTTAAAGTATTATTTTTGTTTCGAAAATTATATTTCTATTAAAAAGATTATACAATAAAATTTTAATGGAATAGCCATGATAACAACTGAAATTATCCCATGGAAAATACGAAGATTAGAGGCATAATAGATAATTTTATTTTAAACAATGTTAGAAAGATATTATATTTCAAATAATTATGGTATAATCATTTTAATTTTATTATAGTTAAAAATTAATTTGGACCACATCTCAATATTGGAACAAGGCCTCCATGATTCATTTGACTGTCCTCCTACTAGGAGAAGTTGAGACACACTCCCTTCTAGTGGGGTAAAAGTTGGGAAATGAAGCTACCTTGATGTGAAGGTGAGAGATGAACCAATCTACCTCACGACCTATACAATGTGTAATTGAGAAGAAGAGGTCTAACAAGCTAGGCCTCCAATATTTTTTTTACGCTAGCTTTTAGAGGAGAGATTTTTCCAGAAATAGCACTGTTTAAAAAAAAATTCCAAAAATAGCACCCAACTCCGAAAAATTCCAAAAATAGCACCATTTTTGTAAAACCGCCACCCGGAGGTGCGTTTTTCGATGAGAACGCCACCCGAGGGCGCGTTTTTCGATGAAAATCGCACTGGTAGGGAGCGGTTTTGCAGACCGCACCCCCAGAGTGCGTTTTGTCTTTTTTTTTTTTTTTGCAAACCGCACCCCCAGGGTGCAATATGTTTTTTTTTTTTTTTTGAAAAATCCTAACTTAGGTGGAAACTTTAGACGAACGTATCTTTATGTTCGGGTATCCGATCGTCGCGATTTTTTTTTTGATTCCGCATAACTTTTTGAGATCTTGCAAGCCGAAGACTGCCAAAGGTGGTTTGGTCTCGCCTTCATACCAAAAAATGTCGTTTGCTACCCCGAACGAGCTTTTTTCCGATTTTGTCAAACTTTGGACAACCGTAACTTTGTGCTCCAAATCCCAACGGCATGATTTTTTTTTATTTCGCATAACTTTTTAAGGACTACAATTTTTACTAGGAATGTATTTTCAAAACAGGAATTATTTTTGGATATACAGGATTTTGGGAATAGCTTATCTTCCCTTCTCAGCAATCCACGTACATTTTGAAATTATGTCTATGATAAAAGTTGTATTCCTTAAAAATTTATGCGAATTAAAAAAAAAATTCATGACGTTTGGATTTTGGAGCACAAAGTTATGGTTGTCCAAAGTTTGACGAAATCGGAAAAAAGTTCGTTCAGGGTAGCAAACGACATTTTTTGGGACGAAGGCGAGACCAAACCACCTTTGGCAGTCTTCGGCTTGCAAGATCTCAAAAAGTTATGCGGAATCAAAAAAAAATCGCGACGATCGGATACCCGAACATAAAGATACGTTCGTTTGAAGTTTCCACCTAAGTTAGGATTTTTTTTTTTTTTAAAAAAATGCAGATTACACCCTGGGGGTGCGGTTTTAAAAAAAAAAAGACAAAACGCACCCTGGGGGTGCGGTCTGCAAAACCGCTCCCTACCAGTGCGGTTTTCATCGAAAAACGCGCCCTCGGGTGGCGTTTTCATCGAAAAACGCACCTCCGGGTGGCGGTTTTACAAAAATGGTGCTATTTTTGGAATTTTTCGGAGTTTGGTGCTATTTTTGGAATTTTTTTTTAAACAGTGCTATTTCTGGAAAAATCTCTGTAGAGGACTGTAAGTCCTCTACTGCAGTGCTGGTTAGTAATGAAATAACATCCAGATGGATAAAAAATCAATTTTTATATCCTTACCCAACAACAAAAAAATCATTAATCCTTGGTTTCCCGCTTCCTCAAAATCTATGGACAAATAGTTGTAGTCCACAGGACACGAACGAGATGGACACCGGAGATGGCAGAAGCCGAAGCTTTGCTTTGGGGAATGGGGACTAAAATTGGCGCAGGCACATCACTATCTGCCACTGTTAATGGAGAGTGATTTCCAGACGCTAATCCAGAAACTAGATCGACATGAGGTAAAGGATTTGAAGACGTAGCTGAAATTGTGAAGAAATTCGTGACAAGGCGAATGAATGGGGGAGTGTTCGATGGAGGTTTTGGAGAAGGAAAGGGAATGAACTATGAAAGGGGCACAAGTAATGGCGAGGGTGAACTGTCACTGGGAGGAGACGGAAATTTGGTTTCCCGTCCTCCAATTTTCTTGATCCCCAACTTTTAATGGATTGCCAATTTGCCCCTGAAGCTTGATAATTAATGGATACAGGCCAGCTGTAAAAAAAAATCTGTGGACAAAAAAGCCCAAAGCTGGCCGATATGGCATCCGCAGTGGAAGCCCAAGGTGTCGCTCAGGGGTTTATTGGCCCAACGGGAGATTATGCTGCCTCGCAAAGCCCATCTGTTCTTTTCAATTACATCGTAACTCACGGAAATTACAAACCTTCATATGTCCCCATCAAGGTTGTTAAACCCCTATCGAACCCCCCGGTTGAACCCGGTTGGACCCGAGTCGGGCTTCAAAACGGTCTCCAGAAAACCCTCCGGTCTGACCCCTAAACAGGGAGAAGAAGAGAGGCGGAAGAGAGGAAAAGAAACGAAGGAAGGGAAATGGTAGGTGGATCATGGAGGTTAGGTAGATTTATTTTGTTGAAAATAAGTTTTTAATAGATATATGTAAGATAAATTTTATTTCACTCATTAAATTTTTAATTACTACTTTATTTGTATATATATTTAGAAAACGTCTAAAACGGCTCAAACCGGCCGGACCCCGATCAGACCATTAAACCTCAAACCCCTTGCTTGACCGGCTCAATGACTTAAACCGGTTTGACAACTTTGGTCCCCATCCACCACCGAACCGATAAATTATGGCTTAATTGCAAGTTTGGTCACTCGAATTGCTATAAAATTTCACGTTTGCCACTCAAAATGATTTATTCCATTTATAGTCACTCGAATTAGTTGAACAATTCAAGTTCGGTCACTCTCCGTTAACCTCCGTTAACTTTGACTGACGTGGCGGTCAACTCTGACAGTTGACCGTTAAATGTGTGACGTGGCAAATAAAAAATAATTAAAAAATAAAAATTAAATTTTTAGAAATTACACATCATTATCACAACAAATTATAATTATAAAAAATAAAAATGAAATTCCCCACTCCATCAACTGAATCTCAAAACTTCCCTTCCCTCCCCGACGACCCCTCAAATGGCTACCGACAGCGAGAATTCCAGATCCGGATCCGGCAATGGCGACGCTGCCGCACTGAAAGTGGCTCTGATCACCGGCATAACTGGCACTTGTGGTTGTAGGAGTCCACTGGCTTATCAAGCAATTCAACTCAACTGTCCCTGAACATGGTCACCTATTTCCAAGTTCCACCATAGTATTAGTGGTAGTCGAAGCTCCATTTGAAGATTAGAATGCAAAAACTGAGCTCGTCGACTTATAAATCACTGGATCTGAAATCTGAAACTTCAAATCAGGTGGACCATTTGATCTGCAAAACAAATTACAACCGATACTAGAAAATAGAAAGCTATTACGATGAACCCACTGCCCTAATCCGATCAGACAGACAATAGCGGCCAGCGGTGAAACTGATCCGGACGTAAAACGAGCTGGATGTAGCGAGGAGGATAAACAGAGATCGTGAAGGAACTATAACTGCTGAAGTTGAAATTAAGGGGCAAGCAAAGGGGTCGGCAGCACTACTACTCCACAAATTGAAAGAGAAGAAAAGAACAGGGAGTGGAGCGATCGAAGGTTGGTGGTTTACCTTGGAGGTTTTCTCCGGAAGGAGGATGCCAGCGGTAGTCTTGGAAGGAGGGACAGTCTTCTCGACCAAAATGCGATTGAAGGCTGGAATCAAACGCTTCGCCATTTTTCCGGGAGTTTGGAGCGGCGGAGGGTCACAGCTACCGATGAGAGAAGAGAGAAGACGTGGAGTGGAGACTGGAGAGGTCAGGGGTTTAGGGAGGAAGTAGTTAATCTAAGTTATAGTTCCAGATTGGAGATATCGATTCTGAACAATAATTTTTCTTTTTTCATTTTTTATAATTATAATTTTTTGTGATAATGATGTGTAATTTTTAAAAATTTAATTTTTATTTTTTAATTATTTTTTATTTGCCACGTCACACATTTAACGGTCAACTGTCAGAGTTGACCGCCACGTCAGTCAAAGTTAACGGAGGTTAATGGAGAGTGACCGAACTTGAACTGTTCAACTAATTCGAGTGACTATAAATGGAATAAATCATTTTGAGTGGCAAACGTGAAATTTTATAGCAATTCGAGTGACCAAACTTGCAATTAAGCC
Source organism: Linum tenue (assembly GCA_946122785.1). NCBI lineage: Eukaryota > Viridiplantae > Streptophyta > Magnoliopsida > Malpighiales > Linaceae > Linum > Linum tenue. Next base: position 65,718,673 of record CAMGYJ010000009.1, on the reverse strand, counting down.
GATAAATTATTCTTCCAGATCCTAAACTTTCCCGCTAACCGTCGATGAAGTTGAAGCTCAGTCCAGTTCTCTTCTTCCCGCACCCGCAATGGAATCTGCCGAATCTGAAAGTGAAAACAAACAAATGCATCCGTTTGACTCTCCAGAAAGCCGGACGGATGGAACAATTACGATACAACATTTCTTCAGTAAGGCATATTCCAAGGCCGCAATGTCGTCGGATCCTGACAAAGGAATCTGAAACCTCATTAAAACCATCCGGCCGCACGATCCCTGCCAAAATGAATGTGGACAAGCAGCAAAAACATTAAATATGATTAGCTTCACCATCATCAGTAGCTCGTCAATCAATGGCTCCACATTATTCCCACCCTAACAACATGTTGTTTACGACAGTACTGTTCTTGGTCATTACCACTTCACTCTTTTCTGCAGCTTCAATACCAACTCCCAACCATGGAAGAAGCTTCCAGCAATGCTTCTACTCTTGTTACTCCAACAATCACACCCAAGTCGTCATTGCTAGAAACTCTCCCCTGTATTCACCCCTTCTGAACTCTTCCATTCGAAACAACAGGTTCCTCAACTCTTCATCATTCGACTTGTGGTCGAAACCCGAATTCATCGTCACCCCCACCCGCGAATCACACATCCAAGCCACCATAATTTGCGCCAAGCGGTCAGGTTTCCAAGTGCGGACACGAAGTGGAGGTCACGACTATGAGGGCTTATCATACTCATCATCTACACACCAGAAGTTCGTGCTGGTCGTCCTCTCGAATTTCAGGTCCATCGAGGTCGACATAGAAAATGAGACCGCCTGGGTGGAGACAGGCGCCACGCTAGGTCAATTGTACTACAGGATTGCAGAGAAGAGTAGGGTTTATGGCTTCCCTGCTGGAAGCTGCCCGACCGTGGGAGTGGGAGGTCACTTCAGTGGAGGTGGATTTGGGACCATTTTCAGAAAGTACGGCCTAGCGGCGGATAGAGTTATGGATGCCAGGATGGTCGACGCAAATGGCGAGATCATGGACAGGAATTCCATGGGAGAGGACCTGTTTTGGGCCATCCGAGGCGGCGGAGGAGCCAGCTTTGGAGTAATCTTGGCCTGGAAAGTCGAGTTAGTTCCCGTTCCTGAAATCGTAACCATTTTTAGTGTCAGCAGGATTGCGGAACAAGGCGGGGTTCAGGTCTTCCAGAAGTGGCAAAACGTGAGCCACAACCTCCCCAAGGAATTATTCCTTCACGCCGTCATTAAACCCAATAACGGAACAATTCAGTTCGTGTTTGTGGGACTTTTTCTCGGCAGAGTGAAGGAACTACTTCCTCTGATGGAGGAAAGGTTCCCAGAGCTGGGTTTGGCCGCGGAAAGCAGTCAGGAAGTCAGTTGGATTCAGTCTGTGATGTACTTTGCAGGGTTCGCGGTGAACAACATCTCGTTGAAAGCGCTGCTCAATCGAACCTCAACCTTCGATGGGTTCTTTAAAGCGAAATCGGATTACGCGAGAGAACCCATCTCAGGACTCGGGCTCGAAGGACTTTTCAAGCGGGTTCTGGAACAGGAGTCGTCTATGCTGATCCTGACGCCTTACGGCGGCAGGATGGGAGAGATTCCTGATTCAGAAACTCCATTTCCTCATAGGAGAGGTTACATATACAAGATTCAGTACATCGTGACTTGGGATACAGAGGAGGAGACGAGTTTACACATGAGGTGGATCAGAGAACTGTATGAGTACATGGCTCCATATGTCTCCAAGGCACCTCGAGCTGCTTACTATAATTACAGGGATCTTGATTTGGGCCGGAACGGGAAGAACGATGATAGTTACGAACGGGCCAGAATCTGGGGTTTGAAGTATTTCAATGGCAACTTTGATAGGCTGGTCCGTGTTAAAACTGCAGTCGACCCATCCAATTTCTTCTGGAATGAACAGAGCATCCCTGTTTTAGCTCCCCATTAATGCAAATCGTCCAGCTCAGTGGCCCGAAATAGTGTCAGAATTTGTTGGGCCAATGTAGTGTATACTTCTGTTATTCATTACTTTTTGACTGAGAATCAGTGCAGTTAGTTGTGTGGATTGAATAAAAGTGGGAGATTGGTGGGCATTCCAATTACAGGGCAAGTATTTGACTTTGTGATGCTGATATTTGTTCCTCATATAATAATGTGGATGTCAATGGGTTTTCAACTACAGACAGCGGAGCGGAGGGATTCAGAAATGGAAGCTGACATGCTGCTGATGCGTTCGCAAAGTAATCATGAAGGACAGAAGAAGACACCTTTGGACCAATTTGACTGAGTACATGGATTTTCAGACCAAGTTCATCAGTTCAAGAGTTAGGCATCGTCGGTCCAATTTGCTCAAATATAACATAGAGCTTTTCTCAATCTATCTGAAGAGAGAACAAAAAAATTATCTAGTTAAAACTAATAAAAGCCTTTTTCCTAATCTAATCAATAGTTAACTCTATTTTTAGAAAAATACAATATATATTTGTGTGCTATATATAATACGTGTGTTATTTAGTATAAACATTTACAACATAAAGGGGTAGTTATACATACAATAGGTATTAGATGTCAAGTAATCTATAACGATGAGGATACATACTTTATACTTGTCAAGTAATCTACTATGCATAATTTTTTGTCAAATACATTTTTTTCCCTATTTTGGTAAATCTGCTTAAGAAAGTAATGAAAGTGGTGAAATACATTGATTCTTATAGATTACTGTTGGAAAAATATATATGATAAATATTATTCCATTCCCGCTGCCATGTAAGACAGATTTAACGGATCTAGGCGACGAGTGACCACAGATGACATAAATGTATATTATCGATGGCTAAATTGAAAAAAAAGTAATTCGAATGACAAAGGTGTTACAAATATGAGTTACCAAACCTGCAATTCACCCCTTATATCAAAACCCTTTTATTTATTCATGACTGATGTTAAAAATCCAAACTAAAATCAACGATCCATTAATTTTTACTTGGAAGATTTATTATAGAAGGTTACATAAAGCCAATTGACTCCATTATCTGCTCCTCTAAAATAAACTTTAGAATGTGACACTAATAGGCAAAATACATTTCCATAGCCATAACTTTCACGTTCGTGACAAATATAGCCATAACTATAGAAATACACGAAATCGCCACTTCCGTTCATTGCTTTAACGGTGTCAGTTAATAGTATGACCAGACTGACGAAAAATGTTGAGTTGCCAATTTATTGTCTCCACCAGTTCACGTGGATTAAAAAAAAGTAAAAAATAAAATTAATTTTTAAATGAAAATCATTACAAACAATAATCTATCCCCACCTCCACCTTATTCCGCAGCTACTGTCGCGATCCCCAATCCCTACACAAAATAGCTTCCTCCCAAAATCAATCCTACCCTCTTCCCACCTCTCGATCTGCCTCCATTCTCATTTCCCTTGCTAGATTTCCATTTTCCCCTCTTCCCATCCCGCGACGAAGTTCTCCCTCACCGTGACCTCCATCGCCACCGTAGCCAATCCGACCTCGGAGAGAGGATTCTTGCTGGGACTCCTGGCAGGAGTAGGCGCCACCACTATGTGGAGGTTAGTCGCCCGCTGGGGACTCATATTGAGAGGGTCTGGAGACCTTTAGTCGAGACTGCAGACTGTCTAAGAACCTCCCGCGGTATAACTATCATTGAACTCGAACTTGGTGAATTACAACCTAGCTTAACTGCATTCTAGGGGGAACCATATCTGGGTGACCTCACTCAACTTTGAACACAACTTTCACTGCTTTTGGTTGCTAGTTAGTTAGACCTTCACTACACTTGAACCGCTAAATTATAAGATTTTCACGGAGTAGTCATCACACCTAGGACCCGGGTTGACATTTAGAACTAAACCTGCTATACTACGCATTAGTAGGTGGTTACACTTGGCCACTTTCTAGTGTGACGGTAGAGGCGTGTCAAGTTTTTGGCACCGTTGCCGGGGACGGCTAGGTTGTTTAAGAAACGTGATTTCTGTAACTTTTGCATTTCTTTTCCGCATTGACTGTTTGCTTTGTCCCACTTGTGCCTTCACGTGTTTGCTTGCTTGGCTATGTGCAGGTAGTGCATGACCCGTAGCCAGTCGGGAGGTTTACTACCGTTAGATCCGGAGCTAGAACGCACCTGTCACCAGCTAAGGAGACAACAGCGAGCAAGACTGGCTACGGAGGAAGTGCACGTCGACGGCCATCTGAGCAGCGACTTTGAAGAGGAATACGAGATGGGTGACGAGCACAACAGGGGGAACCTTAACCTGGGGCAGAATCAACCCCTAGGGATGCGCATGCAGGTCCCCCTAGTGAATCAGATCCTGGCGACACAACCCCGTTCCCCAGGCAGATGGGGCTCAGCATCCACCACCCCCGGTGGGTCTTACTATGGAGTACTACTACACTCCACGGGTCACCAACATCCGCCCCGTCATCCTGTATCCGCCCATCCCAGCAAATAATTTTGAGATCAAGCCATGCTGGATTTAACTGATCACATCCTCTATCCAGTTCCATGGCTTGAAGGATGAAGAGGCGAGGGTGCACCTTTCCCGGTTCCTGCAGTTGACAAATGGGTTCAAAATGAATGGTGTACCCGATGATGCGATCCGTCTCCAACTTTTCCCCCATTCTCTGGCGGGGCATGCGAAGAGGTGGTTAGAGACCCAGCCCCCACTGTCCATCATGTCATGGGACGGCCTGGCCGACAAGTTTGTGCACAGGTATTATCCGGCCTCGAAAACCACGTAGATTCAGCGGGAGATCACTCATTTCCGCCAAGAGCCTTCTGGCAGTGTCCTCATCACGGTTTCAGGGATGCATTCACAGTGGGGAATTTCTATAGTGCTCTGGCCACAGAAAGCCAGAGGGTGATTGAGTCTCTATGCCCAGGAGGGGATATTCTCACCAAGACTCCACACGAGCTGAATCAGGTGATTAGTACTCTGGCTACCAGGGATCGTTCTTGGGGGCAGAGCACCGGAAGTAGGAGTTCCTGGGACCGAGGTGTGCATGCCATGGAGGCTAGGTCCGGGCTAGCGGGAGGTGGCCGAGTTGGTCCAGACATTGAAGCAGCCCAATAGTCTTATTCCGGGCAGAGGGTTGGCCGGACCTTCAGTTGCACAATGTTAGTGGTGTGAGAGTTCGAACCATCTGGTGGAAGATTGCCAGGCTATGCGGGAGTCTTCTACACCCCAGGAGCATTTGGACTTCATCGTCAATGCTCGGCGCCTTGATCCTTACAGTGGAACATATAATGAAGGGTGGCGCCAGCATCCCCACTTCTCTTGGAATGGTAATAACAGCAACACCACTAAACCACCAGGTTTCCCAGCACCAGCCGGTGGTTTTCAGCAGAGGCAGCCTTCCAGGCCCGGCAGGGTCCAGTTCCATAGCAGCAACTTTACCAGCCTAGACACTGGAAACCATTTTAGCACCCGCAACGCCAGTTTGCCCAGCTACCAGCAGCTCCAGCTCTAGATACCCAGATGACAGAGCTGAAAAACATTTTGCATGCATTCATGCCTACCAGCCAGGAAAATTTCGCCAGGATGGACCAGAACATAACCTCACTAGAGGCAGGCTAGAGAAACTAATGCGCCATATTGCAGGATCTCCAAAATCAGATTGGTGGCATAGCTTGCCAAAATAACACCAGAGCACCAGGGGACTCTGCCTGCCACCACCATTCCAAGTCCTCGCGAGCCTCACCACTAGTTGGATGCCATCATTACCAGGAGTGGCAAGACAACATCTGCTGTCCCTGCCTCGGTCAGGCAGGAAGAGCCACTACCTGCTGCAGCACTTCCAGCTGACAATGCAGAAGTGGGGATGGAGAAAGAAGCACCTGCTTCCAAGCCACAACCAGTGGTTAAGGAGCATGTACCCCAGCTCCCCTTCTCCACTCGCCTACACACAGACAAGCTGGAGACTGAGTTTGCCAAGTTCATGGCAATGTTGAAGCAGGTCAACATCAGCATGTCGTTCGTGGAGGCACTGTCGAAGATGCCCAAGTATGCCAAATTCATGAAGGATCTCCTCACGAACAAAAAGAATCTTGGGGATCTCTCGATAGTGATGTTGAGCGAGGAGTGTTCTGCCATCCTGCAGAACAAGCTTCCAGAGAAGCGCAAAGACCCAGGGAATTTTACTATCCCTCTTGTTATTGGCAGCATGCATGTAGGAAAGTCCTTGGCGGACCTAAGCGCTAGCATTAACATCATGTCCTATAAATAGTTTAAGAAGCTAGGCCTAGGTGAACCTAGAACTACTAGGATGAGCATCCAGTTAGCTGATCGCTCTATTGTGCATCCTAGGGGTATCATAGAGGATCTGCTTGTTAATGTAGGCGCATTCACATATCCTGTTGATTTTGTTATTCTGGATATAAATGAGGATTTGGATGTGCCTTTGATTTTGGGTAGACCATTTCTCGCCATCGCCAAGGCGTTTTGATGTGCATAGTGTTAAACTGATCTTGCGTGCTGGGAATGAACATGCTATTTTTTCTGTGTCTGACAATGGGAAGCACTCCCATTTGCATGATGACTTAGATTACTATGATATGCTTGTTGGTTTTGAGATCGCACTCGCCATAACGAGTGAGGGTACTGACGATGCTCTTGAGCGTTGTATTTTGCTAGGTGAGCAGGCATCGCAGCAGCCACAACTGGAGGAGCAGTTGGCCGCGTTGGAGAGTGGCGCATTCCTAGAGGGCGATAGGCTGTTCAAACCGATCTCATCCTCACCTTGCATCATTACCTCCTTTGAGGAGCCACCATAGCTGGAGATAAAGCCACTCCCTCCTCAATTGGAGTATGCATTTCTTCAGGAGGGGAATAAGCTTCCAGTCATTATTAGCTCGACCCCCACACCCGAGCAGAAGGTCAGACTGGTGGCCTTGCTGAAGCAGTACGAGCGAGCTCTGGCGTGGAAGATCACTGATATCTGGGGGATCAACCCCTCCTTCTGCTCCCACCGGATATTGCTAGAGGATGAGATGCGCCCGGTAAGATAGCCCCAGCGAAGATTGACCCCGAACCTGGAGGCTGTGGTTCGGGCGGAGATCGTGAAGCTGATGAACGCGGGGATCATCTTCGTTATCTCTGACAGTGAGTGGGTCAATCCCACCCAGGTGGTGCCTAAGAAGGACGTGATGACCGTGGTACCCAATGAGAATAACGAGCTCATACCTATGCTCACAGTGACAGGGTACCGCGTCTGCATCGACTACCGTCGCCTCAACGACGCCACCCGGAAGGATCATTTCCCGTTGTCGTTCATTGATCAGATGCTAAAGAGGCTGGCGGGGCATGAGTTCTTTTCCTGGATGGGATGTCCGGGTATTTCCATATAGCTTAGGATAGGGTCAGTAACCAATGGTTACTGACCTATGAGTAACTAAATCTGGAACTTTAGATCTAAGTGGGTCCAAAAAATCTAGATCTAAAGGTTGTCAATTAAAAGCATATTATTTTCCCTAGTTTTCATAATCGACTCTTATCTTCTTCGTTCTAACTCGGATTTCAATTTTTTTTACACACATGGAATGAGTTCGTTGTGCTCTACAAAATGATATCAATTTTCAATATATTTCGAGAAACTTTTTTTTTACCAACTACATACCATATGGTAACTTCTTCATTTTTACCACTATGATATGTGGGTGGTAACTTGTTCATCATGATCTATTGGATCTACAAATTTCTGGGTGAAAAAAATACTGGACCAAAAATTACCATACTTTTCCACTATGATATGTGGGTGGTAACTTGTAGTAAACAATGATGAAAGTCGTAAATGACAGTTAGCATACTCCTACTATCATGTATTCAACCTTCTTACCATATTGGTATGTTCATACAATCATGGTACGCTTTCTTACCATATGGCATTAAATATGAGCATACCATATGGTAATGACTGGTAAAAAAGTATTCAATTTTTTTTGTACTAAAAATATATCAAAGTGGACATCATTTTAAAAAGCACATTTAATCTGATTTATCTGTGCAAAAAAATTTAAATTTTGACTTAAAACGAGAAAGAAATCGTCCGTTAAAGATAAAAGGGGAAAAGATAAAAGACTTTTCAGAAGAGAGAGGGATAATGATGTCATGCTGATGTGGATGGGTTACTCATGGTTACTGACCATAGGGTTACTGACCTGATCCGTTCCCTTTCCAGATCCGCATTGCACCGGAAGACCAGGCGAAGACCACCTTCACCTGCCCCTTCGGCACATTCGCCTACCGGAGGATCCCATTCGGGCTATGCAATGCCCCTGCCACTTTTCAGAGATGAATGCTCGACATCTTTGACCACCTGGTGCGCGAGATTATGGAGGTTTTTATGGACGACTTTTCGGTTATGGGGACTCATTCTCTCACTGTCTCCATAACCTTGAACTCGTCCTTAAACGATGTGAAGAGACGAACTTGGCACTGAGTTGGGAGAAGTGCCTCTTCATGGTTCGCGAAGGCATATTTATGGGGCATAAGATCTCCAAGATGGGGATTGAGGTGGACAGAGCCAAGATCAAGACTATCAGTAAGCTGCCTCCTCCCACATCTATTAAGGGGATCTGGAGTTTCTTGGGCCATGCAGGATTCTACAGGCGGTTCATCAAGGATTTCTTGATGATCGCCTTGCCCCTAATAAAGTTCCTTGAGAAGGATGCCCCCTTCCAGTTCACTGATGCATGCACAGCGACATTCACGACCTTGAAGGAGAAGCTCACTCATGCTCCTATCATGGTCGCTCCAGACTGGTCCCTACCGTTCGAGCTAATGTGCGATCTCAGTGACTTTGCTGTTGGAGCTGTCTTGTGGCAGAGGCGAGATTAACACTTCCATCCTATTAACTACGCCTCAAAGACCCTGAACGATTCCCAGGAGAACAACACCCCACGGAGAAGGAGCTGCTCGCAGTGGTGTTCGCCTTCGACAAGTTTCACCTTTATCTGGTTTTGTCCCATGTGACCGTATACACCAATCACTCCGCGATACGATACCTGATGAGCAAGGTCGATGCCAAGCCTAGGCTCACACGATGGATCCTACTTCTGCAGGAGTTCGATATCAAGATTCAGGACAAGAAGGGAGCTGAAAATGTTGTTGCTGATCACCTCTCCCGGTTGGACGCACCGCCTGCGGAGAACCTCGTGGAGGAGATCAACGAATCTTTCCCAGATGAGCGACTGATGATGATGTGCCTGGTGGAGAGTGTCACCCCTTGGTACTCCAATTTTGTAAATTATCTGGTGGGCCAGCAGCTACCTAAGGGGATGACGACTCACACCTAGAGGAAGTTCTTCTCCGACCTGAAGCACTACTTCTGGGATGACCCTCATCTCTTCAGGATCGGAGCCGACGGGATCATCCGTCGTTGTGTTATGGAAAATAAGATGGAGGGCATTCTGTCTCATTGCCATGAGGGACCCACTAGCGGTAACCGCACATTGAGAAAGGTGCTACAGTCGGGCTTTTACTGGCCTACACTCTTCAAGGATGCAGACGTGACTCGCTAAAACACAACTCCTAACAATGGCCAAGTGTAACCAATGAAAGGGACTGCAGTATAGTGGCTCAAGTAATAAATATCGAATCCACGGGTCTCTAGAGTTACTATTACTCAGCTTCAGTTCATTATCTAGCAAAACAGATTAAGTTGAAAGAACTAAAACTACTCTAGCAAACTACAGTTAAAGTTAATCTAATTACAGGTTGGGAACTCACTTAGGTATGATTCCCCCTAGCCACTAGCCAGATTAATGATTGATGATTTCTAACTTGTTTCACTTTCATTCACAATGCGGAGAATCCTTGACTAGACCTTGAGTCTCGACTAAAGGAACAAGGCCCTCTTGAGTCAATTGCCTAGAGGGACGTATCCTTCTCTAGAACAACCGATCAAGGCGTTCTGAACTAGATTCCCTCTATCAAATGAGGTTCTCAATCGATACAAAGCAGTGAATCAACCCTCGACTAAAGCAATTGATCCACTACTATCAATCTATGGTGCTCTATTGACCTAATCAGGTGTTCGCTCTCATAGGATCAAAGCAGAATCAATAATCTCGACTAAAGCAGAATTGAATCATGAAAACATGCATAGATTGAATATGAACTCAAGATTATCAAGTAGGAGTACTCATACAATCATCCAATCAAACAAACATGGCTAGGGTTCCTCAAAACCTAAGTGAAGGGAAGTTACTCCATAGAGAAGAGAGAGACTGCAGAAATCTGATCTAGATCTTCAATCTCCATCTCCAAGCTTGATTCCTGAGCTCCAATGGCGAAGAAATCCTCCAAAATAGCTCCAAGAATGTTCCCAAGTCGCTCTCTCTCTCTAGGGTTCGTCCCTTGGGTGTTTGGGATCCAAAACCCAGCTCTCCCCCCTCTCATTTCGCTGAAAATCGGGTTTTAAACAACAATTCCCGACCCGCACGGCCAGGGTGCACGGCCGTGCACCTCACCATTCTGGCCGTGTAGCCCTAAAACGCACCGTTTCACTTAATCGATCTCAGCCATCTTGCACGGCCAGGTGCACGGCCGTGCAAGGCTGGATTTTGCCCGTGCAAGGCCTCGGCAGAGAGCGCACGGCCAGAATTATATGTTGCACGGCCGTGCGCCTCCCTGGTCTGCCCGTGCAGCTTGCTCAGCCTCTGTTTAATGCTTCGTTTCTCCCTCGTCCGGACTCCGAATCAGTCGCCGTTTGATCCCAGACGCTCGTAGTCTCGTCCTCTTTCGTTTCATAACAAGCTTGCATGATTCTCTGTCCATAAAGTGAGGTAGAAATCCATTCTTCTTCAGGTCATGCCCGAGTTTCTGCTCCCGAATCGCCAATTGATCTCTGATTGACTTGAAACTTGCGCCTATGCTTCACTTTATGTGCTAGGACCTGAAATATGACAAAGGAACACAACCTAGCGTAAAATAGGCCAAAGATGTGATAATTAAAGCTCAAACGATCAAGAAACACAGGGGAAAACATGTGCAAATATCGAGTCATCAAATCCCCCCACACTTAACCGTTTGCTTGTCCCCAAGCAAACCTAACTCAAACCAATGCAGCTCTCCAGAACTCTATAGCAACAAACAACCCCGATCGTCGGTAGAGGACTTCCCAGATCATATAGCAGCTTACGAGGTCAACTGGTCTTCTAAGACGTTCCCTATCTCTCTCAATGCGAGTACTAGACTCAAGCCAGGATCATGAGAAAAATTAGAAGTAAGACAGTCAGTTCATGGATAAAGGGACTCACACCATTCACAACCAAGGACTTGTTGTACCGGGGTGCTCTTTCACTTCATTTCACCGTTGGAACCCCTTTTTCACTTTCATTTTACTTACTTTTTTTTCCTTTTTATTCACTTGGCGGGGGTTCCAACTGCAGTCTTTTGCACGGTCGACCCTTATTAGTCGAGCAAGAGCAATTTCTGTACATCTGGCGCTCGCCAGAGTACTTCTTTTAACTCCTTTTCCTCAACTCGTGTGGAGGGTCAATGAAATTAAGGGGGGTCGGAAGCTCTATCCGTGCCCTTAAAAACACATCCTCGAGTAGGCAAACCGTTCAACGGGTGGAAGTTTTACTTGTACTAGAGACAGCTTAGCTTCACCTTGTAGGAGTACCCCACTAAGGATCACTAAAATCTCTTCCAAAACCCGATTTTGTGCAATGAACGGTGCCACACACGTTGGGCTTACCCCATGTTTAAGATTTTTGATGATTTCGACATGGAGGACCAACTGCTTTTCATTTGCCACATGAGCACCCTGTTCGATACACGAGTCCATAACACAATCAAAATAGAGTCACCATTACCACATGAATTCAACGGTCTTAGCTACACTAATTCACAAAATCAACTGACACAGCAGAGAGCTAGATAGGAAAAATCTTATACTTCAACATCCTCCATAGTGCTACACTACCTCCCTAGGTTGCACGTTACTATAGAGACTGTCAATTCAAAGCATACTGAGCAGGCAATTTGCAAGGAAACACGTACTTGGAGCCCTCAAATTTAAAATTTGGACAGTGGACTAGGCTCCAAGCACACAAACAGCCAAACATTCACCCGCATACATAATCGAACACCCCCCCACACTTAAGCACGACATTGTCCTCAATGGAGGAAAGATAAGGAGGGTAGAACGAAGTTACCAGATCAAGGGTGAATGATGGTGGACGGGGCAGGCGATGTATTCCAGGAGGAGAGAGTAATCAGAACACAAACACCACACAAAATCTCACAAAGGTTGAGTTATTGACTCTAAAATCAAAGAACAAAACTGACTCAACCGAAGAGTAATAGGGAAAGAAATGCAAACCGAATGGTTGGGTTGCCTCCCAACAAGCGCTTCTTTCACGTCGTGAGCCGGACGATGGCTCCTAAGTTTCGGTCCACCCCAAAACCTCCTTGAAGTTGAGGTTCTCGTCGATGAGGTGGAGTCTCAAGTCACGAGCATGTGGTGCGGCAGGTGATGAAGGCTCGTGCACTTGATGCAGATGAAGTCTCCACCCTCGAGACCTCTTCTTCTCTTCTCTCGTCTCATTGCCCCAAACCAGATAAGACAGCATCGATTGGCCACCATCGCGTCCACCAAGAGGGACCGATGTCGATGTGGCCTTGGTCTGGCAAAGAGACACTGCAAATGGGTCCTTGCTGAGCAATTCCTCGAAGTTTGGTGGAGATATCACATGTAACTCATGGCCGGTGCAAGCCTCTTCCACCTCAACTTCGTCCTCGGCCTGGACGCCAATTGCTCCTTCAACCTCCCTTCCTTCTTCATGTGGTATCACCCCTGGGAAATGATCAAGAACTCCTCCTGCTTCGCTTTCGTCATCCTCCACAACCTCTTTCGGCACCCTTTCTTGCTCTTCTTCTTCTAGCACGGATTGGAGAGCAAGTTGCCAAGCAATTTCTTTCATGAGATCTTCTTGCATCTCCTCACTCATGCCCACCTCTTCAAAGCGCAGTGTGGGATGTGGGAAAGGGTGGTCGGCTACGACAGGACATTCCTGATCATGATCATCACGGGAGCTCTCCGTGACAACTTCTGTGTGCTCCCTAATGTCCGTGTAGCCTTCTTCTTCCTCCTCCTCTTCTTGTATGGTAGCAGAAGGGTGATCTATAGCAAGTTGTGCACAAACTTGCTCAACCCACTCTGTTTGCTTCGCTGAGCGTTGAACAGCCTCCTCCATATCACGGAGATATGAGGGATCGGAAGAGGGAAGGGCCTGGATTTGAGGATCCATCCTGGAGCATGTTCTCTCACAGGCTCGAGTAAACTGCTCCAAGAGAAGCCTCAGTTCATAGTTTGGATCTGGCTGTGGAGTGTAGCATGGCTCTGCAGAATGGCCCGTGAAGGCCGCCATGGGTAACTCCAGCGCTGATGGCCCTTCTGGTTGTGGGAGGAAGTCTTCTTGGTAATGAGATTGTCCTTGATATGCCCAGGGGTCAGATTGTTCTCCATAGAAAGGGGGTTGGTACTGGAACCCGGATCCATAGTCTTCTCCTCCTTGATTGCTCCAGGGTGTCTCGGGGTAATACCACTCGGATGGTGGTGGATACCCCCAATGGTTGGAGAAGCCATGAGGATCCATGATTCAGATCTGCACCAACAAAAACAAAAACACCCAAGTGAAAAGCAAGGGTGGAAAACAAAAGAAAAACGCTAAAGTAACAAACTTCTGCCTTTCCTAATAATCTAGAAATTCCCCGGCAACGGCGCCAAAAACTTGACTCGTTAAAACACAACTCCTAACAATGGCCAAGTGTAACCAATGAAAGGGACTGCAGTATAGTGGCTCAAGTAATAAATATCTAATCCACGGGTCTCTAGAGTTACTATTACTCAGCTTCAGTTCATTATCTAGCAAAACAGATTAAGTTGAAAGAACTAAAACTACTCTAGCAAACTACAGTTAAAGTTAATCTAATTACAGGTTGGGAACTCACTTAGGTATGATTCCCCCTAGCCACTAGCCAGATTAATGATTGATGATTTCTAACTTGTTTCACTTTCATTCACAATGCGGAGAATCCTTGACTAGACCTTGAGTCTCGACTAAAGGAACAAGGCCCTCTTGAGTCAATTGCCTAGAGGGACGTATCCTTCTCTAGAACAACCGATCAAGGCGTTCTGAACTAGATTCCCTCTATCAAATGAGGTTCTCAATCGATACAAAGCAGTGAATCAACCCTCGACTAAAGCAATTGATCCACTACTATCAATCTATGGTGCTCTATTGACCTAATCAGGTGTTCGCTCTCATAGGATCAAAGCAGAATCAATAATCTCGACTAAAGCAGAATTGAATCATGAAAACATGCATAGATTGAATATGAACTCAAGATTATCAAGTAGGAGTACTCATACAATCATCCAATCAAACAAACATGGCTAGGGTTCCTCAAAACCTAAGTGAAGGGAAGTTACTCCATAGAGAAGAGAGAGACTGCAGAAATCTGATCTAGATCTTCAATCTCCATCTCCAAGCTTGATTCCTGAGCTCCAATGGCGAAGAAATCCTCCAAAATAGCTCCAAGAATGTTCCCAAGTCGCTCTCTCTCTCTAGGGTTCGTCCCTTGGGTGTTTGGGATCCAAATCCCAGCTCTCCCCCCTCTCATTTCGCTGAAAATCGGGTTTTAAACAACAATTCCCGACCCGCACGGCCAGGGTGCACGGCCGTGCACCTCACCATTCTGGCCGTGCAGCCCTAAAAAGCACCGTTTCACTTAATCGATCTCAGCCATCTTGCACGGCCAGGTGCACGGCCGTGCAAGGCTGGATTTTGCCCGTGCAAGGCCTCGGCAGAGAGCGCACGGCCAGAATTATATGTTGCACGGCCGTGCGCCTCCCTGGTCTGCCCGTGCAGCTTGCTCAGCCTCTGTTTAATGCTTCGTTTCTCCCTCGTCCGGACTCCGAATCAGTCGCCGTTTGATCCCAGACGCTCGTAGTCTCGTCCTCTTTCGTTTCATAACAAGCTTGCATGATTCTCTGTCCATAAAGTGAGGTAGAAATCCATTCTTCTTCAGGTCATGCCCGAGTTTCTGCTCCCGAATCGCCAATTGATCTCTGATTGACTTGAAACTTGCGCCTATGCTTCACTTTATGTGCTAGGACCTGAAATATGACAAAGGAACACAACCTAGCGTAAAATAGGCCAAAGATGTGATAATTAAAGCTCAAACGATCAAGAAACACAGGGGAAAACATGTGCAAATATCGAGTCATCAAGACGCCTTCGCACGCAGGTGCGATCGATGCCAGAGGTCAGGTAACATCTCGGCCCGTGATGAGATGCCCCAGAATGTGTTTATAACCTCTGAAATTTTTGATGTCTGGGGGTATCGACTTCATGGGCCCCTTCCCTCCATCCTTTGGCAATACTTACATCTTAGTTGCTGTTGATTACGTCTCTAGGTGGGCCGAGGCGCAAGCTTTTCCCACTAATGATGCTAGACATGTTTGTGGATTTTTGAAGCAGCTATTTTCCCGGTTCGGGACACCTAGAGCCATCATAAGCGACTGAGGCACCCATTTCCAAGGCCAGTTTGATAAATTACTGTGTCTCTATGGTGTCACTCATAAGGTGTCTGTGGCCTATCACCCTCAAACGAGTGGTCAGGCCGAGCTGACGAATCGGGAGCTTAAGCGTATACTGGAGAAAACGGTGGATCAATCTCGCAAGGATTGGTCCACCAAGCTCGATGATGCTCTCTGGGCATACAAGACTACCTACAAGACGCCAATCGGTACGTCACCGTACCGGCTTGTCTATTGAAAGGCATGTCACTTGCCCGTGGAGCTAGAGCACAAGGCCTTCTGGGCCCTTAAGCTGCTCAACTTGGATGTTAGTGTTGGAGGTGCTGAACGAAAATTGCAGATGCTGGAGCTGGAAGAATGGCATTACCACGCCTATGAGAACACCAAGCTATATAAGGAGCGTACTAAGCGCCTTCACGACGCTCGATTAAGGGGTCCGAAAGAGTTTCAGGTTGGTGATCGAGTTCTCCTCTATAACTCTTGCCTGAAACTCTTTCTTGGAAAACTCTACTCCCGGTGGTCTGGACCGTTCACGGTCACACATGTGTTACCGTATGGAACGATTAATTTGCCAACCTGCAAACTGAGCCGTTTAAAGTGAATGGCCATCGTCTCAAGCTCTATCTGGGGATGAGGTCAAACGTGCGGAGTTGGTGGTTGAACTCGCGGATCCTTAGCTCCGCCATGGGCATCCAGCTAAAAGACGGTAAAGAAGCGCTTGTGGGGAGGCAACCCCACCACGGTTTGCATTTATTTTTCCCTTTTTCCTTTGTTTTGTGGTGTGTTCGAGTCAGTTACGCGTCTTTGATGAAGTTAGGTCGTCTGATCTGCCTCGGTTTGGTGTGTTCGTGCAGGGGTGTTCGAAAAATTGAGAAAAATTACATTTTGGCCGAAAAGGGGTAAATACCAGGCCGTGACTCAAAATACCCGACTGGGGGGGGGGGGCAAAACGTGAAAAACCCGACCTTGACCCAAAATACCCGACCGGGGATGTTGGCTCTCGGCCGGGTTTTCCCTAGTCTTGAAACACCGCATTGCGGAAAAACCCGACCGCGGCTTAAAAATACCTGATCGTGTATTTTTGAGGCCCGGTCGGGTATTTTCAATTTAAAAGCAAACCCCCGATCGACCCTCTCTCTCCTCTCATTTTTTTCCAGAACACCCTCTCTCTTCCTCCTCCACTCTCTCTCATGGGCGACCAGTCCTACTCCGGTTCTTCTGGTCCGTCGATGGCTTCTGGCCCGTCGATGGATTTCTTCAGGGAGTAGTTCTGTTAGATGGGGCTCAAGTTTCAGCAGCTCGGGGTCCAGAACTAGCAGCTCATGGACCATCAAGTCTAGTTCTACCAGCAGTATTCGGCCCACCAGTTCGAGTACAACTCTCGGATGACGGTTCTGGACGAGCGCCTCGACCGGATGGAGGCTCAGTAGGGAGTCACCAATGCTCGCATCGAGCGGGAGTGGGCTCGCAACCGCCGGATGATGGAGTATCAGGAGCACCTGTCCAGTCCTGCCATCCGCCATAGGAGCACCACTGGACCACCAGGTGGGACCACTCCCCGCCACCACCGCCATACAGGGTCGACGACCTCATGGGGCAGATCGACTTCGACCAACTTGAGTAGGTTGTACTGGCTGGCTCGTTTATGTTTTCTTTTGTTTTGATTCGGAAGTGCAAACTGGCTTTTGTTTGGTTTTTTTTCTTTTACTTCGAATGATGTACTATTGGGCTGACACTTTACCTAAAGTCTCCGTGCTTGAGTGATTGTGTCTTCTTTAGTCGTGCCTTTGCACCGACTAGTCCCATTCCAGTCCATTTCACTCCGACTGGTCCATCTTCCAGTCCACTTGCAGTCTGAGCATACCGGTAACATCGTTCCCCTTATCCTTCCCTCTTCTCCATTGAGGGCAATGTCGAACTTAAGTGTGTGTGTGTGGGGGGGGGGGTGTTTCTATTTGACTTATTAGATCTGTTTTTGTGCTTGGAGCCTAGTTCACTGTCCAAATTTTGATTTGAGGGCTCCAAGTACGTGTTCCTTGCAAATTGCCTGCTTAGCATGCTTTGAATTGACAGTCTCTATAGTAATATGCAACCTAGGGAGGTAGTGTAGCACTATGGAGGATGTGGATGTATTTAAGAAGTCCCATCTCTTCTTCATATTGTGTTGGTTGATTGTGTGAATTAGTGATCCTAGGACTCTTGCATTGTGTGGTGTTGTGGACTCTCTACCTGTCATGGACTCCTGTATCATGTTTTGAAAAGAAAGGTGCTCAAAAATCTGCTTTAAAATAATGTCTCCTGTGCGAATAGGGCGAAATGGTGTAAGGGGAGTCGGGAATCCGTTCCCAATTTCCACTTACTACCTCCAGCCCCCTTACATTCCTTTCCCCCACACGAGGCTCGAGACATCCGCTCCCGGCATGGCCGGTAAGACCCAGGTTCCCACAAAACCTTTGCTAGGGGGGAGCCCCATTTTCTGAAAATCAGGTTGGAACCTTTGAAAAGAAAGAAAAAATAGAAAACAATAAGAAAAAGAAAAAAAGGGGTTCCAACCATCTTCAAAAAGGGAAATAAGAGCACCTTGGAAAATGTGAGTCTATGATCCTTTGTTTTTGAGAGTCCCTTCGTCCACGATTCATTTGTCCTCTGATTACTATTTGCCATGATACCAACTCGAGACTAGCGTACTTGCCGAAGAAGTTAGGAGATGACTTATACGTTGGTTGACCTTGTAAGTTACTAAATGATATAGAACATCCTCTACCGACAAGTAAAAGAGGTATGGAGAGCTGCATTGGTTTGAGTTAGGTTTGCTTGGGGACAAGCAAACGGTTAACTGTGGGGGCAATTGATATACCATTAATTGCACATGTTTATACCACCATTCTTGAGCTGTTTGAGAGTCGATTCTCGTGTTTAAGGCCGATTTCACACTAGGTTGTGCGTTTATGTCATATTTTAGGACTTAGCATTGAAGAGGAGGCGAGGAAACGAGTTTCAGGTAAAAAAGGAGGACGTTGTAGTGAAGGGGCGCTGGAAGAAGGAATTACTCGGTCAGGAGTTAAAATACCCGACCGGGTAAAATGCAAGAGGAGGCCGGGGATAACACGTTTTGGTCGCCAGAATTACAGAAGGGGTCCCGACCTGATAGCTAAAATACCCGATCGAGTATTCTGAACCTTGATCGGGTATTTCCCTTTCCCCACTGCGCAGCGTTTCAAAATACCCGGCCGGGCACCTGAAATACCCGATCGGGTATTATGACCGGGGATCGCGATCTGCTCCCTTTTGAGGGAAAGAAGGCCAATTTTACAAGGGTTCCGAGTTTTAGAGAAAGAAAGTAGATACCTAGAGAGAGAGAGAGATCGACGAACCTGAATCTCCAAGCGCCCTAGATCGATCTTCATCACCATTGGAGCTCGGCTTAAGCTTGGAGAAGTGCCGATTGATTGCCAGAAGTAGAATCTCATCATTCACAACATGTTTTCCGCATCTGAGCTAGATTTCCCTTCTATCTCTATGGAGTAAACTCTCTCACTCACCTGGGTATGAAGAACCCTAGATTTGTATGTTAGGTCTGATTGTATGAATCCAAGTACGAACTCATTGATATTGATTATATTCAATTGAGGTTTGATTTCCTGAATGGCATGAATCCTGATCAAATTCCTGTTATTTCTGCTTTGACCGAGAAAGAGAATATATGCCTAGGTTGATAGAGCATCCTTGATTGAGGGTAATGAATTGACGACTTTAGTCGAGGAGTCAATTCACTATTCTGTCCCGGATTTACTCCGGTAGAGGAGGTTTGGTTTGGTTCGTTAGGGCCTCAATCTGTTTACTCCGGTGGAGGTTAGTCGCCCGCTGGGGACTCATATTGAGAGGGTCTGGAGACCTTTAGTCGAGACTGCAGGCGGTATAACTATCATTGAACTTGAACTTGGTGAATTACAACCTGGCTTAACTGCAGTCTAGGGGGAACCATATATGGGTGACCTCTCTCAACTTTGAACACAACTTTCACTGCTTTTGCTTGCTAGTTTAGTTAGACCTTCACTATACTTGAACCCGGGTTGACATTTAGAACTAAGTAATAAGATTTTCACGGAGTAGTCATCACACCTAGGACTCGGGTTGACATTTAGAACTAAACCCGCTATACTACGCATTAGTAGGTGGTTACACTTGACCACTTTCTAGTCTGACGGTAGAGGCGTGTCAGTTCCACAAAGTGTTTTTTGCATGTTCTCTGCTGTTTCTTCTAAATATAATGTGAGGGTTGGAGGTAGTTCTTAAAAGTTGGGCATGTGTTTGAAAAATGTGCAGAGGTAGTGGTTCTATCAAGAAATGAAAAAAAGAAGAGAATGATGAATGAAAGCAAAAGAGAACCACTACTAAAATCTGAATCATGCTCATTAAGGACTGTTTCTTAGCAGTCTGGCTTGGAAATACTAACAGTATTGTGACCTCCTTCACTCTTGTTCTCTAAAGAACGTGATTAATGCAGAATGGCAGAACGAAAGTAATTTGTTAGAATGAATGTTGTTGTGTTTGGTTTTGGAATTGTGGAACATTGTGTTAAGAATACTTCCACCACCTAAAAGGCCTTTTCCCCATATCCAAGACCCTAGCCAGTCATCTGAACTTGTGTCTAAGACCTCCGAATTAGTTAGTGGTGACACCCGATATGTGAACTCTAAAATTTAGAGGTTGCCGTCATGGTGAAGAGACGTTGAGAATTGAGAGAATAAGCATGCGCAATTTTCGCATCATATTGTCCTGGTCCCACTGGTCGAGAGTGAGCGATTCATTTCCTTATATTCTCTACACTCTTCACCCCGGTGAGGACCTAGATTGCTCGGTCTTGATTCTGATGTCTTGAGTTTTATGCATGAAGTGACTGTCTTTGATAAGTGGTTGAGTCAAGTCTATGTTGGTTGGTGAATAGAAGGGAGACTCTTCCTTTCTTGACTTTGCTGCACTCGAATGTCATCTGTGGTGGTTGTCTAGGTTGCCGTTGAGGTTGTTCATGTGTTGATGACTAAAAGCTAGCATGATTCACGTGTTTTGTACCGATATGATATGTCCCTAAAGCTTGCATGGTTAAAATATTTTGAGCACCTTGTGTCTGACTTGGTTTGCTTAGGGACAAGCAAACGGTTAAGTGTGGGGGAATTTGAGAACGATGTATTTGCACATGTTTACACCCTTATTTCTTATCCGTTTCCGGCTCGTAGTCGTGTATCTTTCGCCTATTTTACGCTGGGTTGTGCTATTTTGTCACAATTCAAGTCCTAGACGTTGAAGGAAGGGCTATGCATGAGTTTCGGGGCATTTGGAGGTCATTCGGTGAAGCTGGGGCAAGAACACAAGCAGACTACTCCAGAATACGACCGTATTCACTAAGGGGCACGCCAGTGCTTTTTAGTGTGCGACCTGAATCGCTGCGAGGAGAAAACATGGGCACCATTGACCCAAAACACGGGCGTGTCCCCAGCCCATGCTTTTTATGCCGAGAGCCTGTTTGTGACTCCTGTTGAGGAGTCCAAAACACGGGCGCAGCTGCTCTGAAACACGGCCGTGTCACTCCTTGGGCGCGAGCGTGTATTCCACACACGAGGCGAAAACACGAGCAGACAAAGTAAAACACGGCCGTCTCCTCGACTGTGTTTTGCCCAGTGTCGGGTTAAAAGGGCTGTTTCAAGCCAAAGAGAAATCACACGAATTTCCAGAGCAAAAACAGAGTTCTAGAGAGAGAAAGTGCGAAGAACAAACCCTAGGAGTGATTTTGGAGCTGGGTTTCATCAATCAAGCTTGGATTTCATCCTTGGAGTGAAGATTATCATCCTGAAGCAGATTCTTCCCATCATTATGAGTATGACTGCTTTGTATTCTGTTTTCCTCTCTCTCTATGTAGTAGAACTCTCTCTCACTTGGGTATGAAGAACCCTAGTTCCATGTGTTAGGGATATTGATTATAACGACTTTTGGATTGATATACTGTTTGATTATAATCGATTGATGCATGATTCATTGAGTCAATTGAAGCCTGATCAACTTTTCTTGATTTCTGCTGCAACCTGAGATAGATAGAATCTGATTAGGTTGTTAGAGCTTCTTCAATCGGTAGTGGTAACTTGATTATACGAGAGTTGGTCAATTCACTGCTTTGTACTGGAATTCATTCTAATAGTGGAGATTTGTGAGAATCGCCTTAGCAATCTATCCCGGTGAAGGCTAGTCGCCTGCCAGGAATTCTGTCTAAGAGGGCTTGATCAGCTTAAGAGATTCCAAGCTAATTTAGGATCTTCCTCAGTTTAATCAACAGTAAATCAACCAAAGGGAATTACAACTTTGACCTAAATAAGGAGCTAGGGGGATTCATTCCCGAGTGACTCTTCCCTTGCTTAAGAACTTCGACAATTTCCCGCTTTCTTACTGCTTTTCTTTACAACCAGTCTCACAAAACTTAGTCCCGCTAGTTAATAGATAATCATGGAGTAGGCAGTAGATCTAGACCCCGGGTTGATAAATTGGTCTTGCCACTATTCTGCATTTCCGGACTGCGATTATACTTGGTCGCAATTTGGAGTTGTGTTTTAGCGTGTCAGTTGGTGGCTCATTGGGTCCGGTTTGAGGAGATGGATGGTGTCTATTTGTCTATCTAAGGAAGGCAAAGATGGAGGAGACAAATCTCGTTGTAGATCCGGGGGAAGATGACAAGGAGGCAGCGGTGGAGCTTTGGGCGGGCGGCGGGAGACACATCCCTTCTTCGAAGGTTTCGAACTGGTGGGCGGTAGGCGGCGGAAGCCAGTGACTCTTCAGCTGCTCAGGGAAGCTGTCGATGTCGCTGTTGCGGTCGATCTTCATTGCCTCTCCTCGAAACCAAAGGGGGAATTGAGAAGGGACAAGAAGGTGAGGAGGAAGAAGGGGGATGCCTCGTTTTGGTGAGGGGAAACGGATAATAAGGACGAAGAAGGCAGAAGGAGATTTGAGGGTTGAGTTCCATTTTATTTTCACTCTTGTTCGTTGAGACATGAGAGAATAGAAATATGATGTGAAGAGGAAGGGAGGGCGGCCAAATTCTAAATTTGGGCCAAATTTTGGGCAGCCAAAATTTTGGGCACTCATAATAAAAAATTTACATTCAAACCTGCCAAAACTCCCCAAAATAATTTTCATTTTGTTACATAGTTTTGTGTCGGTTAGAACGGATACAAAACGTAATTGACACAACAAATGACAAATTAACTTCCAAAAAAATAAATTTCAATTTTGTGTCAGTTGCAACCGACGCAATTCGAAATATTGTGTCAGTTCAACCAACACAAAATATTGACCAACACAAATGTAAAAAATTTTGCGTCGGTTCATCCAGTGGCTGATCCAGGAATTCTACGTAGGGGTGTCCTCTATAAAAAATTAAATTAAATTAAATATTAGTATTAAATTAAATAATTATTAAATATGAAAATATCTAACTAATAAAAGTTTCCTTAAAAGTTCAGACGTGTTTCATCAAATGATAAAATGCATTCGGTGTTTATACTGCTCAACAAATATCTCTCGACATATCTTACTAGACAAGGCTATCCCGTAATTGAGTTTAATCGTTAGGTTTTGAAAATAATTTGAGATAAGAATAACATTTTACTATTATATTTGGATCTAAAACACAATAACAAATGAGTTGTAGCGTAATTGAAAATATATTAACTAATAATAGCAGTGTCCCAAATTTAAATCACATAAACTAATATTTAAATATTATTTATACCAATACGCAAACTACCACGGGAGATTGGATAATCATTTTCCCAAATTTTAAAGGTGTCCCACACTTCCACTTAAACATTTTTTTTCTCATATGCAAATTACTATCGTAGGTTGAATAATCGTGTTTCCAAATTTTAGGGGTGTCCCGGGACACTCCTAACCATGCATGTCTCCGCCACAGGGTTCATCAACCGACACAAATTGTCGATGCAAATCAAAATTTCTAAATTATTATTTGAAATCATGAGATAATTTCATTGTTGTTTATGACCTACTACGTTTGCCTAGCACCTCTTCGAATCTAGATTATAATTTATATGAGTACTACAGCGCATGAAACTAATGTATGTATATTAGACTAACAAGATTGATCTAACTATATGAACTTGTAAAAATACATTGTTTAAGAGAAAAGTTCAAAATAACGGAGATTCTTATGTAGTAAGATAGGGATCAGTTAGCGTGACTACCCCTAAAGGGGTAGTGATTTTTGACACCCCTTTATGATTGGCCAATTTTATTTCCAATCATTGGCAAGTATTAATTAAACTGATTTTTTATTTTTTTTAATCTTGTAATTTGGGGTCTCTCACCACATTGGAAAAGAGAAAGAATCTGGGGAAAAACGAAATCACCCCCATTAATTACATAATTAATTTCTCTCACTGGTACATTAATTACACGTACCACTCCACTGGTACACGTACCACTCCACTGGTACACCGTACACGTACCACTCCACTGGTGCGAGCAATCCACAAGGTAGGTTAGAGTGAGAACAATACCAGTGCAATGATATTTTTCATAACAATGATAAACAATAATAGGGAAAAAATAGGAACTTTCCATTAGTAGCCAAAAATTGTGTTCCAAAATGGGTTGCAAAATTAGGGAAATGCCAACAACAATGCCAAAAGCAATAAATTATCCTTCGAATGTGAATAAACATAAAGTCTTCACAATTTTTTAAGCCTAAACAGGACATATGGTTACACGTACCACTCCACTGGTACACGTACCACTCCACTGGTACATGTACCAGTGGAGTGGTACGTGTACCAGTGGAGTGGTACGTGTAACCATATGTCCTGTTTAGGCTTAAAAAATTGTGAAGACTTTATGTTTATTCACATTCGAAGGATAATTTATTGCTTTTGGCATTGTTGTTGGCATTTCCCTAATTTTGCAACCCATTTTGGAACACAATTTTTGGCTACTAATGGAAAGTTCCTATTTTTTCCCTATTATTGTTTATCATTGTTATGAAAAATATCATTGCACTGGTATTGTTCTCACTCTAACCTACCTTGTGGATTGCTCGCACCAGTGGAGTGGTACGTGTACGGTGTACCAGTGGAGTGGTACGTGTACCAGTGGAGTGGTACGTGTAATTAATGTACCAGTGAGAGAAATTAATTATGTAATTAATGGGGGTGATTTCGTTTTTCCCCAGATCCTTCCCCATTCATAATTACCAACGTTTTTCTCCTTCCCCATTCATAATTATTATCACAATTAAGGCTTTCCCAATTTACAAGATTACAATAAATAAAGTAAAAAGCTTAAATGGAAAAGTGACCAATCAAGAGGAGGGTGTCAAAAACCACTACCCCTTTAGGGGTTAGCATAGTATCCGACCCCAGTAAGATATGTATGATTTACCGAAGTTGTAATTACATAAAGGGTTGTTGTTTCTTTCTCTTTTTTTATTCTATGGATCATTATAGGCAAACACATAACTAAAGGTTATTAATTGCCCAAGCGCATTAAGTATTTAATCAAACATTGATATTGTTGTGAATTAAGTATGAATTTAAACGAAACACATTAACAAATTTCACCATTGTTCAACAAACAATTCATATACTGAACCTTAAAGTGTAAATATTACTTAGTAAGTAGCTTGTATTTGATTAGCGATATCTATGTTGTGGACACCACATTTTGTCCGGATATAAAACTTGTAACTTGAATTTGCGCACCAAAAGAGAGTTTTGATATTCGATACTAATAGTCCGGTCTTTCGTTCAAGTTTCATGTGAGAGCATTTGAGTTCGATAACAAGGCTTCAATTTGAAAAGATACGTGCCAGAGTATAGGATTCAAGAATTAAATTTTTTTGGTACAATCATTAAACATCATTACAAATTTACAATACTTTCTATACCACATTTTGATTCAAGAGTATAGGTTCAGTGTAAGAATTTGAAATTTTCCTAAGAGTCAAGCCCAATGCTTCAAAGACTTTCAGGCGTGGATCTGCAAAAACAAAGAAACCAGGCCTATATCAGCCAGTTCCCTGCAAAAACAAAGACAAAATTAGTCAAATCAAGCCCAAATTCGATTCCCAAAGTCCACTAGTTCAAACCAAGATATCAGAGCCCAGTTCGGCCCAAGCGAAAGACTAGACCAAACCGATTTTAAGCCAATACAAAGACCAACGCGGCCCGAGACCATGTGGCAACCTTATCAAGAACTGACCCTGACCAGTCAGGACCGACCAACTGTGGTGGAGGTCTCACAATTGGCCTCAAAACCAACGAGTGAGCAATCGACACGTGGCACGTCCTTTTTACTATAAATGAGCTCTTTTAGCTCTTCGTTTTGGAGGGACAGAGTTTTGGGGGAAGCAAAAAAAAAAAAAAAACACTCTTACAACAAAGGAATCTACATTAAAACAGATCGATTCTTATTATTTGACTCTTGCTCTTGGTTGAAGTTCGGGAGGGGAAATCATACAGTAAATTTGAAAAATAAATCAGAGGAAGGCCAATTCTTAGGCCTGGAAATTCTAATCAGGTTGGTGCTCTTACTCTTCCATCTTTTTAATAATATCTGATCTCCTTTTTATCAAGTGCATACTCAATTACCTTATCTTGTCTTAGTCAAATTCATGCTCTATAACTGTACCGTTGTAATCTCAAAATAAGCTCATAGTAATTCCATTTTGGCTTTTAGTTTCTTTCAATTGTGCATTTATTTGCTTTTCGAATCAACTTCTAGCCTATTTTAAATGTCATGTGCTTTCATTTTCCCACTTTAGCG
The DNA here is from genome assembly GCA_946122785.1 of Linum tenue. Classification (NCBI taxonomy): domain Eukaryota; kingdom Viridiplantae; phylum Streptophyta; class Magnoliopsida; order Malpighiales; family Linaceae; genus Linum; species Linum tenue. Next base: position 65,692,256 of record CAMGYJ010000009.1, on the reverse strand, counting down.
TATAGTTGATAGAAACTATGATTGGTGTCGATCTAGATCTAACAAAAACCAGCCAAAAACAATTAAAGTTCAGATTTCAGAATCCAATTTAGCGAAATCACCAGCAGCGGCAGTGATTTAGTATAAAATTAGTACCGATTTTGGTTAAAGTCCTCCAGAATTAGGAATCCAGAAAAGGATTCATAGTCATTAGTTCATTAGTAAACTAATACCACAAAAACAACGATATCCCCCAAAAGATCAAATCTGTAAATCATCTAGCTCACTAAAATTAGCATTCATACTAAGAAACCAGATTCGTAGAGAATGAAAGATCTGCGGATTCAGCAAACCTATATTAGCAAAAACCCATCTTATTTCTACCATAAACTCGTATCCATAAACAAACAAACAAAAAACTACAATAATATATAATCTTTTCCTAGTTTTAACCTTCCAAGTTAAATAGAGCCTAAAAACACATATACCTTTTTTTTTTCAAATACCCAGATCTGATAGCTGCTCTAATCCTTAATACAAAATTATTAAAAAGTAATAACATACTTAAGTGTTGACAAAATTATTATCAAGTAATAACATACTTAAGTTTTTCTTAATATGCTACATCTTTCTTAACGATCCTATTTCCTTTTACCTCGTAACAACATACTTAAGTTTTAACAAACTTCTTAATACGAGAACCATTATATGTGAATTGCGAAAAATAAGTTATATTTAAAATTATTAAAGTCACAGAACGAACTACGTGGACTTTGATCCCGTCTAACGGGTACGTAGGCAGCCGATAAGGTTCGAGTCCAACTAATCAACTAACTTTATCTTTAAATTTTTACGTTAGTGTACGTATAATCAAATTACAACTAATACGATTTAAATTCTTTAGTGGTCCGGTAAGGCCCTAAAAATACCTAAAATACGTAAAATAAACTAATACAATAAAATTATTCAATGGTCCAGTGGGACCCCTAAAATTACTAAATTATTACTAAAAATACACCCAACTAATATAAAACTTATCAAACTTAAGTAGTACTGATTTAGGGCGTTGTGGGGTGTGATTTCACTTCCCCACACGTAACCGTACTCCCGAACCCAAATCTCTTAACCGCAGACAATATCTCGGTTCTGACCCTAAGGTTAGAGCAGATTCGAAGAGTGTTCGATCCACTCCAAGTAAGATCGATGGCGACTCCCAAAAAAGGCTGAACGTGGACCCCTGGAGGGACGGTTGCGGCAGATGGCGACTCCGTTGGGAAAGTCTTCGAGAGTCGAGCTACATAACTAAGTTTGATAAGTTTTTCTAACTTTCTATTATGTGTTCGGTGTTTACTATTTATCTTCGCAATTATATTAATACCGCAATTTAAGTTTCGCATTCATGCATAATAGCTCTATACCTGGGATGTCCATTTAGAAAATCGAAAGGAGTAACGTGGACTTCCATAGTAGTGGAAGGCATGCCAAACCTTCCAACCAAGTTGAACTCAGATCCGAGGTTGATCTCGAGGTATCCAGCCAGTTCGAAAAAGGCTACGGCAGGATACAACTTGGGAACCCAAATCGCTAGGAATTCCTCTGCCAACATATAGTAAGCATAGAGGCCTCCCTAAACCGTCCAAAATTATCCTGAAAGCACCCTAACGCCACGCCATTATGCCCTCTGAAAGCCCTAGGTTTTCCCAAATAGGGTTATGTTTTTATTATCTGTATGTATGTTTTATAACGATGTGATAATTTTTGTTATATTTTTCCAATCGCAAAATAATTTGTCTGTGTGAACAATGACTTTTTAAAAAAAACTCATAAACGTTATTCTCTCTGTGTTTTCACTTATGCATTTAAAATAAATCATGAAAACATTTTCAAAGTCCACGTGCATCCAATGAATCATCTGTGCATCTATGCATCGAATAAGCATCATACATACTCTCCATTACTCATTCAAGTCAATTTAATAAAATTAATTGGTCAGGGTTCCTTAAAATTGCTCGTCCACAAGGAAAAAGCCAAGACTTCAGGTACTTAACTAGATCCAAACTCAAGTTCGTCATGGAGACATTTCAAAAAGAGTTGAACGATATAAAAGGAAAGCTGACAGGGTTTGACCAGAAGCTAGTGGGGTTCGACGAGAAACTAACTGGCTTCGATGAGATGAAAAGCCAGCTCAACACAATATTGAGCATATTGTCAAGAAAAGGGAAGGAGGTTGCAACGAACGAGGTAGAAATCGTATTTGACGACGGCGATCACTATGAGCAACCTCAGGGAAACGTCTCGGCTAGTAAATTCATCCTCATACCTTCGAAGAACACATGCGACAAAGGTGACATTGGGTCATCAAAGCATGACAAATCTGGAGAACCCGAGAAGCAAGAGAAATTTAAAATCGAAGCTATATTAGAAGAAAAATTAGAACACACGAATGAATGAATAAGAAGCATAGAAGGAGTTGAATCGTACGAGCCTATGGATGCATCAAAACTATGTATAGTCACAAATGTCGTGATTCCTCACAAGTTTCAAATGCCAGAATTTGAAAAATACAATGGCACCACTTGCCCAAAAATTCATCTGGTCATGTACTGCAACAAAATGGCCAATCATATCCGAGATGAAAGGCTAATGGTACATTGTTTCCAAAACAACCTGAGTCGTTCTGCCCTACGATGGTATATGCAACTAGAGAAAACAAAAGTGAGAAGATGGCAAGACCTAGCCGATGCATTCATGAGGCATTACAAGCATAACCAGGATCTGGCTCCAGAATGAGAAGATCTGAGGAATATGGAAAAGAACGAGAAAGAGTCTTTCAGAAAATATGCTCAGAGGTGGAGAGAGAAAGCTACAGACGTTCAACCTCCACTGTCATAAAAAGAGATGGTTTCAATTTTCTTTGGAACACTAAGGGCTCCATATTACAACAACATGGTCGGAATTACCACAACTAACTTTGCGAATCTGCTTGTAATCGGAGAACAGATAGAAAAAGGTTTGAAGCAAGGTCGGATGGAAACTCCAGACGTCCATTATGCCCAAACAAATTCATCAAGAGAAATGAGATGGGATCATCAACCTCGGGCCAATCAAGCTCATCCATGTGTTGCAAATGATGCAATAATTAATCAACGTCCAAATTTTCCTACTCAACGAGCCATTCAGAGCCCGAAACGAGTCGCAGCACCACCAAATAACCAAGACCAGAATAATTATGGGAGATACAGGAAAGCCATCCAAATCGATCCTATCCCTATCACATACATTGAACTTTTCCCTCAGCTGATCCAAAGTAACCTTATTTCCCCAATACCATGTGAACCTATGAAACCCCCTTATCCAAATTGGTACAAATCAGACTAGCATTGTGCTTACCACTCGAGAGTAGCGGGACACTCAAGTGAGGATTGCAGATTGCTCAAGATCAAGGTCCAACAAATGATGAATACTGGCTGGTTAAAGTTCGAAGAAGAGCCAAAGCGTCCAGATGTCAATAATAACCCACTGCCAACTCATGGGAATTAGTAGACATACTACAAGGCAAAGCTCGATTTAAGGATGATGTTGATCCTATCTAGTAAATAAAATATCGAGATAATTTGCCATAACAAAATATGTATCACTTTTGTTTTTATCATCATAAATAAAAGGTCTCTCACGTTTTGACCTCTTTGGATCATTGTGTGAACGGTGTTAATCTTAATTTAAGACTTTGCATCAATGTTTTATCAAAATAACGAATGCCACTTCATGTCCTTTTTAAAACAGATTTATCTTCTGCAAAAATGAAAGCCATCCAAATCCAATTTTATTTTCAAGTTAAGCCATGAGATTGCCATGATAAGCAATTATGAGCACCCCACTGGTGTCGAGATTTAAGACGCCCCACTAGTGTCTAGCAATCATTAAAACCCTGCTACTGTCAATATTTTAAGCACCCACTGGTGTTGAGAGTGTATGCGTTTTGCTAAAAATCGAGAGGTAAACACCCTACAGGTGACCATGAATCATGTGAGTTAATAGGAAAATGGTGAAATGGGTATACGACATCAGGCTACTTGTAGAATCACGTCACCACTAAAGTCGACTTTCGCCAACAAATTGAGACTCAGTTTACAAGAAGTCAAAATGGCCAATCCCGATGCACAAGGAGCCAAACATTAGCATCATACTAAGAAAACCCTCACAGACTCACAGAGTCTTGTGACTAGAATATTGAGGAAGATCAAAGATATAATTTATCATACAAAGGAATCACACGCAGGAAGCACTCATGTCCTCGGTTCAGGAGCTTACATCCTTACAGGCAGAAAGCGTCTATTAAACTCACATGTCAAAGTCCGATTGTGAGATATTTGCGCAATACTAGCAAGCACATGGCGTCAGCATCCACACTTTTACCAAAAAGAATAGCCAATTTAATCTACTTATTGAGAAGTGGCACTCACATCATCGATCATCAAGAAGACTCTTTACCGTTCGATAATCGTCCTACCAAATACAAGTGCTAGATTAGGCAAAATGTGAAACGTATATGGGGGCATGACAACGTCAAGTAAGTCCCACACACACACACACACACAAAAAAGCGAAAAGAGAAAAAAAAAGACAAAAGAAAAACAAACAAAATGTCGTGGGACTTACAATCTGGGTGCCCCCGGTTTAGCATTTGAAGTACCAACTATCTGTACCAAGCCAAGATCTTTACCGATCGACCTCAAGATACAACAATGAGGACCTTCAAGCAAGAAACTTCCATGATAAGAAAGTCGTTTTAGCCAAAACCACATCATCCAAGGTACTCATCATTTTTTAGAGGAAGCCAGAAGCTGAAAATCCACATTAAACATTTAGAGGCCAAAGAAGGATCTCAACAAGTCCCAAGCAGATTGCACTCACGAAAATCATAGCCTCGGCTAGTGAAAAATACTGGGGGGGCAAACCCAGCTGAAGATACATTCCCAAAAAAAATCCACCAGTATTTTCGAACAAGACTTTGTTGGCAAAAAGATCCAGATAATAAGTGGTTCTTAATCCATCGAGTCAATCCCATACGTTGGGGGCAAAGCCCAAGTCCCTCTACAAGAAGCTTTATACGAATAATGTCAAGATTTCATATACCCGCCACCCATCTGAATAAACTACATTTCAAGAACAAGAAGAGTCCTACCATCAAAGTCATATCGGACAAAAACCTCTTTCATGGGAGACTAAAAACGTCTGCGACTTAACCATATGGAGATCTCCTAAATCAATCATACCAAGGGCTTCCATATTTGAGTAAATCTTCACAAGGAACAGAGTTGGACACAACATAAAGGCGACGTCTCAAGGTGACTAGAATCTTAAAGGTAGCTGAAGTGTCGTACACTCAAATCACCTATAGGAGTGAGTGATGAGCGAAATCCAAAGCGAGGGAGAGCGAGGGCTTATTGATATTCTCATGGCTTGGCTGACATTTCTCTTATTAAAAAGAAAACCAAATTTGTCAACAAGAAAACTACCACACAAAAACGGTTTTCTCCAGTCTGCACACACTTGTCTTGATATGGCTTTCAACTCTAATTCACTAATTAACATTTTGAAACATTTTTGCTTTCATCTTAAGTCAAGATTGATATAGTCACTCTTTGTTCCGGAGAATAGAAAGTGAGTAACAGATCTTAGGGGGAAAAATGGTCCACCATGGAAGAGGGGGAAGTCTGAGTACCCAAGAACCGGATTACTCAACTTTTTACACATGAGTTGATGAAAAAATCTCAGGGAGTCTAAAAACATTTAGATCTCATTAAGCCAACCAGCCAATCGATTATGCTTGAAATGCATAGCAAGAATGAAGTCCTATTATACCACACTGACAGAATTATACGACTCTGAAACAAGTGGGCCCATACCTAGCCGAGAAGGAGGATGAAGCATCATACATCATCACTTTACCTCACAAAGCATATCATCGCGCAACTACCACCAAGAAGATATATTCAAGACAACAAGTTCAAAGTCGCTCCAACATAAGCATGACCTGAGGATCAAGTTGAACAAAAAGAAATGGAAGTTCCTAGTAGATGAGCAATTTAAAGGAAACCCGAGCAAAAACAAGGAAACAAACAAAAAAATAAAGCAATATAGTTTTCATAGCATTGTCAAATGCATCATATCCTTTATTCACTCAACGTTCATGACTACATTAGCATGACACATCATACAATCATTCTCAAAATCATTCTGAGATTCATTACATAACATCATCATACATCAAAGTAACTTGCTATGCATCACAATCATTTCCTAAGATTCCTAAAATGTCCTTCTAAATGTACATGAAAACTTTTCATGTGAAATACCACTAGGCATTACCACATGTTAGCTTGATCTTATCGCTAACATTTTCTCATTGCTTGACTTGATTCCTATCACGAGTAATTTGAGTACATCGTTACAAAATTGTTGGCTTGATCTTTATCACTAACGTCTTCTCATTGTCTGATTTGATATCTATCACAAACAATTTGAGTACAATATCTTTTACAAAATTTGTAGCTGGATCTTTATCGTTGACAATTTCCTCATTGTTCTATTTGATTTCTACCATAGACAATTTGAGTACAATATCTTTTACAAAATTGCTAGTTTGATCTTTATCACTAACATCATCTCATTGTTTGGTTTGATTCCTATCACAAGCAATTTGAGTACAACGTCCCTTATAAAATTGTTAGCTTGATCATTATCGCTGACACTTTCCTCATTGTTCTATTTTATTTCTATCATAGACAATTTGAGTAAATCGTCCGTGCAAAATTGTTAGTTTGATCTTTATCACTAACATCTTCCTCATTGTTTGAATTGATTTCTATCACAAGCAATTTGAGTACATCGTCCTTATCAAATGATTAGCTTGATCTTATCCATATCATCTTTCTCACTGAAAAACGTGGTTTCTGCTAGAGACAACTTGAGTACATCGTTGTTGGAAAATATTTGGCTACCATCATCTTAACAATACAGATACGTCGTTATTACCAAAGATCAGTTCAATTTCTACTCCTGAGATTTTCACATTTCAAAATGTGGTGTCTTTTATAGAAACTTTGTATAACTCTTTATACAAAGAGATATACAGGGGGGGGGGGAGGGAACTGTGGACACCACATTTTGTCTGGATATAAAACTTGTGACTCGAATTTGTGAACCAAAAGAGAGTTTTGATATTCGAGTATGATAATCTGGTCTTTCATTCCAGTTTCATGTGAGAGCATTTGAGTTCGATAACAGGGCTTGAATTCGAAAAGACACGTGCCAGAGTATAGGATTCAAGAATTAAATTTTTTTGGTACAATCATTAAACATCATTACAAATTTACAATACTTTGTATACCACATTTTGATTCAAGAGTATAGGTTTCGTGTAAGAATTTGAAATTTGCCTAAGAGTCAAGCCCATTGCTTCGAAGACTTTCAGGCGTGGATCTGCAAAAACAAAGAAATCAGGCCCAGATTAGCCAGTTCCCTACAAAACAAAGACAAAATTAGTCAAATCAAGCCCAAATTCGATTCCCAAAGTCCACTAGTTCAAACCAAGATATCAGAGCCCAGTTCGGCCCAAGCGAAAGACTAGACCAAACCGATTTTAAGCCCATACAAAGACCAAATTGGCCCACAAATATGAGCCCAACTCTCCCAACTCTCCCAACTCGACCCGAGACCATGTGGCAACCTTATCAAGAACTGACCCTGACTAGTCAGGACCGACCAAGTGTGGTGGAGGTCTCACAATTGGCCTAAAAACCAACGAGTGACCAATCGTCACGTGGCACGCCCTTTTTACTATAAATGAGCTCTTTTAGCTCTTCGGTTTGGGGGGACAGAGTTTTAGGGGAAGCAAAAAAAAAAAAAAAACTCTTACAACAAAGGAATCCACATTAAAACTGATCGATTCTTATTATTTGACTCTTGCTCTTGGTTGAATTTCAGGAGGGGAAATCATACAGTAAATTTGAAAGATAAATCAGAGGAAGGCCAATTCTTAGGCCTGGAAACTCTAATCAGGTTGGTGCTCTTACTCTTCCACCTTTTTAATAATATCTGATCTCATTTTTATCAAGTGCATACTCAATTACCTTATCTCGTCTTAGTCAAATTCATGCTCTATAATTGTATCGTTGTAATCTCAAAATAAGCTCAAAGTAATTTCATTTTGGCTTTAAGTTTCTTTCAATTGTGCATTTATTTGCCTTTCGAATCAATTTATAGCCTATTTTAAATGTCTTATGCTTTCATTTTCCTTCTTTAACGTATAGTTGATAGAAACTATGATTGGTGTCGATCTAGATCTAATAAAAACCACCCAAACACAATTAAAGTTCAGATTTCAGAATCCACTTTAGCGAAATCACGAGCAGCGGCAGTGATTTAGTATAAAATTAGTACCCATTTTGGTTAGAGGTCTCCAGAATTAGGAATCCATATAAGGATTCATAGTCATTAGTAAACTAATACGGTAATACCACAAAAACAACGATATCCCCCAAAAAATCATATCCTGTAACTCATCTAGCTCACAAAAATTAGCATTCATACTAAGAAACCAGATTCATAGAGAATGAAAGATCTGCGGACTCAGCAAACCTAAATTAACAAAAACACATCTTATTTCTACCATAAACTCGTATCCATAAACAAACAAAAAAAAAACCCCTACAATAATATATCATCTTTTCCTAGTTTTAACCTTCCAAGTTAAATAGAGCCTAAAAACTAATAAAAATAACCATTTTTTTTCCAAAAACCCAGATCTGATAGCTGCTCTAGAATCCATAAACCATAAAACTCGTTTCAGTTTAATATCTCGGTTACAGAGGAAACTCATCCAAATTTCTGTCCACTTTCAACCATAGCCGAAACAAACATTGATACCTCTCGATTTGTATGTGTTTTTAGTAAGCTAATCATAGTATGTCGAAAACAGATCCAGAATATGCACACAACCATATTTTTTAAAAGTACAGATCTGTAAAGTATTTCAAATCCACCATCAATAATTTAGTTTTGAGATTAAAATCCCCTACAAATACTAAACCGAGGATCAAGAGAACCTTACCTAGATGTTTTTTTTTACCTACATCAATACAAGAATAGGAGCAAGAATCAATTGAAGGGGTATTAAATCAAAACCAAAAAAATAAAAAAACAAAGAAAACCTATCTGTGTCGTCGCCAGCCTATCGGCGCCGGTGCTTCGCCGTCGGAGTTCCCTCGCACAACAAAACCAGAAAATTAGTAGGATCCCATACAAAAATCAGAATAATAGAAATAGATTGGATCGAAGTTCCCCGGGTCGGATTTATTTTGATTCAAGTAGTTAGGTAACCAAACCGGTGAACCATGGTTTCCTCCCTCCTTACCCCTCATTAAAAAATAAAAAATAAAAAATGAAACATTAGAAACCCGAGTTTTCTTAAGAAAAATCGAAAGAAAGAACATGCATGCCTAGGATCTTAACTAGATCGAGACCTTCTATAGGTTGATTTAACTTGATACGAGCTATTCCCTTGGCCAGCCGAGAAAAGGAGAAGACGGCGGCACAGAGGAGAGAGCTAGGTCGTCGGTTTCCTTTCTCGGATTAGAGAGGGAGAACACGAGAGAGAGGAGAGGAGAGAGGAATGGCGACAGCTAGGGTTCGTTGTTTTTCTTTTCTGGGAACGTGAAGAGAGAAAAGCCGAGAACAGTGAGGGCGGCCCTCCTTAGTCTGAATAGGGTTTTTTTATTTTCTCTGGAGTGGAAGAGAGACGAGAGTGAGAGGCGAGAGAGAGGCGAGGCTAAGCTGCGGCCGTGTGGCTCAAATAGGTTAGTGTTTAGATTTCATCTTAGAGAAGAATATATACCTCTACATTTTAATTGAAAATTGTGCCCTTAGAGTTTCGCAAATACTACACGCCCCAGCCATCGTCTTTGTGTGTAATTGTGGAAACTTAGGTAACCAGTTCATGGAGCGGCAGCGAGAGCGGGAGCGACGGTTTGGGATAGGGTCAGTAACCAATGGTTACTGACCTATCAGTAAATACACGGGAACCATAGATCTGAGGATGGAGCAATCGGGGGGTTGGCTGGACGCGGAGGTGGGGCGGGGCATTTTTTCCGTTTATGTATTTTTAATTTTTTTTATTTTATTCCGCATTTCAATGGCTGACTTTTCAATGAAAGAGAAAGAATAACATTTTCTCTGCCACTCTATTTTCTTCTTTCTCTCTTCCTTCTCTCTTTCTTTTTCCAAACTCTTTTCAGATCCTTTCTCTATTCCTTCTCTCTTACTTTTTCTCTCACAATCTCCTTTTCAAATCTAGATCTGCTCTCTTCCATCTTTATTTTTTTCTCTAGCAATCGACTAATAAAAATTGAAGTCACCCTCTTTAATTGCGTTTCTTCTCTTCATCAACTCGTTTACTTTAATTTCGATCTTTCTCCTTTTTTGGCGTTTGGTGTTCTTTGGTTGCGGATGAAATGAGATGAGACAGAAGACAAGTTTTTTTTTCTCTCCCTCCTTTTGTTTTTTCCCCTTTCTTTTAGGTAATATATATTGGTATTACCACACTATACCATATGATATTACCACACTATACCATATGGTATTGGGTGGTAACGAAATATATATTGATATTACCACACTATACCATATGGTATTGGGTGATAACGAAATCTATATTGGTATTACCACTCTATACCATATGGTATTGGGTGGTAACGAAATATATATTGATATTACCCAATGTTCAAGAAGACGCTAGGCGCTATCTAGGCGAGGAGGCACCGCCCAGCGCCCAGGCCGATTAATCGTTGTCTAGGCGAGATTAAACGTTGCAAAAAAATACGTTAGATAAGTCATATTCCACAAAAATCGAAGTGCCATATCATTATTCATCCATTCATATTCACATACAACCCTTTTCCACAATCCCAAACATCTCAAGTCGCCAACAATGAGGAGGGATCTCACTGATGGTCGATGAGGGGGAGCGGCTGGTCGAATGGAAATGGGAAATAGAATAGGGTTTGGGATTTAAAAAAAAAAGCTACACTTTCCCCCTTTATTAGTTGTTATGGGCGTCGCCCACCAGAGTGAAAACTCGCCTCTGAGTGCCTAGGCGCCTAGATCAATCGCCCAGGGCTAGAAGGGGCGATTTTGTCCTGCCCAGCTATTAATCACGCCTAGGCGAGAGATTAATCGCGTCTTCTTGAACACTGATATTACCACACTATACCATATGGTATTGGGTGGTAACGAAATATATATTAGTATTACCACTCTATACCATATGGTATTACCACTCTATACCATATGGTATTGGGTGGTAACGAAATATATATTGATATTACCACACTATACCATATGGTATTGGGTGGTAACGAAATATATATTGATATTACCACATTATACCATATGGTATTGGGTGGTAACTAAATATATATTGATATTACCACATTATACCATATGGTAGTAACGAAATATATATTCATGTGGCAAAAAATTTCATACCATATGGTATCCTCTTATTTAATACCAGTCAATACCATATGGTACAGTCAATACCATATGGTATAGACTGGTAATAACTGACAAATTTTTTTGTGTCCAAAAAATATCAAAGTGGATATCATTTTGAAGAGCACAATTAATCTGATCTAACTGTGCAAAAAAAATTAAATTTCGACTTAAAACGAGTGAGAAATCATCCGTTAAAGATTAAGGGAAGAAAAATTAAATGTTTTGCGAGGAGAGAGAAGGAGGCGCTGATGTGGTACGGTCAAAAGTCAGCCTCGGCAATAAATAGGAGAAAGTGCAATTTTACTGTACTGCCCTTTTCACATTTAATTTAAATAAAAAAGTGTCTAACACGTGGGGACTATAGAAGGGGTTACTGATGGGTTACTGACCCGATCTGGACCCCGGGAGCGAGAGCGTGAAAGCGTCTATTTTAGGAGGATTCGATATTCAGAGCGTTAATAAAACTTTATTATTATATTATTATCTATTAATTTCTATAATAATTTCAAGTAACACAACATCTTTTATTTTTTATATTGTCTATAATAACACTATTTATTAATTTCCAAAAAAATCATGATAAATCACGTAAGTGTTCCTATGCTTTTACCATGTAAGGGCTACAAGAAATAAAAAGCTTACACAAATACGGTGGAGATTTTTTTCAATAAACAAATACGGTGGGTTGCTTGCTGCTCACAATTTCACAGTATTTTTAAACATATTACTAGAGCTAGCAATTAGTTCTCTAATACTTAATATTTAATAATATGAAGTTGGAAACACATAACGGAGAAAGCAATGCCGGATATTTTAATCGTATTAAAGTAGCTGTCATCACTCATCTCTCAAGCCTCTCTCTCTCTCTCTCTCTCTCGTTTTAGATCTCAGATTTTGCATGGCAAATTTTGCTTCTGGTCTCTATTTCTGGCAGATGAATCATTGATTAGGGGAAAGGATTATGGTTTCTCTGTCGTCTTGCAATCACGCCTACAAGAGAGAATCATTGCTGCTCAAATTGTTGCAAAGCATCGGTTGCTGGATCTATCGCCTACATCTATTTTCAAAATGCTCTGCATCTCTTCTTCCTTCCGAAATCTCTTCTTTGTATTATCTTACTCGATTTGCTTGGTTTCACAAATTAGATAGGCCACACAAGCGTATGTCATCTAACAATGAGAGCTTATACCAAATATTTTTTGGAATTCCATATTAAGCCATTGGATTAAAGACGTTTTCTGCAAAACTTAATGGTTCGTGGATTTCTTTAAATAATTCGTGCTCTCAAATTTTGCAAATCGCGAATTATAAACGAATTACTAGGAAGTCGTGTTTTGCCACGCTAGAGCGGGAGCGTCAACCATTGACCCACGAATTGGGTAACCTAAATGGAAACGCCACCGGTTCTGGATTTCTTTAAATAATTCGCGCTCTCAAATTTTCAAATCGCGAATTATAAACGAAATACTAGGAAGTCGCGTTTTGCCGCGCTAGAGCGGGAGCGTCAACCATTGACCCACGAATTGGGTAACCTAAATGGAAACGCCCCCGGTTCTGTCATTAGCTAAAAAAACATAAAACGAATTGGGTAACCTAAATGGAAACGCCCCCGGTTCTGTCATTAGCTAAAAAAAACATAAAAAATTAAACCGCCGCCGGGTTTTGAACCCGTATACTCGCGGGTACGTTCAAGTGGCGGGCCGAGGATTAAGTCAATAGGCTAGGCACTGTCATTCGGTTACTATCACTATCTATGTCCTTTAATATTCTTTTTAACCCTTAATACAAAATTATTAAAAAGTAATAACATACTTAAGTTTTTCTTAATACGCTACATCTTTCTTAACGATCCTATTTTCTTTTACCTCGTAACAACATACTTAAGTTTTAACAAACTTCTTAATCGAGAACCATTATCAATGGATTGCGAAAAATAAGTCGTATTTAAAATTATCAAAAGTTATAGAAGAACTACGTGGACTTTGATCCCGTCTAACGGGTATTTAGGCAGCCGATAAGGTTCGAGTCCAACTAATCAACTAACTTTATCTTTAAATTTTTACGTTAGTGAGCGTATAATTAAATTACAACTAATACGATTTAAATTCTTTAGTGGTCTGGTAAGGCACTAAAAATACCTAAAATACCTAATAATAAACTAATACGATAAAATTATTCAATGGTCCAGTGGGATCCCTAAAATTACTAAATTATTACTAAAAATACACCCAACTAATATAAAACTTATCAAACTTAAGTAGTACCGATTTAGGGCGTTTGGGGGTGTGATTTCACTTCTCCACACGTAACCGTACTCCCGAACCCGAATCTCTTAACCGCAGACAATATCTCGGTTCTGACCCTAAGGTTAGAGCCGATTCGAAGAGTATTCGATCCACTCCAAGTAAGATCGATGGCGACTCCCAAAAAAAAGCCTAACGTCGATCCCCGACAACCCCCGGAGGGACGGTTGCGACATATGTAATATGTGTGTTTAGCATGTATAAATTCAAGATATGATACACAAGTTATATATGCAATAAATATTGGGATTTTTTCAGAAATAGCACCTCTAAAAAAAATTACGAAAATAGCACCCAGCTGAAAATATTTACAAAAATAGCAGCCGTTTTTATGGACCGCACCTCCAAGGTGCGTTTTATATATAAACCGCACCTCCAAGGTGCGGTTTATTATCGTAGGCCAAAACCGCATCTTGGCCATGCGGTTTCAGGTCTGACCTACAGAAACCGCGTTACCCTGAAGCGGTTTTGGCTTGACCTAGCAAAACCGCACCCTGAAGCAATGACTCGGCATTTTGAATGGCACACAACTCATTCCAACACTAAAAGGCTCATAATCAGATGCCGTAATCATCACGAGGGGTGCAATTTAGGATTTGGGCCATCAACAACAAGAGACACGACCAATGGGTCATATCCCGTGCGGTGAACACACACACATGTGTGTCATCCATAACTTCCCAAGGCCATCGACAGTTGAAATCCAGAGTGGTTGCTGCGGCTATCAAGCATCTAATTGAGCAAGATCCGGACCTGAAGGTGAAAGTCATAATCGCTGACATTGCAAGTCGTTATTGTTATATGATTAACTATAAAAAGGCGTTTCATGGAAAGCAGAAAGCTTTGGCCGCCGTCTTTGGTGATTGGGAAGAATCATATGCATTCCTTCCCAGGTTAATTTTGGAATTGGAGGCGTCTAACCCTGGCACAGTTTTCTCCCCTCTATACCAAGATGAAGATATACAACCCCCAGAGCCAGGTAACAAACGCCATTTCAGACGACTTTTTTGGGCATTCAAGCCATCTATTGATGGTTTTGGCTTCTGTGTCCCTGTGATCCAAGTGGATGGTACATTCCTTACCGGCAAGTACAAGGGCACTCTCCTGATTGCCAGTGGGGCGGATGCAAACAGACAAGTCTTTCCTTTAGCCTTCGCCATTGTTGAGGGAGAGAATGTTGATAGCTATGGATGGTTTTTCTGGCAAATTCAGCTCCACGTCACTAGGAGGACGAACCTGACAATAATCTCTGATCGACACGCCGGCATTAGAGCTGCCATCTTAGGTTTAGATCCAGCCTGGAAGTGGTCCCAAAGGTGTTACACTCTTTGTAAAGAGATGCATGCCTAAGGAAATGGGGTTTTAAGCAATTATCATGGTCCTCCCATTTCCTGGGAAAATCGGATTTTAAGAGATATTCGGATCCCCCCTTTTTCTGTCAAACAGGCTGTGTTTCTAAGGAGATGTATACCTTTCCTAAGAGTCTAACGAGAGTACCTCCGGGTTGTTCGAATTGTACTAAACTGCCGAAAATTGACAAACGTACTACTTTTCTGTACGAAGGAAAATTGATCATCCCGCCGTTCGGACAGATGCGTGAAACGGGTCGCCCGAGGAAAAAGAGAATTCAGAACGAAATGGATCAAAGTGGAAGACCTCCACGAGGCCCAAGACGATGTTCAATATGCAAAGTTCCAGGACATGATAAACGAAGGTGTCCAGGACCGATTGGTCCGCAAAATCCGGGTGCTGATGTGGCGGACTCAGCTAATGCGACATAGTGTGCGATTATCATTCTTCAAGATACTTGAGACTCTTACTTTGCAAGTAATTGTGTATTGTTGATTGAACGAATTGGGATAATATCAAGATAAGAGGAATAATTCCAAGGACAGAGAAATAAAAACAAATTGAAACAACACTCAATTAAATAAACTAAGATAATAGGAATAGTTCCAAGTACATAGAAATAAAAACCAAATTGAAACAACACTCAATTAAATAAACTAAGATAAGGGGAATAGTTCCAAGTACATATAATTAAAATTCAACTCAAAATACATCTCAAGGAAGTCCACGAGCTTCACCGGAATCCACGGTTTTCTTGCTCCTTGTACGACGGCCGACGGGAGTAACAACAGGTGGTTGCAGTGGCAAGTTTTGAATGGTCGAGGTAGTGTGGTGCTTGTCGGTGCTGTGTCGGCGGGGAGGCGGCGCTTTCGGGGTCGAGCGGGGGACATCCGCGCTCATACGTGAGGAGTAGGAGGCCAATGCTGATGAGGGCGAATCAATGGGTTGAATTCGTGGTGCGCCGTCGTGGAGGAACCATCATGCCAAGTACCCGATGATGTTTGGCGGGGATATGGGGGTAGACCGGGCGGGAATCGTAGTATGTTTGGCGGGGAGATGGGGGGTAGACCGGGCAGGAATCGTGGTATGTTTGGCGGGGATCCTTGTATGAGATCGGGGTGGGATCATATGGGGATTGATGGAGACTCGGAGGGGATTGATGGTAGGTTGAGCGGGGATCGTAGTATGAGCTTGGGTGGGGATCGTTGTGGTAGGAGGGGGCGAAACTCTTGGGATGAACTCGGGCGGGATCTTGGGCGGAACTCGGGCGGGGAGCTTAGGTGGAACTCGGTTCGGCACCTTGGGGGGAACTCGGGCGGGGAGCTTGGGTAGAACTCGGGCCGGCACCATGTGTCACAACCAATGGGGGCGGCACTTTCCACGCCTGATATGGCGTTACGTCGGGCACGTTGGGCCTTTCCCGAACCCTCTTGCTCTTCTTTCTCTCGTATGGTGGTGGGGGATCGAGGACATCAACTTGTACCAGAGGTGGCGAGGGTGCGGGCATGGGCGGATATCTACAATGATCGCGACCCTGAGCTGTGATACAGCCATGCAGACTGTTTGCCATCCTCCTGATGAAGCTCACATCTTCATTGCCCAGCTCAACTCTCCCGGTGGTCATATCTTTGATCCGCTCGATCCCATCAGCCTAAATCACAAAAAAAAGTTAGAAAATTTTTTAGGAACCAAGTAATAAATTTAATTGTTTAGACGGAATATACTTACTAATGCACCATCGGCCGCACCCTCCAGAGTCATGTAACGAACCGATGTTTGCCGATATCGATCCAAGTATGGGTCATGATACCCCATTCGACCCACTTGAGCTGGAGTGAAAATATCCTGCATTTGTCGGTTGTCCCACATCGTGATGAATTTTGCCAACTTCGTGGGCCAATCACAAGTACCTTGCCGACCATCTCGGCCATGAAAGGCCATTTGACTATCGGGGACCTCCAACGTAATGCACTGCTCCCGACCAAACTGACGAAGGCATCGATCCGGCAAGTGCCAATCCATGGTCCCAAAACAAATTAGAGGGACCCTCGTGCACCATTGCCCGATATGACCGGGGAATTGCTGGAGATGCAAATGAACGATGTTCTCCGGGTATGGATCGAAGACGATCTACAAGAAAGAAATGAGTAACTTAAGTTTATTAGAATTGGAAAAATACATGTAGTCCATGGAAAAAAGATATAAATTGATCGAAGTATAGAAGTTACCTCTCCTTCCCAAAGTCGCTCAAACCTCTTCCGATACTCGTCCAACTTGTGTTGGGCAAGGTTGTCGCATGTTGTGTGTCCGAGCCACCTTATTAATAAGACAATAATGAAACTACAATAAGCTAAAACACAAGGGAAATGTGTTATGAAAAACATGATGGGGTATGAGAAGTTTACCTTGTACCATAAGCTTCACCTCTTAGGGGATGATCGATTGGCCAATCCCTGTCGGGACGTTGGACCGGTGCAATCCATGGCATATGCTCCCAAGCCCAAAATTTGACGATGAACATTGCGCCACCGACCTCCCTCACAGCTTTTAGAGACGCATTGCACAAATTGTGGTAGATATTAGCTAGGCAAGCGGATGCTCAGCTATACTCCCCCATCTCCTCCCAACTACTGAGGATGATCCTAAGCCATCCACATCTAAGGAGATTGCTTGATTTTTTGGAGAAGAACACTCCTCCGATCATGCATATGAGATAGACACGAGCATATCTTTCCTTCTCATCCTCCGGACTTTCCTCGGTTAGGGGATGACTCTCGTAATGGTCTCTAAAATACTTCGTCAACCAAGTAATTGAGACTTGGTGTTTCCTCATTGGTGGCAAGCGATCGGTCGCATCAACGCTCCCCTTGACTGGTACTTTCACTCCCAAAGTATTGCGGATGAAATGAACCCAACCGGGCATACCGTCACGATCCTCGGGGGGATGATCACTCGCGCACACCGGTTTGCCGCCGATGGGCAGATGGGTTAGGATGGCGACATCCTTTAGCGTGATGGTGGCTTCTCCTTCTCTAAAGTTGAAACAATGGGTCTCCTTTCTCCATCTCTCAACTAATGCGGTGATGAGTTGGCGATCGACTTTGATGCCGTTAAAATGCCTAATCGGGTCCAATCGTGCCCTTTTGAGAAAGGGCAAGATAGCTGGGTGGAATGGGAGCACATTGGTCGTACCCCTGTAGCGGAGTATTGTTTGTGCCTCCTAGCGAAAATTTACACGTTAATTATTATATATTAGTAAAGAGTTTTTTCTTATAACTAAATTAATTAAATTAAATTATTTAATTTCAAGCAGAATTTTATTATCATAAAAATACATTTCATATAATTAACATAATAACATTCTAAATCAATAATAATTTAAAGAGATACATACATATTATCATAAAACAAACATCCTAAATTAATTAACATAATAACATTCTAAATGAATAATAATTTAAAGAGATACATACATATTATCGTAAAACAAACATACTAAATTAATTAACATAAATAACAGTGTAAATGAATAATAATTTAAAGAGAAACATACATATTCAAATGTTTGAAATTAATAAAATTCATTTTGTACACATAAAAATAAATCGTATTGGTTGTTTGGTAAATAATTTAATCGTATTGGTTGTTTTAAATAATTTAATCGAATACAGAGCAACACTCGTTAGACTCTTAGAAGAGGTATATATCTTCTTAGAAACGCAGTCTTTTTGACAGAAAAAGGGAGGATCCGAGGATATCTTAATACCCGATTTTTTCAGGGAATGGGAGGATATGATAATCGCTTAAAACCCCATTTCCTTAGACGTGCATCTCTTTATAAAGAGTCGAAGTAAGTGGCGTTATGTATTCGATTAAATTATTAAAAACAACGAACACGATTAAAAATTCAACATAAATTTATTTTATATTCCACTAATCGTACAGCTAGAAATTCATCAACATAAACTCCCTCTGCTTGCCACCAATCGGCCATTTTTTCCGGAAATTTGGAGAGAGATTCGGCTCTGCTCGGTGGGTTTTGAGGAAAAAACCAAAATTCTGACAGAGATTCAGCTCGGCGGGTTTTGAGCAAAAAACCTAAGAAATGTTTTATGATGGCAGATCGGACTTAGCCGCAACCAACATACCACTATTTCCTAGGCTTTGGGAGGGGAGGGTTTAGAGAGATAAATTCTAGAGAGAGAAGGAAGAATGGGTTGTGGTGTGAAGAAATGAGAGGGGAAGGGGGGTATTTATACTTAACAGATCGCACCCTTCAGGGGCGGTCTGGTAATTTTCCTCTCGCAGAAACCGCTCCCTTCCTATGCGGTTTGCGAGTCACGAGGCGTTGACCGCTCCTTGCAGGTGCGGTCCCCGATCCATGGCGCGGATCGCTCTGCTGAGGTGCGGTCCGCGGTGCGATCGCTCCTCCATCCAACAGTCTTGAAGACCGTTCCGCAGAGAAAGCACACCGTACCTTCCTGGTGCGGTTCGCGTGCTGACGTGGCATGGAACGCGCCCTTAAGGTGCGGTTTATAAGTAAAACGCACCTGTGGGGTGTGTTCCATTAAAAATGGTGCTATTTATGTCAATTTTTTCGGATGGGTGCTAGTTTTGTAAAAAAAAATTAAACGTGCTATTATTGGAAAAATGCCATAAATATTTCCCCCATATACAAAATCTCCAACGACAATAAATCCTAAAATATGTAGTATAGCTAACCTACGAGTTACATCACTAATAATAAGTCACTAAGTTGAATGGTGTGCAATCTAACCAACCTACGAGATATATGACTAATAGTAGGCTAGTTTAGGAGCTAGATAATGAGCAACTAATCAAATTGGTTTGCAAACATACAATCAAGTTGTCTTATAAGCTTAATTGACTTAAGTTTCGAGCCATGCACGTATTGAAGTTGTACATATCCTACACCACTTCGTTTCATCACTTGAATGTTCGTGAAGTTGGTTATTCTAAATTATTGTATTTAACTGAATGAGTTTTGAATTATTTGTGTCATGTACACCTTTTAATTTGTGGTTGTAATATGACTATTAGATGAAAATGTTGATCTCACCATAACTATTAGTTAATGTACTATACCAATTATGATTAATTATATGATAAGTTTACAAGATTTACGATTGCCACAACTCAATCATTTAAAAGATACAAAACTAATTCAACACTTAGACAAAATTCTTTAATTTGCATAAGTAATATACAAGGAGAGAAAAATTGTATAAAAGAAAAATATTTGAAATTAGTGCAATAAATAATGTGTAAGTTGTAATGAGTAAAAAGTAAGTAACACATTGCGCCAACCCGAACAACCCGCAACCCGAGCTGCCCGACCCGTAACCCGACAGATCCGCAACCCGATAAAGCCGCAACGCGACCGACCCTTAACCCGATTAATTTATAACCCGAATAACCCAAAACCCGAATAACCCGAATCCGCCTAACCCGTAACCTGATAAACCCGTAACCCGACTAACCCGTAACCTGATTGAAGCCAGCCCGAACACGCCCGATTGACACCTATACTTGTAACTCACAAGCGAGAGACTAAGTTGGTGACGAAAACCTTTGTTGTTTATTACTTTGATCTATCAGACTAATGTCGTAGTTATTTCCACATAGTACGTAACCCATTGCAATGAACAAAACATACTAACCCAAAACACATAACGTACTTACCCAACATCCCAGAAATTTATTTCCATCATTCCTTCCCCCTCAAAGAACCGTGTCCCCAAGGTTCGGTCAATGTCGAGACTCGGTGGGCGATGAAGAAACCGCAGCTCTTGCGACGACTTTGAGGCTTCCGTAACTTCTGAAACTTCCAACTCACGCTCCATCCTCTAGTCTTGTTCCTCTACCATCGACTCCAATTATTGGAGTGTTCGACTTTGTAGCGTGATCATCGGCGAGCACCAAAACTCCTTTCATAACACATCTAGTCATTGGACCAAGTAGGAACAACCATGAGAGCCTTCCACCATCGCCCTCATCTTGGTCCAAAGATAGAGCATGCCATGTGTGCACAATTGAAGGAACGAATATTGGTTGCAGCCAAACAACATCACCATTGTAACCAGTATGCTTGGTTTGCCCCAACCAGTGGACCTGCAGCTCTATCCCGCAACTCTTGCGGCTTCCATCCTGAGTTCTTTTCAACCGTTTGGTTGCATAGTAATGGAGGCCCTTGGAACGGCCCCAAAAATCCCCTGCCGCTCACAACCATCCCGTCCCCCTTAGATTGAGTGCTGATATCAATATCCTTCTCGCATCTTCTGAATCCATCGATGAGAGTCTCGTCGAGGTAGTGACCACCGCGGTGCACCATTTCCTTCCCATCGCTTCCCGATCGTAGGGTGAGAGCCTCACATAGGTGATGACTTGATATATACACATGTTTTTTCCCACCATTCTTCTATCGTTTGAGTCTCATATCTCGTGTTTTAGGCCGATTTCATGCTAGGTTGTTCGTGTTTGTGATATTTTAGGTCCTAGTACGTGAAGGAAGGTTCAGGCACGAGTTCGGGGTCTATTGGACGAAATTGAAACGATTGACAGGAAGCTGGGAAACCACACGGCCAGACCTAAAAACCACACAACCGTGTGACGTGGCCGTGTGGAGTCCTTTTGCGCGGGAAAATCGCACTGCCGTGTAATGGACCCCTTGTGGCCGTGTGGAAATCACTGAGACCTTTACAAGGGCAGGCAGAGATTTCACACGGCCGTGCAATTCTGACCGTGCAGCGTGCATGAAGCCACTTAAGAGAAACGCCGCATTTTGCACTTTCACACGGGAAGCTGGAAACTCTACAAGGCCGTGTGGCCTAGCCGTGTAGTCGAGAAATTCTGGGTTTTAACCAAATTTCGGGTCTTTTGAAGAGGGAATTGATTTTTCAGAGCTAGAAACAGAGTCCTAAAGAGAGAAAGCGCGAAGAACACACCCTAGATGTGATTTTGGAGCTGGGTTTCATCAATCAAGCTTGGATTTCATCCTTGGAGTGAAGATCATCATCCCAGAGCAGATTCTTCCCATCTTGATGAGTATGACTGCTTTGTTTTCTGTTTCCCTCTCTCTCTCTCTCTCTATGGAGTAGAACCCTCTCTCACTTGGGTATGAAGAACCCTAATTCCATGTGTTAGGGATATCGATTGTAATGACTTTTGGTTTGTGATACTGCTTGATTATAATCGATTGAAGTGTTTTGATTGAGTCAATTGAAGATCAACTTTTCCTGATTTTTGCTGCAACCTAAGATAGATAGAATCTGATAAGGTTGTTAGAGCTTCTTCAATCAGTAGTAGTGAATCGATTATATGAGAGTTAGTCGATTCACCGCTTTGTACTGGAATCCAATCCCAGTAGTGGAGTTATGTGTTTATTGCCTCAGCAGTCCATCCTAGTGAAGGCTAGTCGCCTGCTGGTTAGCCTGTCTGAAAGGGCTTGGCCAGCTTAAGAGATTCCAAACTATTGTCGGATCTTCCGCAGTTTAATCTACAGTAAATCAATCAAAGGTAATTACAACTTTGACCTTACTAAGGAGCTAGGGTGACTCTTTCTCCAGTGACTCCTCCCTTGCTTAAGAACTTCGAACCATTTCCTGCTTTCTTACTGCTTTTGCTTAAAATCCCAATCACTCGACTTAGTTTGCTAGATAATAGATAATCACGGAGTAGGCAGTAGATCTAGACCCCGAGTTGATAAATAGAACTTGCCACTATTCTGTAATTCCAGACTGCGATTACACTTGGTCGCAGTTTGGTGTTGTGTTTTAGCGTGTCAATAGGTGATAGTCACCATTGTGCACTGTTTCCTTCATGTCGATCTCGTTGACGGAGATCTTCATCTCCTCCACCGCCCTGATTTCATTGGTGTCAACGCGGCCACGTTGTCGTCGCTTCGCTTCCCTTTGATGTTGGTCACACACTTGGGTTTGGCGGTATACTCCTCCAACAATTGCTCATGCGGAATCTGATGGCTGGGCGAAGAATGATGACGACAAAAATTTTCATACCATTATTGTACCTCTAGAAGCTCAAGATACTCTTGTTCTTCTATCATATCACGGATAATGTGTTATGAACTCGCCATCTCCCAAATCCCAATGTTGTGGAAGCAACCAGGCTCTGTTACCAATTGATGGCAACCCATTTCCCACGAGTCAAGAGTTGCTTGTAACTCACAAGCGAGGGACAACGTTGGTGTCGAAAACCTTTATTGTTTATTACTTTGATAAATCGGACAATGCCGTATTTATAATATATAGACAATTAAACCTAATACGTAACCCTACTAACCTAGCCAAACCCTCCTAACTCCCCTAGGTCTCTCGGCCACAACCCAAAGAACTACTTGGCCCATGCTGACCCAACTTAAATTAATTATCCCTTTAACTCTTACCCTATGCACTAATCCTTCTACTAACTACGTAAATAACCAAGTAGCCCACATAATACGTAAGCCATCATAATGAACAAAACATACTAACTGTTTCCTCCGGAAAACCAAATGCCACCGCCGGTGCCGAATTCGTTTCCGGCGATGTTGATTTGATGTTTCACGATGGAAAATCTTGCGGTGCCGTTTGATCGGATGCACCGCTGCTTGCTGAAATCGATGACGATCGTCAAATATCCACCGGGCGGTGTTGATTTGATCGATGCACCTCTGAATGGTGAAATCGACGTGACCGTCAAATATCCGCCACCGAATGTCGGCGTCGTTGATTTGATCGATGCACCTCTGACTTCTAACCAACGCGACCGTTACTACGGTTCGCACCTCTCCAAACTACGTTCGAACGAGGGTGTTTGAGTTTTTGAGGAATCTACACTACCGCTACTCCTATGGAGATTCCTGTGGAGAGCTCCGCGACTACGACTACTTCTACCAACTATGGAGATCCTTCCTGGAAGGAGAGCTCCGCGAAGGAGTTACAGAGAAAAGGTAAAGTTTGACAGAGTTGTTCTGTGTTGATTTTTGGTTTTTCCTTTTCTCTCTCCTTGCAGGGTTGATTTTATCTAAAACCAACTTCGTAGTCTTCACGCTCTGTAGAACTGCTTCTTCAACTGCCCCGTCCTGAAACCCCACGTGTCTCAACTGCCTTGATCTCCTCTTTCTGCTTTGCGTAAAAATCACGTGCCATCAAAACCGCTCCTGTTTGCAGAAACTTGGCGAAACGACATTGAGCCAAATCCTACACCCTTGTCCATGTAACGATGTCGTTTCACCAATACCGCGGCATCACCTTTCACTAATCGATGCCGACAAACAATGTCGTTTTCCATTATGCGACATTGTTTCTTTTTTAAACACTGTCGTTTGCTAATCCGCGGTACCGTTGGGCTTACTCGCGGTACCGTTTTGAATTAAACGACACCGCCGATATAGCCAAAAAAATATTAATCCATGAAAGGCGCCGCAGTCGGCGCTCGCATTGGGCCGGGTGAATTTTGGCCCGATATGATTTTTAATTAATCGGTACCGCTTGCCAGGCTCTCGCGGCACCGTTTTTAAATCCGCGGTACCGTTTTAACTCTCCGCGGTGCCGCTTCTCACAAGGAATAAAAAATAATAATTAAACAATTAAAGACTCCTCCTTCAACCCCATTATACACACGGCCCTCTTTTTGATTTCCGACGGTGTCGTTTTTTTGTGTCGCGGTACCGCTGAAATTCCTTGCGGTACCGTTTTAGTTCTCCGCGACACTGCTCGACTCCCAACGACACCATTTTGTACCCGCGGTATCGAATTAAATGCCGAGACTAATTAATGCGGCATTTAATTCAGTCCAAATTAATTTTAGGTGTAAACATTGCCCCCCACAACTTGGTTTATAAGAATTTATGAACCAAGTTGTTGACACAACTCAAACCACCTAACATTACTTAATAATGTCCAATAAACTATACCAACCACGCAAAGCCAAAGTAATTGGAACAAAATTTAACAAAGTGGCATTGCAATTCTTTTCTCCGTGCAAGGCTGTAAATGCTTTTACTTGGCCAAACCAAATTCACAAAACAAACCGGATGTTTTGTTATTGATACAGCCTTGGGAAAAAATAAACTAGAAGGAGGAGAGTAGTGCAGCGCCGTTTCCCCAAATAACGGTGTTTTATTTATTTATTGCTTCCGCAAGATTGCTTTGGCCATAGCAACGTTGCTTTCAAAAAAATATTTTTTTTTTTTTTTTTTTAATAATCCTTATTCAAACGGAACACAACAGGATTGCAGCCCGGGTGCTGCTTGGGTCACTAAACACCACTACCGCTTGCGATTTACGTAGAGAACCATGTCTCTATTTTTTTTTATTCGCCAATTCAGTTCTACCTGACTTGTGATTCTCTTTGGCGTCCAAGTAAAACCGCAGCCTTGTTTGGCCTTCAGCAGCGCTGTTTTTCTACTAAATCCCCAAAATGACGTAGTTGCTGCTCTACCAGCGCTGCAAGCATTACGATTTTATTTTTTTTAATATTATTGCTGCCTGCTATGTGGTCTTGCAGCGCCGTTTTCATCCCAAACGGCTTTGATTTCCTTCTTCTTTCTCCATCAACGCTGCTGTTTTGGCGGTATTTTGTTTATTTTTTTTTTCAACAACCACGCCATCCTTCCTTGCAGCGTTGCTTCATCACAAACGGTGGCGTCTATTTTTTATTATTATTTTTTTTTTACTTGCTGCCGCCGCTGCAGCAAGCACTTCAGGGTTGTTTGCTCTTTTTCTTTGTCCGCAATGTTGCAAGTAGCAGCCGTCGTTCTACGCGGCTAACCAGGCATTTTCATGATTTCTTATTTATTTTAAATATATCATGTGGCTTAAATTAGCCACCTTGTATTTTCATTAATACGAGCTAAGTAAAAACATAGTTGACTTTGGCATAAATCATCATGCCAAAGGTCCACACCCATTGCCAACGCAACGGATCAAACCAAACAAGCCATCCGTGGATACTCTGACTTGTCCCAGTTGGTTCTACACATGTTGGCTTAGACGTTTTGAAGTCAACACTGGATTGAAACTTTCTAGCTCGTCTAGCTCGAACATCTTTGTTTGGGATCCCGCGATCTCGATTTGGCTTCACCTCAACCATCAGTTTTGTTCGAGAACATGAGAAATCACTAGTGGTCTTTGCTTTCGGCAAGACATTCACCTTTTTTGGCATCTTTGTCTTGTCAAGTCGACCATGTGGCATTGCTTGCCCAAACAGGTCTGGTTTTGTCAGCTTCACACTCTCACCATGTTGCTGTGAGTATAAGCACCGATGCTTACGAGCTTCACCGACAAGTGTGTGGGTGTTTTGTTTACCACGACACTTACCACACATCCACATCGTTTCTTTTGAGCTCCCGTGTGATTTTGGAGTTTGTAGAGTATTATACTTGCCCCCCAATCCACCATTCATATTAGGCTTGTTCCTCCTCGACACTGGTGTGGCAACTCCATGTCGGGCTTGCTTGAACTTGCCCCCCACTTCACTCGGTGGCGGCTTTGGGGACAACTTACACGAAGGATCTAGGTAAGTTACACCAACTTTCGTGGCCTTGGGGGTTTTCACGTGATCACCACCTCCATATTGAATAGTGTTTGTGGCAACCCACATATGCTATTTCCTAGAACAGGGTGGATGTGGCAAACTGCTTCGCCACTTGTGATATTGTTTCTCCTTCAACCCGCCTTGCAGTGGGATCTCATGCCCCCCTAGCGGTTTAGATCGAACATCATCGTGACGTTGGATTGACAACACATCATATGTGAGTTTTCCATGCTCAACGTGCTTGTAGCTAGGTTCTCCACCCTGATTCTTATTTTCATTCTTATTAGAAGTACGTTGATACTGGCTTCTTTGTGGTGGTTTCTGCAAGCCACCTCCAACTTGCGTGTCCTTAAGAACAATGTTGTTCACGGGAAGAGACACTTTGGATTTGTGCGCTTCTCGCAACACTATTGTAGCCAGATTTGGCGATAGAGTTTGGTTGACAATGGTTAGTCCATCAACCATTAAATCATCGCACGCAACAGACATTGTTTCAGATTTAAACACATCAAAATCGTACGTGGCTCTACGTATTGACATATTAAAATCAGAAACACAATTATCCAATTTATCACACCATTGATCAATATTTTTTTCAAGATTATCCATTTTTTTATCAAGAGAAGTTAAAATGATATTTACCTGTTGGCTATCTCTGTTGAGTTCAGCCACTACTTGGCGGAGTATGAGCAGCATCTCACCCTGATCGGAGATTCGTGCCATTGATTGCACCTTTGCTCCAGCGTTGTTGCTTGAACCGCCAGCAGCATCGTAAATCTCGATATTGACCATTTGAGCCTCCACCACGGATCCTTGTCGAAGACCACAATCTTCTTTTCCTCGTCGCAGAGCCATGTCAAACACACGTGTCCCACCGGGTGTGCCAAAATGTTTCCTCGGAAAAACCAAATGCCACCGCCGGTGCCGAATTCGTTTCCGACGATGTTGATTTGATGTTTCACGATGGAAACTCTTGCGGTGCCGTTTGATCGGACGCACCGCTGCTTGCTAAAATCGATGACGATCGTCAAATATCCACCGGGCGGTGTTGATTTGATCGATGCACCTCTGAATGGTGAAATCGACGTGACCGTCAAATATCCGCCACCGAATGTCGGCGTCGTTGATTTGATCGATGCACCTCTGACTTCTAACCAACGCGACCGTTACTACGGTTCGCACCTCTCCAAACTACGTTCGAACGAGGGTGTTTGAGTTTTTGAGGAATCTACACTACCGCTACTCCTATGGAGATTCCTGTGGAGAGCTCCGCGACTACGACTACTTCTACCAACTATGGAGATCCTTCCTGGAAGGAGAGCTCCGCGAAGGAGTTACAGAGAAAAGGTAAAGTTTGACAGAGTTGTTCTGTGTTGATTTTTGGTTTTTCCTTTTCTCTCTCCTTGCAGGGTTGATTTTATCTAAAACCAACTTCGTAGTCTTCACGCTCTGTAGAACTGCTTCTTCAACTGCCCCGTCCTGAAACCCCACGTGTCTCAACTGCCTTGATCTCCTCTTTCTGCTTTGCGTAAAAATCACGTGCCATCAAAACCGCTCCTGTTTGCAAAAACTTGGCGAAACGACATTGAGCCAAATCCTACACCCTTGTCCATGTAACGATGTCGTTTCACCAATACCGCGGCATCACCTTTCACTAATCGATGCCGACAAACAATGTCGTTTTCGATTACGCGACATTGTTTCTTTTTTAAACACTGTCGTTTGCTAATCCGCGGTACCATTGGGCTTACTCGCGGTACCGTTTTGAATTAAACGACACCGCCGATATAGCCAAAAAAATATTAATCCATGAAAGGCGCCGCAGTCGGCGCTCGCATTGGGCCGGGTGAATTTTGGCCCGATATGATTTTTAATTAATCGGTACCGCTTGCCAGGCTCTCGCGGTACCGTTTTTAAATCCGCGGTACCGTTTTAACTCTCCGCGGTGCCGCTTCTCACAAGGAATAAAAAATAATAATTAAACAATTAAAGACTCCTCCTTCAACCCCATTATACACACGGCCCTCTTTTTGATTTCCGACGGTGTCGTTTTTTTGTGTCGCGGTACCGCTGAAATTCCTTGCGGTACCGTTTTAGTTCTCCGCGACACTGCTCGACTCCCAACGACACCATTTTGTACCCGCGGTATCGAATTAAATGCCGAGACTAATTAATGCGGCATTTAATTCAGTCCAAATTAATTTTAGGTGTAAACAGTAACCCAAAACACCTAATGTACTAACCCAAAAGCCCAGACATTTATTTCCATCATCAGTCTTCAAAAAGCGCTATGCTCCTACCGTCATTGTCCCTCTAGTTTTTGGTTCAGTTTTGAATCCCCATCTCTATCCTCCCAAATCTCATTTACCTCTAGTTGTCGATTAAAAAGTAGATCTTATCGGCCTTGTGTCCAACTCTTAAAATTTTGGGTTCTCTTATCCTATTGAACTACGAGGATTAATTAGTATCTTAGTCTGTATGCCATGAGTGGGTTTTGAGTGGAAGATGGAGTCTACACCATCAACGGTTCGAAATAAAAAGCTTTGTAGGGAGTAGCTTCCTACACCCGCCCACAGCTAATCAACCGATGAACAGTGTTTTCTATGAGAGTGTGGTTGTTTCTGATAAAAATGCGATTTGGTTGTTTTATCGTAAGGAACAGTAAAAAGTTGTAAAACAAAAATTGAGCAAAACGTTGATCTTATCGGCCTTGCGTCCAACTCTTAAAATTTGGGGTTCCATTCTCCTATAACGACGAGGATTAGCATCTTAGTCTGTATACCATGAGTGGATTTTGAGTGGAAGATGGAGTCTACACTATCAATGGTGCGGAATGAAAAGCGTTGTAGGGAGTAGCTTCCTACACCCGTCCACAGCTAATCAGCCGATGAACAGTGTTTTCTATGAATTGTGGTGGTTTCCAATAAAAATGCGATTTGGCTATTTTATCGTGAGGAACAGTAAAAAATTTTAAAAGAAACTTGCGCTTTTAATTAATTGATGATTGATTTGGAATAGGCGACTTTGAGATTGAAGTCCGGAGGGTCAACCAAAAATTAAAAGACGACAAAAGGGTAATGCGAATGAATGACAATTGAAAGGAGTATATTAGCACTAGGGATGACAATTTCGACTTGGCCGTTTTACACGACCTGTTTGGCGGACCCGCCCCGTTGGGTATGGGTACCTCTCATCGACCCGACCTGCCCTGATCCGACCCATTCTTGCCTAAATTACATCTAATCTTAGTCAAATTACTTAGAATTTGCCTCTTATTACCTCATATTTTAGCTATAATAAAGTTATAAATAAGTGAAAATCGCAATTTCTCCAATAATTTAACAACATTTTATCATATTATGGTTTCTTTCTTGGTATTTTAATGAAAATAACGAATATTTTTAATATTTTTTAAATAAATTACATACCTATTGGGTCGACCTGCCTCGACCCATGCCCCATAATAAATTACCCGACCCGCCACGGGACGAATATGAGTATCGAGATACCCGCCCCGCACCCACCCATTACTATTCCTAATTAGCAGCGGACTTAACCGTATACTCCGGGGATTTAGAATTTGCCATATAAGTTTGTCTGCTTGAGGAGTAATTGTAAAGGAATGGAAAAAATAATTTGACATAAAGAAGTAGGAAGGGACACACCAGCGAGGAGAGAAGGGAAAGATGGCGGGGACGTGGGCAGCCAAACATCACCCGTTGATCCAAAGCCAATTTGTCAACAATGTCCCTTTTGGAGAAGGTTACGTCCCTCCAGGATCCCTTGCCATGTCCAGGTTGGTCGATAACCAGAAATTGCAACAAAGAATGAGCGTAGCTCGAGTGATACCGCGCACGATAAATTATGGAGTTAATTACATTCGATTATGTACAATTTGACCATAAATAAAAAAAGAAATGACTGTAGACTCAATCGCTGCATCAAACCAGCCATCTCTACTGACGTTAGGATTAGGTCATTTACAGGCTCATCCTTCCCCTCTTCTTCATTCCTCCTTCCTCTATAAGTAGAATCCCCCCAACTCCTCAATCTCCCACATTCATTCCTTCATCACAACCCAAAAGGAGAAGCAAAGAAAAGAAGCAACAATGTCTCTTCTTCCTTCTTCCATCCTTCCCCTACTTCTCCTCTGCCTCCTCATAACCCCATCCATCGCATTTCCCAAACGAAAACCAGCCCAACAACAGCACAGCTTCCTCCAATGCCTCTCCGATCACAGCGAAACCACCGCCATCCCCTTCTCCCGAACCTTCTTCACCCCTGACAGCTCCAACTTCTCCACCGTCCTCAATTCCACCGCTCAAAACCTCCGCTACCTCCTCCCTTCCGTCCTCAAGCCCGTCTTCATCTTCACACCACTCCAAGTCTCCCACATTCAGGCCGCCGTCATCTGCTCCAAGAAGCTCAACATCAACCTCAGAATCCGCAGCGGCGGCCACGACTACGAGGGCCTCTCTTACGCCTCCAAGACAGAGTCTTCTTTCCTCATCCTCGACCTCTCCAAGCTCCGCGCCGTCTACGACATCGACATCACTTCTAAAACCGCCTGGGTCCAGGCCGGCGCCACCATCGGCGAGGCCTACTACCGGATTGCCGAGAAATCCCGCACTCACGGCTTCCCCGCCGGGCTCTACACCAGCCTCGGCGTTGGCGGACACATCACAGGCGGGGCTTACGGCGGCATGATGCGGAAATACGGACTGGGAGCCGACAATGTCGTCGACGCCCTCATCGTCGACGCCAAGGGGAAGCTCCTCGACCGCAAGGCAATGGGGGAGGACGTCTTCTGGGCGATCCGCGGGGGCGCCGGGGGAAGCTTCGGAGTGATCGTTGCCTGGAAATTGAAATTGGTCGCTGTTCCGGCTACCGTCACGGTTTTCACCGTTCCCAAGACCCTCCAAACTGGCGCGACGAAAATTTTGTACAAGTGGCAGCAGGTCGCCGACAAGCTCGACGACGATCTGTTCATCCGAGTGATAATCACCACTGGGCGGATCGGCAACACAACCGAGCGAACCGTCACGACTATGTACCAGGCTCTATTTTTGGGCGATTCCGAGAGACTCCTCAAAATTATGGGCGCCAGTTTCCCCGAATTAGGTCTCACCAAGTCGGATTGTTTAGAAACGAGCTGGATCCAGTCCGTGGTTTACCAGGCCGGATTCCCAACCGGCACCGCACCGGAGGTCCTGCTTCAGGGGCAGTCTCTGTTCAAGACTTACTTCAAAGCAAAGTCCGATTTCGTGAGGGATCCGATTCCAGAGACGGGTCTGGAAGGAATTTGGAAGAGATTCCTCCAAGAGGACAGTCCATTTACGATCTGGAACCCATTGGGCGGGCAAATGGCGAGGATTTCAGAATCCGCGATCCCGTTCCCCCACCGGAAGGGGAACGCGTTCATGATCCAGTGGCTGACGTATTGGCAGGACGGAGAGAGCAGCGCGGCGAAACACATGGACTGGATGAGGAAGCTGCACAACTACATGACTCCCTACGTGTCGATGATGCCCAGAGCTTCGTACGTGAACTACAGGGACCTGGATCTGGGGATGAACAAGGGCGGGAACACCAGCTTCATTGAAGCCAGTGCATGGGGGACGAGTTACTTCAAGGGGAACTTCAACAAATTGGTGCAGATCAAGACCAAGTTCGATCCCGAGAACTTCTTCAGGCACGAGCAGAGCATCCCGCCGCTGCCGGTTTCGATGAGGAAGAGGAAGAGAAGAGGCGGAGTTGGGTATCACTGATTGAGTGATTAACGACTCTCTTTGAAATATGATCCAAAAGTAAAGAGTTTGTCATCTACAATTCTATTTAGTCGATCCAATGATAGACTTTAATAAAAGAGAAAAGTGTGGAGCAAATAATTTCTATATTTAAGTTGTAAACATCTATCTATCTATCTATACTATATATTATGGCAATTCAAAATAAATCTCTTGCCACATAAGCACTTGGAGGATGCACAAGTTGCCAAGTTGGACAACTTTTTTACAAACAAAATAATTAATTATTAATGTATTTATGGAGCTATCTCTCTCTTCTTTAATATTTCCATTTCTTTTATCTTTTTTTTTTGCTTTAATAATAGGTTACATGTTGATAAACTTAACCAAACACACATAATTAATAAATTTTATGTCCAGTAAAAAAAATATAAATAAGAAAACAGAAATTAGCATATGCCACATTTGTTTAAACAAAAAATATATGATTAAACCTTATGAAGTAAAATTTTTACTCATTTTTACTAAAATTGAATGATAAGTTACATTTTGATGAAAAAATTAAACAAAAATACACATAAACAATAACATTTTTTTTATTAAACATAATTTATATGAAAATAGAGAAAATAAACATTTGACATTCAATTACCTATGAAAAATAAACTATATTACTTTATATTTTGTTGCAATAAAACACTCTCTTATTCGTAAATTATATGCTATAAAATAAAACAAGTATATATTATTTAGCAAAACGTCAGAGTATAATCTTGATTGAGTAATTATAGTTATTTACTTAAAAAAGACTTCTTATTCCTCGGATCATGTTCTACCTTAAACTCCTCAAATGAAGAGAAATCGCATGTGCAATAATTTTATAATGTGTGCTAAGTTCATATTAATAATATTTGTTCTATATCATGTTGATTGAGCAAGCTCTATTGAGGTCCTAAGTCGTATGCTAAGAAATTTTCTTTCAGACGTGGAGTTATCGTCAACGATTATAAATCAAAATTTTCAAAATGACTTAAGTATGATTGTTGACGAACTTTGACTTCATACCCTAGGATGAGACACAAGATTCCTTGAAAATAACATAAAGGAAGGTTAGAGAATCTTTGTTGAGAATCTACGATAAACATCGCGTTTCATCAGCTACTAACCTAGACATTTACCATATAAAGGTTGACAATTTTTAGTAAGATAGTCAATTGGGATAAACATATTTATCCACCAATAAAGTATCTTTATCCAGTAATCTCAACTCTCAAAATTGGTTGCCAGTTCGTCCAAACTCGAGAAACACGAATTGATATATGTTGTATAGATAATAAGTTAATGCAAATAATCAAATGAAATCCACCGATATTGTTCAAATGATAAGACATTTTAAATGCACTTGAAATATGTGTGTATTGTAGACGCTCTTTATTAAATATTAATATATAAGTTATAAAATCTTTGAAAATTACACATTCAACGACCATGTTAAGACCAAAATCCTCGATAGTGTGTGCGAGTGTCTTAGATTGAGTTTCTAAGCCAATATATAAACAATGACCACGGGTTGAACTTCAAAAATTAACAATTGATACATATTGTATAATATACTAAATTTAAGTGTCTTCATAGAAAAAAAAAACTAACATCCAAAATGGAAATGAGTTGAGATTATAGAATTTAATCATCACGAGGGCTACGGTGTGTGTCAAGTTTCAATATGGATGAGTAAATTGATCCAATAGTGAAGTATCTTTACTAAGAATTTCTCACTAAAAAGTCCTAATCTTTACAACATTGGTCGAGAGTTCGTCCAAACTTGAGGATCATGAATGTGTATTGGATTTCCAAAGGACCTAAAATCCCAACCCTTTTCGGGGGCTAAATACCTCTGATCACAAATAGGTGCCAAAGAAGAATGAAAAGAAGCCCAAAAAAATAAAAAAAGAACATAACCTCCGATACGATGAACAGAATAAAACCATATCGAGCTATGATCCTGTCATCCCTACCCTTTTATTCGCCATAAAGAGGGTGGCGGGAGAGGATAAGAAATAAATAGCAGGTTCTTAGAATTTGCCTCTTTATATATTACATATGAAACGATAGACAACCCCAATGGTTGTCTGACGTTATGGGGTATAAGCGGGATCTCTATCCCGAGGGTGGGGGATAGGCAAGTAGCACTTTTAATACGAGTATGAGGCAAAACAAGATAGGTCTGACAAAGTATCTGGATAATTTTGAGTCTACTATATATATATACACTCATACACATATATATAACATCAAGGTATACTATTTTTTGATTTTACTCAAGATACGATAGAAGATATGTATGACAAAGTATTTGCATAAATTAGAGGTTAGAGAATTATGGATTAGAGTTCACCTATTAGAGGTTAGGGTATAGTATCATGCTCCAAAAAAATCCGGAGTCTAAATAGTAAAACTCAATGGTCGTATGGTAGTGTGAACGCAAGAGTATAGCGTAACCCTGGTGCACGCTAGCTTGAACTATATATATCTGGGGGGGGTGTTCAGGTTGGGGTACGCTAAATATTAGTGTTTTGGTTGACAAATTTTGACATAAGTTCTAAATGGGACGTGACAGAGACATAATTTATGATTAGAAAACCGAAACATCAGAAATGAGTGTGCTAAATATTGGAATTTTCAATATAGACATACTACAAACTCTTTTGTGAATCAAGAACAAAAAATATTTAGAAGATCGAAAATAATTTAAACATATGAATAAGTTAATTAATATAAATTATAAAATAAATCTCTCCGGCCAACGGGCCGGGTAAAAAGCTAGTCGGGTTCAATTTATTTTGATCATATTGAATAGGCTGGATACATATTACCAAAAAAAAAAAAAAAATAGGCTGGATACCCATAGGTTTGGGTGCTCAACCAAAAAGAAAAGGATAAATAAAAAAAAACACTAAAGCCGATAAAAATCGCTTCATCCCAAAAATTTTATACACTGAGCTCAACTCACCTTGACTGGTTCGAACCGAGTTTTTAACAATTCTCACTTAGCTCAACATGCCAATTCTAAAAGCATATAAAACGCACTCTCGATACAAAACTTGTTAGCACTCACCTGGGTTCAATTGTCATTCTCATCCAAAATGAAAAGGAGAAATAAAAATCATTAAAGAGGACAAAACTCACTCTCGATCCAAAACTCGTTCAGCTCGCTTTGACCTGGTCGAATCGATTTATTAACAAATGCACACTCAGCCCAACCTACAAAAGTGGATAAAACTCACTCTCAATACAAAACTCCTCAATACCATAGTTTTGAGTTCAATTGTCATTCTCAGCCAAAAGGGAAAAAAATAGAAATTTAAAATACTAATGTTGGGTTCGAGTCGCTTTGACTTGGTCGAATTAGGTTGGACACACTTGAGTTTGTGTTCCATTGTCATACTTAACCAAAAGGACAAAGAGAAATAACACACTAAAGAATATGAAACTCGATCCCAAAACAAAATTCGGCAACACATAGCAGATTTAGTATGAATTTTCTGTAGCGGCCTTGAGACATGGTGGATGGGTACAACTCAATATTCCACCAACAGTTTTCGGAGAAGGGTTGTGAATTAGTGGGCGAAGGCAAGGATTGTGCTTAATAGATATGATATGGATATTCCGTAGCTGCCATGATATCTATTGTTCATTGAATTCGTCTATAGTGTTTCGAGATGGGTTGTGAATTCGTGTCATTACACCAGGTTCAACTCGTTTTGGCTTGCTTGAAAATAGTTTTGGGGAAATTCACACCGGACATAACCCGCCAATTAAAAAAACAGATAAAACTCGCTCCCGCCGAAAGCCTATAAAACCGGGTTCAAGTAGTTTTAATCGGGTCGAATTAGGTAGGATACTCATGATTTTGGAATCAATTGTCATTCTCAACCAAACGGAAAAAGATAAAAAAAAATACTAAAGCGGATAAAACTCACTCACGACCCCAAACCCTCAAAACTGCATTAAACTCGCTTTGACCAGGTCGATCCTGTTTTAACAAATTCACAATTTATCCAACCTGTCAATTACAAAAGCCGATAAAACTCGCTCTTGTTAAGAAACTCGTCAACAATGGAATAGAGTTCAATTGTCATTCTCAAAAAAAAAAAGAGAAATAAAAAAAAATTAAAGCATACAAAACTCGCTTTCGATCTAATATTGGTCAACAACTTGTTCAAATGCGTTTGATAAATTTTTTTATCAAATTAACACTTGGTACAACCTGCCAACTACAAAAGCGGATAAAGCTCGCTCACAATACAACACTCGTCAATACCTTAGATTCGGGTTCAATTGTCTTCCCAACCAATATAAAAAGATAAATTTATAAGTACTAAAGTCGGTTTCAAGTCGCTTTGACTCGATCGAATTAGGTTGGATACCCATGGATTTGGATTCAATTGTGATAAAGTCAGTTTCAAGTCGCTTTGACCGGATCGTAAAAGTGTAAGGAAAAACACTAAAGCGGACGAAACTCGGTCCCGATACAAAACTCGCCAACATTGAGTAGATTTGGTATAAATTTTTTGTAAAAGCCTAACATTGAAGTTACTATTCATTAGTGGCTCTCACACTCCTCCAAGTGAAAGTGGGAAAGTTCCAAGTCCTTCTTTTACCCCACTCTCCATTGTACAACCTTTGTGTTTAGTTATTGTTCGAGTCCCCCAGATAAAATCCCGATTGATTTTATCAATATTTTAGCAAACCGCCACCGGAAGAAGTTCTGTTTGCATAGGGTAAACCGAGATGGAAGCCGAAATGGATTTCACTACTGTCACTCGAGCAGCAAGGAGAGTTGCATGGCTTTCTGACAATCGAAATTTTGTAACGAAACGAAACCAAACCATAGTATAGATTTTTGGTTGCAACATTGGGAAACTATGGAGGGGGACAACTTAGGATTCTATTGACAGTGTTTTGAGAAGGTTGTGAATTGGTGAGAGATGTTGAGGATTGGACAGAGCATATCTAGTATGAGTCTTTGGTTGCGGCCATGGCAAACGATGGAAGATGACAACTCACGATTCCACCAACAGTGTTTCGAGTTTGGTTGTGAAATGGTGTAAAAATGCGATAATTTGGGTCAAGTTAGGATACGTATGTGCAATGCAGTCAAAAGCGTGATTCTACCTAGAAGCGGAAAATGGGTAAAATCGTAAACCGTAGAATCAAAGCGTAAAAACGTAAGTTTTTGACACATACTGTAAAATAACGGAAAATGTGTTAAGTATGACATATACTATGTAAAATATGAGTGCACATAGTTTAGATAAGTTAATAAATAACTGTAATTCATGTCTAAAGTTGAGAAACTCATAACATTTTAACAATAAGTTCATAAACATATATCTTAACCATAAGCTACCTTCCCCTCTAAGCTAGTGATTTTGGGAAGGGCCTAGTTGGTGAATTAGATTACTCTATTGAAACTAAGAATGCACCCAAGTACTTGATATGTATCTTTTAATCTTAAATATATAATATTTTTTGTGATTTACCTGTAAAATATAAGTATTTTCATGAATAGAATACTCCTTTAGTGAACTAGAAGCGTAAAAGCGTAAAGCGTTTTGGTGAACCAGAAGCGTAAAAGCGTAAGCTTTTAAGCTTTAAAGCGCATTTCAGTCCTGATTTTATACACTTAAGATTTTATATGGAAACAAAAGCGTTTTAGTGTTCTAGAAGCGTAAAACAGTAAGTTTTTAAGTTTTAAAGCGCGATTTTGACTGCATTGTGCATGTGTTTGGTTTCAATTGTGATCATGCTCAAAAAAGGGTGAAAAAACTAAAGAGGATGAAACTCGGTCCCGATACAAAACTCGTGGTAGCGGCCTTGAGAAACAATGGTAGGAACAATTTAGAATTTCGCCGACAGTATTTCAAGATGATCTGCTAAATGGTGGGCAAAGGCAATGATTTGTGCAAAAAGCTATAGAAAAAAACCTAATGGATAGTTGCTGCAATAGTGAGCTGGATGGGCTGCGAAATGGTGGGCAAAGGCGATGATTTGTGCAAAAAGCCACAAAAGAAAACCTAGTGGATAGTTGCTGCAATAGGGGGCTGAAAACCTAATAGGCAATACTTGTTATGGGAAACACAATGGACAATAGATTTAAACCTAGTGATTAGTGAACAATAGCTAAACACAAAGGTTTATGGGAAACACAATGGACAATAGATGTAATGTAGCGACAAATAGCTAAATACAAATGTTGGAGAGTGGGATCAAAGGACTTTGAACTTTCCCACTTGCACTTGGAAGACTGTGAGAGCTACTAATGAATATTAAATCCAATTTTAGGCTTTTATATATTAGGGCAAAGGCGATGAAATGTGCAAAAAGTCATAGAAGAAAACCTAGTGGATAGTTGATGGCTTGCTGCAATAGGGAGGTGCAAACCTAGTAGGCAATACTTGTTATGGGAAACACAATGGACAATAGATATAAACCTAGCAAACAATAGCTAAATACAAAGATTGTAGAATGGAGAGTGGGATAAAAGAACGAATTGGAACTTCTCCACTAGCACTTGGAGGAGTGTGAGAACCACTAATGAATAGGAACTCCAATGTTAGGTATTTCTACATTAACTAGCACAAGTCCGCTCGCTATCGCTTCGCGTATCACAAAGATAAATATTTTAAAAAGTAATAATTTTAATGTTGATCCAAAAGTGAAAGTAATGTTATTTACAATAGTATATGGTCAATGAACTTGAATGAGGTAGAAGGGTCGTAATATAGATGATTTATTTGTAAACTTCTTTCATGACGCTAATATTTCAATTTGTATGGGTTTATTTTTGGTTTTAGGTAATCGTGGTTCTTCTTTACGAAATTTTTGAATTGATTTCAGGTTTGAAAAAGTTCAACTCGCATTGATTGGGTTCAATTGTCTTTCTCAAACAAAAGGAAAACGCGAAATGAAAAACACTAAAGTTAAAACTCGCTACTGACTCAAAACTCGTCAACAATAGGTTCAACTCGCTTTGATCTAGTTGGACCGAGTTTTTGACAAATTCATACCTGACACAACACGCCAATTACAAAAACAAATAAAACTCTCTCCCTCTAAAAACCTGTAAAATAAAGTCCAAGTTGCTTTGGTCGGGGCGAACTAGGTTGTATACCATGTGTCTGGATTCAATTATCATTCTCAACTAAAAGGAAAAGGATAAAAAAAAAATACTAAAGGGAATAAAGCTTGCTCATGACCCCAAGCTCTCAACACTGCGTTCAACTCACTTTGACCGGGTCGACCTAATTTTAACAAATTCACAATTACCCAACCTGTCAATTACAAAAGCGGATAAAAAACTCGCTCTCGATACGAAATGCGTCAGCAATGGGTTAGAGTTCAATTGTCATTCTCAACGAAAAGGAAAATGAGAAATAAAAGAACATTAAAGAGTGCAAAACTCGCTTTCGATCTAAAACTGGTCAACAAAGTGTTCAACTCTCTTTGATTTTATTTTTGTAACCAATTAACACTTGGTCCAACCTGCCAACTACAAAAGCGGATAAAGCTTGCTCACAATGCAACACTCTTCAAAATCATAGATTCGGGCTCAATTGTCTTCCAAACAAAAAGAAAAAAAGAGAAATTTATAAATGTTAAAGTCGGTTTCAAGTTGCTTTGACTAGATCGAATTAGGTTGGATACCCATGGATTTGGGTTCAATTGTAATCATTCTCAACAAAAAAAGAAAGAAAAAAGAATACTAAAGAGGATGAAACTCTATCCTGATACAAAACTCATGGTAGTGGCCTTGGAAAACGGTGGTGGGGAACAACTTAGGATTTCGCCGACAATATTTCGAGATGGGCTACAGAATGGTGGGCAAAAGCGATGATTTGTGCAAAAAGCCATAGACGAAAACCTAGCGAACAATAACAAAATACTAAAGAGGAATAAACTCGGTCCCGATACAAAACTAGTTCTAGCGGCATTGGGAAATGATGGTGGAGAACAATTTAGGATTCCGCTGACAATACTTCGAGTTGGGCTGCAAAATGGTGGGCAAAGACGATGATTTGTATTCAAGTTAGGATACTTATGTGATTGGGTTCAATTGTGATCATAATCAACAAAAAGGAAAAAAAAAGAAAGAAAAAAACACTACAGATGTCAAACTCGGTCTCGATACAAAACTCATGGTAGCGGCCTTGGGAAACGGTGGTGGGGAACAACTTAGGATTCCGCCGACAGTTTTTCGAGATGGGCTGCAAAATGGTGGCCAAAGGCGATAATTTGTGCAAAAAGCCATAGACGAAAACCTAGAGAACAATTACTAAACACAAAAGCGATGATTTGTGCAAAAAGTCGCAGGCAAAAACCTAACGAACAATAACAAAACACAAAGGCGATGATTTGTAAAAAAAAACCATAGAAGAAAACCTAACGATTAATAACAAAACACAAAGGCAATGATTTGTGCAAAAAGTCATAAACGAAAACCGAGTGAACAATAACTAAACACAAAGGTTGCGGAATGGAGAGTGGGGTAAAAGAAGGACTTGGAACATCCTCACTTGCACTTGGAGGAGTGTGAGAGCCACTAATTAATAGTAACTCTCATGTTAGGCTTTTTTATATTAATATATTAATATTAATTTGAGGGCAAAGGCTAGCGTACGCCCAGACGTACCCTTGTCTACTGTACGCCGGTTGAGTTTTGCTATTTAGACAATGAATTAACCGAAGTTTGGGGCATGATACTATACCCTAACCCCTAATGGGTGAACCCCAGTCCGCAATTCACTAACCCAAAGCATAATATTCATTTAATCTTGAAATGAAAATCAACGGTTCTTATTCGTCGAAATTATTGTTGATTTTCATTTTAATATTAAATGAATCTCATGATTTGGGTTAGAAAACTAGGGACTGGGGTTTATCCATTAGTGGTTAGGGTATAGTATCATGCCAAAAACTCCGATTAATTCATGATCTAAATAGCAAAACTCAAATGGGCGTACAGTAGTCTAGCGTACGCTAGCCTGAATGATTTTATTAGTGATTTGAAACATTTTCCTACTCTAGAAATATAAAATCATTCGGTTTTACGCTTTAAAGCGCGATTTTGACTGCGACAGGGAGCTGAAAACCTAGTAGCCAATACTTGTTAAGGAATATACAATGGACAATAGATGTAAACCTAGCAAACAATAGCTAAATACAAAGGTTGTAGAATGAAGAGCTATATAAAAGAAGTACTTGCAACTTCCCACTAGCACTTGGAGTAGTGTGAAAACCACTAATGAATTGTAACTCCAATGTTAGGCTTTTATATACTAATTAATAATATATTAACCATTTTAGACTTTCATATATTAACCATGTTAGACTTTCATTACTATTTAGGGATTTTTTTTTTGCAGAAACCTGTTTAAAAAAATTTACAAAAATACTTCCCAACCCTGAAAAATTCCAAAACTACCACCATTCTTTGAAAATCGCATAGTGAATGCGCAGTTCAAAGGATAACCGCATGGAGAAGGAGCGGTTTCCATTAGGGCAGCCAAAAAATTGCGCCCCCATGTGGCGATCCCCGGAATCGTTGGATGAGGGCGCAATCCGACGGAAGACCGCATTCCACCTTAGCGATCCGCGTCTGGACGTAACAACCGCTCGTCGAAGACGCGGTTTGCTTGTTGGGAAAGGGAAACCATGGGCGGAGGGCGCGGTTTCCTTTGGTGTAAAATACCAACCCCCCCCCCCCCCCACCCCCCCACCAAGCGGTCCGAATCCTATATAACCCCCCCCCCCCCTCATTTCTTCACACCAAAACTCATTCTTCTTTCTCACTTTAAGATTATCTCTCTATCCATCCCAGTCTCCACCCAAAAATCTAGGAAATAATGGTATGTTGGTTACGGCTAAGTCGGAACTGCCATCCATCAGAAAATATTCTTTGGTTTTTCCTTTAAAACTCGTCGAATCTCTGTCCGACTTCCTGAAAGAATGGCTGATATTTTCGAAGAAAATAGTATTTATTATGATGAATATCAAACGTTACGTACTCATTTTACCAAAATATACTTGTTGTTATGATTATTTTATTTAATCTATATACTAATTAATTTATGTTATTGTTATGATATCGTAGGTTGGTGAGGACGTGGATATATACAATCAAATATATTATATTGAAAAAACCTGATTGATCCATCCATGTTATACGACCAACCTAACCATCGTTCAAGTGATGTTTGGAACAATCACAATGTACATATAATTTATCATCATTTGTCATTTTTTTGTTAACGTATGTTAGTGGTTTGTAAAATAAAATTGTTAATCTATTATCAATTATTTAGGATAATACAATGTGCCACTTACTTTGACTCTTTATAAAGAGATGCATGCCTAAGTAAATGGGGTCTTAAGTGATCATAATGATCCTCCCATTTCCTCGGAAAATCAGGTTTTGATGGACTCGAGCATATTCAGAATATAGCCTGCAGTGGTGATTCTTTGGAAAAACGAGATGTGTGGCTCATTCGTAGGATAACGAACGGTCTCCTTGGTTGTGTTAGAGCTCGTGCTCGTGATCATCATAGATACCTGCCGATGCCCCCTGCGCCTATACCTCGGGTATCGATTGATGTCCCCAACCCAGCACCGCCATACGAAAGAAAACAAAACAAGCGCACAAGGGATCAGCCTCATGTGCCCGAGGTCAAACCGATTGAGGCATGGCGCATGCCCAATCCTTTGGAGGTGTACCACGATGTCTGACCGAGTACTCACTACGATATCCCGCCGAGTCTTTACTACAACCCCCGCTTGAGCCATCACTACGATCCCCGCTCGAGTGCTCCCTACGACCACCGCCCGAGTACCTACTACAATCCCCGCCCGACTACACCCCACGACGACACATCCTCGGCTACATGGCATGATGGTTCCTCCTCGAGTGCCCATCAAGACTTCATGCCTTTGCATCGACCTCAGCATCAATGGCCTACCACGTCCGAACATGGAAGAGCCACATAGCATGGAGCGGCGTCTCCATAGCACGGACCAGCGCCATACCACGGCCATGGCACATTGATCTATGCCACTACATCCAACCATTGTTACACCCAGCGGACCATTCGCTCGTCGAACAAGGAAGCAGAGGGCAGATCAGTGAGCGAGGAGTGTTGTATTTATGTTATTTTGAGTTCTAAAAGTTTAAATTATTTTAGTGGTGCGAGGATTTTGTTTTAAGTTATCCAAGTTCGTGATTTAACGAGAAATTGTGGTCGATGTTGCAAAATTCATGACTACCAAGCAAACACACAAGTTCAAAGTACATAATTACAAAAACACACAATTTGCAAACTAGTTGAAAATTAGCTGATCAAGCAATCTATGGGTCATTATGTGCGAGTTCCACGTCAGGTCCAGGATTTTGAGGCTCAATTGGTCTAGGACACTTTCGTTTGTCATGCCTTGAAACTTTGCAAATGGAACAACGTAATGGGCCTCGTGGTGGTCTTCCAGTTTCATTCATCTCGTTAGGAATCCTCTTAACCCTCGGCTGACCCAGTTCACGCCTCTGCCTGACCGGTGAGATGATCTCCTTTCCTTGATACACTAGCTAGTAAGCTTAATCCGACAATGCACGGAAACTCCTTCCGTAGCAGTTTTGAGTGAGTCGATGTTGAAGAAAGGACAGACTAAGTGAAGGGGGTCTTTGCTCCTGTGCTTGATTACGACCATTGCATGAGAACAAGGGAAACCTCTCCCTTGATACTTCTAGCAAGAGCACTCTCCTTTTTTTTTTATTCTGAAGTTTACCTTGACTTCATGGTGATGCCCCCCACATCTACCATCCTCCCAGTGCCCGGTCTCGACTGAATACTCGCCAGCAATTTGATTCATAGTGGTGACCGTGTGACGACTGCTTTTATAATTGTCTTTGTCCATTATTTCTGTGGCTTTATGGGAGTACACTTTACCTTGTACCTCCCTCTTCGCAGCCTATTGGATTTGAATGATGAACCATTGGTTAGTTTTCTAGTATGTCATATCAACAATGGCAGAGATTGGGAGTGCACGAAACCCCCTGTAGACGTTGATACTCTCACTTGAGTTCATTGTGGCAATACCCCACCCGGTACCTCCACCCTTATGAAAAGTACA
Source organism: Linum tenue (assembly GCA_946122785.1). Taxonomy (NCBI): domain Eukaryota; kingdom Viridiplantae; phylum Streptophyta; class Magnoliopsida; order Malpighiales; family Linaceae; genus Linum; species Linum tenue. The sequence goes on along the minus strand of CAMGYJ010000009.1, from coordinate 65,647,588 downwards.
CATGGTTAGGTCATGTTGATCCAACCACTGCGCACCTTCAGGGCATAACTCTATGATCTTTTGCAACTTCTCCATGATGATTGCTTAAGACCCCATTTCCTTAGGTATGCATCTCTTTATAAAGATTCTAATGAAGTGTTGCATTGAATTTCATAGCATATTTTCCAAGTTAACAAAATTAATTCACCAATGAAATAAAACGCTTACCGGTCCACCATAAACTATCAGCAAGCTTCCTCAACTTAAAATTATGGTTCCAATTGCTCTTGAAGTGTCGTATGAACCACCTTTGTGACCACTTTCACACTGGATCCAAGCCTAAGATGGCAGCCTTGATCCCGGCTTGGCGATCAGAGATGATTGTTAGGTTCGTCCACCTAACAATCTATAACTTGCGGTATTCTCCCCCTGAACAATGCTAGAGGAAAGACACCTCTGTTAGCATCCACTCCACTGGCGATGAGTAGAGTTCCCTTGTACTTGCTGGTAAAGAATGTTCAATCCACTTGCATCATAGGGACACAGAAGGGAGAACCATCAATAGATAGCTTGAATGACCAGAAAAGACATTTTAAATGGCGTTTGTAACTGGGCTCCGGCGACTGAATGTCTTCATCTTGGTAATGGGGGGAGAAAACAGTGCCAGGGTTAGACGCCTCCGATGCCATAATCAATCTGGGAAGGAATGCATATGATTCTTCTCAATCACCAAACACGACGGCGATTGCTTTCTGCTTTCCATGCCACGCCTTTTTATAGTTAATAATATATCCATAACGAATAGAAATGTTGACGATTATGGCTTTCACCTTCAGGTTGCTCTGTTGCTCAATTAGATGCTTGATAGCAGCGGCAACCACCCTGCATTTCAGCTGTCGATGGCCTTGGGATTTTATGGATGACACACATGTGTGAGTGTTCACCTCATGGGATATGACCCAATGGCAGACTCTCTTGCTCTTGATGGCTCGGAACCAACCCTTGCATCCCTCGTGTTGATTTTTACATCTAACTATGAGCCACTTCGTTTCGGAATGAGTTGTGTGTCATTCAAAACTCCGAGTCATTGCTTTAGTTGTAACAGTGTGCTGCATCTCCTTTTTTGTACCAAATTGTTGGCGCTTCGTAAACCCAGTGGGTGGACCCCATACTAGCACCTCTGGTGGCTCCATGTCGGCATCAACATACCAATTTTCATTTGGAATATGATTGTAGTACGACATAGTTACACGGTCACGAGATACTTCATGATCATCTGCGTCTGAATTTAGGACTGAATCATCAGCACCTTCAAGAGGGTCGAGTTGTCTACACTTAAATCGCCTTCCTCTTCTTCATCCTCAGGGTCACTAACTAGACCTCGCAGAGCATCTTCCATCTGATACAGATCATGAAAGGCACCTTCATCAGCTCTGTAATGGTAGTTGTGATAACTACCGCTGTGTTAGTGGAAGTTGTACTTGGGTTGGTATGAGTAGCCTTCTTGTTGGTTGTCATGGTACACTTGGGATTCTTCTTCATATGATGGGAATGATTGATGATGACCTCCACCTCTTTCTTGGTACTAATGGTAGGAATAAGGATCATGGTAACCTTGGTAGGGATGATCTTCGTATAATCCACCTCCACCGTGGATACCAGATATTTGTCCTTCTCTAGAATGACCTCTACCGCCTTCGACCGCCTCGGTGTAAACGAACATCTTTGCTTGTTTAATGTTATTGGCGATCAAAAATTTGACCATAACATCTACTTTCGCCTGAGTGGTTATGAGGAATTCATCATGCCACAATGACCCCCATGTCTGTTTAATTATCGATACACCATACAATCAACTCTTCTCGTGTCATCCATGCAAATAACCTTAGTACACATGTTGATGTGACTTGAATCAGACTATCAGCCGCTACGACTGGTAATCGGGGGTCTCCCACATGGAGAAGTACTATAAATACTTCTCATACTCCTCTGTAATCTGTAATCTCCTTGATATAGTGAAACTGGCTCTCTCTCGCCCGTGAACGTAGCTAACACACATTGTGTTAGTGAACCACGTAAATCGTGTGTCTGTGTTTTTCGATTCTCGCTTTCGTATTCTTGCTTTGTCGATTCCAGCGATTTCCCGATCCGTAGCAGCGCATTTATAACAAGTGGTATCAGAGTCGCGGCTGGAAATCAGGCTAGGGTTTTCGATTCAAAAGAATGACGTCGGTGAACATGAAGATCGAAAAGTTCACGGGGAAGAACAACTTTGCTATATGGCAGATCAAGATGCAGGCTTTATTAAAACAACAAGGGCTGTGGGGGCCGCTGTCTGCGAAATAGAAGAAGGCAGCGGTCGATGACGATGAGTGGAATACCCTGGAGGAGAAGGCCTACCTGACCATCATGCTATCGTTGTCTGATGACGTCATCATTGAAGTCGCTGCTGAGAAGACTGCCACGGGCTAGTGGTTGAAACTAGAGAGTCTATACATGACTAAGTCTCTAACCAACAAGCTGCATCTCAAGCAACGGTTGTTCAGCTTGAGGATGCAAGAAGGTACGCCTTTGAGGGAACATCTCGAACAGCTTAACTCTATTTTGCTGGATCTGCGTAATATAGATGTTCAAGTTGATGACGAGGATGCTGCCCTAATCCTACTGGTTTCTTTGCCGAGTTCATATGAGAATTTTGTTGATTCTTTTATTGCTGGTAAAGAAAGCGTGTCGTTGGAGGATGTCAGGTCTGCTCTTCATACGAGAGAGATCAGACATAAGGCGTCCGGATCTGGTACAGGTGGTGAGGCATCGGGTTTGGCTGTTACAGGTGGAAAGGGAAAGAAGAAATCTGGAAAAGGGAATTCGATCAAGAATTCCAAGGGTCCCGGTCCACAGCCAGGTGATGCTTGTCACAACTGTAAGGAAGTGGGGCATTGGAAGTACAATTGTCCCAAGAGAAGAGGGCAACAGAAGAAACAAGGTTCAGTTGCCGTGGCAGAAGTGGACAACTTCTGAAGACGATCTCGCCTTGGCTGTAGATGAGAAGGCACATCGTGGGGATGTGTGGTTTCTGGATACTGCAGCCTCATACCATATGTCTCTGAACAGGGATTGCTTCACAACCTACGAGCAGATAGATGGTCGTAACGTGGTCATGGCTAATGGAGCTGTCTGCAAGGTTGTTGGAATCGGGTCCATAAAGGTTCGGACACATGATGGTTCGTTCTATAGCGTGAATGATGTCAGGCATGTTCCACGAATGAGAAAGAACTTGATATCCTTGAGTCTACTCGACATCAAGGGTTTCAGCTTCAAAGGAAAAGGTGGAGTTGTGTATGTCTCCAAAGGTTCAAGGAAGGTGCTGAAGGGCGTGAAGCGTGGGACCTTGTATGCATTATAAGGGTCTGTGTTGTCTGGTTCTACTGCAGTTGCATCGTATCAGGTTCATCAGGAAGATATGACCACTCTCTGGCACATGAGACTGGGGCATATGAGTGAACGAGGGATGCAAGTTTTTTCGAAGAGGGATCTTCTTTGCGGGCACAAGGTGCAGAATTTGGAATTCTGCGAGCATTGTGTGTTTGGGAAGCTACATCGCAGCAACTTTCCCAAAAAGGGTATCCACCGGACGAAGGGGATACTGGATTACCTCCACTCCGACTGTTGGGGTCCTTCACGAGTTGAATCCATTGGATGCAGCAGGTATTTTCTGTCTATTATTGATGATTATTCGAGATTTACTTGGATTTTCATGATGAAGCAGAAAAGTGAGGCTTTCACGAAGTTCAAGCAGTGGAAGACATCGGTGGAGAATCGGACCGGAAAGAAGATCAAGAAGCTACGAACGGACAATGGTCTGGAGTTCTGTAATTCTGAGTTCAACGAATTCTGCAAGGATGAAGGGATTGCCCGTCATCGGACCGTGAGAGATACACCCCAGCAGAATGGCGTTGCAGAAAGGATGAACCAGACATTGTTGGAGAGAGCACGGTGCATGCTCTCTAATGCTGGACTAGAGAGAAGATTCTGGGCAGAAGCAGTGAACATGGCGTGCTTCCTGATCAACCGTGGACCTCACACAGGTATCGAGTTGAGGACTCCTTATGAGGTGTGGTATGGTAAGCCTGCTGATTACTCTTCACTGAACGTTTTTGGGTGTCCTGTTTATTATCATGTGGATGAGGGTAAACTGAACCCAAGGGCAAAGAAGGGTGTATTTGTGGGTTACGGAGATGGAGTTAAGGGATTTCGAGTCTGCTCACCTTCTGAGCATCGAGTTATACTCAGTAGAAATGTGATATTTGATGAGAAGTCTATGTTTAACCCCATGTTGAAGGTTACTGTTGTTGAAGGTAGCAGGACTGTTGATAAGCAGGTGGAGCTGCAAACTCTCAATGAGAGTGAGTTTGAGCACCAAGGTGGAGAAGATCAACATGATGAGGATGTCTCTGCAGAGCCAGAAAGTTCAGAGTCCAGTGCACGAGCTCAACCGTCTATGGCTTCCGGTAGACCGAAGAGAGCGACTGCAGGAGTACCTCCACAGAGGTATGGCTTCGAGGACATGGTGGCGTATTCATTTCAGGTTGCTGAAGAAGTGGATGCAGGTGAGCCACAGTCCTATAGAGAAGCCGTTTCGGGTGGTGAAGCTGATCAGTGGCTTGCCGCAATGGGAGATGAGATGGAATCCCATGACAGGAATCAGACTTGGGAGCTAGTCAAACGACCACAGGGAAGGAAGATTGTGACAAACAAGTGGATCTACAAGAAGAAGGAAGGAATCACTTCTAAAGAGGGCATGAAATTTAAAGCTCGCGTGGTTGCACGAGGCTTCTCACAGAGGGAAGGAGTTGACTACAATGAGATTTTCTCACCAATGGTCAGACATACTTCGATCAGAGTGCTACTAGCAATAGTGGCACATTATGACTTGGAGCTCGAGCAGCTAGACGTGAAGACAGCTTTAGTACATGGAGAGTTGGAGGAAGAAATTTACATGACTCAGCCAGAAGGATTCGAGGTTCCGGGAAAAGAAGACTATGTTTGTAAGCTGAAGAAGTCCTTGTATGGACTTAAGAAATCTCCGAGGCAGTGGTACAAGAGATTTGACAGTTACATGCTTGAGCTGGGCTACAACAGAAGTCCATATGATTGTTGTGGGCTTAATTGCAAGTTTGGTCACTCGAATTGCTTAAAAATTTCACGTTTGCCACCCGAATTGATTTATTCCATTTATAGTCACTCGAATTGGTTGAACAGTCCAAGTATGGTCACTCTCCGTTAACCTCCGTTAACCTCCGTTAATGACGACCGTTAAATGCTGACGTGGCTAACAGAAAGACACAGTCAGCACATTTAAACATTAAAAAAAGACAACCCGACCCGACCCGACCCGCCAGCTCACCCTTACCCGCCCAGTCAGCCCTTCGTCGATAGGGGAAATTAGGTCATTGAGCGCAGTTAATCAACATCGAATTACCCGTAGTGAACGGTGGCGAATCCGGGAGATTAGCGACTTCCGTCGAAGTATCATCTCTCCGATCTCCTCCGCACCTTATCGTCGCGGGGGAATACTTCGGCGGAGCTACGACTTCTTCCTCTCTTTCTGTTTCCTGAAATCAGATTGGATCCACATCGAAGAAAATCGGAATGATGACGGCTTCTCGATTTCCCGCGACGGAGGATGTGAAGCAGCTCGTCGAGAGACACCAGGTGGAATCGGGCGTAGTTCACGAAGACCGCCGATTCTGAAACCCTAGATGGCTTGCCGAAACTCCGCTCGATGATGGATGCGCCTTGGTGGAGTCTGATTTCGTCCTTGTAGAAGGACAGAAATCCCCTGCGATTGTCTTTCTCCGCTGAAGCTCGCAAACACCTCGTGCTTTTACTCTTGAACTCTGCCGCCGCCAGAGTGGACTAGAGGATAGCATGAAGTTCTTGTGTTCGAGCGATGTTCAGCGCGAGAGACTGGCGGAAGAAGAGTCGTCGATCGGTCAGGAATGGATTCGAGGGGACTAGTGGTAGAGGAGACTCGCCATCCATGGAAGCAAAGGAAACTGATTGTGCAAAGTAGAGAGGCGGCCGGGAGGATGAAGATGGAGAGGAAGGGAACTGCCCTAATTGGGTCTGCGATTTAGTTTTCAGGGGGGTTGGGTCACTAGTTTGGTTTAGGGTTGATAGACCGATAATTATACATGTTTTTACCCCTATTCTGAGGCCGTTTGCGACGAGGAATCTCGTGTTTTAAGCCGATTTCACGCTAGGTTGTGTGTTTATGTCATATTTCAGGTCCCGGCGTTGGAATCGAGGCGGAGAAACGAGTTCTGGGTCGAAAGGAGCAAGTTTGGGACGAATAGGGCTGAAGGAGCAAAATACCCGGTCAGGTGGCCAAATACCCGACCGGGTATTAACCAAGGTTGGGCGCCCGAGAAACAGAGAGGGGCCCGGGCACATCAGTTAAATCCCCGGTCGGGGATTTTGGTGTTGGACCGGGTATTTCCCTCTTTAGTGAAACGGGGCGTTGCAGAGACACCCGGTCAGAACCCAAAATACCCGACCGGGTATTTTGACCGGGTATCGCGACCAGGCAGAGGATTTAAGAGAGAAGAAGGCCAACATTGAAGGGTTCCGAGTTTTTGAGAGAGAAACCGATACCTAGAGAGAGAAAGCGTCGAACCAGAGTTCCCAAGCGCCATAGATCGATCTTCAACACCATTGGAGCCCGTCTTGAGCTTGGAGAAGTGCGATTAAACGTCCAGAAGCAGGAATCCAACTTCACAGTATGATTTCCGTGTCTGAATCTGCTTTTGCTTCTTTCTCTATGGAGTAGTTTCCCCATTCATCTGGGTATGGAGAACCCTAGATTTGTATGCTAGGTCTGATTGTATGAACCCAAGTACAGTGTTTGTGAATTGATTATATTCGATTGAGGTTTGAATGATTGAATGACTTGAATCCTGATCAAATTCCTGTTGTTTCTGCTTTGACCTGGAATGAGAATATCTGCCTAGGTTGATAGAGTACCCTTAATCGAAGGTGGCGAATTGGTGACTTTAGTCGAGGAGCCAATTCGCTATTCTGTACCGAAGTCAATTCGGTAGTGGAGGTTTGGTTCATTAGGGCCTCAATCTGTTTACTCCGGTGGAGGTTAGTCGCCCGCTAGAGACTCAGATTGAGAGGGTCTGGAGACCTTTAGTCGAGACTTCAGGCTAATTGAGAACCTTCCGCAGTATAACTTTCATGAAAACTGAACTTGGTAAAATGCAATCCGACTTAACTGCAGTCTAGGGGGAAACCATATCCGGGTGACCTCTCTTGACTTGACAACAAACCGTTTACTTGCTTTGTGTTTTGTTTGCTTGAGTTTCACTAAAAGTTCACTGCTAAATAACAAGAATTCACCGAGTAGTCATCACATCTAGGACCCGGGTTGACATTAAAACCCGACCCGCTATACTACGCTTTAGGAAGTGGTTATACTTGGCCATTTTCTAGGGTGACAGTAGGAGTGAGTCAAGTTTTTGGCGCCGTTGCCGGGGATTTCTGTTACTTTAGCATTTTCATTTTTTGCATTGAGTTTTTGCTTTGTCCCACTTGTGCCTTCACGGGTTTGCTTGCTTGAGTGTGTGCAGGTAGTGCATGACCCGTAGCCAGTCAGGAGGTTTACTGCCGTTGGATCCAGAGCTTGAACGCACTTGCCGCCAACTTAGGAGACAGCAGCGAGCTAGACTGGTTACGGGAGAGCGCATAGACGGCCACTTGACCAGCGATTCTGAGGAAGAGTACGAGATGGAGGGCGAAGACATCCCACAACCGGGGAATGCTCGACAGGCTCCCCCGGTGAATCAGCATCCACCACCACCGCCGGGTCCCACCTTGGAGTACTACTACACTCCGCGGATTGCTGACATCCGCCCGGTCATCCTCTATCCACCCATTCCCAGCAAATAACTTCGAGATCAAGCCAGGCTGGATTCAGCTCATCACATCCTCTATCCAGTTCCATGGCTTGAAGGATGAGGAAGCCCGGGCACACCTTTCCCGTTTTCTGCAGCTGACAAACGGTTTCAAGCTGAATGGTGTTCCGGATGATGCAATCCGCCTTCACCTCTTCCCCCATTCTCTGGCGGGGAATGCTAAGAGGTGGTTGGAGACCCAGCCCCCATTGTCCATCACCTTCTTGGGACGATCTGGCTGATAAGTTCGTGCACCGATATTATCCGGCATCGAAGACTACTGAGATTCAGCGGGAGATCACTCACTTCCGCCAGGAGGCCAGATGAGTCCCTTCCGTGATGCATGGGAGCGGTACATGGTATACTTCTGGCAGTGTCCCCATCATGGCTTTCAGCGATGCTTTCACAGTGGGGAACTTCTACAGTGCCATCACCCCAGACAGCCAGAGGGTGATCGAGGCTCTATGCCCAGGAGGGGATATCCTTACTAAGACTCCACCCGAGCTGAACCAAATGATCAGTACTTTGGCTGCCCGCGATCATTCCTGGGGGCAGAGCAGCAGAGGCAGGCACTCCCGGGACCGTGGTGTGCATGCTATGGAGACCAGATCCGGGTTAGAGCAGCAGGTGGCTGAGTTGGTGCAGACACTGAAGCAGCCTAACAGTATCCTTCCGGGCCGAGGTGTAGCTGCGCCTCCAGTAGCTCAGTGCCAGTGGTGTGAGAGTCCAAACCATCTGGTGGAGGACTGCCAGGCTATGCGGGAGTCCTCTACTCCCCAAGAACAGTTGGCCTTCATCGCCAATGCTCGGCGCCTCGATCCTTACAGCAATACATATAATGAGGGATGGCGCCAGCATCCCAACTTTGCCTGGAGCAGCAACACCAACAAACCACCTGGTTTCCCAGCACCAGCAGGTGGTTTTCAGCAGAGGCAGCCCTACCAGGATAGGCAAGGGCCACCACCACAGCAGCAGCCCTACCAGCCTAGGCAAGGGCAGCCTTTCCAGCAGCCCCAGGGCCAGTTTGCTCAGCCTCCAGCAGCCGCAGCTCCCGATAATCAGATGGCTGATCTGAAGAACATTTTGGCGACATTCATGACCACCAGCCAGGCGAATTTCGCAAGGGTGGACCAGAGCATAGCTTCTTTGGAGGCAGGGCAGAGGAACCAGGGTGCTATTTTGCAAGATCTACAGCACCAAGTCGGAGTCCTAGCGCGCCAGCTTACTGCTCGGGCCCCGGGGACTCTACCTGCCACCACCATCCCCAATCCACGGGACCCGCACGAGACCGCACATGCCATTTTCACCCTGAGCGGCAGTCCTACATCAGCTGATCCTGCCTCGACCAGGCAGGAGGAACCACTACCTGCTTCAGCACTTCCAGCCGGTGATACAGAAGTGCGGGTGGAGAAGGAAGCCCCTGCTCCCAAGCCACAACCAGTGGTGAAGGAGCACGTACCCCAGCTTCCCTTCCCCACTCGCCTTCACAAAGACAAGTTGGAGACTGAGTTTGCCAATTTCATGGCAATGTTGAAGCAGCTCAACATCAGCGTACCATTTGTGGAGGCACTGTCGAAGATGCCCAAGTACGCTAAGTTCATGAAAGATCTCTGCACCAACAAGAAGAAACTTGGGGATCTCTCGACAGTGCTGTTGAGCGAGGAATGTTCTGCCATCCTGCAGAACAAGCTGCCCGAAAAGCGCAAGGATCCAGGGAGTTTTACTATCCCTCTTACTATTGGCAGCATGCATGTAGGAAAGTCCTTGGCGGACCTAGGGGCTAGCATTAATGTCATGCCATACAAATTGTTCACAAAGCTAGACCTAGGTGAACTTAGCCCTACTAGGATGAGCATTCAGCTAGCTGATCATTCTGTGGTGCATCCTAGGGGTATCATAGAAGATTTGCTTGTTAATGTGGGTGCATTCACATATCCTGTTGATTTTGTTATTCTGGATATAAATGATGATGTGGATGTGCCTTTGATTCTAGGTAGACCATTTCTTGCCACCGCCAAGGCACTGATTGATGTGCATGATGGTAAACTGATCTTGCGTGCTGGAAATGAACAGGCTGTTTTTCCTGTGACTGAGTCTGATCATTGTGCTATGATTTCTGTATCGCCTGTGCATGCTATTTCTGACCAGATACACGAGCCTGTCGTGTATCCTTCTGCACCTCTCATTTTGCAGGACCCGCCTATCATTCCTCCGCCGCCACTCCATCCAGCCTCGCCTTCGAACAAAAAGCTCAAGGAGGAGTGGCGGCCGAAGCCGCAAGTGGCTAAGCCTGCACGAAAGAAGAGTGGAGACCACTATGAGCTGGTCCCACCCCCCGCACCACGACCACCCTGGCCATCCGAGTACTCACTCGCCTGCATCTTGCCGGATGGCCAGGTCGAGCTGACTTCTGCTGGTGGTTGCAACCGTCGGGTGCACGGTCACCATCTGAAGCTGTACCTCAAGAGCGATGTGGATCCGCTCTTGGAGGCACCTGTTCCTGCACTTCCCTGAGTATCCACCATGGGCGTCCAGCTAAAAGACGGTAAAGAAGCGCTTGTGGGGAGGCAACCCCACCACGGTTTGCATTTTCTTTTCCCTTTTTCTGAGTTTTTGGTGTCGTGTCGAGTCAGTTGCATGTCTGTATTGAAGTTCGGTCGTCGTTGATGCCTCGATTTGGTGTTTTCGTGCAGGAGAGGTTGAAAATTTGGGGAAAATGATTTTTTGGCCGAAAAGAGGGAAATACCCGGTCGTGGGCTAAAATACCCGGTCGGGTATTTTAGGCTCACGCCCGGGGCCCCTCTGTTTCTCGGGGGGGGGGGGAAAAGTGAAATACCCGACCCCATCCCAAAAATACCCGACCGGGTATTTTTGGTTCGCGGCCGGGTATTCCCCCCTACCCGGAACGCCGCGTTTAATGATAATACCCGACCCTGATTCAAAAATACCCGGCCGGGTATTTTTGACTCGAGGCCGGGTATATTCTTCCTTGTGGAACGCAGCGTTTGGGAAAACCCGGTCGTAGACTCCCAAATACCCGACCGGGTATTTCTGAGTCCCGACCGGGTATTTGTCCTATTTAAAGGAAACCCCCGGCCATACTCTCTCTCTACCCTCATTTTTTCCAAATCTTCCCTCTCTCTACTCTCAAACACTCTCCCCTCTCTCCTCTTAGGGCCGCCGCCGGCAGCCATTCTAAGCCGCCGGCCGCCGGCCCGCCGCCGCCCGCCGGCCGCCGGACGTTTTCCGGCGACTTTCCGGCGATTCGCCGGCCATTTTCCGGCGAGTTTCCGGGCCGATTTTTTTTCCGGCCCCCTCGAGTCACCTCACCCCCTCTTCGAGTCCTAGCTACGGTCCTCCTTGTGTTTCCAGGTGTGTTTCCCGTGCATTTCTAGTTTATGGAGAATCGGACTGTAGATTCTAGGACCGAGAACTATGTTTGCTTGCCTGATTTAGAGTAGGGTGAGGGATGACTTGCGTTGCATGGTTGTATATGTTGTCTATGGGCTGCCCGTGTGCTTATTGTGGTTTCTTTCGTGATTCTTCCTTGAATTCCGGTTGAGTTGCTCGCAATTCAATTCGCTGTGCTTAAATTGTTAGCCTAGGTGAGCCTGAGTGTGGGGGAAGTGCTCACCCCATGCCGTTGGTCCTGACATTGTCTTTTCTTGGCTCCACCTTTGGCTTGTTGTTTGTGCAGGATCATGTCCCTCGATCATGCTTTTGTGCAGGGCTTGAGCCTGCACGGGGAGTATGCGGACCAGTTCCGCAAGGTGATACGGGGGAAGCTGGAGAAGCACCACCACCTCGAGTGGGCAGTGTTTGAGCAGCTCCACTGCTTGCAGGAGCTTAGCACCGCCATCAGTCACCCCGATTGGCGGACACTGCTTGCCATTGACGAGCCCACCTTTACGGAGCTGGTGTGGGAGTTCTACACCACGTTCGAGTACGACAAGAAGAAGACTCGGGACTCCCATGTAGTGAAGTTCCGGTTGGGTGGCCGCCCACGACAGCTGACCATTGACGGGTTGGCCTCCGCATTGGGGATCCAGTACAACCCGTTGGATGGCCACACGGTCGAGCTCCCGAACCCGCCCGACTGGCACGCGGATCATTTCTACAGGCGTGTCGTCCGGGCCGCCTATAAGGATGACTTCTTTGTGGCTGGCCAGACCTACGTCAGCACTCTCCGGCCGGCGTGGCATATTCTGAACCTGCTGATCACCCGCTCCATCGTCCCCAACGCCACCGGCTCGCACAAGGTCCCGAAGTGGGTCCTCTACGCCATGTCCTGTATGGGGGATCCGGAGGACATGCTCCACTTGGGATCTTTCGTGGCCACCACCTTCTCCAGAGTCCACGGGAATCCCACTCACCTCTTCTGCGGTCCTCTGATCACCCGGCTGGCCCGCCACTTCGGGATCAGCTTCGAGGGGCTTCATGATGCGACCGAGCATGGCGGCTCCGCCCCCCTCAGCCGGGACGTGCTCCACAGTGCACGACTCCTGGCCACTGACGGCATCCACACCTGGGTAGATGGGCTTTCTATGCCCCCCGAGGAGGTTGTGGACCTTGATGAGGACGAGGAGGATGATGACTACGAAGGCGAGGAGGTCGATGAGGACGCCGATGATGATGATGACGGCGCCATGGATGCCGATGAGCCGGAGCCCCCGCTCTCCCCTCCTGGGGATCTTCAGCCTCGACGGAGACCGGAGAGAGGCGAGTCCTCCTCTGGTCCTTCTGGTCCGTCGATGGACTTCTTCACGGAGCAGTTCCAGCAGATGGGGCTCCAGTTCCAGCAGATGGGGCTCCAGTTCCAGCAGCTCGGTCTTCAGAACCAGCAGCTCATGGACCATCAGGTCCAGTTTTACCAGCAGTACTCGGCCCACCAGGCCGAGTTGCGGTCCAGGATGACGGGCGTTGATGAGCGCCTAGGCCGATTGGAGACTAGCATGGGCCACACTTCTGCTCTCATCGAGCGGGAGAGAGATCGAGGCCGCCGTCTGATAAAGTATTCCGAGCATCTGCTCCAGGCTTGCCACCCTCCAGAGGAGCACCACTGGACCGCCCGGTGGGAGCATTCACCGCCACGGCAGCCACCGGATGATGGCGTCGACGACCTTATGGATCAGATTGATTTCTCCGGTCTCGGAGGGCCCTAGGGGCTTGTTTTGAGATTTTTTATCTGTGTCAGCATGCCAACTGTCTGTTTTGTGTCGGTTTTTGTTTCTTTTCATTCTGGATTCTGTACTATTGGGCTGACCGTTGGACCTAACGTATGTGTTTGAGCTTTTTGGTCTCTTGTAGCTCTGCCTTTGTTCCCGACTGGTCCTCTCTCCAGTCCGTCCCATGCCGACTGGTCCATTTCCAGTCTCCTGCAGTCTGTGCACACCGGTAACATTGTTCCCATTTCCTTCCCTCTTCTCCATTGAGGGCAATGTCGATCTTAAGTGTGGGGGGGATGTTTATCTTTTGACTGCATTAGCTCTGTTTGTGTGCTTGGAGCCTAGTCCACTGTCCAAATCTTACGATTTGAGGGCTCCGAGTACTGCTGTTTGATCATATTGGCACTGTGTTTTGATGGATGAATTGATTGGTTTTCGGATTAATGCATGACAACTTGTTTGCGACTAGGACAACCTATGATGAGGACTGAAATGTGCAGTAGAACGATGTAGGGGTTCAGTTTTTCCACTGTTTGCTTGCCAACTGTGACTTGATCTGACTTGATCTGATTACTTATCCTTGACAGTCGTTTATGCATCTAGTTCAGGGTATCAGAATGTGAGATAGAGCATATAGGTAGCCATGTGAGATTTGAGCCTGCTCGTTTCTTTCTTGTGCGATAGATCCCTCTTCCATGATGTGTAGCATTCACGTTGTCACTAGCTAAGATGATGGGGGCATAGGATTAGCCCACGCCCAAAACTGACTGTCCTGATGTGTCATATCCCCTAGTCAGCCCCTTTGAGCCGTGTGTTATCCTTTCTTTTGGTCTAGAATGAGAAAATCACCCTTGTTGCATCTTTTAGAAGGTTCCACAGAGTGGTTTCTATATACTTTCTGCTGTTTCTGCTAATGTCTATGTGAGTGTTGGAGGTAGTGTTTAAAAGTTGGGCAAGTGTTTGAAATTTATGCAGAAGTGGTGGCTCTCTTAAGAATGAAAAGAAAAATGAAAGAAAAACAAAGAAAAATTGAAAGTAAAAGAGAGCCACTACCAAAAATCTGAATAATGACCAGTAAGCAGTGTTTCTTAGCAGTCTGGCTTGGAAATGCTATGATTATGCCTCCTTCGCTCTTGTGCTCTTAAGATATTGAGTAATGCAGAATAGCAGAAAGAAAATACCGGGTTGTGTGACTGTGATTGTGTGTTTGGAAAATGTGGAACCTTTTTGCTATGAATACTTCCACCACCTAAAAGGCCTTTTCCCCATGTCCAAGACCCTAGCCAGTCATTTGAACCTGTGTCTAAGACCTCCTGATTAGTTAGTGGTGACACCCCATATGTGAACTCTAGCATTTAGAGGCTGCCATCATGGTGAAGAGATGATAGGGATTGAGAGAAATAGCATGCGCATCTTTCGCATCAAAATTGTCCTGACCCCACTGGTCGAGAGTGAGTGATTCATTTTCATTTTCTATATGCTCTTGTACCCCGGTGAGGACCTAGATTGCTCGGTCTCTATTCTGATGTCTTGAGTTGGATGCATGATTTGACTGTTTTGAGTAAGTGGTTGAATCAAGTCTAGGTTGGCTAGTGAACAGATGGGAGACTCTTCCTTTACTCGGTTTGCTGCACTCGAATGTACTTTGTGGTGGTTGTCCAGGTTGTTATTAAGGTTGTGCATGTATTGATGTTTGAAAACCAGTGCGATTCACGTGTTTTGTGCCCTTATGACTTGTCCCCAGTGTTGGTTGATTGAAATATGTAAAGCTTACCTAGTGTCTGACTTGGTTTGCTTGGGGACAAGCAAACGGTTAAGTGTGGGGGAGTTTGATAGACCGATAATTATACATGTTTTTACCCCTATTCTGAGGCCGTTTGTGACGAGGAATCTCGTGTTTTAAGCCGATTTCACGCTAGGTTGTGTGTTTATGTCATATTTCAGGTCCCGGCGTTGGAATCGAGGCGGAGAAACGAGTTCTGGGTCGAAAGGAGCAAGGTTGGGACGAATAGGGCTGAAGGAGGAAAATACCCGGTCAGGTGGCCAAATACCCGACCGGGTATTAACCAATTTTGGGCACCCGAGAAGCAGAGAGGGGCCCGGGCACAGCAGTTAAATCCCCGGTCGGGGATTTTGGTGTTGGACCGGGGATTTCCCCCTTTAGTGAAACGGTGCGCTGCAGAGATACCCGGTCGAAACCCAAAATACCCGACCGGGTATTTTGACCGGGTATCGCGACCAGGCAGCTGATAAAAGAGGAAGAAGGCCAATTTTCAAAGGGTTCCGAGTTTTTGAGAGAGAAACCGATACCTAGAGAGAGAAAGCGTCGAACCAGAGTTCTCAAGCGCCATAGATCGATCTTCAACACCATTGGAGCCCGTCTTGAGCTTGGAGAAGTGCGATTAAACGTCCAGAAGCAGGAATCCAACTTCACAGTATGATTTCCGTGTCTGAATCTGCTTTTGCTTCTTTCTCTATGGAGTAGTTTCCCCATTCATCTGGGTATGGAGAACCCTAGATTTGTATGCTAGGTCTGATTGTATGAACCCAAGTACAGTGTTTGTGAATTGATTATATTCGATTGAGGTTTGAATGATTGAATGACTTGAATCCTGATCAAATTCCTGTTGTTTCTGCTTTGACCTGGAATGAGAATATCTGCCTAGGTTGATAGAGTACCCTTAATCGAAGGTGGCGAATTGGTGACTTTAGTCGAGGAGCCAATTCGCTATTCTGTACCGAAGTCAATTCGGTAGTGGAGGTTTGGTTCATTAGGGCCTCAATCTGTTTACTCCGGTGGAGGTTAGTCGCCCGCTAGAGACTCAGATTGAGAGGGTCTGGAGACCTTTAGTCGAGACTTCAGGCTAATTGAGAACCTTCCGCAGTATAACTTTCATGAAAACTGAACTTGGTAAAATGCAATCCGACTTAACTGCAGTCTAGGGGGAAACCATATCCGGGTGACCTCTCTTGACTTGACAACAAACCGTTTACTTGCTTTCTGTTTTGTTTGCTTGAGTTTCACTAAAAGTTCACCGCTAAATAACGAGAATTCACCGAGTAGTCATCACATCTAGGACCCGGGTTGACATTAAAACCCGACCCGCTATACTACGCTTTAGGAATTGGTTATACTTGGCCATTTTCTAGGGTGACAGTAGGAGTGAGTCAGCAGGCCATCTCAACGATGGTCTAAAATCTGTTAAGAGTTGAAGATGCAAAAGCTTGGGCGGAGATGGAAGTAAATACTAACAACCTGTTTGGATTGACAAAAAAGTAAGGAATTGGAATTCCATTTCCAATTCCATTTCCATATATTATGTTTGGAATAATAAAAAGGTTGAAAATTGAATTCCAATGGGTCTAAAATATGGGAATTACAATTCCTATCAAAAGTGATAGGAATTGAGAGAATGAAGATGGAATTAGTGGGACCCATCAATACTTTTTATTATTTTGTTGACCCACTATCATTTTACTCTCTTTCTCTCTCATTCATATTTCATTTCCCAAAATAAAACAAACATATTACATTATTCATTATGGTTAAAAGTGCAATTCATTTCCATAGTTGTAGGAATTATACCAAACACTAGAATTGGAAATGGAATTCTATAAAAATAAAAAATTGAATTCCATTTCCATTTCCATTTCTTCCGGAATTGTATCCAAACAGGCTGTAAAGCATGTACATCCCAAGAGAAACGCTTGAATCAAAACACTCTCTCAAACTGACGCTACTGTGTTGGGGAAGGAAAAAGAAGGCAAGATGGAGCGTAAATTATAACCTATTGCTAGAAGAGAAATCGAATTCGTCGGGAAATTTGGTTGTTTACAGCACAGCTCCGGCGTTGTGGCTTTGCTGCCGGAGGAGAAATCGGATTTGTCAGGAAATATGGTTCTTGGTGGCACAACTGCGCCATTGTGGCTTTGCTGCTGGAGGAGAAATCAGATGCGTCGGGTCTCGTTGTTGGCGGCAGAACTGCGACGTGGTTCGGGTAGGGTTAGACTGAAACTTTCGTACAAATATTGGAACCGTTCAATTTGTCCAACTCGAATGCTAGTTGTAGATGCAGGCTTTTCGTCCAAAATCTAGTTGTCGGAGGCACAGCCCCGATTGTACATGGGCGCTGGGCCGTGCTTCGGCCGGCATGGCACGGGCACGTTTCGGGCCCATTTATTTCGTGTCGTGCTTGGCTCGGCCCGTCAGTTTTCGTGCCGTGCCATGCAAGCCCATTTGTCAACTTTGCTAGGCCCGGCCCAGGCCCGGGCACGGTTCGAATCGTGTCGTGCCTATTCGTGCTCGTGCCATGCTCGTATTCGTGTTCAATGAAAAGGACGAAAACAAAAGAGAGAATGAAAAAGAAGGTGAAAATTGGACGGGGGAAGATAGTATTAACCGATAATGTTTGAGAAAAGTAACAAATAGGGGGGAAAAGAAAATTAAAAGTATAACGAGTGTGATTTGGCTTTGTTTAATTCTTTGTCCATTTTTACTTATGTTAGTAATTACGTATATATCTGTATGACACTTCTAACAACAAAAAATAATTATTTTTCTACTTGTGTTTTGTAATATTTGAACCTATAATTCTTTTTATACTTATTTTCTATCAAATAAATATTATTTTCGTGCCATGTCCGTTCTTATACTCAATAAAGTCTCGAAAATATTAGGCCCGACACGGCCCACTTATATACCGTGCCGTGCCCGTGCTCGTGCTCGTGCCCGTGCCCATGAAGTTTAGGCCCGGCACGGCCCATAAATTATTCGTGCTCGTGCCGTGCTCTAACCGTACCGTGCCGTGCTAGCCCGTGGGCGGCACAGCCCGGTGCCCACGTACATCCCCGACGCTGGTTGTGACTCCAATTAATTCCAGCCCAAAACGGCGGTGCACTTCATTAAGCGGTCAGGATGATGAAAATACCATAATGCCCCGCCGTGAAGCTCTCAGAAGGCTCCAATTTTGAATCCCTACAAAAGTAGCCCATGAATCTGCTTCATAAATTTTATAGATTTATCATCTTGAGTTACCCCTCACTATTATTGATAGATCACAATTTGATCCATATATTTTTTATATGTGAAGAAATACTCTTGGTGAGGCGGGTATTGGTAATGGACGTAGCCATCAAACATTTTATAAATTTTACCTATACCCGTCTCATACCCGGTCAATGCGGGATTCCGTACGACTGAGTCAGAGATGGTAGGGTACTCGCAATGATTGCCATTAGAAGGAAGAACAGAGTGGCCTCTCGGAAACAGTTATTTACTCCAAGAATATATACACTTCAATGCATCTATACAAAACTGGGACGGATTTTCGCTTCTTTTTCTTTTAACTGGTATACATATATAGCTCATGTTATATATATTACTATTCTACTTTGATAACCTCTATGCAATTATTGAAAACAAAAACTAACCAGATAACTTAAGCCAACAGCAAACAATTAAGGCTCACATCTGCCTTCCCTTCCTGCTACTGGAGTAGGAATCCTGCACAATCTCATGCTTTCATGATGTAAAGCTTTGCTTCCCGATAAGGGAGAACCAGAGCTTCTGGCAGCTGATATCCAGTTAGATTGGGTACGCAACTTTATTTTAGCCGCACGAGGAGGATGACTCTGATCAAAAGGGCATACTTGCTGTAAGGCGTCAACCACGTTTGTCATGCTTTATCACGGGAACGAGATGGATGAGAATGTTCATGGGCTCCGGCTTGAGTAGAGCATGCATGTTCAATTTGATTTGCTACTAACGGACGCCAAGGGAGGATGCTGCCTCTAAAGACCCTCCTTCATATCTTTGAATTTAAGGTGCTTGCCCTTGTACTTCGAAACCTTCTGGGAAATCCTCAAACGAAGGTGAAGATCCGCTGGAAGAATCGCTCTCAATCTCAAATGGAGTTTCTCGCGGAGATGATGGAATTGAGTCTTGCTGTTGCCCAGTCCCTGGAGACCAGAAGTACGATACAATGTAAAGTACTTACGAAGGTGGACATAGTTCTTCAACTGGAGGCAAATACACAAAAACCCGTTCGAAAAACCTTATATAGATACTTGAGAAATAAAGCATGGCACCAACCTTTTTTCGACCTGAATTTCTTAGTGTGCCTCCTGATAAGCCTCTTTGCTTTGGTTATGGTGAGCTGTCGAGCATAGGGGGAGAATTCAGCATCACTCTCGCTCCAGTCACCCTGGAATTCGTTCTCGTCACCTCTCATTGTCCGCAGCACAAAAGCCTTTGCCTTGCGGCGTTGTGTGCTGAAGAGACCCTTCATGGAAGTCACAAATCCATCACCTGCTGCTGCTCCATCAGCTGGACGTTTTAAGAAGTTAGGGTACTGATCCGGTTTCCCTGCCTGACCTTCATTATCACTGAGATTAAGGTCGCTGTCCGGGACAGCTGGAGGAGCAATAGGCTCTTTCTGGCCATGTCCCTTGTCCTTGAATTTCTTTCCCTGAACAATTTAAAACAACACAGAAGATTCATTCAAAACTTTCCAGTTAGGATCGGGATCAAACTACAAAGTACAAGGAAAATTTCCTCCAATGGATTTCAAGCACTTTACAGTGCACATACAAAAACAGACCTCGAAAACCAGAATCACGGAGAACGCATAACATTTGAACTCTTGTTTTTTTCTGGAATAAAATGGAGGGTGGGAAAACATATCACACAAGTGGTACAAGGATCAATAATTCAAACTTTGGTTATGTATTATTGTTTGTTGTGCTGAAACTGACTTTTTTATTCATATATGGTTTTGTATTCTTACACTCATATATTTCGCTTGAAACCAACTTTCGTATTTGTTTATGCATTTTTACTCATCTTTCTCACTTGAGGTCTAATCGAAAGTTAACTACAAAATATCTCACTCTCAATCCAAAAGTATGAAAGCGGGCATTGAAACAGATGAAATCACATGAGACCAAGGTTGTCAACCCGCGGGTTGACCCACTTTGACCATGGCCAGGTGAGAAAAACGGGTCGCACGCACCCGTCGGGTCGACCACTACAAAGTACCGGGTTGGAGGTAAAATTGTGTCACTTTTTTTCTTTGTTTTGCGAAATGCGCCTATTTTCTTATTTTTCTTTTCGCCTAACTGTCTTTGGAATCCTAAGTTGCACATTTGAATATATATATGGTGGCTACTTCGGTGCACTCACTTTTTTGGGTGCATTCAGTGCACCCACCTCTAAAAGTGGTCATAATACATCAAATTTTGAAATTTAATGGGTAGCATTAGTCTCATATGATGATATAACACAGAATCACAACTAATCAACCCATTACCCTAACCTATTAACATTCAATTTTGAATCTAAACCCAAAATCCCAAATTGTAAACCCTAACCCTAAATTCCTAAACTCTGAATCACTCAAATTAAAGTGAATCTTGAATGATTTTTGTACTAATTCATGTGGTTCTTGTTCATCATACTACAAGGGATGATTGACATCGTTTTCACATGAATCGCCTACTCAGAATGACGATTATGAGGCGGGTGCATTGAATGCACCCAAAAAAGTGAGTGCACCGAAGACATAACCATATATATATATATATATAATATATATATATATATGTTATGTAAGTGTGTGAATTTGCACTATATGTTGGATCTAAATACGACATTTTATTTTGGTGGAATATTATATGTTATAACTAATATGTTAGATGAGATTTTATATAATTTATCAGGATAAGTACAATATAATGACTTATTCCATATTTTCGGGCTAAAACGGGTGACCCATTAGCTCGACCGGGTCCGGGTCAGCCAACGGGTTGACAACCTTGCATGAGACTGACTTTCGTATTTGGTTTTACATTTTTACTCACCTCTCTCGCTCGAGGTTTAATAGAAAATTAAAGATGAAATCTCTCACTCTCAATCAAAGAGTCGAAAGTGGCATCGGAATCAATGAAATCGCTCGAGATTGTCTTTCGTATTTGTTTATGCATTTTTACTCATTGATTCATTTTAATTCATAACTTAAGTGGTCAGGGAGTGCAAATTATTACAGACTTCTCATACAACATCTTAGTGGTTTTTCTTGTCATTCTTGAGTTATATAGTATGAGTTAATTTTCCTAATTCTTTCATATGACACATTTATCGTGTTATTTTCCACTTGCCGCGAAGCGTAAACAAGCAGGTATATCTACTTGATATAAAAAAAATGGTTAGGGGGTTACTATTGATTAAACGACTTTTTTCATAATTATTATCAACTTTATGAGCATTATCTAGAAAGGCTACACATATTACATCATTTCTTCTATTTCTTTAAGCATATCAATTTTTGTTTTATTTCAAAAAAAGTTAGGTATTTCCTTTTTCTTTTTTTTCTTTTTCCTTTTTTTCATTGCTTTTAGTCACATAAGAAACTTTTAATGGTCTATTTTTTATTATTTTATTTATGTTGGGTTAAAATCAACATCTTTTTCGTACTTAGTTTTGCACAGTTACTCATCTCACTCGCTCAGACTCGAATAAAAAGACAACACGGAATCTCTCACCCAATTGAACATGAAGGCGGTATCACGGAAATCTCTCATCCAGTGGAACATGACAAAGGTGGCATTGAAAACGATGGAACTATATGTTCTGGTTTTAGTTCTTTTCCTTGGATATTGTTTCTATATTCTTTCTTTTTCATAAGAAGACATGAGTCCTAGGTTACTTCTCAGTTTAGTTTTTAGTTTCTTGGACTGAAAAATACGCATAATCATGTGTTCCTTTCCATTTCAGACGTAGAAATTTTGTAAATTCTCTAAGTAATAGTTGTAGAACTCCAATTGAACAACTTCTTACTTAATAATGTGTAGATTGTCCTCTTTTGAATTTTGATCTATAAAAATTGTTGACCAGCGAGTGCAAATTTCTATAGAGCTCTCCCCCAATATTTTTGTGACTTTTGTTTGTTGGTTTTATTAGTCGTCTTATGAGTTACATTTTGCTAATTTTTTCACATATTTATGGTGTCGTCTTTCACTCACCGCGAAGCGCAACGAGCAGGCCTATCTAGTTGTATTAAAAATTGCCAGAGCCCAAATAATTTATTTGTGCAATAGATAGAGAAGTGGTGAGCACCTGCATTCCAGTCACGGATTTCAGAGTTCCCCAGACAACATGCTTCTTAACTCGAGAGAACAACCTCCTCCAAGTTCCCGTGAACTCAACACGGTGAAACGTATCCATCAGCAGCTTAAGCTCATGTAGATTAAATCTTGAGCTTTCATATGTGATTTGGAGCTCAACCTAGGGTATAGTAGATGAACTCAGTTCAATATATTAATCCATACAAGAGGAGGGAATTCAAATAATAGAAAACAGGGTCTGATAAACTAGATAACAAACCTGACTGATTTTGATATTCTGGAATTCCATCACTTTACGAGGACGAGATCTCTTTTCGTCTTGGGTCTTCACCACCTTCTTCTCTTCTTGAGATGGCCGACCAGACTTTACAATAGTCTTCGGATCTTTTGACTTATTTTTATCATCTGCTGCTTCGATAGCAAGAGGCTCATTTTTTGCAGAAGAAACGCTGGATCCATGAGCTTGCAAAAGCTCATTTGCAACAGTTTCAGCAACAGTTTCCTCCCATGTTCTGTCAAAAGAAGAAGTCCTCCTCAGCATGTTGCCAGTGCTGCCAGTCAACTTGGATAAAAGATCAGGTTCCTTCCCTCCATGGCTGGACGTCGACGGAGCTTCACTGGTTAACATGCCCTTCTTAAGACGTCTTGCAGCAGCAGTAGTTGAAACTTTCCAGACTTCCTGCACCCCCGAAATGTGGACAAACAGTTTCATTATGAGTGCTTTCTTGAGTATAGTTCTACTATGTCAACGCAGCTTTTCGCTCATCAAATTGAGAAAGCAATTCTCCAACTAACCTGCCGGCGTTGTGAATCTTGCTCTTCTTCGGGAAAGAAATAAGTCCACATCATTCTGTACATAGTCTCTGTCAAGTGAATTTTCAAAGGATATATCTCCACCTGCAGCAAGATAAAGATTTGTTTAAACAGGTGCCAGCCAGGCAGATTGAAACCTAACCTTCTTAATCTAAAGAAATTACTCTACAACAAACAGGACAGGCTAAAGTTCGCCATTTAGCCTGTCTCATAAGATATAAAAAATTATCAACTTGCGGAGAAAACATACATGGCCAAAAAAATGTTCTTGACAAAAAGAAATGTCATGCCAAATCATCCGGATAGAAATAGAAATTGTGTTTATCCATGGTGGTTTACTTGTTAAGTAGTTTTTCAACAGAATAATATTTTCCAAGACAATCACAGTTTTCCATCACAAGACATGTTGAATCAATTGTCTGTAGTTCCTCCTGTTTAGAATGTTACTGGGGCATCTAAAGGGAAAAGGACACTCATAACATAATGGCGGGTCTTTAATCAATATAGTCCGTTAAACAGCAGAAAAGTTTATTGCTAGGATATCTCTGCTAATTTTTGCTATGATCATCACTCTGCTACGGCTTTTCACCTCCCCTTTATCCCTCTGCAATCACACGCTCTAAGCTTTGAGTCACATCCTCAATTCAATTGTGAAGGAACAATAAAGTTATCATACTTCTCAGTTCTCATCCATTGCACTGCTCACTCTTATGCCAATGGCTAATTGGTATTTGACGACCAATATAAATTGTGTTATTTTATACATTGTCAACTTCAGTAGTTGCAGCCAATTCAACAGAATGATGCAAAACCCACGATAAAAGGAAACTCGAGGATAAAAGAAAAACAAGGAGAACCAAATTACCTGGAAAAGTTCAATACGAGAATTCCCATCCTTTGGTGTTCCTTGTTTGGCATCCACCCGCAGCATGACTTTTCTGCAAGCACATAGACATAATAGAGCTTCTTGAGGAATGAATACAAATTAAAGCGAAGGGCCTTAAGTTGTGCAGTTTGCAGCATGTGCTTCAAGGAATTTGTATATAATAGCTCTCATGCTCATTTTAAAAGCAGGCAACCCACAATTTCTACATGTGCCTAGTACCAAAATTTGTTAAAGCTACCTAAATTCATTACCTCTCTACTTCCATGAAAATGACATCCTATGCAAACAAATTATGTTTTTAGGTTTGTCATTTGCACAACCAATTATCACAAGACAATTCAGCCTCCCATTTCAGATTCAAAACCAACTGAAAACAAATTGGATTTTTAGGTTTGTCATTTGCACAACCAATTATCACAAGATAATGCAGTATGCCCCTTTACTCATCATGAATGAAAGACATCTGAAACCCACAAGTCAATTCCCCTACGCCTGATCACCAACAACTTACAGAAAAGATTCACAAGAAGCTCATTTGAGTTAACACCACAATCAGATGTTCAGTTCACAATCAAACCAACATCTGTGGCAGGTTCTTACATTCGCAGGAAGGCTTAGCAATAATTTTCATACGCTCCACTTGAACTTGTTACAATACATAACACAAAAACAGTGTTTTATTGTGTTGTTATTAATAACAATGCATCCCTCCACGACATCCACCACCAAGATCCTTGTATGCACAGCATGAACTATAGAAAACTACACCCTTACTAACAAATAATTGGATCAAAGAAGCACTTACACTATCAATGAAGATACCATCAGGAAATAAGAAAGAACAAGGCAAGCATGCCTATAATATCCAGCAGTACTTACTTTCCCCAATCTGGTGGAGGATTCCATGGGGACAAAACCATATCAGACTTTGTGTTGGGGAGACAGTTCCTCACAACAACCACCTTGGTTGTGAATAGAGCAACACCAACATCCTTGTAGTCCCGATCAAAATCAAAAATCTGGAAGAGGGAAAAAAGGGAGGAAGATACGTGAAGAGACATGTTGGAGCTTGCCAACGACTAGAAAAGAGACAATATAGAACAAAACCATCAACAATGCAAAGCAGTGACTTACAACAGCACATCAAAGTACTGGTACCAATGAGGATTGCCACTATTTGTCACCATATATTTCGAAAGAGGAGAAAGATACATTTAAAGACAACGGAAGTAGAAAACTACTATTGTAACTCAAAGCGTCAGAAATTAAAAGACTAATTTAGTGATGATCATAATTCACTCATGCAGGCACATCAGAGGAGCTTTTGAAGCACAAAAGAGTTAATAATTGTGTATTGCTTACTTCAACCCTGAAGATAATCATTCTAAAAGTAAGACTAACTTAGTAATATTTCACACGACTGCAAGAAGAAAATAGGAGTGAGGAGCTACAAGGGGAAGCAAATGATTAAGAACATTCACTCACCATATCATTTATCTCAGCCTCTGCAAAAGGTTTGCCATCTATAAGCATGCTCCACACAACTTTATTAATCTGCAAAGATATTCGCATAGCATAGGATGGACTCTTATTCTTCTCCTTCTCCATCAACCGCAACTGTGCAGCTTTTTGTAGAGCCACTCTTAATGCTGAAGATGCTTCTTTACGGGACTTTTTTGCATTAATGACCTCTCTCTTCAGACCTTGTACCTGAAAAAGTAAAGTTTACTATAGATAAGATACAATTGACAGTATAAAAAACAAGGAGCAAAAGAAGAGTAATAGATATTACAGAAGACAGACCATGGAGCATAAAAATAAAATGGCAATTACACCAGATGCAGATCACTGATCATTAAAGCTTGTTAGTTGATGCAACCCAAAGGTACTGCAGCTGCCATTTAGTCCTTTTCTTATGTGCAAGAGTAATTTCCTTTCCTCTTCATTTATGAAAGGAAAGAGAAGTAATACCAATTGCAAGTTTGAGGCTTCTTACCAAAGCAGATCTTCCACCACTTATCATCCAGAAGTCATCTTCTGTTCTGGCGGATGAATCTGGAGATGTGCCACAATCTACAGAAAGTGACCTGATGTCATCAAAGAACACTTTCAGCACCTGCTCTGCTCTTTCGAAGTCAATTCTTGCAAGTTCAACCTCTTCAACCCCATCCGGAACAACCTCATCTGCTTCCTCTTCCATGTCTTCCTCATCTTCAGTTGGAAGTGACAGACTATTCTTTTTAGGCCTGAATCATGCATGTTACAAAGTCATTACATCTGTCACAAATCATGTTGTGAAAATCTTGGCTTGGCATGAAAAAAACATTCTAGCATAGTTAGACAACCACAAAAATGTACATCAATGTGAGTGAGAATAAGGAACTACGCGTATCAGAACTGCCTGCAGCACAATTGAACCAGAAAATTACCAATTTAAAAGAGGTACCCCAGCTACAACACAGCCATTTCTCGCCCCAGAACTAAATACAGCATTTCCAGATCATCTAAAGATTCTCCTTAAAATAAATGGAAGTTTACAGGAAATTTTCAATGCTAGAAGTATGGCATCCATGGACAAAACCAATATGAAGACTAAGTTCTAATCTAACTTTTGAAACCAAAGAAAACGGAGCAACAAGTATGTAACTATAATATGAAACACTCACTTTGGTAGCCGTGCAAAGAGGAGATTTGTCAAGACGTCCAGCATGACTTGAAATTGTCGAGACGTCATTGTTGCTGTTATGTTATGAGTATTGAATGTAAGCTCTTTCAATGGTTTGACCTGCACAGAACCAAAGACACAAAAGGAGCTAATTAAGTAAACCATGTAGCAGTTGGATGATCAGCCACAATAAATACAAGATAGGTTTTTCTAGAGAGCACTCTTACCTTTAACTCTGGAGTCCCTCCTTTGTGTCTTGTATACCTGAAATACATATCACAAGGCATAAAAACTCTTTCTAGCAGAGCGCCAGTGCGCTTTACTTTTGGGGAACTTCTACGGATTTTCGGAAGCCACTGGAGTCCAGCCCCTGGATCAACATCAGTTGGCGCAACATGAGCCTGAACATGTTCTAACATAACTGACAATTCCATTCGCTTCCATGTCATCTCAGGTACAGTTTCTGGAAGTTGCACATCTCCTGTTCCTAATGCCTGTTCAATAATCTCATGTCCAACTTGGAGGACTGAATGAAACGACCGAGCTAAAACACGACCACTAACAGCAGCAAGTAGAAACCTACCCTGGTGTACAAAAGAAAAACAGAATGAGCATTCTCCAGATGTTTCTTACACAATAGAGAAACTTTGTCCCATAAAT
Source organism: Linum tenue (assembly GCA_946122785.1). Classification (NCBI taxonomy): domain Eukaryota; kingdom Viridiplantae; phylum Streptophyta; class Magnoliopsida; order Malpighiales; family Linaceae; genus Linum; species Linum tenue. The sequence continues at coordinate 65,620,345 of CAMGYJ010000009.1, read as the reverse complement.
ATGATCATTATAGAAATCTGAACAGGATTCTGGCTTGCTCTCAAATAATCAAACAAAGCGTACATGAGTAAATTAGAAAAATAAAACTATCATATGGTACAAATTAAAGGAAAAGTGCACAAAGATTTTGTGCAACATGCTTTCTCGACAGACTAAGTGGGGAAGTCCCAAAGAAAATTAGCAGTGGCAGTCATAGCATTTGCATGAATCGCATGATATTGGTGGAGGGAAATTAGAACAGAATAATTACTAGAAAGGTAAAGCCATGAAGAGCAAATGAAAAGGTCATAGCCACAACTGTTGCTACTACACAAACTCTAAGCAAAGGTTTTTCAACTTACATTTGCCTCTTCAGAATGAAGATTGAATTGTGGCTCAATCACATTCACCATGAAATGACGAGTTCCTTCTCCCTCGATCTCGTCCTTGCTAGCATTTGCTGATGATGGCAAGGAAAAAAGGAGACTCAGCAAACAAAAAGAGAGAAAAATGGATCAGAAGACAATAAGTTTAGGGACACTCAAGACACACCAATAGCAGGAAATGAGAAATTCTCTAATTTAATTGGATTTGAAGGAGGTGAAGTAGATCCTGATGTCTCCACGGGTTCAGGTTCAGGGATGGAATTTTCATTTTGACTAGTAGGTGGGGTCTGAGAGGTATCATCTTGAGATACTTCAGCTTCGGCAGGTGCTTGGCTTTCCTCAAGCAATTTCCTCTGTGCATACTGCCGAGATGGAGAAGGCTTAGGGGGTGCAAATGCTTTACCAAGTCCACCAGCAAAAGACCAAACAGCATCCCTATTTTCGAGATTCCATAAAATCTTGAGACCATAAACAAAAATACGCTGACAATTGTCAGCTATTATAACATTATAACCATCATCATCACTATGATCAGAGTGTTCATCACTATCACTGCCATGATCAAATTCAGATCTCACATATGTCAACTCAGCATTTCTTCTTCCAGCCTCTTGCCAAGCCAATAGTTTTGACGCATCAGCTTTTGGTGACTGCCTTCTGATAGTAAAATATGCACAGGATAAAAGAAAGCCAGCATCTCGGTGCTTCTCAGTGCAACTAGTCATATTATTGTGCTTTTCACTTGGAACTCTTTCCATAGTCGAGGTTTGAGAATTTTTCTTGTTCACCTGTATAACTTTTTCAACACTGGTTGAATCTTCTTTATTTATGACAGCCTTAGGAACATGGAGATCAACTCCCATGTAGACGAGATCAAGAGGGCCACGAATGCTTTCAAAAGTGAACTTTTGCTTACCCCGACCGTAACAGGCTTCATATTTCACCTTCGACATATTAAATGTGAGTCCTTTTGCTGGATCATCATCATGCATTGGACGATTCTTTATGCAAGTAGGTGAAGCATCTATACGAAGGTAGAATTCAGTCATGACCTTGTCTAGTGATAAATTACCAGACCGCACAATTCTTGGAACACCATACCGAGGCCAACGGGAGAAGGTACGTATCTTATTAGGTGGAAGATAGTTCAAATTCCAGAACTTAATCAGCCATGCCAGGTCATGAGCCCCAACAGTCAACGTGGGCGGAACATATGAAACATTATCAAGCTTCAGAGGGAGATTGGGAACAGCTCCACCACTTTTACTGTTGCCCGTGGAAGAAGATGATTCATTTGAGCAAGGAAGCGGTGGTCTAAGAGCGAAGTTCCAACGTAAGGCCAATGACGTAGATCGAAAAGGATCAAAGACAAATTCACGAGGTTTTCCTTCAATAGGGACTGCAAATAGATAATGATTCATCGGGGTGCCAGAGTCACATTCCCATTCCATTGTCACTTCAAGGGTAAACGTTGGGGCTTCAAGTAATGCTTGAGATACACCAGAAGGAAGTTTGAAGCCACACCTGTGGGCCAAATTATCTAAACTGCTCATGAAAACCTTGAAATCCTTGGTGGACATAAACACACGCCCATCTGACTGTTGAATCTCCATGAAACCTGATATTATTTGAGCTTTGTCGAGCTTTTCATAAGGATCAGTGGTACCAAGAACATGCCACAGAGTTTCAGAAAAGGACAAGGTGATCTGTCCATGAATGTAGTTCCTCATATCATCCCACCAAGGTAGGCTACGCTCCTTTTTTGGAGGTACAACTAATGGGCCTGGATTTCTGACACTAAGGTTAGCCCTGCGAAGTGCCACAGTAAAAGCATAGCTAACATCCGCAAACGGTGGCTCATAGCCAACTCCATAAGATACTTCTCCTTTCTGAAAATGCAATGGCAAATCGAAGTATGATTTCATCGGAGGAGTAGTACCAGTAGCTGAACGGAGCATGCAAACCTTTCTCCATCTCCCTATAAAGACATCTTGTTGCATTTGGGGCTGGAAGGGTGTGGCCTAATTAAAAAAGATAACAGTCATGTTCAAGAACAGTGTTATTGATATGCAAATAGCACGGAATTTCACAGAAAAATGTGGAGCAGATGGTTTACGATGTCAGTATTATGTATCACAGGTGATCCTGGACATAAAAAGGATAGCATAAATCATTCTACCTGAGACTGACAGACAGAGCTTACATAATGATGTAACAATAGAGCACCAGTTTACCTTACTTGTAGAAACCAAACATTCCATGCATCAATATCCTATCTGATTGATAAATTTTGTACGAGACTAGCAGAAGCATAACCTTTCAGTTTGTTTCAAGTGTCCGTTTATACGAAACATAGTTCTGAACAAAAGAAATAGGGTACTCGCACTATGCTGCTTGCCCACAAAAATAGTTGTTCTGTGAATGAACTATGAAGTACAAGGGAAATAGTTGACGATTACCACATTTATGTTAGATTTGTATGTACTTTAATTTAAAACTAAAAACATCTTTCAGGCAAGTCTGTCTCTCAGCTCTAATATACCACAGATTTTATGGGTCGTTAGGAATCTGTGATGTCAAATTATGTATGTGGAGAATGTATGTTTTCCAGACAATACAACTAACCTTACTTATACAAGTGCTTTCTTCAATTTTCCTCCCAACCACACTTTCCAGTTCATTATTTTCTTCCTATTCCGAATACACATATTTTCAAATACGTACATCGCAAGAATCACAAATTTGAAACGACCCCGAATAGTATTCCACTGTAAGAGAACCAAGAGATAAGTTTGAACAGGAGCTAACCAGATAATTTTACGAGAACAAGAGTCCTACACAGAAGTTCCTGGCTAACCATCAATGCTCAGATCAATGAATTGCTACACATTTAGTACTTCTTTACTCGTTTTAAGATAATTTCAGAGAAATCCATAAAGAGAAAATATATAGAACAAGCCAGAGGAGAAAAGGATGACTTTAAGAAATACCTGTTGGGCAAGTACCAGACGGCCTTCGCATTTACCAGATGTAGCACCGAGAAGTGGATATGTGTAATCTCTCAACTGAACAATCAGCGAAGCTGTTCGCAAAAGAATATTGCTCCCGTAGAGTCGAGAAAATGGTATATTGTTATCAAGAGCAACTGGGTCAAGCTTCTTGACAACCTCTATCATCCCATCATCCCCACCATCAATCTTTGTTAAAGTTAAATCTAAGTCCGCAGCAGAAATCGAAAGCAGAGAAGTTCTTGACGTGCTTAGCTTGAAACCCGCTTGAAACCCTTCTTTATATGCACCTGAACCTTCCGAAGATACCAGCTTCTGGCATGCCTCATAATATGATCTAAATGACTGCTGATAAATTTCATCCTGCAGTTTCTGGATAGCTGAAGTATCTTGCATCTCAATTTCGACTCCATTGTACATAAACTTTTTCTCGTTAGTAGAATCATTTCCTTCTGAAGCTTTGGAGCAATCTATAGCCTTGGAGATACACTCATCGAGAAAATTTAACCTAACAGCCAGTTCAGATGCCTGATTCTTCATCAGATGATAATGTTCATCAAGCCAACCCTGCATTGGTTCCTCCTCGATATCAGCAGTGAGTTTACGTATGAAAAACTTTACACATCCGAATTTCGTTGAACTTGGCTTTTTCGGCTTTGATGTCTCTTTCTTGATGGGAAATATAAGTTGTGTTTTAGCAGCTGTTACAAGCTTCAAAGCACGCAACATTTCCTCAACAGAATCATCAATGGCACGCAATTCCAACCTGTATGGCAGGCTTATATGTACATTGAGTCCTTGAATCACCCAATCCCACGTGACAGATGGCACTTTTGGATCGGATGATCTGGTGGAAGCGCTTGGAATACGTGAAATTTGCATTCTGCTGCTTTTCACAACTCTGGTCCCATTGAATCTGACAAGAAGTCCTTCAAGAAGTACCCCTATGCGAGCATTCTCTGAGAAAATTGATTGAACCTGCACCATTGCATCAACTCCATCTCCAGCCACAGCAGATATGGTCAACTTTTCCACATCAACAGCGAAAATAGATTCCTTTTTCCTATGTTTATCAGTGTTTTCTGATTCTATTGTGGTTTCTTTCTTGTGTTCAGCATCTTTCACACTAGATGAATCTTCCATGTGTTCAGTTTCACTTACCTTAAGCTTCTGGTTGTGAGCTACAGCCTTCAATCGTAGCATAAGTTCAACCAGTGAAATCTGCAGATCAGGCTCCCAACCAATGGCAATATCCATAGCACTGAAAAGAGAACACACAGCCACTCCTTTAAGACCACCAGCTCGTCTCACATATTTAGCTTTCTGTATATCAAACAATGTAACTTTTGCATCAATCTTGTGCTCCTCCAACTGTTCCTCATATATTGATCTTGCTCTTTCAATTTCCACCTCGGTAGATTGCTTTCCCTTATTCACACAGACACTGAAGTGGATGATGTCAAGGGAGACAGAGTAATCCACCTTCTTGTGGTCACCATAAACTGTCGATATCACCTCCGCTGTCCGTGGTGTGCCATCGGCAGAGTTGGTAATTACTAATTTCCCGCCTTGTGATCCATAATTGACACGCTTGGGATCAGCGACAACTGTGTTTTCCAAGCCTGAATTACCAGATATATTCACAGAACACCTTTCAAGATTGAATTTGAGAATTTGAGCCCCTTTTCCAGAGGACTTAGATGGCCTTCCACCTCGACTCTGTGTTGTTCTTTTACCAGGAGAGAGACTTTTGGCAAGAGCTTGAAAGGAGACAGCAGTAACAACAAGTGATTCTAAGCGCTTGAAGTTCAAATGAATGCCCATACCAGTGACATCAATAGAAAGAACTAATTTACATTTACTGCCATCTTCTTCGGACGGCTCAGTCTCCTTTTTGCCCCAGTCCAGAATGACCTTTGGTACATGCAATAATGCACCTGAATTTGATTCCACAATAAATGGGCTCTCTTTCAAGCATTCTTGATATTCATCTGCCATGTGCAAATTGAGTTCGCCGAGTTCCATGTGCACGGTAGTTCCCATGTCCGATATGTTATTTGCAAAAACATGTGATGATTGAGCACATCCCTAGACAGAAAGAAAACATTAGCTAATACCATCCAGACCTTCAATACAACAGTTTATATGAAGGAATTGGTTGCAAGAATTATATGCTAGTACAATCTTAGCACCAGGCAGGTTGATGTGCATATAAAGTGCTAAAAGGAGAAACCTTTTTTTTCATTATGAAAATAATGCAAGAACGCATGGATCAAGTAGCAAAGGAATAAGCACAGCAGTAACTGCTCGACCATTATAAACCCATAAGTAAAGATAGAAATTATGTTGACATAAGAAGCATAGGACTTACATGATACAGAGGTAAATCATTGACACTGTAAAGAAGAAGAGTCATCTCAGGAGCTGAAACTGTGCAAGTCCACATAATTGCTTTGGATTCAGTTGATTGTGGTTTTGGAGGAGAAGGCACCTCTTCTCGAAGCACCAACTTTTTCTTTTTTGAGTTTTGGAGATGTAACCATGGTTTTAATCTGCTTGCTATGATGTTGCATTGAGTACCTCCCAGCTTAACATCAATTTCGGCTCGAATTGGAGAGTTGGGCTGCAAATTTAGAAGCAAAACAGGAGAAGTATGAAATGCTTGGAAACTCGAACTGTAAAATAGAAATGCATAATAAATAGACCAAGTAGATAAAACATCCAGAAAAAGAAGATGATTACTTAAAAAATGATGAGTGATGAGAACCAGCAGAATTATGAGACTGGAACAATAAGCACAGAGCCATAGGACCATAAGCTTGGAAACCACATACGTATATTGAAAGAACTACAAATAGAACCATCCAGCGTCAAGCATAATATCGCAGTTATAACAATATATTAAAAGTAATTATGAATGTTTACATGGACAAATTCGTGAGTGTATGATCAATATAAAAATTGTCATACGTGGGATACACATTATGGGAAAATGTTACCTTCACCATATAGGAGTGTGGAGATTGAGTATTTTGCAAATGACAATATCTTCAATAAATTGTTAAGATATGTTGTAATGTAATTTTGACAAAGAAAAAGAAAATAGTGTGCAGGTGTACATCTTAAGCAAGATAAACATTGCCCACTTTTCCCTATCAAAATCGACGAATTCATTCTAACTGGTGAGATGTCAAGCACCCATGTCTAAAATTAGAATATTATGTGTACAAAAAACTCAAAAGACGAGGATTTGCAACAGGCCCACAAACGATTAAAATACATGTTAAGTTGTCAACCACATCATTTGAGGAGTTAGCTGCATCCAAGATATGTGCCATATCTGAATATCAGAAGGTGAACTAAACAACATCACAGAGAACCCACACTATTGACACAGGAATAACAAAAACACGAGCAACAGATAGTATTATACGACATCGGGGTAGCCAACATTGAGAAAATAATATGCCACAATTCAGATGACCTTACCTCTTTTGGCACATAAATAAATGTAACAAGATCAACTTTCAGTATTTCCACTACAGAACACCCAGCCTCCCTCAGCAGCTGAAAACAAACATGAGAAACTATCACCAGAATGAGAAAAACCACGATGAAAGAAGCAAGAAGTAGTAGTAACAAAAAGCCTCACTACTTCGTTACGTACATGCATCTCAGAGAAATCCATCTGAATATCAAGGCGCGTGCTCTCAACGTCCTCAGTAGATGGTGATTTCAAGCATTTGAATTTGAAGCCCATTATGTTATTTTTCAGAAGAAGATTATGCTCTTGATGCAGAAACCTTACATCCAGTTTCGGCAGCGTGAAGCAAATCTATCAAGCAGAAACATATGCACAGGTGATAGTTAAATTTTTTAGCAACAAGATTCATGCTAGGAAAAGCATCGACTTTCTAACACATAATAGATGCAGAAATCTATCTCCAAGGCTCATACATAAACTTTAGATATCATTCTTATGCACATCCACACGAAGGCCAAGAAAGTAAAACAGAAGGAATTCCATCAAGAAGTTTCCTTCGAAATGGAGAGCTGTAAAGTAACGAATGCAAGAATTAGAAAAAGCTAGACCACTCTTATGGAATGGTGAACTGTAAACAAGGCATTGTCATAATTGCATTAACCACTGACCTTATCTGGAATCATGGAAGTGTACTTAGACACTGCCACAACTGCAGAATTCTTTTTCTCCGGATCTTTAGTCACTACAGAGTCAGGGACTGGACCTTTATCTTTGGCCGCATTTGAACTTGAAGAACTCTTCTTTTTTGAGAGCAGCTCCTCATTCAGGTTCACGCTAACCTCTCCACTACGAATGTCCACATTTTGGATAACTATACCCTTCTCCCTACATCCGCAAACAGGTAGTCAGAAAATTTTAATCAATAAAAAACCCAAGCACGTAATAAGATCTCAAAAGTGGCAGGATACAAAAATGTGAGATCCCATTAGCTACAGAGAAAAGATGCATTAAGAACAATTAAGCAGTCCAATGGTCCAGTAATCGGGTTCATTATATGTTTTTCATTCAAAAAGGAAAGATGATCATATGACTTCTTAAATCTTAATTGCAGGTAGCTGCACAATTGCATTGTTTTTCCACGTGTCAATTATGGAAAAATGCTTACTGCCTACATATTGGCTTGTGATGCTTCTGTTAAATTACTACTCCCCCAGCTTTTTCCATGTATCAAAAAAAAATTCCACCAACTCAAATGCACCCAAAGATCCGACCCCAAACAAGAACCATGTAGTACTCAGTGAAAACTAGAATTGGGTAAACACATTGAACTCATAAACCACTTCATCATTATTCCTCTTGCATGGAGCTTAGGAAACCCTTTAAGACTTATATATGGAATGCAAATATCTAAATGCTCTTGGTGAGAAAGACTTAGATGCAATTAATAACAGCAACTAATTTATTTTAAGCCTTCCTAAACACAGTATCCCTTAGCAGGCCTATCTCCTAAACGGAAGATTAAGAAAGGAAAACAGAGAACATAACAAATGAAACAGCAATTACCTATCATGACCAAATTCCACTGAGAGGAAAAACTCATCACAGCTAAAAGGAGCCGAAGACCTCTCCATTGAACCAAATGACAATTCGCCCGAAGTAGACTCTCTATTGTTAGAGTTCGCTGGTTGGTCACAACTCGATCGTGGTTCACCCATGTGGACGAAAATAGGTAATATGTGTAGCTTAATGAACAGATTAGGACTAGAACCACCATCTTTGGATATACCCAATCGCAGGTCCTTAACCTCAACTGTAGCTTTGGGTGTCTGCAAGATTTTGAGAGTCAACTACTATTACCCAGTGAAACATCTTTGACATGACTACATAACCAAGGGGATATGAAAAATAAGACAACAAGTAACAGCACCAAGCTTCATGCAAATGGTTTCTGCAATGTCATCATTATTTGGATGACAATAGACTGAAATTCAAGTGATTGTGGCAGGCAACAGTAAATATATCGCACATCCAACATCTGAAACTCAGTTATTTAGTAATAGGTTTTGACAAACATTCATCTTTTTTATATCAAAACTTCAAATTCTGAAGTTTCAAATCAACACCCAACAGACAGAGAACCATATTCCCTCTAAATGCAACATGCAGGGCTATACATCACAGTCCAAAATTTAATAGCATTGCACAGTTCATCCATTTTGCTAAACACGCAAATCCGATTCCCAGAAGACCTTCCTATTTTCACTCCATGACATAGAGAGACAGAGATGGGATGGTAAACTTCTAGCTAGTCATTAATCTCGGAACTGAGCCAAAGCACAGCTTCTTCACTAACTTTTTTAGCCACCACAAACGATAAAAGCCTATAAACTCAGTAACCTTGCATACTATATTAGTGGAAAAGGAAAAGAGTGTCATCCTACCCAGCACACCTATTCACCCCTATAGCTCTTATTTGCAGAAACCCCTTTTACAGTCATCAAACAGTCTCCCCACTAATTTACATTCAAAATAAAGAAAGGGAAGCCTTCTAGGTTTTAATTTTTCAGAATGTCTCATCATAAACCATCCCAGTCACCTTTCAGCGTAAAAAACGTCACCAAAAATATAAAATAAACATCACGTTACAATAAATGCAGCATCATATATTACCACCAACCTCTTTCCCTACAACCAAACATACACATTAAATAAACACTACTAGCAGAACATATTCTAGTGATGAACATCACATACCTTCACAACCAAATCGGTAACAGAGACTGACAGAAATTTGGCTACATTAGCTAAGACCATCCACTTTCCCCTTCCTGGAGTTTTCTGTGATCTTCCACTGCGAGTTCTAGTTTTCTTACTGGTGCCCTTGATAGATGGTCTCAAAACAATTTCCAGGTCACTTATCAGCAATTGCAACTTAGGGTCCTTCGATATGAAAGCAACGCCAAGTTTGACCAATGATTGACGTATGCTGACTCTAATTTCACCAACTGATACAGATTCAACTGAACCCTGAAAACAGTCGAAGTCATAACATAAATGGCAGGGTCCCACGATGGTGGAAAACAAAGTAAAACTTCTCCAGGGCAATTATATGCAGAAAAGGATATATGATTCCTAAGTTACTAAAAGAATTGCAAAGTGCATTAGTGTGTGTGTCAGTGTTTTCGCGCGCACATGTTCATATCGTATTTCATAGAGCATTCTACTGACTAATTGGAACGCTAGTTAAGCACCACATGAAGGATGTATCATATATCCTATCAAACTCGCCAGGATGCCAGCGATCAAAATGCATTAGCATCTCTTTGTCAGACAGTATTGCCATTACTACAGGTTCAGCTGGAGACAATAGCAAGTCAGTTTGAAGAAAGATTTTTCCGACCAGCAGAACCACATTATGCCTCATAGGCCTTCACTCTTATAGTATGGGGGTAGAGTTTTCTTATCCCAAATTTGAAAATAAAAGTAAGTGAAGACAAACCTTTTTGAACTTCACTACAACATCTCTTAAACACTTCCATCCACCAACCCGAAATCCAACTGATGCTCCAACAACGCGGCTTAAAATCCAAGCCACCAACCTAGAGGCAAATCTGGTAAAGATGGGCATATTTCACAGTCAAGAAGGGAACTTCATAAATCATTTCCAAAACCATTCATATAGTACGCAGGTAAATGATAGAAACTTCGTCACAAATGACATAGCAGTTGAAGTATCATCGCCTCCGCATCGGCATATAATAGGGCAAGTAACTACATTACACTAATGATGGTGAAGAGGTACTTTGAAATTTAAATGTAAGAAGATATTGTTCGAAATAGCCACTAAGTCTGTAAAGCAAGACAGGAAATTAAACGTCTAAGACCAATATAACAAACTGATTACACCAACGTTGCTAGAAAGATTAAGTGCATTCAACAGACAATAAGGTTATCACACTACTTTCTATGGATGGTGATCACTGTCACACCCATAACAAACCACCGCCATCATTACCATGAAGTAAGAACCACCACCATACCATAGCTCCTCCACCTACGTAACCTTATTCCATTTCAATGACATTGAACCATCACATACAATTGGTGCCAAACCTACAATTTGTCCAAACATAAAAACTGGAGGCTACAATGAGTTCGATGTATTACTTCATTTTTCAAAGTAAAGTGAATTCCAAGCAAAGAACAGAAACGAGGGAAAGTCAGGAACCACCATTCCACCTCCCATTATCGATCAAAGGAAAAACGAAATTCTGGGGTCAAAGGCATAAAGGATGAGAGTTCAGGCACTTACATGAAGAACAGCCACAATGTGATGCAAGCAATGAGGAACCCGTACAGGAACTTCACCGGCGAGGCCGCCATTTAGCCAGCTGAGACGACTGCGTGACTCTGACGTCCCAAAGAACTCGACGAAATCTAGCACAGAGTCCAGCAAAACGCCACCACCACCTCCGCACATAACTTCATGTCAAATTCCCGAAGGAAACAACGGAGGAATGCGAGAACCCTAAAGGACAGTCGCAATTAGCGAGAGGATTGGAGAGAAGGAGAGAGAAAGAGAAAGTGCACAGGAGAAAAGAGGGAAAATCATTTGTTTTCCAGGGTAGCGATTTTTTCTCCCCAAGCGGCACGAACGAGTCGTCGGAGTCCGGAAATGGAGACCGAACCTGTGTCAACCATTGATACCCGTAGATCCGATCCGCGAAGTGAGGTGCTCTCGCTGATGATGATCACAAGCAGACACAACGCAAACGCAGAGGGACAGAGGTGGAGAGAGAGGGAAAGGCAACACTGTTTCTTTCCTGTTTCCAATTTTCCGTTTTCTTCCAATTTCGGTATTGACGGGATAGGTTCGATTGGGTGTGGGTCGTGCGCAGGGGAGATAGGGTGCTACTGCACTGTCACTGGGGTTAATAACTTAAATGGTCACTGAACTAAGGTCAGGTGTATGACTTGGCGCTAGAACAAAAAATCTGTAGCTGGACACCAACCCCTCCGACGCCGACGGGCTAGATTTATGTTAACACTGATGGATCTGTCCAGCAGCCAGGATCGAGAGCAGCAGGTGGAAGATTAATTCGAGATGAGCTGCGGAGATGCACAGCATTTGTTGCTAATCTGGGAGTGTGCACTATCACGAGGACCGAGTTTGAGGGGATATACAAGGGTTAATGATGGCATGGGAAAAGGGACACAAGAATGTACATCTACAACTTGACTCGTCAACAGCCATCAAGATCTTGACATCCAGTGAGAAGCACAACAACCGATACTACAACATCACTAGACAATTACAGGATCTCATCAATAGAAACTGGGAGATTCAAATTTCTCATACGTTTAGGGAGTGTATCAAAGCAGTGAATTTTCTTGCCAACAAGGGGCACCGTGTGAGTTTAGGTAGTCACGGTTTAAGCATTTTGGATCGAGGACTTTCTTTATGGGTTATTTATGATACTATGGTCGTGTCCAAAATCGTTTAATTTAAGTGTCAGACATGAGAGCCCTTTTAGTGTCCCATTTTCTGGAAGGGGGGAAGTCAATTCAACAAAATCTAGGGACATAAGGGATGAACTATGATGGAGGAAAAAGAGAGAAGGAAGAAGGAAAGAATGAAGCAGCAATGAGAGTTTTGAAGGTTTGGCTGAGGACATTTGATACTTAGCAAGCAAAGAGTGATGTATTTTCTTTGATGTATCAATATTCCAGGTAGAGTTTGATGGATTTGGAAGCGTAGAAAAAAGGTTAGTTCTCCCTTCATAGTCATTCCAAATGTACTTTGCATGAGATCGCAGAACTCATTACAGAGGTCTTCTGATCCTCTAGTGAAGTTATTCTCTAATAAAAATGAATTTAATATCTCATACCAAGCTCCATGAGCTTGTTTTTGTCCATACATAGTCTTTTTCTAAGGTTGTAACCATGATCATGAAGGTTGTGGTTTTCAAAACCATGATCATGTTCAACATAAACATCTTCATTTAGAAAACCGTTTAATTCTTACCCATAGACTATCACAAAATGCTTCAAAAGGATGACTATCAAATTCTCCTCCATGATCATTTCTAATTCTTATGACCGAAAATTCTTTTTTTTCTGTACTTTGCTGATGAAGGTTTTGAATTCACTAGTAGTTACATCTTGTGTCTTAAGAAGATGACCCACTTATACTTATAGTGGTCGTCCACCAGAACTAATGTATAAAATTTTCTTCATAAACTCATGGTTTGGTTAGGTCCAAATATATCCATGTGAATAACTTCAAGTATTTTTTTGGTGGTTATATCAGGCTTACTTTTGAAAGACTCTCTAGTTTGCTTTCCTAGTGCACATGCATTGCAGAAAAAATTTGATTTTTTAACTTAAGTAGGGAAGCCCTCTAACTATTTTGAGTCTAGATAGTTTTCCCAACATACTCTAGCTTACGTATCATAATCTTTCATGCCAGATCTACTGTGTATAATTGCTAGAAGCTACTAAACACTTTTCATGCACAACATTAGTATCTTATAGATAAGTTGTGAACATCATACTTTTTTTTGTTTCCAATAAGTAGTATGTTACCATATGGTATTCTTTCAATTTCACAGGTGTCTTATTCAATAATTAATTTATTTCATTTTTCACAAAATTGACCGATAGATAGTAAATTGAACTTTAGACCCTTCATAACAACACATAAGAAAGCTTAGTGTTATTTGAGGATATGATATTGCTAATACCTCTTATTGATCCTTTGATGTTGTCTTCTAATGTGACTTGTCCTCCTAGCTTGGTGATAGTGCCTTCGAATTTTCTCTTATCTCATGTCATGTGATTAGAGAAGACACTATGCAAATACCAACTATTCTTGCTAGTTTTTCCCTGCACAGGTGGCAGTGAGTTTATTTTGGGGATCCACTGTTGTTTGGATTTTCCTGTTTTTCTTTTTGTTTCAATATCAAATGTCTATTCATTGTTGTGGTGTTCTTCACTGTGACAGAACAAACATTTCATACGTGTGTAACACTCGTACGTGTAATGCCTATGTTTATGACACCTAAATCACTTGATTTCTCATTTGTTCGTGCTTATGAAAAAAAATTCATATTTTGTTGTGTTTCCAGACTTCTTGTTCGAGCCAGAATTTCTAACATGATTGTATCCTGTCTATGAGTATTTACTTCTAGTTTAATGACACGCTTGGTCAGAGTTTGCAGATAGCCTTCTAGTTCATTTAGACTTTCCTTTGGATCATTAAATTTTAGCTAACTTTGTAATTGAGATAATCACTGTAAAATTTCTTCTTCTTGAGACTTTAATTGAGTGACTTAGTGAATCATCTAATTCATTATCTAAGCATGCATGCAAGGAATACCTGTATCTTTGGTGTTTCTTGGCCATCAATTCTAGATGATATTGATCAATGAGAGCCATGTACCCTCTATGCTCATTTCTGATTATGAATCATCAGAGTTTTCATCACTGCAGCTCCAGGCAGTAGCCATGCTCCTTTCTTTGTCGAACCTTTAGTAAGGCAATTTGCTCTTCTATTTCTTCTTCATCTTCTAATAAATGATACATGAGTGTTAGATCCTTCCTCTTCTGGGGTTGATCATTATCCTCAATTCTTAATACACTTTTGTGAGCAGTTAATGAGCCTATTAACTCACTAAACTCAAACTTAGCAAGATCTTTTGACTCTTCTATAGTCGTTACCTTTGGTCTCAAAGACCTTGGTAAAGAGTTTAAAATCTTACTAAGTCTGCATTGGAGTAAAATTTTCTAAGATTTATTAATCCACTTACCATACTTGTAAATCTTTCATACATTTCAATAATATTTTCATCTTTGCTCATTTTAAATAATTCATATTCCCTTACTACCATTATAATACTAGTGTCTTTAACTTGAGACGTACCTTCATATGTAGTCCCCAGAGTGTCCCAGATTTCCTTTGCGGTTTTGCACATGGCTACTTTGCCACATTCTTCTCTTCCAAGAGCAGGTTTAAGAATATGCATTGATTTGTAGACTTTACAGATCTTTTTCTGGCCAACTCTCGATGTCGTTCTCAACTTGCTCCTGTCCTCTTTTGATATTGATCCAGGCCTTCATCTCGCAGTCTTGTAGGAAGTCTTCCATGCAACCTTTCCAAAAGCCATAACTGTTGTTGTTGAGTTTTGGTGTTCTTGTTGCAGACTGTCCTTCAGCTTGATTGGAGCTAGATGTCTCATCATCCTGGTTGACGAGCTTATAACTTCTATCCTTGGATCTTATTACTCGTTAGAGACTTGCTCTGATACCAAATGTAGAAAATATGTAGCATACAAATAATCTTATAAAAGAAGATAAGTATACATGATTAATCATGGGATGATCGTGTGGACTTGTGGTTTGGGCTTAATTCCCTGCTTAAGTCCAAGTGTTTCATGAGATGAGCTTTAGCCCTTATGGAGTCGTCTTCAATCTTGGATGAACAAGGTAATTTTCCTGTTGAGAAGCAAACACACAATAGATAAGAGTAGGGAGAGACACAAGTACACATGATATTTTGTTAACCAAGTTTGGCCTATTGCTTTACGTCTCGGCTCAAAAGTTGCTTACCCTTTGAGACCTAGTGTTTAGGTTTTTATCTTATTTCAATCTAACTCCAAGTTGAGACCCTTTGGGTGGAACTTAGAACATTGACAAGAATAGAGCAGTACACCCATTTCTCTCTTTCTCACAAGAACTCAAGCTAAAGAGAGAAACTACACAACCTCACAATCACTCAAGCAATATAGACAGTGAACTCCTTTCAATTCTGACACCTGCTAACACAAAGTGTTTGATCTTACTTTGTGTAGGGTTGCTCTACTACATTCTGTAAGACTTATCTTATTGCGCCATTCTATTTATACTTCCTTAGATGCAACAGACTTATTGTGATCTTTATTTGAATTGGAAGATTCTTCTTTTGATTCTTCTTTAATTTTGTAAATTCAACAGTCATACTTTTACAAATATAGCAAGTAGTAGGAATTATAGGGATTCTACCGAGACTGTTTTTATAGATGAGAGAAGAAAGAGAAAGCCTTCCTTTTTCTGGATAATGTCTTCTTGATAGCTGTAGCCCACTTTGACATCCGGATTTACCATTTTCTTTCTTCTTTCTTCTTTCCTTTTTCACTTAGTACTATTATTTGTTAGCTTAATGTTTGATCATTTTCCTTTTCTTTTGTAGTCTTAGTCATTAATTAGGCCAACAATTAATATATATAAAGCTAAATTATAGTTACCATTAACTATCATTAAGCTTGTTTTATTAGGCCCATAGTTTATGTTCGTCGCGTTTGCAATAGGAGTGAATTTTCCTTAAAGCCTGATGTACTTCTTCACTTGGTTTGTTTTCTATCCCCCCTCACCAAGTATAATTGGTGAATCCACAAGTAAACACAAAGAGTTGGAGAATTGCTTGGAAGGAAAAATTCATCGTCATTCGTAATTTTGATTGCCTCTGCAGCTTTCTGGTCTTCTTTTCCCTCTTTGTTTTAATGGCTCACTCATCAACAGATCTAATAGAAAGAATGATAATGAAGATGAAATAGGAAGGATGACTAAGTATCGATATGAGTAGAAAATAGGAAAGAACAACGAGTTACAATTTAGGAAGAATAGACAGAAAAATAAGGGTTCAATTATTGTCACCAATATCTTTGAATGCAATACTTTTCTCTTTTCTTGTTTGTCAATTCGACCAGAACACATTTTTCAGAAGCATTCAAATGAGACAGAGGAAGAATGAAGAGGAAGGACCAGAAGGGATGGGAATATGGATGGGAATAGTTTTCCGAATATGATTTTTGAATCTCTACAGATTGAAGCTTTTGAATTTATCATGCAATTCTGAGAAGCTTATTACCCTTCGAAGATAACTCGTGTCAGGAAAAAGAACCAGTAAAGAAGCAAATGGTTGACTTTGGAGATAAGAGAGAGATTGCCGAGTAATCTAGAATAGTAAGGGTTTATGGCTTATATGGGCAAAAAAGAGAGGGGAAAATGTGTGTAATGGCTACAAGGAGTAGTTCGGTATTGTCATGGTCTTTCCCATCGTAAAAATCAAGTAATGCTCATTCATCATCTTTCATTACACGAGGTACAAATCCTATGCATAATCATGCATAACCCTCGCTAATTATTTATGGAATACAATTAACGTTTTCGTCAATTTTATTTAACGAGCTACATCTCTTTTTTTGTAATTCGTAATTGAAATTTTTTTGCACGGATAAATGAGATTAATTGTACTCTTCAAATGAAGCTGAAAACTCGGGATCACTGATCGAGAGAGGAGCATGTGTAGAATCTGCCACTGCTCGGAATTGGAGAGGAGAAGAGGTGATTGGATTCGTCAAGGTCGGATTTCTATGAGGCATTTTGCAGCATGCCTTATTGAACTCCCAAAGCCCTAATCTCGCCTAGGTCGCATCAGTCGGCGACTGCCCCCACTGCACACTGTGAGCGATGACGGATTTTTTGTTCTCGTACCTACTCACCATCGTTTTTTAGTTGCTGCCTCTGTTGTTTGATGAGCGGCCTATTGAATGTCACCTTGAACAGTCCCCTAGTCAATATGGAAGTCGAATTGTTCAACAGGGTCGAAGTTAATCTAATGGCGGTGATGGGTATGGATTTGGTGGTTTCGATGGAGAGCGGAGGTCCGAGTGGGAGTCCAGAGGATGGACTTGGGTCAATGGACCGAGGCCCACTGGTTTTCCCATTTTTTTCTTGGTCGTTTAAGCTTGAATTATCGCTTCTTTGATCTATTTTACGCTAGGTTTTGTTCCTTTGTCACATTTTAGGTCCTAATGAGTAAAGGGAGACATAGGCGCAAGTTTCAAGTCAATCGGAGATCAATTGGCGATTCGGGAGAAGAAACTCGGGCATGACCTGAAGAATAATGTATTTATACCTAATTTATGGACAAATAATCATGCAAGCTTATCAGGAAAAGAAGGTGGACGAGACTACGAGCGTCTAGAATCAAACGACAACTGATTCGGAGTCCAGACAAGGGAGAAAAGAAGCATTGAATATAGGGGAACAGGTTCGGCGAAAGAAACACGGGCAGACTACCCTCAAAACACGGCCGTGTTTCATCTGGCACCTGCCAGTGTTTTTATGCCAAGACTATCTTGTGAAGATTGCTGAAGGGATTTAAAACACGGGCAGGACTAAACACGGCCGTGTTCCCGACCGTGTTTCTACCCCCTGCTTGGGTATAAGTCTATTTTCTGCGATTTTTGAGAGGGGAGAGCTGGGTTTTGGATCCCAAACACCCAAGGGACGAACCAAAGAGAGAGAGGGAGATTTGAGGGCATTCTTGGAGTGGAATTGGAGGATTTCTTCGTCTTGGAAGCTCGAGGAACAAGCCCGGACTTGAAGACTGATCATCTGAAGATTCTTACTGCAGTCTCTCTCTTCTCTATGAAGTAATTTCCCTTCACTTAGGTTTTGAGGAACCCTAGCTATGTTTGTTTTATTGGATGATTGTATGGGTACTCTTACTTGATAATCTTTAGTTCATATTCAATCTATGCATGTTTTCATGATTTAATTCTGCTTTAGTCGAGATTATTGATTCTGCTTTGATCCTATGAGAGAGAATACCTGATTAGGTCAATAGAGCACCATAAATTGATAGTATTGGATCGATTGCTTTAGTCGAGGGTTGATTCAATGGTTTGTATCGATTGAGAACCTCATTCGATAGAGGGAATCTAGTTCATAACGCCTTGATCGGTTGTTGTGAGAAGGATACGTCCCTCTAGGCAATTGACTCAAGAGGGCCTTGTTCCTTTAGTCGAGACTCAAGGTCTAGTTAAGGATTCTCCGCATTGTGAATGAAAGTGAAACAGGTTAGAGATCATCAATCATTAATCTGGCTAGTGGCTAGGGGGAATCATACCTAAGTGAGTTCCCAACCTGTAATTAGATTAACTTTAACTGTAGTTTGCTAGAGTAGTTTTAGTTGTTCTATCTTAATATGGTTTGCTAGATAATGAACTGAAGCTGAGTAATAGTAACTCTAAAGACCCGTGGATTCGATATTTATTACTTGAGCCACTATACTGCAGTCCCTTTCATTGGTTACACTTGGCCTTTGTTAGGAGTTATGTCATAGCGAGTCAACAAGGAGAAGGGTATTCTCTGGCTCTCGTGGCAAGAGACTTGTCAAAGCAAATTCCATTGAGGGCTCGGCTTTCGTGATTTCGATCGATCCAATGTGGCGATGTTGGCTAAGCAGGCTTGGAAAGTGCTCAGGAAGCCAGACTCAACTCTTGCCTAGATTTGCCGTGCGCGGTATGACCCGAACTGCTCATTCCTTGCTGCAATTTTCGGTTATCGACCGTCCTGGGCATGGCAAAGAGTCCTAGAGGGGCGTAACCTTCTCCGAAAGGGGCTTCGTTGGGAAATTGGTTGTGGATTGGCGGTTCGGATCATTGGTGATGCTTGGCTGCCCACATCCCCACCATATTCCCGTCTATTCTCCCTAGTGTATCCCTTACTAATCCTTTTGTCGCTAGTCTTATCCATCCGCCTGCTCAGACCTGGAATGTGGAGATTATGGTTCCTCTTTTCACTCGTGATTCCATCAAATCTATTTTGTCCATTCCTTTACCATCTACCCCTCAACTAGACAAATTTATATGGTACTATTCTAAAACAGAGGAGTATACGGTTAAGTCCGGGTACCATCTTCTAACCTCTAAATTGAATGAACAGTTCCCTTCTCTGCCTCCTCACCTTAATGGCAAATTCTGGAAATACCTTTGGAATCTCCATACCCCTCCTAAGTTGAAGTTCTTCCTTTGGCGAGTTGTTCGCGATTTCCTTCCATTTCAGTTACTTTTGCAGGAGAAGACCCTGTGTAGTAACAGTGAATGCTCAGTTTGTTCTAATAGAGAGGAGTCAGCATCCCATTCCCTTGTCACGTGCAGGATGGCAAAGGAGATGTAGAGATTAATTGGCTGGAAGAGAGGAGGTCCAGCTAGCAATTGGCCATTTCACTGTCGAGTCTACCATGCTTGGAATGCTATTTTCTTTTCCTTGCAGCTCTCAAAGATGGAAGTTGTAGATATGATCTTTCTAGCTTGGAGGATATGGAAGGAAAGATGTTGGGCAACCTATGACAACATCCAATACCTTCCCATGTACTGTTTCGCCAATATAGGACACATGTAGATGAATGGAGAGTGGCGACGGGAGACACAAGAGGCAATCAACCTTCAACAAGGCATGCGCCACAACACAGCGATGCTTCATGTCCTTGTGGAGGAATTTTAGTAAAGTTTGATGGAGCGCTCAAACGTGACGTGGGAGGTGCTGGTGCTTTTGTAAGCAGGACTGAAAATTATTCTCTAGTTTGTGCTTTGGTAAGTTCAACACGGGTAAGGCAACCTTTTTTTTTTAATGGAGCTCCTTGCTCTTCGTGATGCTATGTCTTGGTGTTTGCAGCATGGATTCTGTAACGTTTGCTTTTGTGGTGACGCTCAATTGGTGATCCGTCGAGTTTTGGATGGCGCAATAGATCATGACTTGGGCGGGGAGGTCCTACAAAAAATCAAATTACTGCGAAGCTCATTCGAGTATGTTCGTTTTGTTTTCGCTCCTCGTTATAACAGAGTTGCCCATTTAATGACAAAAACTACCCTTTCACCGATAATTCAACATTTGGTTGACTATCGCGTTTGGATTCTCAATAACTTATAATTCCCTGTCTATCTACTGCCTGACTATGATATTAAAAAAAAACTCGTTTATTCAAAGCTTTTTAGCCCCCTTATATACAACTAATCCAATTACACAGAGTTGGATCGAAATAATTCATAATCCATGATCCAAACGTGATAGAATGGTTCAAGTTGACCAACTAGTCAGCAACATCATTTTGTTAGTCATAAACATGCTTAATTCGCACTTGCCATTG
The DNA here is from genome assembly GCA_946122785.1 of Linum tenue. Lineage (NCBI taxonomy): Eukaryota > Viridiplantae > Streptophyta > Magnoliopsida > Malpighiales > Linaceae > Linum > Linum tenue. The sequence continues at coordinate 65,599,516 of CAMGYJ010000009.1, read as the reverse complement.
ATTGGCGATTCGGTTTCTGATCTGGTCAAGACCTGGCGTGTACCTACGTCCCTCATCGGGTAGATTCCGTAGGAGAGTAGCAGACTGAGATTCTTCCCCATATTGCAGTTGGGGTGCTTCAAGGAATCAGCAAATATAACGTCCTTCAGTTTCTCAAAGCGCGGATCCCTGCCAATGGAGAAGCAAGTGATTATCAAATCCAAAATGAGACCGTCGAGCAGTCATTTCATTCCGAACTCAGCATTGGAAAAGCCGATAACAAAGAGCAGTAATTTCATGTATGCACAAATTCCTCAGTACCTATTAAGCCCGCCAGTTGAGGAACATATACTACCATGAAAAGAGTAACTAAAACAAATTACGAGAGGTTTCTGAAGAATCAATAATTCTTGTCGGTGTCCACAGCTGATAAGCAAACCGTTTCCGAAAGGACACAATTATCCACATACATGCAAATGCAAAAACTAAGATTCACAACTAAAGCCTTTGACAACGCACAGGGGGAGAATCAGATGCCAAATGAAATTGGATCTGAATAGAAACAATTATGAATCATACCCGAGACGCTGCCGAATGCTCAGAATCAGCCGGTAGAATTTTCACACTTGTGCTTGTCAAGTACCAAGACTGCATACCACACCCATCTTCAGCCGAACTCAGAAGAACTCAATCCCTTGAATGACATGCCATAGTGCTAACCTGAAGCAGAGCTCTCCGACTGGGTGTGTTGAAGAGCTCTACATAATGACTCTGGTAAACAGACTTCATTCTCTTTGAGAAAACTTAAAAGAGTTTCATGGGACATTAAATAGATGTCCTTCAATGCTGGGAACAAAGCCTTTATCCACCATTTCTTCCTTAACAATCTCATAGGTTACGTAATTTGGCACCAACCCCTTCTCCAACATCTCATTAAGAAGTTCATTGGCATATTCCAGCTTACCCTTCCTGGAAAACCCCTTTATAAGGACATTGTAGGTGGCAATATTTGCCTTCTTCCCTTCCTCCTCCATACGTTCTCTCACCTTCAGTGCTGCTCGTAGATTTCCCTCACGACAGTAGCCATCCATCAATGTGTTAAATGTCACATGGCTTGAACTCACTCCTTTCCTGACCATCTCATCCAAGAGATGTCCTGCCTTTCTTGACTCTCCTTTCTTGCAGAATGAATCTATTTGTATGTTATATGTAACAACATCAGGCCTCAAGTTTCTATGATTCATTTCTGCCAAAACACTTTTCACTTCCACTGTTTTCCCTTCTCTACACAAACCAGAAATCAAGCAATTGTAAGTTGAAACAGTAGGGGAAACCATCTTCTTCACCATGGAGTCACGAAAGAAAAATGCCTGCTCCATCTCCCCACCCTTGCAATAAGCATCGATCATCGTGTTATAAGTAGTCACGTTAGGAGCTATTCCTTGTTTTTCTATGTGATCAAACAATTCATTTGCTTCTTTCAGCATCTTGTTCTTGCAAAGACCCTTTATTAGTACATTATGAGTAACAATAGTTGGCTTTACACCTGAACCAACCATTTGCTCCCATAAACCAAGAGCCTCGCCCACTTTCCCACCACCACATAAACCATTGATCAAGGCACCGTAGGTAATCGCATTTGGTTTCAAGCCTTGCCTTACCATTTCAGCAAACACCTGCACGCCAGCTGACACATTATCATCCTTACAAAACCCATTAATTAGAATATTGTACGTAACCTCGTTTGAGGGAATCCCATTTGCTATCATCTCTTTCAAGATGGCATCTGCTTTATACATTTTCCCAATTCTTCCCATCTTACAATATCCATCAATGAGAGTATTGTAAGTAACCACGTTCGGGGAAACACCCACAGCTTTCATGTCCTCAATGACATCACGAGCCTTGTTTAACTTCCCTACTTTACAGAAACCGTTAATCACAGTATTATAGCTAACCAGGTTCAGCTTAATCCTTCTCGTAACCATTTCCTTGTACACAAACTCTACACGGTTAACTTCACCATCCTTGACCAGAGCATTCAACAAGGGGTTACAAGATACAACCGATAATGTAAACCCATAATCACCAGCTCTCTTAAAAGCTTCAAATCCCAATCGGCTTTTCAAGTTTTGCACATATGCCAATACCAACATATCGACTATCACAGAATTGACCTGAAACGAACCGCTGCAAATTGAAACCGAATGAAGAATAGAAGAAACAGAACATTTCTCCTTCTTAACAAAGTTGTGCAGAAAAGACCTGATCTTCGGATAGTTCTGTGCATAAGCAAGTGAATGCAAGAGCCTGAAAGTGACTTCCAAGGAGTGTGCCAGCTTTAGCTCTTTCCTCGACCAAGTGAAGTAGCTGAGAATTAGCTCAGGTTTAGCTCCAGAATCGAGTAAATCACGAAGGACCGCATTGGGATCCGAGTCTCGGAGATAAAGTTTCAAACTTGACCAATGTTGCTTTGATATGAGCTCAGTAACGGTGGAGAGACTCTCATTCGTTGAACTGAACAGCCGCCAAAGGCCCCGATTGCTACTCTGGAGAATGAATCCGAGGGAGAACCTTCTCCCTAGAAGACTGTATTTCACATTCATGAACCCTTTTTCCTTCAATCGCCCGCAAAGAGATTCTCCTATCAACCTTTCCCCCACGATAGCTGGGAAGCGAACGATTGATGAAGCCGAGATTGGGGACTAGATGTCGTGGCCGGCGGGAGGTAGTAGTCTGAGGGAGGTCTTTTTGTTGGCTTTGTTTGTTTAACCTTAATAAAATGCAATTGGGCCCAAGATGCTGAATTGGTAATAGACGCTTCTGTTAAGTGTTAACATAGGGGGTGGATAACTCTGGCTTTGGATAACCAGAACCCTTGATTTTAGGTGGGACTAGGTAGGGGTGAGCTGGTTAAACCCACAAATCCACCTGCAATCGACCCACCCAACCTGCAATCGACCCACCCATTATAAGGTGGGTGGTTCTTATGGTTGGGTGTGAATTGTAAAACTGATGACCCACAAAAAATTGGGTAGATTCAGGTGGATTGTGGTTGACCCACGACCGACACTACTTTTTAACTTTAAACCATCGCAACTCTAACATATAGTTTTACCAAAAATGAAATCATTAAAATCACAAAAATTTCTCTCAATTTCGTCAAAGGATTTGTGTTGTGAGGTGTGATTAGGCAATTGGAGGTACACGTAAACATAACTAATAGACAAATGACAGGAAAAGTCAGTTGTCTTCCCCAAAATGATACCATCTCAAACTACCACCGATTTGTCCTTTCATTCCTTCCATCATTTTGGAATTGTTTGAGTTTAAAAATCTATTTATGCTCACAACACCTAGGCAAATGAGGCGCTAGGCAAGACCTAAACATTTGCCTTATGCCTAGTGTCTTCTTGAACCTTTGTTATTATCACGCTTAGAACATGTTTATCAGTTGAATATTTTATAATTTATGGACAACCAATATTGTAAAATAAACGATTCAACTTATTAATGGATTAATCATTATTTAGTTTGAAATTTGTTTAAAACTATTGAATTATGTGATCATATGAAATATATGTTGTAGATCCACCAAATCCACCCAACAACCCATCATCCACAATCACCCAATCCACCCACATGTAATGCTTGGGTGGGTGTGAGTCATTTTCTCCTTCACCCACCACATAGTGGGTGGTTCCAAACCCACCCAAATCCGTATAAAACCACTCACTACTCACCCCTAGGACTAGGTCTAAAGAGAGAAATTAAAAAAAAAATCCTATTTTTTAAATTTATTTTGATATTCATTATTTAAATTTGGATTTTAATTTTTTTTTCACATATGGAACCAGTTTGTTGCAATCTACAAAATTATATCCATTTTTAAAATATTTTGAGAATATTTTTTCGAATCACCCATACCACTCGTTACCTGCCTCGTACCGATACCACCTTTGTTTTTAACTCGAATTTTGAAAATACTTGCCTGCAAGAAACACGTTCATTCGTGGTTTATTGGATTTACAAATTTCACAAGGGGATTTAATGATCACATATACCACTCTATATAATCTTGGTATATGCTGGTAACTGGTAGTAGATGGTGATGAAAAATGGTAAATGGTCATTCATATATTCATACTATCATGTATACAACTATTCTACACTCCGGTATATTGATACCATCATAGTACACTTTCATATCACGTGGTATGATCTTATTTACTACCACGCATTACCATATGGTATGGACTGATCATAAATGTTTCACCTTTTTGTTTATACATATATGAAAGTGGATGTCATTTTAAAAAACACAATTAATCTAATTTTTCTGTGAAAATTTTCATTTATAACTTAAAATAAAAGAGATATAACTCATTAAACTAAATTGTGGAAACAGTTAATTATCTTCCATATATGGTATGTGTTGGTCATGCAATGTTATGCATATGTAAGTTTTGCATCAGATCTATTCTCGTCAACATGAGTGCGGATGTTGTGCCAAACGAGACACATTTTGGCAGTAGCCAAAATTCACCACGGCCGTTGGATGTAGGAATGGCAATGAGGCAGGTCCGAGGCGAGTATCTCGATACCTATATTTGGTCCATGGCTGTTTGAATTCATAGTGAAATTTATCATGAGGCACGAGTCAGACAGGTCAACCCATTAGGTATTTAATTTAAAAGTAAAATATTATAATTATTTAATTTTCATTAAAAATCAAGTAAAAATTATGAAAAAAGCAGTTAAGATTCTCCTAGTACAAAATTCTAACCGTACAATTTTGATCTACATAATTCTTCCTATAAAGAATCATTTCAAAATTTCCACCCTCGATGTTTTTAGACTCTAATGCATGGTTAGTGGTTTAAAGTTGGATTGGATTATATGGTATTCTTGTATGTTGATGTGATTAGAATTTTCTCGTGGTTAGAATGAGTCAAGAGCGGGACAGGGTAGGACAAATTGGATGTAGATACTCATCCCCTGCCCCACGCTACTGTGGGCGGATAATACCGGCTCCATCGTGGGTCAGATTGGGTAATACCCATTAAGGCGGTTCAAATTTGCAATCTCTACGCCTACCAAACCTTATTTAAGTAATTTTCTCATAATTCTTAGATTCAACTAAATTCAAATCAAATTGTTAGCGTGTGGGACTTAAGCGAAAATAGGGGAGGATGGTTGTAACTCTTATAAAAGTAGCTTCTAGTAAGAATTTTAGAGAAGTATTTAAAATAGACAGTAGAGTGTATGGTTGACAAACTATTAAAAGTACGTTTTAATATCATTGGTCATGTAAAATGAATGAAATAATTTATAATATAAATATGAATAATAAAATTTAAAAAACTATTAAAATGGATATTTTTAGATGTCTTTTATATTAATAATTTAATTTTTTGTTGTTGGCCTCAACATTCGAACCTGTTGTATGTATTTTTATTTTATGAATGGTGGTATTTTATATTATAAAAAATACTTATAGTAGCAATGCTTCTTGGCCGCACCTCTTTTGTATTTTCCTTTCCATCACTCTAATTCTCTTATCGATTGCAAATCCCCTTCCATCGATTGCTGCCTTATGATGTCGTCTTTTAGTTAATCAGTATTTTTGGAGTTTTCGCCTTGAACCTGCTTTGCTAACCTAGGTGAAACTTCAAACAAACGTAACTTTACACTTGGTTATCCGATCGTAGCGAAATTTTGTTTGATTCCGCATAATTTTTTGAGATCTTGCAAGCAGCAATGGCCAAAGGCGGTTTGGTTTCACCTTCGTCCAAAAAAAAACATCGTTTGCTACCCCGAGCGAGCAATTTTTTGATTTCGCCAAACTTTGAACAGTTATAAATTTGTGCTCCGTAACCAAACGTCACAAACTTTTTTTTTATTCCGCGTAACTTTTTAAGGTCTATCACACTGCTCACTAGTCACTATCCTGCTACAACTTGGGTAGAATATTTTAGTCTCCCTTATTTTCTCTTTGCCTCCTCATTTCAGTGGCTACAGAACCAACTCCACATCAAAACTTCAAATCGATTAGTGGCATTTCCCACTATCGTCCAAATTAAAGAACATCCAGTTGGTTGATAACCTACTGGGAGGAAATATATGCATCAACAACATTGATCATTCAACTTGGCCATTCTAAGGCTCCGGGACCGGATGAGTTCCTTGGCTTTTTCTTCACGAATTTCTGGCCGTTAGTTGGAAAACGATTTTGTGAGGAAGTTCGTGGCTTCTTTGATTCCAATCGTTTCACGAAGGGGTGGAATGATACTCATATCTCGTTACTCCCCAAAGTTGATGCTCTGGAGCACATAAGGCAATTTTGCCCCACCAGTTGCTGCAACTTTTGGTATAAGTTCATAACCAAAATTATGACTACCAAGCTTAAAAAATGGCTGCTCGATCTAGTTTCCAAGTTCAAGACGCCCTTCACGAGGAGGGGAGGCAAATTGAAGACAATTTCATCATTGTTCATGAAGTCTTGAACCACTTCAAAAAGTATAATAGGGAACCGACAGGACATGTTGCTCAAACTCGATACGAGAAATGCTTATGATCTAGTTTATTGGAACTACTTGGATAAGATCCTTCAACTCTATGGTTTTGATCCCAAATGGTGTGTCTTGATCAATGAATGAATAAGAATAATCCAGCTTTTGATTCTTTTCAATTGATTCTTTTCAATGAATAAGAATAATTCGCCAGGGGGCCCTCTCTCACCCCTTATTTTCATCCTTCTATTTAATTCTCTTACTTTTCTTAAAGATAAAGCAACAATATCGAATTCTATTAGAGGGATTAAGCTGAATTGTAACTGTCATGTTCTCATCCACTGCCTTTTTGCTTGACATTGTCATCTTTGGCCAAGCTTATGAAGAGGAAGCTACCAACATTATGAATATCATCTCTGCTTACAATAATATCACCGGCCAAGAAGTGAACAACTTAAGTCGTCCATCTTCCTTAGTTGCAATGTCAATAATGAGACCAAAGTTCAATTCACTCAGACCCTTGGTTTCGACTCCTCCACCTGCCATGCTAACTACCTTGGGGTGCCAACAAAATGGGGCACATTAAAAAAACCTTCTCTTTTCTGATCACTAGGGTGGAGAGAAAAGATGAAGCCTAGAAGAGCCTTTTACTGTCCCAGGGAGGAAAATAGACTCTTCTGAAAGCAATGATCCAGGCAATTCTGAAACAAAGAGCCTTCTCTTTTCTCATGTCGGGTTCCATAGCAAAAAAAATTACTCCCTTCTTCGGAAATTCTTCTGGTCAGGCTCCTTGCAGAAGAAATCTTTCCACTGGTGCGACGCAAAATTCTTGTGCGCTCCAAAAGAGGAAGGAGGAATTGGATTTAAATCGTTCAATGAGTTCAATTGAGATCTTCTAGCTAAGCAAGTTTGGAGACTCCTCTTGAACCCGAATGCTTTGTGGGAGCGCCTACTAAAAGGGTTTTACTTCCCTCATTTAGAGTTCTTACAAGCTTTTCACAAAAAAAAAGTCCTTACAAGCTAAGAACGGTCGACGACCTTCGTGGATTTGGGCTAGTATTTGGATGATGGAGATCGGCATCATTAGAGTGATAGGCAATGGGGAATCCACTAGGTTCTTCCATGATCAATGGATTCCTCACATTTTGTGAGGAAAATGAAATGGAACCATGGAGCCACAAGAGCGAGTGACAGAATTCATTAATATGAATGATAGATCGTGGAATGATTTAGCTCTCGATCAAAAAGCTCCTCCCCACCATATTCATTCTATTAAATAGGTCCCCATCGGCTTACCTAAGGCCCCGAATTTCTGGGCTTGGAGGTTGACCACCAAAGGTAATTTCTCAGTGGCTTCCGTCTACCATGCTCTCCATGACAAGGCCAGATTAAGCGGGAGGTTTCCAACCCCCCTTGTTACAAGATAAAGAGAGATGGAAATGGATTTGGAAGCTTCTCTTCGACCAAAGATGAAATCTTTCGTCTGGAAGTGCGTGAAGAATGCTTTGGCAACGAAAAGAGGATTATTCAATCCTCGGTGTTCTCTCATTCCCACATCTCCTATCTTTTACGAGGTTGAGGAGACGCTTCATCACTGTCTTTTCACCTGTCAACATGCGTAGAATGTATGAATTAACCTCTTCCCCTCTTTGACCATTCCTCCTACTAATGCCGACACCATCCATTGGATTCACCAATCGAAAGACAATATTCATATTCACCAATCGAAAGACAATATTCATACCCATTCTATCCACCATATCATCTTCACTCTTTGAAATATCTGAAAGACTAGGAATGAGAAAGTCTTTTGCAACGCCATTTCTTGGCCTCCCTTCACATGTTCCAATGTTGCTAGAGAGTTCAAAGACTGCTCTTAACCATGGATGTCTGCTCTTCCTTTTCCCTCTGCTCCTACTAGCCAGCTTAACCATCCCCAAAACTAGCCTACACCACCGCCGAGTAACCCTTGTTCTAGATTTGATGTGATGGATTGTTTATAAACAATTTCCAACAAACGTCTTATGACATTGTGTCATCAAAAGCCATGGTCAAGTCTGCAACGGGAGAGCTGAAATTTTGCTTTGTGCGTCCCCTGTCGAAGCTAAAGTGAAAGTGTGTTGCATGAAGCTCTGAAATTAGCTCAAATTCTTTCCTGGTCCTGTGATTGTCCAATTAGACTGCTTTGTTCTTTCTCAATGCACAACTGTATTCCTAGCCAGTCTGGCCATGGAACTGTGCAGCTTCCTTGGGAGTCATGAAAGACATCCTCGGGAGGTTTCCCGTCGATTGTAATCATGTTTCTTACAAGGTATCTCAAGTCTCAACATGAGAGCGGATTGGGTGACCAAATGGCTAACCAACAATGCTCTTGCTGATGGCTGGATTGTAATTCTTGGCTTTATTTCGAATGTCTTTGTATATTTTTTCTCCGGGTAAATGACACATTTGGTCACTGAGATTATTAAATTGTGTCATGTTTAGTCACTAGAAAAAATTAATATCAATTTTGGTCACTCGAATTACCGAAACTGGTCAAATTTAGTCACTCTCCCGTCAGTTTCCGTCCAACTCCATTAATGTAGTTGGACGGAAACTTTTGGGGGAGTGACTAAATGTGACATGTTTCAGTAATACGAGTGACTAAATGTGACATTTTTCAATAATTCGAGTGACCGGAATTGGACAGAGGCTACAGAAGAGTGACCAAATGTGACCTGTGTCAGTAATTCGAGTGACCAAAATTGATATTAAATTTTTCTAGTGACTAAATATGACACGATTTAGTAATCTCAGTGACCAAATGTGTCATTTACCCATTTTTCTCCTTAACCTTACAGAATGCAATGTAACCGGCCCCACGTTAAAAAAAAAAAAAACAGCAACCATCATATGCCAAATGACACATCCCACGACACCCACCATTGCGTATAGTATTTAAATCCATACAACATACTCAGTCAGAAGCTCCCTAATAACCTATTTCATTCGCTCCCGCAAATCTCAAGAAGACGCGTACTGTTCTGCAAGCAACTCCAGCTTAAGGTATACAAACAGATTTGAAGACAGCTTCCTCTACATCACTTCATTTATTTCCTCTTTAATAGCTCTGTACGGGTTCTTCCTCAATCTCACTCAACTTCAATCCTCCTAACGCTCCATTCGTTCCCTGTCCTCCACTGTGCATCTCCTCTACTTCCCCTCCGGACTCAGATATCTTGGTTATCCTCTGCAGCTCATCAGTGACCTCAGCAGCAGAAAATCCTTCTCCGCTCGTTTCTTGAGAAACAGGCTCTGCCTCTTTCTTGGATTTTGGCCGCCGAATGGCTTCTGCTGCTTCAGGCATTGCAACTGGTGGAGGCTGGGGAGGCACCCACGTCCGCTGAATTGGTGGCTGCTCGTTCGTCTGTACAACAGTGGTGGACCCTGGCTTGGCTTCAACGTAGTCGGTCTCAGTGATTCTTGAGTTCTTCTTCTGCCACCAAGGCACGGTGCTCTGCGCATCCACCTGATTGCTCGCTTCATTGTTCTGCGCACCGAAATCTGAACCCCCTTCCCCGTTCAGTGCAGAACCAAATCCTCCTCTTGAGCTGGTTTTGGCTTGATAAGCACCCTCCCAAGGCTGCTCAGAGTAAGCAAGCAGTAAACATTCAAGTTAGAAGAGGCTAGATTTCCCCGTGTATTGAATTAGCGTAACATATTATTGCAATAACATTTATGATATGGAATTCACAAATAAAAGACTTGCATAGACAAAGCAAGTTCTCAATAGCACACACCTTAGACCTGGGAGCCAAGCGAGGATTTGAAATTTGCTGGTTAGGGTTGGGAGGTTGATCATTTATATCCTGTACAAGTACAAACAAGCAAATATCGTCAGCATGCGATACAGCAAACAAGTAACCACCAAAAATGGAAAACTATATGCATTGTACTCTGATGTTTGGAGGTCTCTCTCCCCTTTGAACCATTGCCATTATCTGCAACATAGCAACACAAATTATTTCCCCAGCTAGACTCTTTTGTCACATGAACAACACATTTTATTTTTGTATTGCATTTGGAAGGTGAAAACTAACATATTGCTGCTGACTACAGCATCAACAAGGAGATACGCCCCAGATCTTACTGCAAACACAAATCACTGGAAGGTTTGGGCACCGTCAAGCTTTGGGAAAATTATAAATGTTTCATTGGTCAAGTCAGTTTCAAAGGCAATGGTTTCGACTAAATCAGAAAAGCCAATCATCTACAGTAGTTTCTCATCAATTTTCATCAAAAGATAAGGTGATATCATTAAATGAGAAATTGTAGGACTTGGCCCTGTGCCAAGCAGTAAGTCAGAGCAATGAAAATGCAAGATTTCATAGCCAAAGTTCTGTTTAACTTAATGCCTACCCAAGTAAAGTACAGTACCTAGAAATTTGCAGCAAATAGATAGTGATGTCATATTAGTACTTCATATTCTATTCATCTTGTCCCAGAGTAACAACTAGCAGTTTCAAAATTATCACTTACATCCATATATGAATTGGGATGAGGTGGGGCAGATTTATCTGCAGAAGTTGGTGGTAAGGAGGATCTTGCTGTTCATAAAATACAGAAAGCACAACACGCAAATTACCAAGAGATGAGGGGGAAATGAAACAAAAATGAACCACAACTTGGCCAGTTTAAGAACCTGAGTGCGAATCAATCTCTGGTTTGTTTCCATTTGGATATGTTGGCTGGTAAGAAAATACAATTGACAAGAAAATGTTAAAGCCTGGACCAGAGTATATAACCCAATCTTTCAGATCAGAATGATTATTGATCGAAATTTTTTAACCTGGATACCTTAAGTTTTGTAATTGAACCACTGTGCCCTCCATGCTCGACCAGATGAGTTCTTTCAATTTTATCACTTCTTCCTAATGACCATAATTATAACGAATAGATATAAGAGCAGGAATAGAAAAAAAAAAAAAAACTTTTAAAGGCTCCAGTGCTCTCATTAATTGAAGTTGGAATGAGCTAAACTATATAAGGAAATTTTTTTAATTGAGAGGTAGATATTTGCATAAACAATTCGCCTGGTTATAAACTAATGCATGCAAAGGTAAGACAGCACAGATAGACAAATCATTCAGGAGCCAAAGTACTGCCTAATACATAGTCAAGGCACACTAGAAAGCTATGACCTGAAACATTAATTGCAGAAGAATGTGAATGAGCTCCCCATACACGGTCAAATCTCTCAAAAGTTTCCAGAGGGAAAATTTTGGATTTTGCTGGAGGGAAAAGAGTTGAACCGGCATCCGCCACCTTGTTTAATCCACTCATTATTATGCAACCAAGGCCTACCCCTCAAGGATTTAGAAGGTTGGTTCGTAGGATAAAGATATGAGGATCAGCCAATTCTCCACAGCAACTGAAGCAAATTAACTATCTAGCTTGCCACGGAATATGATGCAAATAAATTTGTGAAACATCAAACTCAAAGCATAGCCACCCTGGCAACAAATTAAAATTCTCATCTTAAGAAATGTCCTTGGATCTATAAAATCCTTGTGATGCATGACTCTAGAAATTCCTGACAACCATCTACGAAAAGGCATAAAGCACAAGCTCACAAATTTACTTTCTTAAAGAAGCAAACATATTACCACCTTCCAGTTGTTTTATGGCACTCATTATTTATGCCACCAAGGCCTACCTCAAGGATTTAGAAAGTTGGCTCTTTGGACAAAGATATGAGGATCAGCCCATTCTCCACAGCAACTGAAGAAAATTAACTATCTAGCTTGTCACGCAATATGATGCAAATAAATTTGTGAAACATCAAGCTCAAAGATTAGCAACCCTGACAACAATTGAAAATTTTCATCTTAAAAAATGTCCTTGCATCTATAAAATCCTTGTGATGCATGACTCTAGGAACTCCTGAGAACCACCTAAGAAAAAGCATACAACACAAGCCTTGCAAAATTATTTTTTCTTAAAGAAGCAAACATATTATCACCTTCCAGGTGTTTTATGGCACTGCCCATTGACCTAATTTCCTTCACTTGCATTTGCATCAAATCCATGAACTTCTCCATGTTTACTTTCTCTGAAAAGGCCAGAAGACAAGTTTATCAATGCGTATATAATTGCTTATCAACAGGAGTCCAGAAGCATTTTTACTAGGAAGTAAACTCTCGCTCTGGATATTTCCTACCTTCATATCTTGAGATCATCATTTCCTGGCTTGCTTTTGCCACATCAGACGCAGCAGCTGCGGCCGCTTTTGCCGCTGCTGCAGCTTCTTCAGCCAAAGTTGGTTTTATATTTGTTATGCCTCCGTCACCATTTTTCTCTTCCATAACTACCCACCGTATCCAAGATTTTAGTCGGGGAATCATGGACTTCTGAAAGAATATATAAGTTGTTCATTAGCTTCTCAAAATCATGTAAACCACAGATGAAGTCTAAAGGGTGACATTAAGTTAGTTCTGCAATGGAAAAAGATAAAATCCAGCACCAAAACTAGAGCCATGAACTGAATGTTAGGCCCTAGAACTTTCCAATTGTGCACAAGAGATCAGAATATGGTATGGTACCTTAACCCAAATAGCCGTTCCAGCACCAGAGGCTGCCAGCAAACCAACAGCAAAAACGGCATGGTACCAGTGAAATCGAGACCGAGCCAAGGCGAACATAGAGGGACTCGCACTGCTAGGAACAGTTATTATTGGCACCGGGGTTTGGGAAACAGATGTTGGCTGAATGGTTGATGTTGTTACTCCCTGTCCCACTGTTTCCATCATGAATAAACACGAACATCAACAATCCATGAATACACAACGCAACCTTGGTCAAATCAATAAAAAATTTCCCCTCAAAAGACTAATGTATCCTTTTAATACCAAAAGACTTTACCCTGGTTGGTAACAGTTGGCTGAGCACTTGGGGATGGATCCTGCAAATTTGAAGACAATATCAGGAGAAATTGAAGAGTCCACTTATACACTGAACTCATTGAGAAAAAAGACCTTATACATTGAACCATGGACAGATGCGTGGTGGGGAACACAATAACCGAAATATTTAATCCCTTACTGGCACACGTCGAAAAGCTTCATCTATCTCTTCTTTAGTTAGCCCCTTCTTCTCAAGAAAATTTCTCCTGTGGAACACTGGAGAATCCCTAACTTTTGGGTGAGAAAGAAATTTCACAGCATTTTGTACTTGGTCTTCTCGTATTGGTTCTGAATTCACAAAGACAGACTTGGGATTTTGTGGAGCAGCATCTTGCTTAACTTCATTTGCTGGTTGCACAGTTTCTGTAGCTGAAGTTCGGGAAAAAGAACAAGAAATAAATTAACCTTTGGGCTCACATCTTACACATAAACCCCATATGTTACAACTACAAGCAATTCAGACTCTCAAATGCTAAGTCAATCTCCTCCTTCATCTTTGCATACAATGAGCCTAGTGTCGGCCGTTTCAAGGACCAAATAAGTTTGCCCATAACACAACTGCAAAGACTCACATAAACAATTATATGATTCTGCGAACACAGATTCTGCCTACGAGAGCAATAGTTAGCCTTGTAACAACTGCAGAAACGGGATTCATTCACTACGATTGATGCTATCAACACTGTAAAGTGAGCTAATAAGCCTCACCAACAATTACAGACAACAAATAAACGAAGTCCTAGCTAGAATATCTCATTGCATTTGCAGCCACCAGCAGATTCCATGTGAGTTTCAGGTTCAATATCTACCACCGATCCTTCACTCGATTAAATGAGCTGATAATTTTCACCAAGAATCACAGACAACGAACAAAAGAAATCCTAGCTGAAATATATCATTGTATCCACCAGAAAACGTATGCTCCAATCAGTCTCAGCTCCAATTTCAGGTTCAATATCTACGATCAATCGTTCCACCCCACGATAAGGCTCGGAAATAGTCATCGCTGGACAGGACTCGGCAATCCTAATCAAGAAGCTAAAGATAAAAACCGCGCACAGGCTATAATCCAAACAGGGAAGAACATTCACGCTCCAGGAGTTCAATTATGGAAGAAGAGTAAAGAAGTCAAGAATACTGATCAAGAAATAGGCGGAGATATAGTTCACCTGAATTCTGAGGAGTCCCACCGGCGGCGGGGGGATTGGGAGGAGACGAGGACTCAGTCGCCATTACTCAAAACTCCGTTGACTGTATTCAGGAAAACTGAGCCGTATAGGTACTCGTAACTCATACGAGCATCGAGCTGAAAGGAAGAAGAAAGAAGAAGAAGAGAGCGGAAATGGAAGAGGAAGAAGAAGCAGAAGCAGCACCAACTTACCAACCAAGGGCGACGCAGGAGGTTCAGAAGACTGACGATTGAGAGAGGTGCTTCAAGGATTCGGCGGAAATGCTAACGGGAGTTTTTTCTCATCCCGAGGAGGACTTCTCTGCTACGGTGGGGAAAGTAACGGCGGCAATGGCGAAATGACAGAGCAGCGATGTCGTTGTGGAGTTTGTTAGACTTCCATCCGTCGAATGCCAGGGCCAGGGCCAGGGCTAATGGCCACGGAAAGCCCCGTTTTATTTTTATTTTTATCCACGGATACCAATTTTTTGCACCTCTTTTTACCAAAGCCCATATTCGAGGAAAGAACCAAAATATTTCTTTTCCAAAAATACAAAACCTTTTGGCATTCTGTCTTATTCCTAGAGTACATGGTTTTTCAATTCTCTTACAGATCATTTCCTATCAAATGA
Organism: Linum tenue; assembly: GCA_946122785.1. Classification (NCBI taxonomy): domain Eukaryota; kingdom Viridiplantae; phylum Streptophyta; class Magnoliopsida; order Malpighiales; family Linaceae; genus Linum; species Linum tenue. The sequence goes on along the minus strand of CAMGYJ010000009.1, from coordinate 65,584,284 downwards.
AATTAATTGAATTTTTAAATCATGTTTGACATACATGTAAAATTGAATTAAACGTAAAGTTTCCAACTACATCCTTATGAATTTTCAGCAAATCTGAAAAATATATAGCTCACATTATTAACATAATCTATATCTATACTATATATTATGACAATTAAAAAAAAATTCTGCTACATAAACATTTGGAGAATTAAACATTATGACAATTCAAAAATAACTTCTTGCCACAAGCACTTGGAGAATTAACAAATTGCCAAGAAGGACAATTTTTTTACTAACAATAATATTTATTATTGATCTATTTATGAAACTATCTCTCTCTTCTTTTAGTATTTATACTCACTTTTACTCAAAATTAATAATAAGTTATATTTTGGTGAGAATGTAGATAAAAACAAGCATAAATAATAATATTTTTGTCAACTAAACAAAATATGAAGATGGAAACCTAGAATGACATATATCGGATTTGTCAAGTAAATTATCTACTCATTTTAACCAAAACTTAATAATAGTTACATTTTGATGAAAATTTTAAAGAAGTACACACATAAATAATAATATCTTTGTCTATTAAAATATAACGATAGAAAGAGACAAATCAAGTGTTTGACAATCAATAGACTTTCAAAAATAACTACATGACTTTATATATTAAACACTCTCCTCTTTATAATATATATGTCTACCATACATCTAAGAATTCAAATGTATGTGAAATGTCACAATATTTGTATGAATTCTTAAAGTTTATAAAAAATTTCAAAAATTATAAATCATCATTACTTAATATTTTAGGAATTTGAAACTAAATTAGTGTCATATCAGCGAATGGCTAGCTCTCATCCTTAGTGGATAAGTTCTACTTCTTGCTTATGTACTTTTTTGTTTACCCTTTAATTTGTCATCATTATCAATAAAACGTAAATTAAGTTAATAACAATGAATGCAACATTTTGGTTTGTTCCTATCCCTTTTCTCATACAAATTCTCTCTATAAAAATAAAGTCCAATATTGAAAATAAGAAAAATAAAAAAATTGGATCAAACCCCATAAAGACAAACAAACCTCTCTTCTTATTTGCCCAAAATGTGAGATTTCTAGCATTTCTCTTCTCTACTTTTTTGCAAATAGATACAGTAAAAGAAATAGTAAAGCACATTGAGTGTTACTATTTTTAAGAGAATATGAGGGTGGAGTTACAGGAGACAATGATTAGGAAACAATTGACCATCTGTAACGTATGTTTGACAATTGACAAAAAAAAGTTCATCCGATCATAGCGAAGATGAATCGAACAAGTCGAGGATTGCTCATTTTTCCATTTGTTAAACTCTTTTTTCCATTTGTTTCTTAATTTCTTCCAGATTACAACAGCTGGATGCTAAATTTCCCTGCTCAAATCAACAGATGTATTTCTTCTTCGTTTTTCAGGTAGTTGTTTTATGGTTCTCTATTATGTTGTATATTTTTATGTAAACATGTAATAGATAATTGGAAGGGTTTATTGTTTGGACTTAGAGTATCTCTCATTTGGTTGAATAATTGATCATTTTATTTGCCTATTGCAACCCATCTCCGTGGATGATAAAATGTAGCAGGGGTTATAAGTAGAAGGGAACATATGTGGGATTTTATAAAGGTGCAAAGAAGAAAGAAAAATGGTGGTGGTGGTCTCTAAGTTGTCTACGTCGACGTTCTTTCAATTTCTACATGTTTGCAATTACATTTGTTTGTTTCTTTAGCGTGAATTTTTGCCTAGTTGAATACCTAACTAAAGCTTGATTTTGGCGTGTTCATAAATGAGGATTTTGCAAGATACAATGAGTTGAGCTTTATTGAAGTATGAAGCTTTTACAATTCGTCTATGTTGTTATTTGGTAAAAAAACACACCATTGTTTTTTGGAGGGGACACGTAGCTCTCTACAAAATATAAATTGTGTTTATATGCAGTTTAGTTTGTTGAAAAATATCGTTTTAATAAATTAGGGACAAATGATAGTTCTATTTTTGGTTAATTTTGTTAGAACATTTTAAAGATAAATTAAACAAATAAGTAGAAGATTGATAATGTGGATGCTAATGTGTTTCCTCATTCTTCCAAAATCGCACAAGTAACTGATAGTGCACGATGTTTGTGGGATTTAGAGCGCGATATTATGTATTATCATATACCAACATACGAGAAGGGAGAAAAAATGAAAAACTCTTTGCTTTTTTTTTTTATAAATTGAAACATATTTTCTTATTTAATCTTTTAAACTTCTTTGTCGCTATTGTTTGCTGAAAAATTAATAATCTTTTATGGTTATATCCTAAATTGTGGGTTCGATATCAACTTATAAATCAAAAAAGAAAGGACCACCGAGAGCTCATGAAATAAAATCAAATTTTCATAAATAAACAAAAGATATGAAAGTGTGTAACAATACCTAAAATCAAGTAAGTGAGATTAACCATTCAATGTATAATAGCTTAATATACATGAACCATACAAAATATTAGAACGAAAAATAAAACACGAATACGAATGTGCCACCCAATCGGCGGGTAAAAAACTAGTTTACAAGGAAACATTACAATGTTAGGGCAATGGAGTTTCATTCAATGTCAAGGGTATCAAAATCAAGCGCAACAAAAAGAAAAGATGGTAATCGCAAAATAAAAACATACAGTGATCTCGAAACATACAAAAGGAACAGATATTATATAAATCTAACCTCATTAATTATATATATAGAGAGAGTAGCTTTACGTTGCATAATGTTCATATAAAAGACTAGGTGGCAATGCCGCGTCTTGTCGCGGGGCGGAGATGGCCTATTTTTATGTATTATGTTGCCCGTTATGATTTTTTTTAGTATTATTAGTCATCTAAACCTTAAAAATTTTAGCAAGTTTGTTAGTAATATTGACTTGATAATATGATCTTTACTGAGAATAGATATATAGCGGTGAACATCCAATTTGAAAATTTTGGCTAGTAAATGATATATACCTAAATCCAAGTGACCCATTTATTATAAGTAGGGTATAGGTGACGTTTATGTGGGTTTGGAAGTTTGTAGAAAGGTTTGGGTAGGGTATGGATATTTACTTCCATAATCTAAATGTGTATGAGTTGGGTATGGATATCCATGGATTTATGGATTCAAGTGAAATCTAAACATTGGACCAATATGTACATTTAAAAAATTGTAGGTATGAAAATCTTATAAAATGTAGATACCAAAATATAATTGTTCAATGAATTTACGTTAAAATTAAATTTGAGGTATCAAAATGCAAAATGTACATTATAGTGATTAAGTTGTAATTTAATTAAATTTAGGATATCAAAAAGTAAGTTTTTATGCAACAATAAACTTACTTCAGCTTTATATATATTAATTAATGTTCGAATCTTGGTACATGTAAATAAAACAATCTCCATAAGAAAACCGAAAAAGGAAAACACAGAGATAAAGCTAACCTAATTTCGGTGGCAATGAAGAAGAAGAAGAATTTGGAGTTGTCCCGGAAGTAGGGTTTAGTAGTAATGCAGAGCTTCTTAACTAAGTTTTTGCCACGTAGGACAAAGAAAGCTCCACAATTTTCCATGTCATTTCTATCCTTTAACATTTTTAAGTTATTAATTACATTAAAATAAAACTAAATAAACATGTATATCATCATGACTAAGATTTGAACTTGCAACCTGTGAGCTCAAAGCCTCAAACTATCATCATTTCAAGTGTTCGACCAATGAGATAAAATAGATTGGATGTTAATAATCACAACAAAACATCTATATCAATCATCATAATTAACATTTAATCATGCAACCTAGGAGCTCAAACTATAAATAATTCAGTTGTTTAACTAATAGAATACAATTTCATTGATGCAATTAATAACAACAAATAATACTCAATTTAGAGAAAAATGGTCAACAAATAACATTTTATTTTTATTTAATAGTTGACTTCTATACATTACACAACAAAAACTATCACAAATAAAATTTTGTATTATATTTTTTAGCCATGATAGAAAATCATTAAATATTACAAATAACCTATTTTAGATTTTTAGTTTATATGTTTGATAATTTTATAATTTTTAAAAATAAAAAATTGAGAAAGTTTGAATTTAATTGGTATAGTACACAATTCTAATTTTTACATTATTTGACATGTGATTTTCTTTTAAATTTGATTAATTAAAAAGCAAATAATAAACTTCTTTCATATTCTAGAACACGAAGAATTTAACATTTTGTTTGTATGAACGACAATAAATATGTGAACCAATACAGTTATGTTGCAATTTATTAGAAAATAGCTACTATAATTATCCGAACTAATACACTCTTATTGCGATGTAGTAGGAAAAAAAATTGTGCTTACTAGATAATAGCATGAAGTAAAAATGATGCTTTGCTAAGCAAAAAACAGTGTCATAATAACTTATTCACATGTTCCTATACTTTAGGATTAATGAAATATATCAACATAGTTTAGTTATACGCTACAATGATACACGACAATTTCATGTATTTAAGAATATCATCAATGGTCACCAAAAATATTTTGTATCTTTTTCAAAACCGAATTATTGTTGTATGGCTTAAATATGCCCGTGACCAATTGGTAAAGTATTTTTTTATGAGAATACATATATAAAATGAGAATACATATATAAAATAAATAATCATGACTTGATGGTTTTAGTTTGCGTTAAAGTATTTTTTTTTAAAAATTTGTGGACTAGTTAAATCACGATGGTTCATCTGGTTTTATGTTGAACCGTGAAAAATTGTTTGGTCCAATAACCATCCAATCAATGAACCGAACAACTATCATAACTGGTTTGAAAGTTCTAGTGGTCCAACCGTTGATCCGGTTCAGTTCTTATTTCACACTTCCAATTTAAGAACGGCACAAGTTCTGGAGGAAGGATATAACCAGAACAATCTAAAGCCAATGGAGAAAGAAAGAAAGAAAACCTATATCCCAGCTCGGAGTCATAGGATAAGAGGTGACAATTTTCCCTGTCAGGATCATGAGAAATACCCAAAATGATTTTATGTGGATCGAGCAGGGATAGGTTTAGTCGCCTTCACCATCTCCCATAAGCAAGATTGGGTGTCTCCTGATTCCAGGCATAAACTCTTACCCTAATTCCTAACTTCTAATCAAATCTCATTATTTAAGCTTACTAAGACAAGTCTGTCCTACATCATATGATTTCTAGCCGCCTCCTGTGCCAACAAAACTCGCCAGTAGTGGTATACTGCCAGTTGGGCTTGCAGCAGGCAATTCAAGCTTGGCGCTGAGTTTACTACTACTGGCTAGTGACTCCTGTGTAACAATTGAGGGACAAGTCTGTTCTGTATAATATGATTGTACACGCCGCCTAAGTAAACAAACTCGCTAATGGTTCGCAATTTTAATGCAATAAGAGAAGGGGGTAAACTTTACAGATAATTGTTATTGTATGATCATCTTGCTAGGAGAAAGGAGGACTAACGGATACCCAAACTGGTATTGCTTCAAGGGTTATTGGTAGCAAGCCATCGAGGTCAAGTAGGCATATATATACCCAAAATTATTCTCAAATCCTAATAGGTATACATTTTCTATATGAGAGAAACACAAGAAAACCCAAGGTGGGTAGGGGAGTAAAGAAGGGAAAAAAGAAAGAAAAAAAATACTAGAGAAGGGACAGTGAAATGAACAATCTATATCTCTGTACAACTTACAAATGATTTTCTTGAGGTTCGACATTCTCCTGAATCTGTTTGCCCCATTAGTTGGTTTCTTGCCGTGTGAGATATGCTGAATGTGTGTTTTCAGATAGATTCACGGTTGCAGAAGTTGTAACCGGAGATGACAGAGCTAGCAGCAAATGCTACAAAAGCCAGGAATGACATTGCAATTGAAGCCGTTGCCATCACAGTGAATTCATCTTTGCCCCAGTTTGACTGCCAGTCATCCACTCGTGTTGCAGCTGATGACGATGCTGAGATGAGAAGGTATGACAGTGCCTGTTCGATGTAAACCAAGAGCAGAAAATGAATAGCAATTTATATTTAGTCCACAGAAAGCCATGAGTGACTTTCATAACCGCATTAAGAGCTTGATAGTGTGCTTAAGTAATGCCAACTGTGTTCTGCATATTTTGCATAAAGGGACCGACTGTCGGCTGATAACTTCTAAATGAAGTGGCTATAAATAACATAAGAGCTGTTCAACTTACAGAGAGGTAAATCGATAATTACAGGAACAGCCTCATTATTAACCCAAACCGAAGGGTAACTATACTCCTGGTGCAAACATCTTGCCACTATGAGCAGCTCGCTACCCGGATAGAATCATGAATAAAGAAAGAAACTAGAAAAAAAAAAAAATTGATGCATTAAGGGAATAAACCTCTCATGTTGAGAAAACGAGTGGCCATACCTACTCAGAAGCATGCAATTGGGCAAATTAGAAAACCCAAACCAGAAACTGGAACTGATTACAGTTCAAACTACGGACTCAACTGTTCTATCCGAATAGATACAAGCACCATTCTCTCGGTAATTGATAGACAATGTGACCCAAAAGTTGAAACTATTATGACCCATCTAAAGACTTGATAGACATTAGACAATGTGACGATTACAAGTTCAATATTTGCACTGCTCGAGCTAACAATACGTTGTGGAGAAACCATGGACTTGCCTGATCGGTGAAAAAATTGAAGTGCCAACGGAGATGGTGGCGAATCACATGCTTCCCAGTACCCATGTAGTAGCCGAGATCATACGCTTGAAAAGCAGAGTAAGCAAAACCAATCACATTTACAGACAAACAGTACCTGCAGAATCAAGCAGCCAATTAACCAGAGCTTCCATTTCAATTTAATTCAAAGGAAGCAAATCGAATTTACGATCACGAATTCAGCAGCCAGTAGTTACCTATACTCTTTGTATCTGTCAAAGGAATCCCCACTCCAGCCCTGAGTCTTATCGGCCGCCATCACCGAGAACGAAATCAAGCACAGTACCAGCTCACCAATCCGAAAACAGAGCTCCGCGAGCCGAACCATGTCTTCCTTCCCCGAGCGCCGCAGTATGGACCCGACCGCGGCTCCCGATCTCCCTCCTTCCGGCCCTACCTTCCTCACCGACGGTGCCGCCTCCTCTCTCACTGCTCGGTTCATAGACGCTCCCATCTCGCGGAACGGAGGAGGAGGAGGAGGCGCCCCAGGCTGCTGCTTGCCCGCCGCCGCGGCATTATTCAAGGACGACGGCTGTAGAGGGGAGGGCTGCGGAGTGTACTGCGTGAATTTGTCGACCGCAACGACGGCCTTGGAGTTGTCGACGGAGGGAGGGGTGGGCTTCTCCGGCGAATTGATCGGGGAAGAGTAAGGAGGGGACTCGGCCGGGTCGCCCTGGTCGGATCGGAGAGGGGAGTGGAATCGGAGAGGCGAGTGGGGCGAGTCGAGCTGGCCCTGGTGTGAGTCCGAATTGGAAGAGGAAGAACGCTTCATGTTCCTGGTGTTGAGGAGGTCGACTCGGGGCTTCGATTTGGAAGGTCTCGAATCCATGACTCGTTTCTGACTCACTCTCAGAGTTTGGAAAAGAAACTGAATCAATAATTCCTCGAGAGAGGGAGGAGAGACAGGGGGAGAGAGAGAGAGATTGGTGAATGGGAATTGAATAAAGCGCCGAAGGAAGGAGAGGGGCTGTTTGGTGAGCCAGAAAAAGGCGAGAAAATGAGGGGAATAAGCTCTTACTACTCTGCTTTTAGTTGGTGGGGCTGAAATGCTTAATCGGATATCCACGTGGCATATTTGAAAGCAGGTGGACGGGTGCAGCGGTCTAGGAAAAACCGAAAAAGTACAGTTACTTGAAGGGCCGAAGGGGGCAATCACGGAATGCCAGGCCATGGTAGGGGCTATACAAAACTAACGCAATGAATAAAACTAGGAGCAAAACTCAATTCTTATTTATGTACTCTACCATATAGTTTATATGGAACTTTTCTAATACTCATATTTTATAAAAATATAATAAAAGTAATAATTGAGAATATTTCTACTTTAAGACAAAAATGATGAATTTATCAAGTTAATTGTTCTAGATAAAGATTATCAAATTAAATTATGCATGAAAAATAACGTCACAATAAAACATAAAATAAATAAGAATCATAATACTACAATTGTGAAAATCAAATAAGATTTATTTGGAACAATACCATCACTAACTAGGTGATTTTAAATTTATATATGCGTTTCATTATACATTATAATGTATATGTTATCATGACTTTGATAATGCAATTATGGTGTCATACTTATTTATAATTCTCATTTTTCTCCTCTTTTCTCACTTCTGGTGAAAAGATCCATACAATACATTATCATATATATAATTATGTTTATAGTTTCATTCACTTTGGGGAATAGATTATTTCATTCACTTCTAGGAATAAAAATGTCTCAAGTGCAATATCATTTTCATCTTTAATGGAGAATATACCAACTTATAATACAAAAAATATGTTCCATAATATTGATATTTCATCAGCATATTTGAATTTGCTCTTCCCTTTGATTCTTGGTAGAATAAAGTCTTTTGCGTACAACGGGTACGAGATAAACACATTTTTCCATTACAATGGTAACATAAAGAACCAATATTCTTATTACCATGTCCTTCTCTTTCTTTGCCCTTGAATTCTTCATTTTTCACTTCTGGGGAATATATGGGTTCTTGGAACTTGTATTTTCTAAATATCAATGTGGGATTGATAAGAACAGGATAACACGGAGAATTGAAAAATTAACTCATCACTTATATTACTTTTCTTGTTATTGTTACTACATGAGCAAATTTTAATTTGCGATAATGTCAAAACACCAATTTAATTTTAAGGAATCGATGTATGTATTGTAAAACACATAATAATATAAATCAAATTACACAACCCAAAATTTTAATCCAAATAGATTTAGATGATAAAATATCAACGGATGGTTTACTACGAGAAAAGAGTAGCATCCATCTTTATATATTGGAATGAGATAATCTCACCACAAATAAGACAATAAGATATGAAAGAAGACGAAGATTTGCATACCTTGATCATATTGTGATCTTACTCCAATATACTAGATTGTGTAGAAACAATGACCAACCATGATGCTAGCAGAGCTCCGTGCTGATAACGTGTTATGTAACTAATGGAAAATATAAACAACAAGAGAAGATTAGAGAGGGAAAGACACAAAGAAGAGAGGGGAAAGTGAGCTTTCTTATTCATTCTTCTCTTTTGATACAATGGTGTGCTTTATTTATAGGCACACCTTTGTAACCACTACATCCTTATATCAATGAGAGATAATGAAACATAAAGGAGCTATCAAATGTAGAAATGGGGTTACATGTAATTCCCAATTGAGCATCTAATGTGGTAATGGCAATGGTCATCCATATATCAATATTTACATAATAAGTTACTAGTTTTTTTTTTTAAACAGTAGGACACATGCTTTTCATTACTTGTGGCATAAGTCAAAGGGTTACAGCAGGGAAGCAACAACATCTAAAATATTACATTTCTGAGGCAGCTGATTCCTAGCACAGGATCTTGCCACCCAGTTAGCCTTTGAGTTGAGCTTCCGACTGAAAAACTCGATACAGATCCATGGACAAGCAACACAAATCTGTTTGATGTTTCCAATCCAAGCAGCTGCTCGCCACGGCCAAACCTTAGAAGGACCATGGATAGCTTTAATAAGCTTTAAGCAGTCCAAACGGACGAGACAGGAAACACCAAGATCGTCCGCCAAACGAGTACCCTCCAAGAGGGCATTGGCTTCCACCTCAATTGGAGAAAAGCAGTATAGGGTCTCAGCCTTCCCATCGCACACTTGACCATGGCTGTTAGTCACGACAACGCCATAAGCCGCCTCCTGGGAATCGTGTAGGAACGATCCATCACAGTGTATCTCAAATTCATGAGTACCTGGCGGTGGTGAAGAGAGCTCCGGTATTGGAGTAGGCTGAGTAGAGTGATGAGAGGATGTCCTCTTCTTTGGACATGAGTTCCATTAATGGAAGCTTCTTTGGGCACAAGCCACTGTATCTGGCGGCCACAGTCTTACGTTTCTGAAGATATACTCGTTCCTCGATTTCAACGTTTGCCACATAAGGTAAATGATTTTGTGAATTGATGAGATCGGGTACCTTTGGCCGAGGGAAACAAGCCATTCAAGAATGTTTGTGGACTGGTTGTGGATAGTGAGGGTCGGCCACTCAACTCTCCATCCTTCCGCTGCGTGAGGGCAGCTAAAGAGGCAGTGATGAATTGTCTCGACTGGGCAAGAACACAGCGGGCAAAGTTTCGACAGAGAGCAATGTCGAGAGTGGAGGTTTTCCTTGGTGGCAAGGGCCCCTCTGCTACATCTCCAAATGAAGAATTTCATCTTAGGCGGAAGGGAGAGACTCCACAGCCATTTCCAGCAGTCTTTATTGTAATCCGAGATTGTCAGAGAATTCCCTTGAGCCCGCCGGGAATGATTATGGAAACAGTGGAAAGCAGACTTAACAGTGAACTCTCCTTGTTCTGTGAAGCGCCATGCCCAAAAATCTTCCAGAGATTCCGGACCAATTGGTGTGCTTGTTACCTGTTGTAGCACCTGGGGAGGGAGGAAATCCTCCAGTAGGTCAAATTTCCAAGTTCTATTGATGTCATCAATCCAACTATCCACTGTTGCCGGGAAGGAGCTCCTCTGCTGAAAGAGGTTTCCTGACCTAGCAAACAACCATGGATCTTGAAACGTTCTCGTGGATCTACCATTACCAATCACTCTGATCAATCCTTGTTCCATCCAGCTCTTTGCTTCCTAAAGACTGGACCAAATCCAAGACGCTTTTCCTCCTTTTCTTGCTGAAACAAAATCCGAGCGAGGGAAGTAAAGACCTTTGAGTAATTTTACCCATAATGCATCCGGATTGGTCAGGATCCTCCAACATTGTTTAGCAAGGAGGGCGAGGTTAAACTAGTGAAACGGTCTGAAGCCGAGGCCTCCCTCCACCTTTGGGGCGTACAACACTCTGCCATCTCTCCAATGGATAGTCTTCTTTTGGATCGAACCGCCCTAGAAGAACCTGCTGAGCATAGAGTCCATCTTCCTCATTGTAGAACTGGGGAGCAAAAAGAGGCACATAATGAAGGAGGGAATAGCTTGGAAAATTGCTTTCAGTAATGTCTCCTTTCCTCCGGGCGATAACAAGAGGCTCTTCCAGGCCTCACCCTTACTTTCCATGCGTTGAGTGAGAAACTGAAGGTTTCGGCCTTCGATCTTCCCCATTCTGTTGGAACTCCAAGATACTTAGAATGGCATATAGAATCCGCAAACCCAATGGTTCTGGTAATTTCATCTTTTTCTTTGGAGCTCACATTGCTGCTGAAGAAGGCTGATGACTTCTCTCTATTCACTTCTTGTCCAGTGATTGCCCTGTAGTCATGCATTGTTTTCAAAATGCTCTCAGCTTCCGCTGTTAATGCTTCCCCAAAAATGACCGTGTCGTCCGCGAAGAGGCAGTGGGTGAGATTGGGGCACATTCGATTGAGTTTCAGTCCTCTAAAGCGCATTGGACATCAGTATGAAAAGCAGCGGCGACATAGGGTCCCCGTGGCGCAATCCTCTTGAGGGGAGGAACAACGTCGATGGTTCCCCATTAATCAGAAGACGGAAGCGCACCGAGCTAATGCACGTCTTGACCCATCCAAACCAGACGTCATTGAACCCATAGGCTCGAAGTAACTCGATGAGGAACTCCCATTCCACTAAATCATACTCCTTCTTCATGTCCAATTTCAACATCATGTCCTTCCGATTCCCTTTTTTGTGTTTCTTGAAGTGATTGAGAACCTCCTGGACAATTATGATGTTATCTTGGATCTGTCTTCCTCCTATGAAGGCTGATTGTAGTTCATTCACGATATTTGGAAGCCATGGTTGAAGCCTGTTAGTCATAATCTTTGTGATGACCTTATACTTGAAATTGCAGCAGCTGATGGGACGGTATTGGCCAATCATCTCAGGAGCCGTTACTTTGGGAATGAGAGTGATGAAGGTGTCGTTCCACTCCTCTGTCATGGTGTTTGAGCTGAAGAAGCCTCATATCTCATCACAGAACACATCGCCGAGAAGGGTCCAAAACATGCAGAAGAAGAAACCTGGGAAGCCATCAGGACCTGGCGCTTTGTTGGCTCCCAGTTGAAAAACCGACTTCCTTATTTCCTCATTACTAAGCTAGGCTGTAAGAGTATGGTTGAGCTCATTAGAGATCATGGATGGGAAGCCGTTCAGGATAGTGTGATCAAACTCGCCTCCCCTGCTAGTGAACAGGCCACAGTAGAAACTGTTAATATGGTCATCCACTTCCTATGTGCCATAAATCCACACGCCTCTGTCATCCTTCAGTTTATTAATCTTGTTTGAATTCCTTCTTTTAATAATACTGGCATGGAAGAACCTAGTATTTTGGTCTCCTTCCTGCAGCCACGAATACCTGGATTTTTGTGCCCAGAACTCTTCTTCAGCATTCCACATCAGTTGCAATTCCTGTAGGAGGGTCTTCTCTTTCATAGTCATTTGGATAGATCTGTTCGGCCCTTGGATCTCTTGTAATCTATGCCTGATTTCGTTCTCTCTTTGGCATTTGTTAGCTCGGTCATTTTTTGCCCAAATACCAATCTTGTTCTGACATTCTCTGAGAATATTGTGAACTCTTTCCCCTGAACTCCAACAATTGCTGATGATCTGGCAGCATTCTTCGTTTTCCCGCCATCTCTTGTCAAACCTGAACGAGGTATTAGCTTTGTGTCTTTTTGGAGACAGATCAATTCTGATCGGACAGTGATCTAATTCAACGAAATCCTCATGAAACACAACCGAAGACTCATATTCCATTCTCCAAGCAGGGGAGCATAAGCCACGGTCCAACCTTTCCCTAATCAAGTTGGTACCTTGTTGCTTATTTGTCCAAGTGAATGGTTGACCGGAAAAGCCAAGATCGATCAAGGCATTGCGTTCAATGAAGTATTTGAAAGGGGCCACATTCTCATTCCTCAGGGGGCATCTCCCCTGTTTTTCTGAAGGCACCATTGCCACATTTAAATCTCCAACAAGCAACCACTTCTCATCCTAGATATCTCTCAGGGTAGTAAGTCGATCCCATAGAGCTCGTCTCTCTACCACCGTGGTAGGAGCATGGATGAAAGTACAAAAAAAAATTCACACCCTCCTTGCACACACTAACGTCCATATAGGACTTACAGGAGTCTAAAACACACACTGCTACATCATCATTCCACCATAAAGCTAATCCGCTACCTTCAACTGCTGGGCTGACATAATCCGAGTGGTCAAACTTCAATGCTCGTCTTTTATCTTCAAGAAAGGAGTCATCCTTCTTAGTTTCCCATTAAGAATACCATTGAAGGGCCGGATTTGCGACACAATCTGCCACAGTAGCTCCTTGTAAGGGGCTGGCCATACCCCCTACAATTCTAGCTGATAATCCTCATTCTTGGAGAGGCGGCTTAAGGCTTGCCGCTGTTTCCCATGGTGTTGTTGATTCACCTTCCCCGGATTGCTCTCCATCCGCATTGATCTCCACAATGCTCCTCCTTATGACATGCCTCCTCCTTTGGTACGTTTTCTTGCTTCCACCTGGTGAAAAGACAACGACTCAATAGAAAGGTTAGTGGGAGTGCCTTGCAGGGGGAGGGAGACTGTAGGGGGATCCCTCTTCTCCGGTTTCCTTTTCTTCTCTGGTCTAGGCCTGATCTTGTCGACCGTTTGCACCGAGTAGGCTTCGGTCGTTGTGAAAGGGCTTTGCTCCCTTGGCTCGATTTGGGTTTGCTGATAAGCATCCTCCGTTTGGGCCTGTGTTTCGAAAGCTTGGGAGTATATTGGGCTTGCAAGTGAGAGTGCCTGGCCCATTTCTATCAGGCCTGCTTGTCTGCTCCTTTTCGTCTCTTTGCTGGTTCGGTCTAGGCTTCTCTGCATTGCTAGCTTCGCCGCCTCCATTTCTTCTTCCATAAAGCCGGTTTGGAGAGTCAGAGTGGGGCTCCTGACACCTCCTCTCTGGATCCACTCGTTGTTCCTTATCCTGGCCAGTGCTTCAGTTTCCAGTGCTGCAAATCCAGGTGGGCAGGATGATGATCCCTGGCCAGTACGCCCCACCAGTGACATCAGCGATGGTTCCCCTAGAGATCCTCTCAGACGGTGGGCCCTTGTGTCAGCCCTCGACAGTTGCCTCGCTCTGGCATGCTTTTCGCGAAAGGATGCCGACAGCGTGTTGGCCGGAGAATCGTGCCCTGCCTTCAAAGCTGTTGTGTAGACTACCGACGGGTCAGTGCACAATCCTCTTCTGCGGTGATCTTCTCTTTCAAGGCAGTTCTGGATTAGGTGCCCTAGCTTTCCACAGAAGTAGCAAAGGTCCATAATCCTTTCGTATTTGAAACTCACCCAGATAGACCTTTCTCCCAAAGGGTATTCGAAGCTGATCGGAATTGGTTTGGCAAGATCCACTTCAACTTTGGCCCTTATGAACTTGAGCCATCCTCGGAAGTCGAATTTCGATTGGTCGATACCATAGTAGTATGGGAAGATGAACTCCGCAACAGCTTGAATGGATTCCTCATCTTTGAGAGACTGGGTTAGGTCATGCATTTGGACCCAAAGGGTGGCTGTTTGGATATCTGTTGGTTCTGCTTTCTGCTCGCCATCCCACTTTTTCAAGGCCACTAGTGTGTTGCCCAGGTTCCAGGGTCTGGCTTCATAGACTGCATCTCTTTGCCGCTCTTATTGGAAGGAGTAGACAAACAGGTTGTCTGCTTCTTTGGTTGCCTGGATCTCCCCATATGCTCTCCATTTGCTGGCTGTTGTATTCTTGGCCTTCTGGATATTTATGCCGCATCGATGACCCATTTGCCCAGAAGCATGGCCATGCCGCTTCCTCTAGCCCCTGTTACTTTGGGCTTAACGTTCAACACCAGGTGGCTCTTTTCCCCTCTCAGATTCAGGGTATTTGGTTCCATTGCTATTTGGGGGTGGGGTGGAAGGGGGTTGATGCTGGTGTTTGAGGCTTCTCTGTTTGTGATTGTGTGGAAACTCATTCGCTTTTGGTTGTTGGTTTGCATGTGATTGTATGTCTCTCGATCGTTCTCCTTTAAATAGGCCAGCTTCTCCCTCTGCCTTCGAGACCTTCCAGGTGGGCTGCCATTAAATGCTACCCGAATTGATTGTAGTGGGTGTCTCACTGAACCTCTTTCTGGACTCCTCCCTCCCTTACCTCTTAATTGCCATTTGTGGCTCATGTGCTTCTTTGCATTTACTTCTCGCTTCTTTGTAGTGGTTATTTCTGGATTTCTGTCAGCCTGCTGGATTTTGTGGACTCTGCTGATGCCTTTGCTCTTCATACCTTTAGCTTGCGCTGCTTTGTTCGGACACTATTTGAATAGGTGTGGACCATTTATAACACCTAAAATAGGTGTTATTTAGCCCCTATTCCCAAGGCATTCGCATGCTAAATCACGGTGTCTAGACTACAAATCAAGTTATTTATGCCTATTTTCATTCCTATTTGCAAAACATCCATTTTAGCATAGGTATTCTTGATATGAGGGATTTTATAGGGGAAGCGACCCCAATATGTCGTATTTTATGCATTCCAAAGTGTTTCTGATAAAATTCCAGGTCTTATATGCATTCGGAATTGATGGGGAATCAAATGGAGTTCATCCGAGCACGTTTGGGAAGCATAGGAGCAAGAAGGGGAGAAGAGGCACTAGTCATAGCCCTTGACCATGTTCCTGAGGATCAGTAACCACGAACTTCAGCAGGCGACCAATAAGAAGACATGAAGTTTCCCGACTCAAATCGCGGACATGGTGCATTTTGATCTCGAAAAAGATCGCGTACGGGACACAAAGATCACGATCGCGATCTTATGAAGGAGGCCGTGATCTCGTAGCTTAAAGACGGAGTCAAAACGCGTTATTTCAGGCAATTCGGGGACGTTCCAGCAGGTCACGACTGTGGCCATCACGTCATGCCCTAAAGTTCTTGTGATATGATTCCGGGCCGCCCGCATAGAAGCAAAGACCCGCTCGGAATCATCATTTTCCCCGACCGGAAAAACAAGAATAGAGACCGGGGATCCGGGCCGGGGCAAAAGCACCCCATGCCGGTGCTCTTAAATGTTCGACCAGGTATTTAGACCAGGTTTCGGGGCCTGTCGATTTTTGTTACCTTTTTCGATTAGGATTCTTTTTCCTTTTTGGTGTTTTCATTAGTTTGATTTCCCCCAACTATTTAAAGGGTTGTAAGACACTAATTTTAGGAAATTATGAGATTATTCAGACTTTCATAATAAATAAACCCTTTTCGGTTCATTGAGTTTTTACTCGTGGATTTGGTAATAAATAAACTCTATAACTGTCATAAACTTGAACGTTGTGGCTATAACTGTTACAAATGTGAAAGTTGTGGCTATGAAAGTGTATTTTGCTGTTTTTGTTAATCCACGTGGATCGCCAACTCGTCATTTCTGTCAGTCTATTCATACTGTTAAGTGACACCGTTAAAGGGATGGACGAAAGTGGCTATTTTGTGTATTTCGAAAGTTGTGGCTATAACTGTCACAAATTTAAAAGTTATGGATGTGAAAGTGTATTTTGCCTTTTTTTTCAACTCATTTTATACACTTTAATACATAATTGATTTAAATATGTTTAAATTAGTTTTTTATTATTGAATTTCATTGGTAAGAGTCCAGAATAAATAGCGTCTTACCATCCGTCAATTGAAGAGAGAAGATATAACCATTTGTACTTCAGTTGGATTTATATATTTAATATAATTAATTAAAGTATTTTAATTTTTTTTGGTTGAGTGATGTAACACCTTTATTAGTAAAATATGATACACGGATGTTGCAGTATCGACTCTTACGAGATTTGAATATCATTTTAACACAATAGTACACTTAACAGTTTGTCCTCTGTTATAAATGCTAGAAATCTATATTTTAAAATATATGTAAACATAAAAATTATTAAATTATCAATTCAATTCAAGTCCTTACAATATGTGTATTTGACGTTTAATATATTAAATAAATGATAAAAAAGAGATGACTCTATAGTAATATGAGACTGAGAGCGAGAGTGTTAATTGAATTTTTGCTAATGATGCATGCAAACGTGTCGCATTCACATGAGCAAGTGTCAATAAAGCACTACGACGAAAAAGATTAATTGTTAGCATTGATGGTCAACCAAAAAGTTTGACATATCCATTATTTTGAAGAAAAAAAAAATGTTTCAAAGATTTTGGTCCAAAATGATCCATAAAGGTACCAACGGGACAAGTAATACGCACTCCAACTATCCATAAATGGTAACAATGGGTTCCACATTCTAGGCACAGTAAAGCGCGACAACCAATCTTGTGTAAATTAAATGAAAGTTTAACTAAACCCCAATTTGCCCATTTCCTTATCCAAATCTAATGAGTTTGGTTCCTTAACTCATTTCTTCTATAATACTAGGGGTGAGCATTAGGTGGTTGAACCTACAAATTCACTCAAATCCATCCACAATCGACCCACCCATTATCATGTGAGTGGTTTTTATGGGTGAGCGTGAGTTTAAAATAGGTGACCCACAAAAGATTGGGTGGGTGTCGGTGGACTGTGGTTTACCCACGACTCACCAAACTTTTTAATCTCAAACAATTGAAGCTCTAACATATAACTTTAACGAAAATAAAAACCTTAAAATTATAAATATCCTGTCAATTTCGATCAAAGAATTGTGATGTGAGGTTTACTTAGGCAATTGGAGCTATGCATAAGCATAACTAGTTGACAAATGGCAGAAAAAAGACAATTGTCTTCCCAAAATGACACCATCTCAAACTACCCTGATTCATCCTTAATTCCTTTCATCAATTTGAAATTGTAATCTACGACTATAGGTTAAAATTGTTCAAAAAAAAAAAAAGACTATAGGTTAAAAAGCTATTTACGCTCACAACACCTAGGTGAATGAGTCGCTAGGCAAGACCAAAACGTTTGTCTTATGCATAGTGGCTTCTTGAATCTTAGTTATTACCAGGCGTAGACCAAGTTTATCAATTGAATATTTTGTAATTTGTGGACAATTACCAATACCAATATTATAAAATAAATGATTCACCTTATTTATGGATTAAGCATTATCTAGTTTGAACATTTATTCATTTTAAATTTAAAACTATTGAATTTATGTTATCATATGGAAATGTTGTCAAGCCACCGAATCCACCCAACCACCCATCATTCATAAGCACCCAACCCAACTCACCCACATGTAATGCTTGGGTGCGTGTGGGTCATTTTCTCCTTCACCCAACACGTAGTATGTGGTTCCAAACCTACCCTAATCCGCATAAAATCACCCACTATTCACCCGTATATAACACTTTGCAAATATTTATGGATGATGAGAGATTTTTTTTTTTGTGTAAAAGAGATTTATTCCTTTAAAATGAATTGATGAATTATTTAACTCAATTGATGATTAAAAAAGTGAATATATCATATTCATTGATTTATTTGTTTAGGATTAGCATTGATTTAGCTGCAGTATTGGAGGTTGGAAGTGACTTTTCGAATGAAGAACAATTTTGAAATCAAACATGCCATTTTTTTTAATGATTGTTGAGCTAGATATGTGCCAAGATATTTTGTTGAACACTACAAACACAGAGGGGATATTTTAAATTACACCCCTTAATAGACCTCTTGGGTCCGCCACCGACTGAAAATCTGATATGTTGATGTGGGAGTAATAAGCGAGTGTGAGGACGGATCAGGTGATTAAGGGGGTGTTTAGTCACTTGACTAAGTCCCTCCCAGTTCTTAATGGACACATTAATCAAACGGTTAATAAATGGGAAGAGCTTCTTAATTACTGACATATGTAGTTTGTGTATTATGAAAAATTACGAAATATACAAAACGGACTTAGAAACAGTACAAACTAGAACGACAAAACATACAAACAGATTTACAAACAATACAAAGTACACCGACAAACAATACAAAACATAAAAAATGGAAAAACCACCTGGTTGAATTTGGAGGCTTCATCCCTATATCGAAACACCGACTAACAAATATTATAAACCAAAATATATACAAATTAGTCATATAAATAGTACAAAGACAAAAATAACAAACTAGAATGATAAACTGTACAAACCCAATTGATATAAACATTACAAACTAAACTTATAAAAATTATAAAATATGTCAACAAACATCACGAATCCAGCTTAATCGCCGGAAAATCCTCATCCGCCATCTCTGGTTGCCAGAAAGCCTCCTCCGTTGTCGCCCAAAAATCTCTCTCTCTCTCTCTCTATTCACCTAGGCGGAATTTCCCCAGCAAAGGAATGAAAGTGGAGCAAAGGAATAAAAGTGCCCGGCGAAACTATTCCCAGCAGTAACCGGCGCACCGACGGTCACCTGCTTGCGTAGGATTGTTAAATTAATTAAAAATTAATAAAGTCATCCAATTACTACATTGTCCTTCATTAAATTGAATTAATATGAGCCATTAGATTTTAATGGGGTGGAAGGGCTGAGATTCACTTAGTCATGTGACTAAGGACCCCATTAGTCACCTAATCTTAGCCCAGCGACTGTCGAACCTGTTGAATTCAACGTATTTTTTTTCCCCTTTTTTTTCTTTTTTGGGAAAGAAGGAAAAGGAAGAACACAATAAGAACGAAACAAGCAAAGATAAAATATCAAGGTGGCGATGGCGGTGGCTCATAAAGCAAAAGATCTTTGCTTTAGCATTTGCTTACTGTTATGGGTTGCTTTGTTTCTCCACCACTTTTTCCCCGACCCCTTTTTCTCTGCGCTTTTACTTACTGTAGACAATATTGGTTTTCTTATTCATATATGCACGGGGTAAGTTGCCATGATCATGGTCCATGGAGATCATTAGAATATCCCCACAAAGGGAGTCGGAAGAAAGGCACCAAATACTCTCCATAGCTTTCCCCCCTTTAGCTTGTTCCACTCATGCTGCTCCACAAATTACGACTTCCTTCGAACTTTACAACACTGCTACTTCCAATAACACTATAACAACACCAGGCCCGGGCCACCTCCGCCGTCTTTTACCTTTCAAACTATCCCTCTCGACGATCAAAAGAATACAACTTTGACATCACTCGAAGTTGATGCATTTTTCCTAGACTGCAGTTCAAGCAAGAAGCTGCCATTCTAAACTTTGCTACTCTAACCAACGAACAAAGTGAAGACGCGGAGAAGAACACCAGTAATGCAGTTGGAAAAAGTTTGTGGGGTGGGGCAAGGAAGGAAAACTGCCATCTGGTCCAAAGGATCATTAGGTTCATACATACACATCTTAGTACAATAAGGTGTGTGGTATACATTCTGTCTTACAAACATAGAAATACTCTGCTGCAGCTATCCACGTTATTGCGATGATAACAATCCATCTCGTTCAACTTATTCTGGTAATCTCAAATGGTTGAACAACACCAAGAAGCTTTGCTCTAGGACTACATACAGGAATCCAAGATCTGCACCTTTCACATATGGTCCGGTTCCCTAAATGAAAAGAACGAATATGGATGAAGCTGCTGAATAGACCATACACAAGAAGCCTGCGAGACGTTTGTATACCAACAACACAACTTTGCAACAACTGAACCATCACGAATTCTTGACTGGTTTATCATTCACTCACCTTTCCATTCAGTTTGAGAAGTTCCCCTTCGATCCATTTCAGGTTCTTAAACCCGAACTCTGCTATTCTCCCTTCACCGTTATAACTCGCAACCTGAACAAAACAGTTCCAGAAACATGTTGCATATCATCTATAAGATCAAAGATCGGCAAGTTCAAGAAAGCAAGCAAAGCCAGTGTTGCAGGACACAAACTAAAAAACAACTAAATGCATGGAAATAAACAATTATATATGTCAACACCGGGAAGACTATGCCAGTTTTTGTCACCACTCTTATGTCCAACTAAATCTTGAGTCTCGACAAGAAAACATGGAAATAGACAAATGAGCAGGGTAATGCCAAAGTAAGGGAAAACCAATTTGTTTGTCACTGTGTGATGGTTACAACCTAAACATTCTTTTCAGCCTATAATGTATCGCATGCAAATAGACGTGAAATGAATTTCAGTTGGTACTTCGAAAGAACTGGTCAATTTAACTGACTTCACAAATGATTCTCTTCTTTGTCTGTTTCATTACTTCAAAATTTCTATTAGGTACAGGAAACATCAAACTTGTAACACTATGTTGAACAAACTGGAGTAGGAAACAAGGACAAGATAAGACCGCAATCCTAGTGAACCAAAATAGAAACAAGAAATCAGAAAGCCATCGAAGAGAAAGTAAAGTTACCACTCCTAATTCATCAGGATACATCCCACGATTGGAATTGCGACTCCCTTTCCCAATTTTGGCACGAAACGTAACCTACATTTGCAGTCATAAGTTAGCATCAATTATGACTTAGAAATCAACTTGAGTGAAGAAGTATGAAAAATTAGAATTTGCAACCTGGCCAGCAGGAACATTAAGATCCCCAGTCAGCTTCACGACCTCAATATACTCGAAGAACTCTACAGCAAGTTTGAATATTTCACGCACATTCCTGGAAAACTAAGCCAATAAAAAAAATTAAATCATTAGAATATTGCAAGTAATCAAAAGAGTGGGCAACTTGATAATGCCAGAGATCACACTTCAATAGCTAAAACGAGACCGGGAAGGGGAGGTGCATACACCTCAAACTTCCCAATAATTGAAGAACAGAGAAGTTTTTATATCCAGAGAAACTTGTTACTATCATTGAAAATAGAGTACAGTGGACAACCATACTCACCTTTGAAGAAACTTTATCGACACCCCAAAATGCCTTCCCTACATCTGGAGGCATAAGTTCAGAAACGCCTTTGGCTGCAATTGCTTCCACTTCCAACTTGGATAGCTTACTGTCTACATTCTCATAGTCTAAGATTCTCTCAGGGATGTGTAGAACGAAAGAATCTTTCTCGACATCTTTGATCTCAGCCGGCACACGGGAGAAGTCATCCTTGGAAGGAGTATCCTCATTATTATGCACCACTCCACCAATAAAGAGTTTCATATCAAGATCCTTTCCATCCTCTGAGGAGTCACTACTACTCGCTAAGGAAACTCCATCGGTCTGACTCTCTTCTAACTTCTCAGATTCATCTTCAGAATCTTCATTAGACACTGTCTTTTCATCCTCATCTTTAATCAACTGCTTCAAAGAATCAACATCTTCCGCCGCCACTTCTCCAGTAACATTAAGGTTCATGACTTTCACTTTCATCCCTGGAATTTTATCTTTAAGAAAGTTTATCACACATTTAATTCCTTCCTCAGTATCTCCTTCGATATTTACACCCTTTTCATCAGTTGGCTCTTCTTTAACCTCATTTTGCTCCCCATCTCCATCAGATACACTTTCCACCTCAGCCATAGAGGGCTTTACAGATTTAGGTGGGGAGGTTGTGGAACTCATCGAACTTGTTTTGGTTCGCAAACAAAGTACCTGGAAAATCAGAATAACTTGTTATCAAGTAACACGACCAAAAAAAAATTCCATCAAAGGAAACAATGAAGAATAACACAGAATAAAGAGAATCATATTCATATATCACGATAAAATAATAAACATCAATTTAAGTTTTTCCAGATTGAACATCTCTTTAAGTGTTGCCACAGATATGCTTCATCGTGGGTTTAAGAGAGAAGCAGGTCAAGGAGATTTGACCAAACACAAAACTAACTTACTGAAATGGATGCAACTATAAACTTTGAAAATCGTCACCTAAGAAACCAATGAACTTTGAAAAATCCCTAGTCACTCACTTGCATCACATATTTTTCACCACGATCTTTGACGACAAATATCTTGAACAATAGAGTACCAGAAGATGCATTGACCAACTCCCTGCAGCAATCAACAACTTTTACAACCTTCAACTTAACACTCAGAGATGTTTCAAAGAACCAAGAGGATGGGAAACCTTGGTGTGTAACTCTTGGTGATGAATCTTCCCATTTCAGGTGTTATACGAACAAGTCTTCCAAAGGGGCCAGTGGTCTGTTGAATAACCTACCCACCAACCTACCTATCAGACCAAAAGGAAAATTTTAAATAACAAAGGAAAACCCTAAAAGGACACCATGCGTTACGTTCATTTATTATATAAAATGAACTATATCATGATCATATTGATCACCATGGTGAACCAAAGCCCATAAGTAGAAAACACAAAAACGTTATAGAAAATTTCTCAAGTTATGGAGCGATATTGTTGTTGGTGTACTTTTCCAAGAAACCATTACACCCACACAGATTATAATCAGAAATTTACATCCACAAACCATGGAAGGAAAGGTGGTATAAGTACATACCAATCCGCTTCCAGTGTGTTTACATAATTTTGAAGTGTCATGGTAGCGCTCTTCGTCAATTGCATTCTGCACGCAACACAAGAGAGGGTGAACAACGCAGGTTCTAATGAACAGGAGAAACTTCAAAAAAGGGGTAGACATGAATGGAATTCAAACCTCGAGTTCGAACATAATTTCAGCAACACTATCCATTGAAGTAGCTTCAGCAATAACCTTCTTCAACTTTGATGCTTCCTGGAAGTCTTCCTTATCAATTGCTTCTTCCAGTTGAATCTGTAAGAATATGCCTTAAGATAACTCAGATAAGAAAGACAAACAAACATCCTTTGAACAATCAGGAATTTTCCAGCCCTGTTCGAAAACTCGGTTTTACAACACAGATGAGAAGCACCAACCAGAGTAACCTGAGCCCCAACATATGACAATCAAATTAGCCTGACTAATAAGACAAACGCACGAAACGGTCCAATAAAGAAGAAGAGGGGAAAATGAGAATACCTTGAGAACAGAGGCAAAGCTCTCAGCTTGTTCAATCTCAGCAAAGTGACGGCCCCACCTATTCCAATCCCAGTCCTGAGAAGAGTAAGAAGAAGAACAAACATCAGCAGAAGTGCTACTTTCCGCATTAATGATATCGTCGCCACAGCGGCAACTCCGTAAATTCGTGAAATTCTTGCGGACTCTAGACATGGAGCTACTATGGTGGAGAAAAGTATTCAAACCCACGAAGCCGAAACTGCTGTTGATGGGTTTCCTGGATGAGGAATCAAGGCAACAGAAGGGCTTCAATTGGGGCGCCGTCGCTACAGCTTGGCCACCGGCCAACCAGAGATTCGCCACTGCCATCTCTGGATTTGTTTCCGGGCAGTATCAATAGAGGAGTGGGCGAAGAGAAAGGAAGATTATAAGTTATAACAATTAAACAATCTGAAAGGGTGATTTCAAACAAAAAACTCCAGCAAATTAAATTAGAAATTGGGGAGCAGCAAGCACAGCACAACATGATATCTCCTAAAATGCCTAGCTATAGTTTTTACACTTTTAGCAGATTTATAAGGAGATAAGATTCACAAAACTATATTAGAGACAAATAAAAAAGGGATAAAGAAAAAAATATCACACAAACATTGGGAGGGGTTAGGTTGATTATTACAAAGTAGTAATCATCATGGTTATTAAGGGTAACTAACGGAAGAGTGACTAAATGTGACCAGTTTCAGTAATTCGAGTGACCAAAATTGATATTAAGTTATTCTGGTGACTAAACATGACACGATTTAGTAATCTCGGTGACTAAACGTGGCATTTACCCCAATAAATGGTTTCTCTTTTTCTTTCTTTGCTTATGGATGGAGGGAGGGGAGAAGGGCAACAATGGTGTGGCGTGTGGGTTGGGGAGGAGGGAGTGAGAGAAACAGAGATGGAGGAGGATGGTGAAAGGGGGCGACTGGTTGGCGATGAGGAAGTTCGCTGGAGAGAGAGAGAGAGGGGAAAGAAGCATATAATAATTTGTTAGGGTTGGGATAATTATTAGAGATTTGGAAAATATATGGAAAGTTATATTTAAAGGATAGTAATTCGGTGTGATTATTTTTTTTCCTGAAATTAAACTCAATCAATCATGACCGTCAATATAAAAATGCTGAGAATGGAGAGTGGAGATATAGGTAGCCACGATGACTACCAAAAAAATGGTAACCATCCTAACCTATTCCAACAAACATACTATACTCTCAATCTTCCTTATGAATATTCTTAATGCTTTTGAAATAACATAATAGTTCATGCCTGGATATCACTCGGCTAGTTTTAGATCCTAAAAACTAAAGAAAGTGAACAAATTAGACTATATGGATTTGTGAGTACGTGTCAAGTTTATCAAATTACTGGTTAGTCGGGTCACAGGTTCTGATAACATCCAAATTGGTGTTATTTACCCTTCAAGTCTAGATCGGATTCATGCTGATTCATGTTCATAATCGTTAGAATAATGTCAATTGCATCCTTATTCAGTTCCTATTCAATTATGATGTGATTTTAGAGTTCTCTGTACAATACATGCGTATAAGGTACGAAAAGGGACACAAATGTAGCAAAATAGGCAAAATGCTGATGATCACGGCTTGTTGGAGATGGAGATCACGGTCGAGAAAAAAAATGCGAACTCAAGGTGAAAATCGCGGTCTGAGAGCACAGGATCGCGACTGCGAATCTGGAGGCTTCGAGCGCGAACTTCATGATGAAGCCAGCCGAGGAGAAACAGAGAGTTTCGCCAGTTTGATCACAGCCACAGTTCACCGACTGTGAAGAATTTCGAGGACGCGCTTCACGGATCGCGTCCGTGAAGTCAGCCCGTGAACCCCTCGCGTTTGAAGGCCAAAAAGGTGGCGGTGGCAGATCGCGGTCTCAAGGAAGAAGATCGCGACCGCGATCTTCACACTGCCTGGCCGTGAACTTCCCTATCCTCTGAAGGCTATAAATAGATGACCCCCTTCCCCCATTGAAGAGAACTTATTTTGAGATATAAATTTATGGTTAGAGAGAGAAGAGAGAGAAGTTGAAGGAAGGAGAAGAGAAGAGTCACCTTCCTCAACATCAAGTCTTCCTCAATTTCTTCTATGTATCTTCTTCCCTCCTTTATGGACTAGTCTTCTAAGGCTCCAAACCGTAGTTTTAGGCTATTATGTATTGTATGAATATTTTAGGGGTTTGAATGAATGTGTTTATCCAGTTGATTTCATTGCTTCTCTAGCTTTACTTGTGTTTGGGTAAGTCGTCATAATCTTCTCTACTAGCCTACTTGAGCTTCTACGTTTGGTATTGAGTTTTAGGGTTAGACGGGTAAGCGCCATCAAGCAAATTAAGTTAGATGAATGAATAGGATTGTATGGTGGAAGAAGCGAACGTACCCCTGCCACAAGAATTTCTTCCTAGATAGAACCCGGGATGAAACCTCGGTGTGGACGGTGGGTAGTATCTTAGGTAATTAGTTCGTGGAGCGAGAGCGTGAGAGCGTATAATTTTTAGTGATCTTATATCGAGAGCGTGTTGAGAGCATTATATATTTTTAATTAAATATTTTTTATTATAATATTTTTTAGTTAATATAAAAATTTTGCATGTGGATTTCTATTAATTGTTGGTTCCATCACCCAAATTTAGATGAGCATACTAACTTCACATCAGTTGACGAGATAAACTTTTCACACGGCTATGTATTTTCTTATTAAAAATTTAAAATGAGGGAAATGTCTCTTAGTTGTTTACTTTATTAACTAGTGTGGGCCCCGGCCAGTTGGCCGGAGGAAGGTGAGGTATGAAATTTGATAATGCAATGGGGTGTATAGCTTATTGTTGTATAGTTTTTTTTTTTGGAAACACGTTATACAAATAGTGAATTTTAGTAGGAAAGAGATATGAATGATACAATGAATCAAAAATCTGTCTTATGAACCAAAATCAAGTACATGTTTCTAGTAATATGTATATTATTATTTATATTTTAAATAATCTAAAAATATTTATATTCTCGGTATGATTTGAAAGTAACATGTGTGGTGCTCGTTGGCGATATTATGGATAATTAGTTCATAGGTATTTTTATTTATCGGTTCATCCTAACTTACAACTGTCTTTATTATTTAAAAAAACGATAATGAAGAAAGGAATCTGATATTTTCTGCCCTCTCGGGATAGATCCTAAGACTTAAAGCAAGTAGAAGCTAAGAACAATCTCCATCTCAATGAAGTTAGAAGAGTTGTTTAGTGGTACTAAAGACTAAAGAAGTTCACAAACTGTGTTATTTTAGCTGTAAATAATTTCACTGGTTACCACAGAATCTGAACATAAATAATTTCAGAGAAATAACAAACCAAACCACAACTGTAACTCCCACATTGCCAACCTGGCAGATGAAAATGACACCAAATTGTAATTTCATTGGTTACCACAGAATCTGAACATAAATAATTTCAGAGAAATAAAAAACCAAACCACAACTATAACTCCCAAATTACCAACCTGGTAGACGAAAATGACACCAAATCGTACATTAAACTATGAGTCCTCACCTCTGTTGTTTACACCCTACAATGCATTACCGCACAATCTTGAATAGCAATAGAAGCACATTTGGCTTATCATATCTCTCATCATCAATTCCTCTTTCATTCGGATATCTCCTTCAATCTACAAATTGAGTTTTTTAGACACAGTTATGCAACAATAACACACCAAAGAAACCGTAGTTCATACTCATATATAACATCATCATCAGTAAATTTCGGAAATGGTCATAGCAATCCATTTCATAACACTAAAAACATAAAACCAATGAACAAAATTTCAATCAAGGCACTAAAATTAGAACTAAAGATCACCAAAAAGAGAGAACAATTCTCAATTCTCTAGTACCATCCATTCAAAGAAGATAATAGAGTTTTTTCTTAAACTTCACAGGATTCATATCTTATAAGCACTAAAAGTGGAGCAATAGAAGTTCAGAATTGAGATACTTAGAAAGAAAAACATGGACCCGAAGTCTAAGTTATGAATTCATTTTGCTTAAATATAAAAATATTTAATGGGTGCAAATTATTACGGACTATTGTCATTTCCCATCCCTTTAATCATTTTATTCTAATTCACCTGCAATTCTCTCGGATCTTGCAATGGATCAAGGGTCTTCACAATTGCAGGTCTGGTAATCCAAATCATCTCATAAATGATGCAGGTACCTGCAACCTTGCATACTCTATAGGCCATCTAGGTAGTTTGTCGGTTCATCATTGCCATTTTCACATAACTAATGTTCATAACAATGAGGCGACGATCCTGTCATTCATAGACAACAAAGGACACATATACTGCCATTCGAAAAAAAGGAAGAGAAATCCTATTTTTAATAAAGGATTTTCAAGCAAACTTACATAAGCTGCAACATCTTCATTATGAGCTTTTGAGAAATCCCAATAGATCACTCAAATCGATAAGCCAAAGATGATTGTGGCTCAGTTTTTAGAGGAACCCAATACACATCAAGATTTTGCATTAGATGGAGGGAGCATCAGGGGATATATAATGTAGAATGGTGGATCATGTTTTACATTACCTGCTCATGATTACATTAACTGCTCATGTTTTGTATCCTGGTTTGCCTCTTCGATGCAAGAGAATTGGACTTCGTTTCATTGAGTATGTCCTCTTCATCATCACCTGACCATCATATCCCAGAATAATGGCTCAATCATTCCCAGTGCGTCTGGTATGCCTGCAAAGGACATAAGGAAACATCAGCCTATATGCAACCAACACAAACTATTTGACGCTGATCATTAAATTAGAAGTTTAAAGTGGCGAACTCTTCAATCTTGAGTATTGCAATCGTTTCAAATTCAATATGAAACCCATTCAACCACTACAATCCCCCAAAAACACAAATAACAAAACTATAAACTGAGGCAAAACGGAACAAAACCCTGAAACATACAAAGCAAGCACAAGAACTATAATTGAAAAAGGAAGACTTTTATACAAAAGAACTTACGGAGAAGAATGGACACTAACTGACAATAAAAACAGGATATGATCATCTACAGAACTAAGCCATGTAATAAAAAAAGAGGACAATCGTAAAAAAGACAAAGTACCTATTTTGCTATTGCGAAACGGGTGGGAACTAAGAGGATGCGAAGAGGTAAGATCCAAATCCATTTCTGGTCGCAAGCTATATCGTAAAAGGGACATGGGTAACATGAACAAATTGCAGTTGGTGAAATTGACAAAACGAACTGAACAAAAAAGAGGAAGACCAAAAGATAACCCTTCCCAAATGAATCAACACCCACCATTGTCAACTCATACTTGAACCTTGCACAAACCCTCCTTTAAAGAATGCAAATAAATCTAACAAAAAAAAACACACAACATAAGATAAATAATCTGTAAACAGGGAAATATGAAATTGTAGTAGGCTAAAGAGTATTCAAGTCTGTGAATTTTGACCTTTCCCATTGAACTCCACATTGTTGCCTTACTCATGTTCGCCATTCAAGGGCTTGCCATTCGTTCTTCTTTGGCTTCTTTTTTTCTTCTGTATCATCCTCGTCCTCATATGTGAAAAGAACACTCATAAAGTATAGCCGAAATTGATTTTACTACTGATTCGTGAAAGAACGACAGCTAGCTTGATTTAGAATGAGTGCAGTTGGAAAAATTTAAAATAATGCCTCATAGAAACCTCTAACCATCTCCCCATCACCAACATGGTAGCACCATTTAACATTGCTAAAAAAAGAGCTCATTTCATTCTCTATCATTCATGTCTATATGATATTCTCCTAGATGCTTCAAGTCGCTAACACCCAGAAAAGACATGGTGTTGGTCTGTTGGATTCCAAATGGCTAGAAACAACTGAAAAAAGATACACCTGAACATAAATCTCAAAAACAAATCAAACAAAAGAAAGTAGAAACTTGTTCCCCTTCGTCATGCCTATGTGTCTTGTTGAAGACACTCTTTGATGAAACTGAAGCCGAAATACTTCTATACTGGATGTACCTGGTAAATAGCTTAAGAGAAAGGAGTTGCACAACTAAGAGGCACAGAGAAATAAAACCAAAACAGCAAGTGATTCCATAAAATCAGTAGGAAAGCTCAAAGTAAGTAAATTATCATAATTAGAAGAAATGAGAACCTCTATCACCATAACAAACTTTCCTCTCTTCGGTTCATCAAACCAAGACCAAAAGCATAGAACCAGAACCATGAATCATGTTTAGTGGGAAAAAAGTAATGAGATAAGTTCATTTGTGCTGTCAAAATTAACAATAAGAACATCATCCTTCAAAAAAAGAACATTATCCTTCTGTAACTAAATTTTAGGCCACCAAACCTTTAGTCTTCAAGCATCCTCTTCAACTCCCTACCTTAACCTGCAAAACACTCTGTACATCAACTCAAGACTAAACATGCTGAAGTCAACACCTAAAATAAATTGGACTAAGATAACATAAAGAGTACTATGACCATCTCTAATCACTCCACTACAAATAGAGCCCAAAAGCAATTCATACACCACCACCACCAACATCATATTTAGCTAAGTTAAAATTAAAGGCAAGAAATCTATAATCTTATGAAACAAAACATAAAAAGCGTATATGCAAAGTTAAAAAGAGGATTGCTTTGACTGTAAAAAAACTATTTAATACGATGCAAGTAATAGATTGCAAGTTAATGCAGATAATGTATACATCAAAACAAAGAAAATTCAATTATACGCCACATAATAAAGACTCAAGTTGCAGAATGAAATTCAATTCAGATTGCAGGAGACGGATAAATTAAGGGCCCCCACTGTTGGACGCACAAATTACCTCTGTTAAAAATCTCTTACATACCTCTTTACTTCATAAGCTTGGCTCTTTTCTCCATAATCAAAGAATTGTGCAGAGAAGTCATAGAGATTGACTATGCCTCCTGGGCCGCTGAACTTAATCGAATCAAAATAGTAAGGTTCAACTCACCTATTGATGAAATTGATCTTAGATTCGGTGAAGACCACTATCCAATTTCCTTGATTCAAGAGTCGCCGCCTACGACTCCGGCCGGTTGCGAGAAACGACCACAGATAACCGTCATCGCCGATCAAATCCCCAACATCATGCTCCATCCCACATGAACGAAACCCTCACAGCCATAACTGATAACCCTGCCACACCGACTCCATTCCCTCACAATAATCCAATGAGATAACTGTCATCGTCGCCGGTGAAGACGGTGGGTTTTACTGGGCCAAGAAGCAGGCCCAATGAACACACATGTCGTCGACGGTGAAGACGCTGGACAGAGAGCGCGCTGACTGTTTTCGGCGGTGACGACAATGAACGGAGCGAGCACTGATCGGACTGACGGAAGAAAAAAATCACCAGGCCCGTTCAACGTCGCAATATGATCCAATGTATTTTTTCCGTGTCCAAAAATACCCCTCCGAGAAACGCTCCGGAGGCAGCAAATTTGAAATGGGGAAGCTGTTTTCCCTTTCAGCGTATTATAAATAGAGTAGATTTATCGAGACTTATCACAAACGTACAACACAACTCTCCTAGTAGACCAAAAATATATTTTATTTAATTAAGAAATGAAAAGTAAAATAATATAAAAGATATTCAATTGGAGTTTGTGAAGAATAAACACAAAGAGCAGTACAGATAAACACAAAGAAGTACAGATTACTACCCGTTCTTCGTTCTCTCCCTCTGCATATTTCTCGCCGTTTACGATTTCGGATCTCTTCCAGCTATTTTTGAGTTTCGCTCACAAGTTTTGATTCCCTTTTCTTCTCGAAAAGAACTTTTCAAGTACCACCTCTAAGTAATCAACGACGGTCAGTATTATCTGACCACGATATCTCCGAACAGAGGTCAACTCAGAGATTTCATGGAGAACTTGGTACAAGGTCTCCCATCTCCAAATCAAAAGAAGGATAAGATGACAGTGGAAAATCAGATTGCTAGAAAGAAACGTTGCAGAATCCGCGCTTTAAAATCCAGAGTCGCGCTCCCATCAAATATAATTCATGATTTTTTGCCAAACTTACCGGAATTCGCGTTTTGGGGTTTGAAAGCAGGAGCGCCTGGGTATTGGACAGCGAATTGTGTGATCTAAGTAGTACCCATTGAAATGAGCTATTTTCTTAATGCATAAGATACGATAGCCTAGATTGAGGTGACTGGCATGGGTTTAGGGGAGGCATACTCGAAGGCATGTGGATGATCATGAAAGCTCACGGAAAAG
The DNA here is from genome assembly GCA_946122785.1 of Linum tenue. Taxonomy (NCBI): domain Eukaryota; kingdom Viridiplantae; phylum Streptophyta; class Magnoliopsida; order Malpighiales; family Linaceae; genus Linum; species Linum tenue. Next base: position 65,551,938 of record CAMGYJ010000009.1, on the reverse strand, counting down.
AGCTCACTCACCACATTCGCTACACCTAACTTATATAGGCATTGCATAGTAGACCTAGACTAGGGTGAGGGATAGTTCCCCAAAGTACCTGCTTTTATCCTTATTTGTTCTCTCTACTAGTTACTTCGCTTGAATCTTCCATCACAAACCCTTAAACCAATCGTCTAGATAATAACAACGTGGGAAGTAGGTTAGGGTACCGGGACCCGAGTGAATACGATCTTGATTGCCACTATATGACAACGCCACTCTAGGTTAAACTTGGTTTAGGATGTGATAGTTATTGAAACATGCTAGCCATTGACAATGACTTGCACGGAATGAATGAATCAAGCTTTTTGGCGCCGTTATCGGGGAACCTCGGTAACTAGTAGAAAACCATCGAGTTTTTCGTTTATCCTTTATTTTATTTTATTTTCTTTGTTTTGTTTTTGTTTGTGTTTTTGTTATTTTTGTAGTTCTTATTGCTTTGTGTTATGTTATCCAACTTTGCGCGTCACAGGTTGTTGAGTTTGTGTCTTATAACACTTTTGTATGCGAAGAAGAGAATCTTTGAAGATATTACCTCTTGATACAGAAACCGAGAGAACCCTTCGAAATCCAATAAGAGTTTTGAGACATCAACCTCCACCAATGACGGATCAACAACAACCTCAAGTTCCACCAAGGTCTAGAACCATGGGATCCTACTCTTGCCCAAACAAGAGTGTGACATCAACTTAAAATTTAGACATAGATTTAATAGAAGATATGATTCACGTAATATTTTTCTTGTGTACAATTTTAGAAGAACAATATATTATGAACATTTTTTAAGTTCTTACATTCTTCCTAACTCCTACGGAAATTGACGAAGGTCGTGGCTTTGGTGATATCTTTAAAATCTAGTAAAAAGTAACCAACAAAGGGTGTTTATTATAAGTTCTACGAGTTTTGAAAAATAAAAGGGTAAATATTATTTTATAGCCAAACCTTTCACGAATTTTAAAATATTAGCCAAATCTTTGAGAAAATGAAATATTAACCAATGGTTAAGTCTCCGTTAATACTTCTGTTAGATGATGATGAGCTGGTAGTGGCATATGTGATGCTGAGATGTAAGGATTCTAGTTATACGACATTCAAAAAAAATAATTTTTTATTTCATAATTTATGATCTAAATTAAAAAGGGTAAATATTATTTTTTAGCAAAACTTTTCACGGGTTCTAAAAAATTAGCCAAAGCTTGTGATACGATCCAAAATGGTTGGTTCTACAAGTCTCAGTTGCTTGACGAATAAGCTATCTCAATTGGCCAAAGAAGGGTGAAAATTTGGTTGTCTAAAGGCAGTTTCAGGTTGTCTACTTTGGGAATCCATACATCACCATTGGCTCAATAAAAATGCAAAAGAAGGCTTGGAATAGAAGATCAAGTGTTTCTCTACAAGCTAGAAGGCTTGGTTGTCCGGAAACAAGTCATTAAGGTTATTTTCCAAAGGCATCAAGTTGCTATGAAGAAGCAAGAAAACTGCATGATTTTGGCCAAGGCATAAACTGTGTTTGAGATACCATCTTTTCGTGGATATGGGAGTACATTCGAAGGGAGATTCGAGTTGAGATGAAAGTATAACACTTTGTAAATAATGTGAAGGAATTGGCTGAGTGTGGATCAAGATAGAAGGTCATTTTCCAGAAGCTCAAAGTTCATATGAAGGCTGTTTTTCTTGGCAGATGTACATGCATTTTAAGTTAGTTTCTTAGTGTTCAAGTCACCTTGTTTAGGTCGAATTCTGTAACCTTTTCTGTTCCAATTAGTTTCCTTGTTAGTCTAGACTTGTATTAGATTTATTTTGGCTATAAGTAGCCTTTCTTTTCGTTGTAAAAAAAAGGGAATTTGATGAATTGAAAACCTAGTGTTTGGTAGTTGCAAGTTTGCGTACTTGTGTTGAGTTTGGTGGATTCTAAACTTGTTGAGTCTGTATCGATTGAATAGACACTTCAATCGTGGTTGGGCATCTATCCTTATACTAGTCGAGTCTTTCTCCAGGTGTGGAATTGCACGTTTGATTCCGTTTTATCCAAACACCCAAGAACATTTGTTTTTGGTTCAATCTTTTTTGTTCAATCAAGGATACTCTTTGATTGATTGGAAGCTGCGTAGTTTTGATAAAAAACAATCCCCCTCAGGGTTGTATTAGCTTGGAGAATACAAAATACTAACCAACTGTTAGTTTTCATTAATACTTTCGTTAGATGATGATGAGCTGGTGGATGTGATGCTGAGATGGAATAAATATGGTGACTTGACACTCAAAAATAATATTTATCCTATAAATTTTAAAAATATTTATCCTATAAATTTTAAAATATTTTTTTAATTGACATGGCGTTGTGATGTATCAAACACATTGACTAACGATTAGGTTACATGTAATTATGTTAAGTCTAACATTAAAATTACTATAATTTTGTACCGTTATGAACAATTTGACTGATATTTTGTAATCTCAATGGTTGAGCTAATGTTTTAGAATTCATGAATAGTTTGGCTAAAAATACTATTACCCGAATAAAATTACAGAAAGTACAGTAGAGTAATTTTCATAGGATTTAGATCGGCGAATAGTCATTTTATGGTGACTATTGTTATTGGTGCTGGTGGCCTTTCAAAAGCAATGGGTGGCTATAAGTTGATGGTTAATCAATTAAACAAACACCTCATAAACCATTAAACTACAAAATGACCTCATTTGCACTTCGGCCCACCCTGGAATCTGGATATTTTCGACCACAACCCATGGTGCATGAAACTATATCGTACCGGCGGTTCAACTATAAAATACCAGTATTAGAGGCTAAAACGGTATACAATATTTAACGGTACTACGGTTGAACTATGATTAAACCACGATTTTACCATAAAATACCCTACCGCTGATCTCCAATACGGTTTCATGGAACATGCCACAAACAGACACTTAATCCAGTGGCGGAGCCAGGATTTGAAACTACCCCTGTCCTCTTTTCATAATATAAATATATAAATATTTAATTAATAAATATTTAATAAATAAAATTAAAACTAATTATATCTAAATAATTCATTCACATATAAAAAATAATCGACTAATAAAATCACTGTTTTCATAAGCAACCACGACGGAATTTCATATTGTGAAAAAAAACACAAAATATTTGTTGTCTACAATGTTAAGTAAGTCTCTTTTAATGTATCGCACTAAACAATCATTAGCAAATTGGTCGCCAATTCGACTTCAAAACTTGTTCTTAATATAACTAAAAACTGAAAATGTTCTTTCTGCACTTATAGTTGCAAATTGGTAGAATCAAAACTAGTGGAATTGTCGTTGTTGCTGAAAAATTTCAAGATTGTTGGGGGAAAACGAATAGACCTAAGGAGACAAAAGATTTTATTAGGTCTTTATTGCAATTAAAAGTTCATTTATAGTATAATAAATTAATTTTATATCAATTTATGAACAACTAATAAGTTGTGTTGTACTGATAAAATACTATAATACCACTTTTAATTGTTTGTTCCATCATCAATATAAATATATATGGATATTTTTTCCACTCCGAAATTTGACCCTGTCACTACATTTGCCCCTGTCACTACAAGGGCTAATGCCCCTGCCTCCGCCTATGACTTAATCCGCCTAGTCATTTCCTAATCTCTATCTACCTTAGTCCAAACCATACCAAGCAACAGATAACATTTCAACTGAACTGTCAATAGTGGGTCTATCATGCATTGAATCATTACAATTATAGCGATGAGTGAGAACTTAGTCATTACATCACAACACAGTTCCTAGCGTCTCTTCACGGGATCTTATAGACAAAATGAAGCAAGTTCCACATCAAGACAACAGGGCTGCAAATGACAAACGGAAGAACTTAGTTTGACCACGCTGATCATCACTCTTTAATGGACAAACCCATATTTTGGTTCTCTAGCAGGGATGGTTAGAAGTTGAGAAGTCGAGAGATTCACACAGCAATTATCTACTGCTGATCTTGGATCAGCTGACCCACATGATCATGACCCTCTGGTTCACTCGTTTCAGGTTGCTCGATTGCCAGAGCTACATCACTTTCAGCACTATTGCTTGCTGCATCAGTTGGCGGAGTTGGAGGTCTGGCCTCACCACTACGGACCGGCCTAAGGAAGCCTTGTAACCTCAATCGGTAGCTTTCGCTTGCAGGTTGTGACCTCATGTAACGGGTGGAAGTAGTTACAGTGGTTGGTGTTGAAGACCTCTCTATATTGGACAAGGCACTGAGGTCGAGGTTGGGAAACACCGAGCACCTGCACCTCGGACATTTCACGTTCAGCCGCAGCCACTCGTCTATGCACTCAACATGAAAATTGTGGGCACAAGGCAAGCCACGAACCTGGACAATTACAAGAAAGGAAAGCATGTTAGTTATCTGCTGTTTCAACTTGTGATATTAATCCCTGAACAATACTAAGGAAATTGCTGTTAAACCTCATTCCCAACACGAAACTCTTCTAGGCAGATTGGACATTCACTGCAATCTGTTGGAACAACCTTTAGCCTGAACTTTGGTAGCTCCTGAATCAGAGCTTCGACAGCTTCTCTCTGTGAAATGAGAACTATCAGCTTGCCACAACCATTTTAATGGGATATCAAGACTCGAAGAGTGAGTTATGGAAGCAGAAGCAGCCACCTGAGTAGGAGTTAAATAAAGTCCCGGGTGGTATGCAGTATTATTATCTTGACCCATACCACGCATTTCTTGACCAGCAGCTTCAAATGCCCAGTCCGGAACCTGGATCATGTCGACTATAACCTGGGATATGGTGCATGTGGATGGATGAGTAAATGAACCATCTTCAATTAGTTTTAAGAAATTATTATCCAAGAACTTTTGAACAAGATCAACAAATCAAAATTTTCAAACCAAATACCCTATATTCTGTAACAGGAACTCCATTCTGTGCCCGTGCAACCAGTGCTTGTCTTCTACTTAGCCACTGCAATGGAAATAAATTGCAGTACATGCATAAATAGGTAGGGTATACTGGAACATTAAACAGATAGAGAAACACTTTGGTATGCTGCTTAGCTGTATACACGTGGTAGAAAGATGATATAGAACAAGATAGCTCAATCGGAAAAAGCATGGCACTAAGAAACTAAGAAGCGTGAATACCTTTCCAATACACATGCAAGCAATGCATACGAGTCCACAGTAGCTGAACAGCAACCAAATAAGGAAACCCCATTTCTGACCTTCTTCTGGCAACTGCATGAAGATGAGATAAGATTCGACATGTCCTCCAGTAAGATGACTCAAAGAATGTCAAAAACTAAATTGAGGGAATCTAAGGAAGGGGAGCTTACACAATTTCTTGCGCTTGTGAACCAAAGTGTTCCAATCACAGTCCAAGCCCATAGAAACGGATAGAGCATCATCGACAAGATTGAAATAACCACCACTCTTCCACAATAAAGGGCATATCTCTGCTGCCATCCAAAATCCCTACCGTCATGTGAAAGACACAAATGGAGACGATGTAACAATTTAACACATCACAGTCTAGAGGAAATTGTGAACAAACATCAACTTAAGGCAATGCGATTGAATTAGAGTGAAAACAAACGCATCATTTGATTTGTCACAGTGGGTCAAGCATAGACAACAGAAATGATTCGCATATATCATCTCAAAGAACCTATTCATCACAACTTCAGAAAGAGAACGAGGGTCCAAATCCCCAAAGAGATTCACTACAGAAACTGAATAACAAAAGCCAGTGTAGTAATGATACTTACAATACCATTCCAGCAGCAAGTCCATTATCTATGAACATCAACAGGCGAAACACAAACACGGTAGTGTAATCAACCTGCAGCAGCAAAGATGGAATAAGCTTTCCAGCCCCTAAACCGGAGCTTTCAAAACAGTCGGATCCACAAGACTAGAGAGAGAGACTCACCACAATCCATATGTGCAGAGGGTGGGTACAGAAATGATAGCGCTTCCAATTGATGGCAACAATTATTCTGTCAGCGGGGAACCATTTAGGAAGAACAACCACCAATTCCCAATTCCGAAAATAACTTAGAGATTCAAATACAGAAAACCTCAAAGAACCTCAAGAAACAAACACAGAAAAACGATTCAGAATTCAAGGATACACGCTCGTTGCCAGCATGGACAAGAAGAAGCCATGTACCTGGAGAAATAACCCGAAATTCTTAATGTAAGACAAGCTGCTACACACCCATTGAAGAGAAAATCTCACCAATTTGAAGCGTGCTACTATGAACAGCATAAAAAAAAAAAAAGATGGAACTTTACCACTTGAAATCAACTCCCCGGATAGCCATAATCGGGAAAGCAAGAAAGGAAACACTCAGAATAGCTACAGGTGGGAGAGCATCATCTCAAGCGGAGAGGATGAGGCGGGAATCCAAAACGAAGCCTGGCATTTAACTGAAACAAGTAGCAGCAGCAGCAGTTGTTGGGTTGCAGAAATGCGAGGAGTTAGAGCTGAATTACCGATTTTGAAAGAAAAAAAGGAAAGAGAATGAAAGTCCTTTTCTCTTCTTACTTTAGCTGGGACTGGGAGCCTGGGAGCGAGTTGGGTGGGGGCAGTGGAGAAGCTAAAGCTTACAGAAGTTGACGGCGGTGTGAGCGAGTGTGTGAGTGTGACTTGACGGCGTTAAAATGGGAAGTGGAGAATAGCGGTAGTCTGGCAAACATAATGCACTCATCAATATGGGTGTACATGGCCCGGATAAAAAAAGGAAAAAACATGGCGGCGGAGACTAATGTACCATTGTACAACTTATACAAGATTTTCGGGATGAGATAGCATGCCTACCCATAAAAGGGTTGGCAAAATGACAACCCCTATTAATTATAGGTTTTTAAGGTAATTAATTTGTGTTGCATTTAATAATCTGTATGAATTAAAAACACATATTAATTACTTTCCTTTTTCAGTGCACTGGTAGTTGTATCAGTGCACTGGTATACTGAACTCATATTAATTACTTTTCTTTTTTGGAACTACCATTGCAGTGATACATCTACCATTGCACCTGTACACAACTACCAGTGCACTGATACAACTACCAGTGCACTGAAAAAAGAAAAGTAATTAATATGTGTTTTTAATTCATACAGATTATTAAATGCAACACAAATTAATTACCTTAAAAACCTATAATTAATAGGGGTTGTCATTTTGCCAACCCATACAAGGGTTAGCATGCTAACCGATCCCAAGATTTTCCAATACATTCGTTTTTTAATGGAAAATCTGGAAATCCCGCATTACAGTGTTTCGAGTATACTCAACAAGTGGCCACCATCCTCATTGCTCAATTTGCTCCAAACCAAACAATTACCGTTTACCCATCATTTTTCTTCCTCCTCCTCCAGTCCTTCCTATGGTGCCTCCAATCTAGTTCCCTTCACCGCCCGTCGCCCGACCTCCCCAGGCTCTTCTTCAACATTGTTGATAATCCTTATTGAGATTGTGCTACAAGTAGAGGTGGCAATTGGATCGGATTCGTGGATTCGTGGATTGGATTGGTGGATCCATGGATCAAATGGATTGGATCCAATGGATTGGTGGATTCATGGATTGGATCAAATGGATTGGTGGATTGATCCATGAATCCAAATGACATCCAAGGCTTGGACCAAAATGTAAATTTTGAAAAGTTTAGGTACTAAAATGTCGTAATGAAATTTTTTAGGTACCAAAATGTAATTTTCCAGTGATATTTTTCGTATAAAATATAAATTTTAGGTACCAAAATGTAAAATATAAAAAATATAGGTACCAAATCGTAATTTGCCATTTGGATTTATGGATTGATCCATGAATCCACCAATCCAATTGGATTTGGATCAAATGGATTGGATTTAAATGGATTGGATTAGGTGGATAATTTGGTGGATGGATTGGATTGGATTCATGGATTTGGATCCTAATTGCCACCTCTAGCTACAAGCTTGGGGATAAAGCTCGAAGATGGACGTCCGCACATCACTTTTGGTGTCCAACATCATATGATTGGTCACCTTTGATGACACACACTGCTAGCTAATCGAGACGGTCTGCTCTTGATTCGTAACATCGACCTTCTTCCTCTAACATTCTATTGTCATATCTCAGAATAAAAAAAAATAAAAAATAAAACTAGGGGTGTACATGGGTCGGGTGGTCCAGGTTTAGTCATTTTAATCACCCGACCCATACACTACGGTTTGGGAAATATTAAACCCAAACCCACCCAAAAAAATTAAAATCCTGTTGTTTGTTTCTAATTGGGTTGGGTCGAGTTGGTGATATTTTTAAGTAAAAACCCAACCCAACACAGAATATGTAATTATTCTACACCATAAAAATATTTTATAACTAATTAAAGTTTCAAACGAATAAATTGAGGTGAAAGGTATCAAAATTTCACAAATGTTTTTTAAATTTTAACAAAATGTGATTTACTTCAACAAATGTCTAATTTTTTCACGATATTTGTTGAAATAGGCTAAAATGTTATAAACAAACATATCCATAATAGTTATTCTATTAAAATTGTACACAAGAAAAAGGATTAGGTGAATCATAGCTATATTAAATCTATGTCTAAACTTTAAGCTGAAGAATGCATTAGATTAGAGATACAATGAGAGAAAAACATGGCGAAATATCTTAATTTTCTCATAAGTATGGTTATATACGATATAAATATTTTTTGGATACGAGCTCATATCAATAGTTGGAAAAAGGGTTGGATCGGGTTCTACGGGTTGTGCAATCCAAAATCCAAACTCAACCCAAAATAGGCGGGTTGTACAAAAGAAAACCCTCACCAACCCAAAACCTTAATTTTAACGATAAAACGTGTGGGTTGGTCGGTTTGTACGGGTGGGTCGGTTTGCGAGTGTGTTTGTGCACCCCTATCATCAATTACCAAATTTAGACCTATATTTAATGTCAAGTGATGAAGTACACAATCCACTGCTACAAAATCACTACAAAATTTCATTATTCAATCTTCATTCTCTCTTTCATTTAATGGTCCTGATTATTTCGCAAAAAAGGGACATACTGGTAATTCTGTCACCCTCGGTCTTATTTTTGTTTAGCGATCCAGAGGTTACTTTTCATAATCCCTTATTTTTCATATTCGTATCCTACAAAGTTCGTTTTAACTCCGAATTTAAAAACATCGAATAAAAAGAATGCATTAATTATGACTTACACAATGATATCCATTTTGCTATATTTTGAGCAAAGAAAAAAATGAACTCTTCAAAATACATGTCGATTGTAGTATTATCACTGTCATATCTACAAAAAATGCATGAATTATGATATACACAATAATATAGATCTTGTTATGTTTTTTGAAAGATAAGATTTCATCCCAACATCGTATCAGTGTCATATCTTAGGGATAATATCAGGATATGACAATGATATGGTGTTATCAAATTATTTTGACAAACGTAAGACATAATACCAACATCATAACACCATCATACCGACATCATATCAACATTATATCACTATTATATCAACATTATACCATTATGATATCTGATAACACCCAATTGGTGTTATTTACCCTTCGTGTTTAGGGTCGCTTCGTGCTTATTCATGTGTATAATCAGAAGAATATCATCGATTTCATCCCTATTTCGTTCATATTTGATTATGATGTGATTTTAGAGTTCTTTAGACGATATATGTGAATTAGTTACAAAAAAGGGCATAAGTATAGCAAAATGGGCAAGAAACTGATGATCACGGCCTGAAGGGGAAGATCTCGGCCGAGACAACAGGCCACAAAACAGAAGTGAAGAGCGCGGCCTAAGGACCCAAGATCGTGGTCACGATAATGGAGCCTTTGGGGGCGAACTTTGTGAAAAAGCCAACCGAGAAGGAACAAAGAGTTTTTGCCAGTTTGGTCACGGTCACCGCCTTCCCTGTCTGCGAGGAAGTTCGCGGCCGCGACTCACGAATCACAACCGTGAAGTCAGACCGTGAACTCTCATCAAAAGAAGACCAAAATGGCGACGCCTAAAGATAGCGGTCTCGGACTGCTTAGCCGCGAACTCGTCTGCCCCCTAAAGTCTATAAATAGAGGACCTCTTCCCCCATTTTAAGAGAGCTGGTTTTGAGATAGAAATTTTTGGTTGAGAGAGAGAGGGAGAGAGAGAAGACGAAGGAAGGAGAAGCTAGAAGAGAGGATCAATCTTCCTCAACATCAAGTCTTCCCCAAATTCTTCTATGTATCTTCTTCCCTCATTTATGGAGTAGTCTCTTAAGGTACTAGGGTTTCTAAACCCCAAACCTAGTTTTATGGTTATTGTGCAATGAATGAATATGTTAGGATTCTAAATGAATGTGTTTTCCTAGTTGATTTTAATGTTTCATCTACTTTAATTGTGCTTGGGTAAGTCGCCATAATCTTCTTTACTAGCCTACTTGAGCTTCTACGTTGGGTATGGAGTTTTAGGGTTAGACATGTATTGATCGTACGTGCATGATCAGCTTTTAAATTTATAAGTCGACGCACTCTCTATACAATCCTAATTAAGCCAAGCATAACCTATCTAGGGTTGTTGTAAAGTGGCTCGGTCAATTCCAAGGGAACCCTAAGCTTACTATTACTTTGCTCCCAACTACTATCTAATCGAATCGGAAGTTTGGTGGAAAGTCTAATCTAATCTAATCCTAAAGGAAGAATAAACAACCAACCAAGTAGTTGGGATAGCGCTATAAATGAGATGGTTGCCTAGGGTCCAATTCTGCAAGCTATGGTTGTCAAGTAGGGTTAACCGAAGGTGGTGAGTGAGTTCTTTTCCGTGGGCTTTCGTGGTTATACACACGCCTCCCCTAACCCCATGGCAGTCACCTCGATCTAGGCTATCGTATTTGCGGCATTAAGACCATATCTCATTACAATGGGTACTACCCACCGTCCACACCAAGGTTTCATCCCATGTTCTATATAAGAAGACATTCTTATGATAGGGGTATGGTTGCCTTATCCACCATAAGATCCTATTCATTCAGCTAACCCTAATATTTTTTTTATGGTGTATACTTGTCTAACACTAAAACTCCATACCCAGCGTAGAAGCTCAAGTAGGCTAGTAGAGAAGATTAAGGTGACTTACCCAAACACAATTAAAGATAGAGAAGCAATGAAATCACCTAGATAAACACATTCAAACATAAGCCATTCATTCACAACCTATAAACTAGGGTTCATCTTCCCTAAACAACCATTAGAGATTCAAGTCATAGAGAGAGAAAGAAAACACAAACTAGAAGAGAGGGAGTGATGGAATCAATTTTTCTTCTCCTTGCTCCTTGGGTGGATTGGACATTTAATTAAGCTCTCCCAAGGTGTTGTCCTCTCTAAAACAACCCTAAACCCTAACTTTCTCACTCTAGGTTGGCTCCCCCTTGTCAAGTGCACAAAACAAGTATATAAATCTGATGGTGGTCAAGGCCTCCCGGGTGTGACTCAATGGTAACGGCAGTGACCTGGCCGTGACTAGCTGGAAATTCTCCGAATAGCCCGAAATGATGGGTTTTCAATCCATCTTTAAGCTCTGAGATCGCGGCCTCCTTCATAAGATCGCGATCGTGATTTTTGTGTCCCGGGCGCAATCTTTTTCGCTGTCAAAATGCACCATGTCTGCGATCCGATTGGAGAAACTCTCTGCCTTCTTCTTGGTCGTTTGATGAAGTTCGCGGCTACTGTTCACGACCGCGATTTTCAGTCCGTGAACATGGTCACGGCCCGGTCGTGACAGGTGGCCGTGACTAGTGCATGTTCTCCCCTTATTGCTCCTATGCTTTCTAATCGTGCTCGGATGAACTCCAATCGATTTCCGATCAATCCCAAATGCATATAAGACCTGGAATTTCATCACAAGCATTTGGAAAAACAAAAAATACGACAAAGTGGGGCCAGTTCCCCTATGAAAACTTTCATGTCATGAATACCTATGCCAAAACGCATGTTTTGCGAATAGGAATGAATATGAGCATAAATAACTTGATATGTGGCCTAGACAGGGTTATTTAATATGCAAATGCCTTAATAGTAAGGGCTAAATAACACCTATCTTAGGCGTTATCAAACTCCCCCACACTTAAGCGTTTTCTTGTCCCAAGCAAACCTACTCAAACTCGTACAACTAGCAAGATAAATCCTAATGTCATGCATAATAGATCGTCGGTAGAGGGTCAACTAGAAACTTTCGAGGTCAACCAGTCATTACGAATACTACCGCAAATCTCATTGTGAACACACACTCCTGAATGAGGAACTTGCCACTAAAGAGGTCTAGATATCAAAGGTGTGCACCGAGGGATTTCTAAAAAACGTTTAAACCATGGACTCTATAAGATGCTCTTTATTCTTTGTTTCAAGGTAGGAGTTGTCATTTATTGGTCTCCTTTTTCTATGTTGATCGCATTGTACCAAATTTTTACAAGAAAACATCTTTCCTTCATGACCAAGAGCAGATGAATCATTTCCTTCCCTATCAAGGTCACATGTGGGAAGTTGATGGGCGGGTTCGTCTTAGCCCGAGCACCACTTCCCAGCCTGCACTCCACATTGGGTTGCCACACATGTTGGGTACAAATGAGAGCTTGAGGTAATTTGAATCGCTAAAAGGTACTTTGTACCTTGCCATACGATTCTATGAGGAGGAAAGATGTTTGGGGGATGGTAAGTAGTAAAAGATGGTCGGGAATTGATAAAGCTATCAATCCCCAAACAGTTTATCTCATACACTATGCTCAATTTCCTCCCATGTGACAACATCTTTTTCAAAATTAAGCACATGTTTGCAAACATTTTGAGTCCAAAAGTAGAGAATTCCCACACACATGTCCTAACCTAGTTAGTGGACAATATCAACACATTCAAGGAGGAAATCATTGGCTAAATTCCTCACTTCCAACACCCTCCGTAGCGCTACACTATCCTGCCTATCATGCATAACATCACAATTATCTAGCAATAATTCAAAGTACATTGAGTAGGGAAAATGCAAAAGGGACGAACTTGGAGCCCTCAAATTTGAGAAAATTTGGGCATACATACAAAGCTCCAAGTGGTTGAAACATGCTAAATCATCATCCACAATCACTCTAAAAATACACACTCTCTCGGTCAAGCTTTCAAACATTTATGGCATAAGAGAGTAATTAATAATTTCTACACAAGCATTTATGCAGAACCCCCCCCCCTCCCCCCACTTAAGGAACACATTATCCTCAATGTGAGAAAGGTAAAAGGATATGGAAACGAAGTTACCAAAATGCTTTGCCGAATTGATTGGGGGATCAAAGGGTAGGGCGGGCGGGTTGATATCCTCCCAAAGTTGAGAAATTTCCTTTTGGACTAGGTCTTTCGACCTCTAGGTGACAATTCTAGTTGTTGTTGGTGTTATTTATTATGATGTAGTGGTGCTTAGAGGCTCGAATTGTTGTGTGGAGTTTCAAGTGGTATGGTTTCTCCATTGATTGGAAGTTTGAAGTTTGTTCCCCTTCCGATGGAGGAACATTAGAACTTTCTCCTCATCAAAGGATGAACCCTTATAAAGGTTCTTACACACACAAGAACAATTCATACCCATCCATGCCAAATACATTTCATCAAAAATCAAAGAATGCATTGAACACGACAACGAACCCCATTCCCTACTGGCCTAGGTCTATAAAGGAAAATACTTCCCAAATGGGTCCTTCCTTACGACAAGGACACGCTCTCGACCCTCATGGGGACGACAAAGTATCCTTTATGGTCGCCGCTTGCTCCAGCAGGGTTTGCACTGGAAGATTGAAAACGGTCGGACAACATCCATTCACAATTCCAGCTAGGTTCCGAGGTTTCATCCACATGCTCCCACCTGTTACCCTTATATGGTTGCGGAGGGGAGTGATCCAACAGTTACAGAGTTAACGTAGCCAAGGGAAGGTTGATGGAAGGAGGAGATAATCAATCACTTATTTCCGCCAGAGGTAGCGCGATTATCAACGCAATCCCTTTGCCTTGTCAGGATATAGAGGATTCTATAATCTGGCAAGATACCAGTGATGGAGTGTTCACTGTTAAATCAACTTATCACCTAGCAGTCCTAATTGATCGTGGGCAAGGCAGATGGCGCCAGAGTGTTAGTTGGATGGATCGTTCAACCTAGATTCGGATATGGGATCTCCCTATGCCTTCTAATCTTAATATTTTTCTCCGATAAAATTTCAATTACATCATTCCTACTAACTACGGAAGCTCTGATCAAGAAGAAGGCTCAAGTGTTACCCAGATGCCCAGTTTGCTAGGCTGATTCGGAGACTATGGAGAATATCTTTTTTTACTGTCAAGTGGCAATGCTAATTTGGGATCACGCTGGCCTAGAATCTCTATGCCAAGGGCTCCCTCTTCAAAACTCCCCCCTCTTTCTGAAGGATTCTTTGATGTTACTGGGTATTCAACCCCATTAGAGTATTTGGAAATCTAGTAATTGGGTTGCCTTTGAAGGGAAATAATTGTGAATTATACCTTGGATGCGACAATATCATCAGCAAGTCTAGGAATGGATCAGTTTACCAGCTGATATAGTGACTTCAACGCTGCCTCCTCAGATTGAGTGCGATTTCTTTAATCTCGGCTCGACTACTTGCATGTGGGCTGGTGCAACAAGAACTGGATCATATCAACATCGAAATCAACTGCAAAAGCAACTAGAGTGGTTTGATTGTCTTGGCTCGGGGAGTCCGTATTGATTATATTGATGATCCTTATACATTTCGAATAGACAGAATTGGTACACGAACTATCTGATTTACGCTCCAAACTTTCAGGGCTCGGTTCTCCCTCGTCCAACGTTGAAATTTGATTTCGTCAAGACCGGGGTGCTCATAGGATCGCCCTGTTTGCATTGGTATCCACCACTCGAAGAATGGTCGAAGTCGACTATGTTGGTGCCGTTGACAAAGCTATGATCGACACTACATTCGTTGAGTTAGTTGAGGCCTTAAAGACGAACTTATGGACAGACGAGACCGATGATGCTTACTTGGAGAAACGTTGATGTGTTAGCGGTTTGGGTTAAGCCCACTTGTACATATATATCTCGTATGTAGGATGCTTAACTGGACTAAGTATGTTTTAGCCCATGGAACTTTGTAAAGGGCTTAGGGTTTACGTGCATGGGGTTAGGGTTTAGAGAGCAACTATATATATGCTCTTTATGAGGCTGTAGCAGATCATCCGTTTACACCATTGAATAAGATATCAGCTGGAGAGGTCTCTCTCCCGTGGACTAGTCTCGAATATCGGGGATACCACATATATTGAGTGTTATCGTTTCTTGTTGTTGATTACGTTCAACTCGTTAACATGGTACCAGAGCTTTCGTCTGGAAATTCTAATCGTCTTGTCATCCGCTTGAACTCCAAGAATTACGCAGTCAGGGAGTTTCAGTTCCGTGTTTATGTTGAAGGAAAGGGCTTGCTCGGTTTGATTGATGACACGTTGCCCAAGCCCACAACTACGGCTGAGGAAATTGCTAAGTGGTCTCAACAGGATGCAAAGGTGAGATCTTTAATTTTGGGCTCTGTTGACCCTATGATTGTGCTAGGGCTTCGTTTGTTGACTGATGCAAGGTCCATGTGGAGTCACCTTGCGACGACCTACTCTTCTCACAATATGGTTCGGCAGTTTGAAGTGCAAACTGAGCTCGATCGCCTTTATAAGGATGTTTCTGCCTACTATAATGCTGCCCAGGAATTGTGGACGAAGCAAGACTTACTCACAGCAGCTCTTCGTTCAGCGCAAGCCTCCGCGGAAGTGATCGCGGATCGCCAACAACAGCGAATTCTTCAGTTTCTCATGCGTTTCCGTCCGAAATTTGAATCATTCCAGTCCACTCTAGTTAATCAAGACACACTCACGATGGAGGGGATTCTGGGCAAGCTCATGCGTGAGGAAGCCCTCCCAGCTGAATGCGCGTCCCGGCGAGGGGGAGGCTGTGTTCTCCGCCCCGACAGCAGCAATGGGAGTATAGGTCTCTTCTGACTCAGCCTATGCAGTGGGACGCCCACAGTTCCAGCAACGCGTACCTATCTCTGATCTTGAATGTCACCATTGCCATGTGAAGGGTCACCTCCAGAAGCACTGTCGGCAATGCAATTTTTGCGTCTATTGCAAGAAATTGGATCATATTGTCCTCGATTGTTCCTCGGCTCGGGACCGACTTTGAAACAATGGTGGTCCTCGTTCGGATGGCTCATCCGCTGCTCCTCCTGCCTTTGCTACGCAGGCTGTTGCTCTCGCTCCAAGTTCCCATCTCACCGTCGAGGCTGTTGAGGGTTTAGTGAATGCTGACCTTCAACGCTCACTCCCTACAGCCCACAGCTCTGCGTTTGCCACGCTCCAAAACTCAGCTACGCGTAAACCTTGGCTTTTAGATTCTGCTTGCTTCAACCACATGACGAGTGATACGAGTTGCTTGAAGAATGTATCTCCTGTTCAGAATCTATCACTTTAGGTTGCTAATGGTCAAAAGTTGAACGTTGAGGGAATTGGCAGTCTTAGGCAACTGACTATTGATCTCCCAAATACTCTTCATGTTCCCCAGTTATTACCTAATCTCATTTCTGTGGGGAAGCTTACTAAGCAAGGTTATCGGGTTGTGTTTGCTCCGTTTGGTTGTGTTGTGCAGGAAGAGACGACGGGGAGGCAGGTCAGGCGCGGGAGTAGACATGGGCGCATCTTTCACTAGGAGGAACTCTCAGATCAGTCATCATCACATCCATCGTTGTCTATGTCTAGTAGTATGTCAAAATCTGTCTTCTCTTGTTCTGTTTTTTCGAGTCTAGCTGATCAAACTTTCAATTTGTGGTACTCCCGCCTTGGTCATCCCCATTCGAGTCGGCTTGTATCCATGTTTAAACGTCAGTTATTTGGAAATAATAAGATGGCTGCTAGTTCCCCCAATCTTGCGTGTACTAGTTGTGTCGAGGCTAAGTCTACTCGCAAAAGCTTCCCGTCTAGTACCACCATTATTGATGATTCGTTCCACCTTATTCATACGGACTGTGGGGACCCTCTCCTGTGATTTCTCGCACTGGCTATCTCTAATTTGCTTTATTTGTGGACCATGCTATCCGTTTTGTCTGGGTTTACTTTCTCCGTCTCAAATCCGATCTCCTTCGCATTGCTACAGAGTTTCTGGCCATGATCCGCACCCAGTTCAATAAAGCTGTTAAGATTGTGAGATCGGATGAAGGTGGTGAGTTGAGCTCGAATACACTCCTTGATCTTTATCGAGCTCTGGGCATCTTGTATTAGAAGGCATGTCCTGGTGTATCCCAGCAAAACGGTGTAGTTGAGCGAAAGAACCGCCATGTGCTTGAAATCACACGTGCTCTCCTTTTTGTGTTATAAACGCGCTGCTACGGATCGGGAAATTGCCGGAATCGATAAAGCAAGAATACGAGAGCGAGAATCGAAAGAACACAGACACACGATTTACGTGGTTCACTAACACGATGTGTGTTAGCTAGTCCACGGGCGAGAGAGAGCCAGTTTCACTATATCGAGGAGATTACAGATTACAGAGGAGTATGAGAAGTATTTATAGTACTTCTCCATGTGGGTCTAAACCTAATCCAATCTAGCAAAGGAAACGGTTACAGACCAGGCCCAGAACCCGAACCCAAATAACATTGAGCTCATACACCGTGGCTGGTTTGATATGCTGCAGAAGATTGTCACAGATCTGGGTCTTTGTCAAAGTCTTAACGACCCGTCTTTGTTTCTTCCCAAATCTGCTAAGGGTCTCATGGTGCTCTTAATCTATGTCGATGATATGGTCGTGACTGGGGATGATGATGCAGGTATTCGAGCACTGACCGATGGCCTTCATGCTGCTTTCAGTCTAAAGGAGCTCGACTCCTTATCCTATTTCCTGGGTCTTGAGGTAACCCGCACACCTGATGGGATTTTTTTGAACCAGCATAAGTATATTGATGATCTATTGCAGGACCACTTTGACACCAGCCGCCCAGCTTCCACTCCCATGGAAGTGAATGTTAAGCTTGGTCGTGATACATGCACACTTCTCCCCGATGGGTATCGTTATCGGTCTATCGTTGGTAGTTTGATTCACCTCTGTCATACCCGTCCTGACATATCGCATGATGCTCATCTTCTTGTTGTTCAGCGTATTCTACGGTATCTTCAGAAGACAGCCCACGTGGGTCTCTTCTTTCCGTCGAAAGGGCAGGCTGAGCTTCATGCTTTTTTAGATTCTGATTTTGCAGGGTGTATGATACCCGCCGTTCTACGAGTGGTTAGTGTGTTCGCTTCAGGGAGGCCTTCATTTCGTGGCGTTGTAAGAAACAGGACAAGGTTTTGAAGTCTTCAACTGAAGCTGAGTACTGCTCCATGTCTGAAGTAGGCTCCGAGTTGGTCTGGCTGCGTCGTGTGCTCGTTGATTTTGGTATCTCTTGCCCGACTCCTATGCCGTTATACGTGGACAACACTTGTGCGATTCAGATCGCTGTGAACCCAGTCCTTCACGATAGGACTAAACACATCGAGATACATATTCACTACATTCGTGACTTGGTTCGTGATGAGGTGGTGCTTCTCCATTACTTGCCGACTGAGGAGCAGGTGGCTGATCTTTTCACTGAAGCCTTCTCCTCCAGTAGTCATTGGTACCTGTCTAGCAAATTGATGCTTCGCGAGCGGCATCAATTTGGTGGAGGCTGTTAGCGGATTGGGTTAAGCCCACTTGTACATATGTATCTCGAATGTAGGATGCTTAACTAGACTAAGTATGTTTTAGACCATGAAACTTTATAAAGGGGTTAGGGTTTAGAGAGAAACTATATATATGCTCTTTATGAGGCTGTAGCAGATCATCCGATTACACCATTGAATAAGATATCAGCTGGAGAGGTCTCTCTCCAATGGACTAGTCCCGAATATCGGGGATACCACATATATCGAGTGTTATCGTTTCTTGTTGTTGATTACGTTCAACTCGTTAATATGATGTCGATGACGATGACGGTGATGCTGACTTGGAGGTTGGGCAATAAGGGTAGGGATCGCTGACTGCTTTACTCCTTTTGTGTGGCCAAACTGCTCATGTTGCCTACTGTTCTTTGCGAGGAAAGGGAGAATGTGGGGTGGCTTTTTATGGCAGAAACGTTTTGGAAGGGTTAACACTTTCCATGTTGCTATTAAAATGGCTAGAAAACAAGAGAGAAAAAGGAGCAGTTTAGCGTGCGTTACCTGGGGAAAATGGCGCCAAGAATGGAGGAGTAACGGTGCAACGTTTCCTTGCTTTTCCCTTTATCTTAATTTTTTTTTTTTAAGTTGAATGGGGCGTGCAGAAGATGATGTTGTTGTTGTTAGGAAACCAATGGAAAGATGACAATTAGAAGAGAAATATGGAGAGCAAAGAACATAGGAGAAGAGGGGGAAGAAGTTTCCTATTCATCACTTCTTTTGGTATAATGATGTATTCTATTTATAGGCATCATTTTGTAACCACTAGATTCTAATATCAAAACATATGAATGAGCGATAATGATAAATAATGAGAAATAATGGAGATCAAAGGGGTTACATGTAACCCTCATGTGAGCATCTAATGTGGTAATCTAATATGGTCAATGGTCATCCATATATTAATATTTTCATAAGATTCCCTAAGATGACCACTAGATCACATTATGTTATCTCATACTGCCTCGTTCAAAACCTTACCAGGAAAACACAGTGGAAAAAACCCACGATTAAGAGAAAAAGAGTGAGGTCTTCCTCATGACCACATCACTTCAGATCTTTGAGATGTTAAACTCAAATTTCATTAACAACTTTTAGAAAGATTGTTTTCGGGAGTGGGTTAGTGAAAAATCTTCTAGATTTTCAATTTGATGCATGATCTTTAGATTTTCTTCATACATGATCATCCGGATCATTTCCTTTGGAAATAGTTCGTACCCACAAGTCCTTTAGATATGGTGAATTACAAAGTGTAACGAAATACATTAAGGACTTGACTACTATAGTTTGTTTTGGATCTCTATGAAACAATCA
This sequence comes from Linum tenue, assembly GCA_946122785.1. NCBI lineage: Eukaryota > Viridiplantae > Streptophyta > Magnoliopsida > Malpighiales > Linaceae > Linum > Linum tenue. The sequence goes on along the minus strand of CAMGYJ010000009.1, from coordinate 65,531,793 downwards.
TGTCACCATATGTAAGAGATAGCTCGTCTCCGATCAACTAATATGAGGATCAAATAATATATATGATATGGATATATAGTTCACCAAATCTCTCTTTGATAAGACCATAATCGAACAATCACATATATTGTTTCCTGATTCGGGCTCAAATCTACACATTTTACCCCTCATTTCTTATTCGTTTAGCTAAGGTATTTCATCGTTACTCGACATATTTCACGCTAAGTTGTGCTTGTTTTGATACATTTCAAGTCCTAGCACGTGAGGACGGGTCGAGGACGAGTTTTGAGAAATTTGGAGGTCAAAAAACACAAAAACCGAAGCAAATTCCGAAGTCCGTGACAATTTCTTCTTAGCAATGAAGTGAAGGCATCCAGGAAATAGCCACAGTTCACGGTCTCCTTAGACCGTGAACATGGACCACAAACTGCGAACATCGAGCAGTCCAGCGAGGTTCATGAAGTTACTAACGACAAGGCAGCTCACGGTCTCTAAGACCATGAATCCAGGTGAGTGAAGCGGCGCGTTTTGGACGACACTGAGTTCACGGACGCGTTTAGGAGTTCACGGCCGTGAACTGGCCAACGCGTCCGTGAACTGGTCACTTTCGGGCAAATATGAAGACAGCAGCGGGGGGAGAGAGAGAGAGGAGAGCTGGTATTTGGGGAAGAAACACTTTCTTTCTCTGGCTTTTCAACCTAAAACACCAAAGGGGAGTTCTAGTGAGAGAGTGAGAGAGTGCTAGAGTGATCTTGGAGCATCATTGGAGGCTTGGGTGGAAGATTCAAGCCTAGAAGAAGAAGAAGATCTTGAGCTCAAATTTGTAATCCCTCTCTCTCTCTCTCTAGAAACTCAGTCTTTTCTCTTGGGTGTTGTAGATATCTAACTAATACTTTGTAATTACTTGTTTGGATTGAATGATTAAGTGTGGGTTTGCATCAATTTGACTATTAGAGGTGTTTTCGTGGTGATTGTGCATGCTTGTGCTTAGCAATCTAGGGGTTGTGCATGGTTTGTGCTTAGCACCCCTAGGTTTGTGCATTTAGGTGCTAGCAATCTAATTAGCCACCTTACCCTAGCTTAGAGAGGAAAACCCCCCTTCCAAGGGAGACTCAATCGAGTCGGTTTTCCTTCCGCTTTCTAAGCCACCTAAACTAGGTTAAGCTAGGGCAACCCTCAATGTTGAGTTAAGCAAGTCGATTAATCGTGATTAAGTCGTCCGACCTTAGAGTTGAGTGAGGGAGTAAGTCAATTACCGATTGTCTAAACCGAGAGGGTCGAGTGACACAACCTTTCATCCTTACCTCGGTTTAGCAATTGAGATTGTGGTTTCCGACCACATGTGCATCCCTTTGCGGTTCGTGATTATCGTGCCCATTTAGGTTGGTTGTGATTAAGCCGCTCCAACTCCGGTTTGAGGGAGAAGCCTAGGCAACAAATAGTGACTGAGTGAGAGGATCGATCCCGTGACAAATCGATCTCCGGTGAATCCATCCTGTGATAAAATGGGTCAGTAGTTGCTCCTCCTGGTGGTTCCCCTAGACTTGGTGAGTGGATCGATCCCGTGACAAATCGATCGCTAGTGAATTGATGCCGTGAAAGATTGATCACAAGTTGCTCACCCCCGAGGTTCACAACCACCTACGCATCACGACTTCATTCAATACAACGAGTCATGGTAGCTAGTTAGGGGGAAGCAACTCTGGGGTGAAGCTCCTTAGTAGACTTTTCCTTTATTTACTTTTCTTTGCTTGGTTAGTTTGTAGTTCCAATAAACATAAACCCTAAAGTTGTTTGCTAGATAACAACCTAAGCGATTGAAGTTGGGGTACATGGATCGGTCTGGTTTGACAATTTAAATACTTGCTATATACTGCACCCAGCTAGAGTTTAAAATCTTGGGTTCTAGTTGGGATTAATTTGTGGTTTAGTTTCGTGCGAGTCATTCCTGAAGGTAACAAAGTATTTTCCAACGTTCCAATGAGGAAAAAATTGTATCTTGCTAATATTATTAACACCAAAATGATATTTTGTATGGTGTTTGGCTAGCAAGGTACCTTGGTGCTCTAATGCAACAACATATGGTACTTCAGGTCCTAGTACATCAACATATAATACTTTTGGACCTAATGTTTCACTTCTTTCACGATGCCTAAATGGATCTTTGGTCACTTCTAGTGATCTTAGCATCCTAATGTTATTTGATGAACATAGTTTGTTCATGAAAATTTATTTGTCCACTTTTTCAACATTACCTTCCTTGCCCATAAAAGAATCTTAACTCCTTCAATTTAACCTTTTTCTCTAAGCAATCAAATGCTTTAGGAAGCTCTTCAAGAGCTCCAATAATAGTCATATCATCAACATAATATGAAATCGTCACAACTTAATTTTTTGACATTTTTTAATAACCAAATAAAAATTAACTAATACAAATTGATGCAAGCAATTCTTTCATGTCATGGAAGGTAATAACAAAACTCACATCATAGAAACAATATGAACTCGACAAAGCACACTCATAAAACACAACTCATACTTTAAAGTAAAACACAACTCATAAACCAAGAATTTAAAATCCTTGAAGCACATACAGACAACACAACTACATATGCATAATGCAAATGATCCAATGCACTCTATCCGGATTTAACCTTTTAAGGTCCATTCCCGCTAGTTTTACCCTTTTCAGGTGTAAGGACTTATGGTCCTTAAACTTTATGCTCCTTGAGCAAGTTTCATGATTTCTTTCTATATTGGCCAATAACATCATCATTTGCATGCATCAATATAGTTTTACTTTTGATCCTCACTTGTGTATATCATATTCCGTACTGAGATACAACAAACAAATTTCGTCGATAATGACTTCATTATAGTTCCAATATTGTAGTCAAATATGTTTTTGAGATCTTTTCACTTTCACAACTTTCAGCGACATGTGTTCCTCTAGAACTAAAATCCTACTTAATTATTGGTTAGTCTTCTTGATTTTTCAATTTTCATGTCCTCGAGTTAACCATTCTAATTATAACTCTTTTTCTTTCTCGAAGATGTTTATCACTGGAATCGATTGGTCTATCATGCTTCATGTGCTCTTTTAGATACTCTTTTATATATTAGAATATCCAACAAGGATATCAAATTTAGTTAGAGCATTCACAGCTAGTATATGTGACTTGGTCACTTTATATGGTCAGTAAAGGCATTTGATAGTTGGTAATGATAATTCATCTTATGAACTTCAGGTTCATGTTTCTTATTTTGAGGATAATAACTTTCCAATGATAACTCATTCCAATTCATCTCTTTGTCTAGCTATTTTTTCTCTCCCCCTTAATGTTGGTAAAGTGATCCATCAAAACAATAACTTCGCAAATAAATTTTCCAATTGGGGATTCATACCAACACAAACTCTCAATTTCCAACGAGAATCAACTTAAGATACTGTGATAGAGCAATTGGGATGTATGCGGCACACCGTGATATTATCATATGAGAAATGTTCGGCCAAAACCATTTGTTAAAGAGGGAAAGTTATGATAACTTGTTTGTTAGATGCGAACCAATGCTATCACATGCCAACTAGCATGCCACCGATAGGAGATCGGAAGACTTATCTTGTTCTCATAAGAAAAGTGATTTTGATTGGATAACCATAAAAGTATATCCATGGTATAACTAATCTCACAAACACCAGGTTGTGATACAAAATGTGTGACCATAGAGTTGATGCATCATTTGGAATCATAAAATTACTATACGATCACATAATGGGTTTATTTTTTCAGTATACAAGTCCCACAAAACTGTTAAGATCAACACTTACTTTGAGAACAAGAAACTCGTAATTCCGTGACTTCTCTATGAATGGTCACATAAATTCTCAATGATTTTCGCATCTCAATCCGAAATGGTCTAATCGGACCTGCCAACCTACCAAGTTATCTTTTTTCATAAACTTCTGGTTTACACTTTCATGTGTAATGGTATCCATGTAATACATATTTCTGATGCAAATATTAGTTTCACTATTTTCTTGATAAGATATTCATTTATGTGAATATAATTTTAATTGGGCAATGCATCATCAATAGGTTGGTTGGTTCCTTCAAGCCACAAAACATTAGTTCTTTTAGAGCTTTGCCATATTTTGTACCATAATTCGCCCTTCCGGGAACTTATGATTTGATGCATTCTTAATAAATGATTACAAAAGGAATAATATCATCTATCATTGTTTAAAAAGTAATAACCATATAGTATTATTTGAAATAAAATCCTTTATTAGCTTTTTCATCTTTGCATCATCGAAGAAGTTATTCTCAATTGCCAACATAGCTAACTCGTTAAACCTCTCTTGTGTCATTGTAGAGTGTAGATAAGACTCCAACAACTTCAACTTTGAAAAGCTTCTTTCTCAATAATCACATGAATAGTTAATAAGATTCTATATACTATGCTTGCATTAGGTAAACAACCGACACATTTCAAAAAAAAAATATTTTTAAAGGAAAAATACATCCGTTAGGTAAAACATCTTGTAATAACTTAAGGTCGAAATATAAATCATAACCATCAATATCATATTCGTCATTATTCTTAAGTACGGTTTTAATATGCATGCAAGAAGACTTGAAACATGAATCATCCAAGGAAAACAATTTCTTAGAACTAAATAAGAAACCAAAATTAGATTAAAAAAAAAAGATATTGCTGAAATCTTTTAGTAAGTGAAGAAATTGCTTGATCCACTACATATAAGAAATAATTAACACTAATGATTCCTCCCTAGATAAATATGCATTACTGGATGTATTTTAAGGAACTTCATCAAAATGCCTTTTTCTTCTAATCTCACGTCTTTGATGAAAAATCGAAACACATCCATTGTAGTGCAAACTTCCTTTGCTTGCTCTCAAGACTTTTTGAAAACAATCTTCTTTATATTTTTTGAAAAATTAAATCAATCAATCTATTTTCATATTAGCCTCATTAATAAGCATATCTTTGGTTTGTAACTATTTATTAACCAAATTCGTTGAATGCAATATTTCATAGAAAATAACTAATGAAAAAATAAACTCAAAATTACCAAGTTCATTTTGTGCTAAAGATTTAGCTTCACTTCTAATTCTCTAATCGCCATCAAGATCGGCTATTTGAAGTAAGGTTTCTTTCACTTCTGACATTTGAAACCTAATTGATTTTACACTTTCAACACGAGTCTCCCAACAAGTAGATGATAATGGTTTCAAAATCAAAAATTTAACAATTTTTTTTCAAAATAACCCATCTTTTATTGACATTTGAAAATATTGTATAAGTTTATGAATAATTTCAAAAAAATTTCTAAATTTACCACACGAATTGACATATCATATAATGTCAAATTAAGACTATGAGAAGCACATGATGTGGCACCGAGGTGAAACTGAACCTGTTCAGCCCATGAAGTTGAGGCCACTAAACTTAACAACAGACGTGGCTTGTGGATGAAGAGAAACAGGAACAGATGCTGCAAACATATATAACATGTACTCACACATTAATAGTTTGGGTAATAATAAGCATAAACTATAATACAGATTTGGAAGCATAAACATAAAATATATGTTGGTGCTACATGTAAGCCCAATTCCCATATAGATCACTAGGGAATAATTGTGGCCCAAGTGTAATTATCACTTAATGGTTTAATATAAAAAGGTAAGTCATATATTGGTTAGGTTAATGAAAGGTAATTTCCTAATATACCCTGATGGTGGGTCTATATAAAGAAACCATAGGATTGGTCCTCTCTCAACCCATTACGTAGAATTTCTTAGCCGTCATAGAAATCTCTAAACTTAAAACCTAAAGGGGTCAAGAGGGAGAAACTCAATTTCGGTGATTACTACTCAAGCCGCCGCCGCCGCTCTCGTCATGGATCGAGGTAGGTTTCCTTGATCTATTACCGATTCGTGAAATCATCTAAGTCTAAGATCCATGCTATTATGATTTATGTTTACATGTGGTATCAGAGCCTTAGGGTTTATATGAATGGATGATTTTCGATTATGTATTATGCTCGATTAGTCTCTGCTGGGTTTATATCAATCGCTTATGCATGATTAAAGCTTGTTGATGCTTCTGGTTGATCATCTGTTCATTCTATTGAGACCACGTGTTCGAGATTTGTACACAACTGTATTTAACTTCTTTGCGGTTGGTTCTTCTGTCTGTCGAGCAATTATTCGCCGTTTATAAAGAACATATATATGTGCAGTGCATGTATGTTTATGCTTACATGATATATTGATATGTTTGTTTCCTCAATTATAATTTTTTTTGGGTGAAAGTTTCCTCAATTATAATGATATGCGATGACAGTATCTTGCCTTTTTATTTCCTTTTCAACTAAAAAATCATGATAAAAGCAATTAGGGATGATTACAATTGCTTTTGTATATGTGTTCGATTAATTAAGAGTTTGGGAAGGTTGATAAAGCCTTATGTTTGTCTCAATGATGATTAATATTGTTTTTCCATTAGTAACAGTATGCAATTGGAGACTCAAGTTTTGGGTCTGCGTATTTCAAAGCATTATTAACAACTGTCTTACCTTAAGTTAAAATTTTACATTTGATATCTACTTTATGATTAATTTGTTAGTCACCTGCCGCTCTTACTGATGCTAGCAGTGCTGAGGAGAAGTCTTTCCATAAAGCTTGGGAAAGATCAAACAGACTAAGCTTAATGTTTATGCGAATGACTGTAGCAAACAACATTAAGTCAACTTTCAATGATACTGAAAGTGCTAAGAAATTTATGAATTCCGTGAAAGAAAGCTCTCAATCTGAGTATGCTGATAAGTCGCTTGCTGGGACACTGATGGGTACGCTAACCACCATGAAGTTTGATAGTTCTCGTACCATGCATGAGCATATTGTCGAAATGACGGATATTGCATCAAGACTAAAGACCATGGGAATGGAAGTGAATGAAAATTTCCTAATAACATTCATCCTTAATTCCTTACCTCCAGAGTATGGCACATTCCATGTGCATTACAATAATCTAAAGGATAAATGGAATGTGCATGAGTTGCAAAGCATGCTCATTCAAGAGGAAACAAGGCTTAAGAAACCAGGAAATCATTCTGTCAATCTTGTTGGTCATAAAGGAGCTGGAAAGAAACCATGGAACAAGAATGGGAAGGGCAAGGAAGGACTATCAAAGCTTAATGAGTCATCTTCCAAAATCCATAAGAAGGAACCAAGTAAGGATATATGCCGCTTTTGTAAGAAAGCCGGACATTATCAGAAAGATTGCTTGAAAAGAAAGGCATGGTTCGAAAGAAAGGGTAAGCCTAGTGCTTCAGTATGTTTCGAATCAAATTTTACTGAGGTTCCTTATTATACTTGGTGGGTTGACACTGGTTGTACCATTCATGTTTCCAAAACGATGCAGGGATTCCTTACGACCCAAACCATAAGGAAAAATGAGAAGTTCATCTATATGGGAAACCGAGCCAAAGTTCTAGTTGAAGCTATTGGGACTTATCGTTTGGTTTTAGATACTGGTCATCATTTGGACCTTGTCAATACCCTTTATGCTCCTTCTATTTCTCATAATTTGGTTTCGGTGTCTCACCTAGATAAGGCTGAGTATTTTTGGAACATTGGAAATGGTTCTATTAGTTTGTTCAAACATAATGTTTTATTGGGTTCTGGTACCCTTGTACAAACTAAAGCTTGATACCCTATTCGTTGAGACTCTCTTAACCTTGCATCATAATATTGGTATTAAGCGTGGTTTGATGAATCCTGTGCTTACTTGTGGCATAAACTTTTGGGTCACATATCCAAAGAAAGAATGGAAAGGTTAGTAAAGAATGAAATCCTTCCTCATTTGGATTTTACTGACCTTGGAATTTGTGTTGAGTGTATTAAAGGAAAACACACAAAACACACACTTAAGAAAGCAGCCACAAGAAGCTCACAGCTCCTTGAAATTATACACACTGATATTTGTGGGCCTTTTGATGTTCCATCACTTGGTGGAGAAAAGTATTTCATTACCTTTATCGATGATTTTTCATGTTATGGATATATCTATTTGCTGCATGAAAAATCTCAGTCGGTAGATACCCTTGAGGTGTTTATCAATGAAGTTGAGAGGCAATTAGAAAGAAAGGTGAAAATTGTCAGATCTGATAGAGGTGGAGAATATTATGGAAAATATGATGAAAGTGGTCAGTGCCCTGGTCCATTTGCTAATTTCCTAGAAAGACGTGGTATTTGTGTTCAATACACTATGTCAGGAACACCGCAACAAAATGGTGTTGCAGAAAGGCGGAATCGTATTTTAATGGATATGGTTAGGAGTATGTTAAGCAATTCATCTTTACCCAAATCATTATAGATGCACGCTTTAAGGGCCGCTGTGTATTTGTTAAACAGGGTTCCTAGTAAAGCAGTTCCTAAGACACCTTTTGATATGTGGACGGGAAGGAAACCCAGTTTAAGGGACCTGCATGTTTGGGGTTGCCCAGCGGAAGTGAGAATATAATCCACATGAAAAGAAACTGGATTCACGAACAATCAGTGGTTTCTTCATTGGTTATCCAGAAAAGTCTAAGGGGTATCGATTTTATTGCCCTAACCATAGTACGAGAATTGTTGAAACAGTAAATGTTAGGTTCATTGAGAATGGTGAAGTTAGTGGGAGCTTAGAGCCACGCAATGTGGAAATTCAAGAAGTTAGAATGCAAATCTCTTTGCCTCTTCCCTCTTCTCAAGTTGTTGCTCCTGCACATGTTGAGCATGATAACAATTTGCAAGAACAACAAATGAACGATCAAGCACCACCTAATATATCTATTGAGAATGAACCTAACATAGATGAACCACAAGAAATCGCATTAAGAAGGTCTAAAAGAAATCGAAGACCTGCAATTTCGGATGATTATGAGTTTTATCTTCACGAGTTAGAATCTGATTTAGGACTCTATCATGATCCAGTTTCATTTTCACAAGCCATGGAAAGTGAGCATTCTGATAAATGGTTAGCTGACGCGATAGAAGAGATGAAATCTATGTATAAAAATGAAGTTTGGGACCTTGTTGATTTGCCTGAAGGTTGTAAAAGAGTTGGTAATAGATGGGTCTGGAAGACCAAACACGACTCTAATGGCAATATCGAAAGACACAGGGCCAGACTTGTTGCCAAAGGTTTCACTAAGAAAAGTGGTGTTGACTATAAAGAGACATTTTCACCCGTCTCTAAGAAAGACTCCTTAAGGATTGTCATGGCAATGATAGCTCATTATAATCTAGAGCTCCATCAGATGGATGTGAAAACCGCCTTTCTAAATGGGAATTTAGATGAAGCAGTCTATATGGATCAACCTGAAGGTTTTGTGGTTGAGGGAAAAGAACATTTGGTGTGTAAATTAAAGAAGTCAATATACGGACGTAAACAAGCTTCCCGAAAATGGTATATTAAGTTCAATGATACCATTACATCTTTTGGATTTAAGGAGAACATCGTCGATCGATGTATATATCTGAAGATTAGTGGGAGTAAGTTTATAATTTTAGTTCTGTATGCTGACGATATCTTGCTTGCTACTAATGATCTTGGTTTATTACATCAAACCAAGGAGTTTCTCTCCAAGAACTTTGAAATGAAGGATTTGGGTGAGGCATCCTATGTGATTGGAATAGAAATATTTCGTGATAGATCACAAGGACTGTTGGGATTGTCTCAGAAATCATACATTAATCGGATCCTAGAGAGATACAACATGGCTGAATGCTCTGCAAATGTCGTTCCAATTTAGAAGGGAGATAAATTTAGTCTCAAACAATGTCCAAAGAATGAATTGGAACGCAAGCAAATGGAACACATTCCTTATGAATCTATTGTTGGAAGTTTGAATTATGCACAAACTTGTACCAGACTAGACATCAGTTTTGCTGTCGGAATGCTGCGCAGGTATCAAAGTAATCCAGGAGTAGATCATTGGAAAGCTGCAAAGAAGGTACTAAGATATCTGCAAGGAACAAAAGACCACATGCTCACCTTTAGGAGATCTGATCACCTTGAGGTGATTGGGTATTCAGATTCAGATTATGCTGGATGTGTAGACACCATAGAAGTCTACTTTTGGCTATTTGTTCCTTCTAGACGGAGGGGCAATTTCATGAAAGAGTGCGAAGCAGTCTGTTATTGCCACATTCACTATGGAATCTGAATTCATAGCTTGTTATGAAGCTACGAATCATGGTTTATGGCTGCGGAATATTATTTTTGGACTTGGAATTGTCGACATTATCGCCAAGCCGCTGAAAATTTACTGTGATAATTCTGTAGCGGTATTCTTCTCTAAGAATGACAAGTATTCGAAGGGTGCTACGCATATGGAGGTGAAATACTTTGTCGTTAAGGAAGAAGTTCAGAAACAAAGGGTGTCGATCGAGCATATTAGCACACAGCTTATGATTGCTGATCCATTAACAAAAGGATTGCCTCCTAAGACATTGACTGAACATGTCGAAAGGATGGGGATTATAAGACGTCATGACTAAAGTTATTTTATGTTTCATGGATTGACACTTTGAGCTCATTTATTTTGTTTCTGGAATAAAGTTATGAATCTTGTTTTGTTTATTATGATCAGTATATATACATTATGAATTATGTGGACAAAACAAGATTTTTGTCTTTAGGAAAGACATTATTGTTGGACCATTATGAATACCTTGTTATGTGTCATATTGAGCATGAAACTGGTTTTGTGGTACATGGAAGGGACTAGGTCGATAAATTGTTATAGAACCACCATGATCCTAATCTAGCTTTCATACTTGATTATGAATTTATGGTGAACCAAATATTATGGATTTATCTTATGATGTGCACACTTATGTTTATTATTAGATCTTGTGATATATAATGACACATGGGCCAAGTGGGAGAATGTAAGCCCAATTCCCGTATAGATCACTAGGGAATAATTGTGGCCCAAGTGTAATTATCACTTAATGGTTTAATATATAAGGTAAGTCATATATTTGTTAGGTTAATGAAAGGTAATTTCCTAATATACCCTGATGGTGGGTCTATATAAAGAAACCCTAGGATTGGTCCTCTCTCAACCCATTACGTAGAATTTCTTAGCCGTCATAGAAATCTCTAAACCTAAAACCTAAAGGGGTCAAGAGGGAGAAACTCAATTCCGGTGATTACTACTCAAGCCGCCGCCACCGCCGCCGCTCTCGTCATGGATCGAGGTAGGTTTCCTTGATCTATTATCGATTCGTGAAAACATCTAATTCTAAGATCCATGCTATTATGATTTATGTTTACAAGACATAGAAAAAAAATGACATTTTCAAATGACACTCTTCAAAAACGAGGAAACTCAACAACTAGGGTTTTAGTCTTGACTATAAAATGGATAAGGATAATAAGGCCAAGTCCAATGCAAAACCCCAAATTTGGGGGCCTTGAATCCCAAATTTGGGGATTGAACCCCATTTTCCCTTCTTTTGCTCCAATGCAACAAATTCCATATTTGGGGTTCTTAATATTTCTAGTTTTTGCATTTACTTAAAAATGTACTTATCGTAGTCTTAATATAATTTATTCATGTTAATTTTTGTATAGTTCGTCATCATTTTTTAATACAATTTTTTCAATAGAATTTTGTTAAAATTTCGAGTCCGAATTTTTTTGACAAAAAATTATGTACCTAATTTGGGTTTACACACAACACTTGAAAATGATTGATATAATTAAATCCCTAAGGCCCTGTTTACTTTCATTTCTGTTTCCTGTTTTTGAGAAAACAGATGTTGAAAACAGGTGAAAACGACATTTTTTCGTTTTCGAAAACAGTAGGAAGCTGCCACTTTCTGTTTTCAGAGTTGGAAACGAATAGAAAACAGAATGAAAAGTAAACATGTTTTCTCGTTTCGTTTCCCAAATTTGTAACATGAAAACAGAAAACAGGAAGTGAACATGGCCTAACTAATCCCCTAATTAAACTCTCAATTAACTCCTAAAATCTTAAAAAGAAAAAGAAAAACCACGTGGCGGCTTTGGTGAGCCTCTATATTTGGGGGATCCCCATTTCCACCTCCAAATTTGAGGTTCCATATGCAGGATCCTCCATTTTTGGAGGCCCAAACCTCCCCATTGGACCATCTCCTCTTTCATTTTTGCAGATTCCCCCATAAATGAGGTACCCATTGAACTCAGCCTAAGTCCTCAAAAAGCGTTAGATCATGCGTAGAAACCCAAATGTCCCCATGGACAAGAATGGTTTAAACTTTAAAGAAAGATGAGACGAAGTGACAGATGCCTCCTCTTCTCATTTAACAGCACCCATGACAGGATTTTAGATTTGAACATAGACCACAATGTCAATTATGCAGCATGTACAATTTGCAAGGAATGCATATATACCAGAATTGATTATGGGTACAAGATGGCATAACGTGCTACTAGTTGTAACTCTTCAATCAACGCACAGTTGGAATCTTAGGTACAACTTGGTGGGTTTAGACATTTATATACAGCAGATGCAGGCTGCTTATACGCAGGTATACTGTTGATATCGACAAATCGAACTTCCCCAGGCTCAAAAGAGAGTTCATGATGCCTGCAAGGTAGTGCTATTAATCAATAAATCTAGTTGACTGCTATCTGTTCGAGAACTACCATTCCAAAAGGTGATGAAAGAAAAAGAAGCTGAATGCAGTTGGTACCTTCGAAGGTCAAGACCAACTAAACCAGCTTGCAAGACTGTTAAATTGTCAGAATCGGGAGACACAATTATGACTGTCTCTCCAGAATACTGGGTCTCCAGAATCGACATGAGTTGAGTGACGCGAACAAACACATCCTCGACACTCTCACTCGGTGTCCCATCGTCTATCGGAGGAGGCTTGTTTCTTGGGGAAACAGTATCTGATGCATACACCTGCGGACATTAAACCCATATGAGAGTTCAGAGTAGGGTCCCGAAAGCCATTCAGTGAACACACTTTCACATGAGTTTCCCCTCAATATCTTTGGAATTGACAAAGTTCATTAATGCACATCTTACCTCAGAGACAACTTCCAAGCTCCTGCCTTCATAACCTCCCAACCCACGAGCATCCAAGAAGCTATACTCAGGAACTATATAGCTGCAACCCAAAATTCATTCATTCTGAATTCAAGAGTCAGTCCTAATCACCCAAAACTCAATTGTGCGTTACCTCCTACTGATTCCATTAACTGCAGCTATGACTTCAGCGGCCTGGTAGGCCCTCTGGGTAATAGACGGCCAAATCCAGCAGCCATCGTCACAAGCTCCCATGGCCTTCAGTTTAAGAGCAGCTTTCACAGTCTGTTTTTTCCCCTTCTCCGAAAGACCGTTATCGACGGATGTTTTGGCAACAGGATTCGTGTTGATTATCCCCATGTCCTCATATTCAGATTCCCCAGCTCTTACCAAGTAGTATCTGTTTCAATCGCAACACCCAGTTAACGCATTGATGGGAAGAAAGAGATGAATTAAAGAATTTAACGTAAGGGGATTATATTTACGAGACAGGAAGCACCGATTGATGAGACGAAACGGTGGCATCTGAAAGAGGCCGCGGGCTTCGGCGATTTGCGCGGGAAGAGTCAGGGTTATCGCCGCGGCAGAGAGGGAGACCGCCGCATGAAGGAGGCGACGCCGATTTGTGAGCTCAAGTGGGAAGGGGGAGTTCGTTGCGGAGATGGGTTTTACGGCGGCAGCGTCGGATGAGGGGGACGCCGGCACCCCCGCGACTCTGGTTGTGACTGTTAGCATTTTGGCGGTTGGCTAGGGGAGGTTCCTTCGTGTCGTCTAAATCATTCCAATGTATCGAGTAGGCAGCGGGGCAGTTTTTTTTTTTCTGTGGTCATAAATATCAAAGGAATCGGCAGCTATATTACGGAGCACTTCTAATATGTTACAATTTTACGACTTGAAGTTGTACTATCATATAAATGTATAAGTTTAAGTTGTACCATAAAAGAATTTATACAAAAATTATAAGTATAATCGGAAGTTGTACCATAACGTAAATGTACAATTTTAAGTTGTACCATAAAGGCAAAACCCTATAGCACCAATACTATATAACATTGTAAAATTTCTCACATTACGCTGGGATAAGTTTAGGGTTTTTTTTCTAATTCCATTAGAAAGTTCAAAGTTCAAAGTATTCTATATCAAAAGTGCATTTGTGTCATAAAACTATTCAATATGATAAATCTGGCACAGACTATATACGTTTCGTGACATTTATGTCCTAAACGTATTCAATATGACAAATCTGGCATAAACCACATAGATGTTGACTAGATTTTTTGATAAATACTAACAGTCTACGCCGGTCAACATTAACGAAAAAAATAGTTCGTACCAGATTTGTCATATTGAATAGTTTAGGACACAAATGACACTTTTTGAATAGTTTGGGCTTTCTAGTGGAATTAGCTCTGTTTTTTATGAATAATTTTGCATCTCTATTCCAAAAAACTAGCATTCGGCTCCGTCCGTTGGTCGCTACCGTATATAACTTCAATGAGTATTGTATTATGTATCGAGGAAGTTCCGACTATACGGATGATTTTGCCTTCTCATAAATTTGTTGTACCGTTGTGAAACCACTTGATAGCCCGTCTCAAGTAGAATCTCTGGATGCTATGCCATCCCACTTCACTTCACTACCAAAAACCTGGAGTAGATTTGTTTCGCGGTTTTCCCAGAAAGCCACTCACAAAGCCTATATCAAGTAATTTTCATAGTATTATGTTTCTCTTATTCCACAATGCTCATCTTAGTAAAAACATCCCACTGAAGAATTAGGAAGGTTGGAGGACTGCTTGTTTTCGATATAAAGCTTTTCGCAATGCACATCATAGTAAAACCGCCATACTATTAAAGCTCAATGGTCTGGGATTCATGCTTCAGTATGCATGAACTTTCTCATATTACCCATAACTTTTTATTAACCATTGAACCCATTTCTTGGGTTTCGAGTGAACTAGCTTGGGTTACCATCACTTGTAATCAATGGTTCGGTATGCATATGTAATATACTCCTTATCGGTATTTTGGAATTTCTCTCTAGCTAGTCCTTTCGTCAAAGGATCAGTTAGATTCTTTTATAATCTTAAGTTCATCCTTTAGTCAAAGGATCAACTAGATTCACTTTTAGTCTTAAGTAATCTAACTTTAGTGCTCCAACAGTTAGGAACTCTCTCTTACATTAATGTTCGCATGACAAACTTGTCATCTCTTACCATTTGTAGCAACAGTTCTATTTAGCAATTGCTATCACAATGGATCAATGACGGCAGCCAAGGTCTTTCCAATAAGGGGATTCTATTAATAATCCTCTCAATCAACTTTCTTCTCTACTAACCATTGCTAGTTCTATCATTTCTAATTCCATAGTTAATTGAGCTAGGATTAATTACTTCCTTGTTGTTCATTAGCTAGGAAGTGAAAGCACACATTAGCTAGTGACTCACTCCAACTACCATAATCAAATCCCGACTAGAGTCCAAGTATAAACTCTAGTAGGGTGTAGTATAAAACAAGTGCTTTAATTGTCAACTCAGACCGGTCCATGTACCCCTTCTTCAATCGCTTAGGTTGTTATCTAGAAAACGATTTTGGGTATAAATTAGGAAAACTATAAAATAAACAAGCAAGCAAAGAAATTAAATTGTGAAGAATTCTATATGAGAGGACTTCACCTAGGTATTGCTCCCCCTAGTCTCGTTAAGAAACAATGAATGAAACTCTAGTGTGAACAATGTGTTTATATACCGTGGGGCGGGTGCAACTAGTTCGGAAACCCTAACTCTCTTACTCGACCAATTAAGGATTACAACTAAAAGCTAGGAAATCTAGCCATCTTAACCAATCAACCAAGGATTGCAAGAACCAATCCCTCAAATATTAATTCGGACGATGGATAGCTACCAATCATGATGGAATCATGACACTAATTCGATTTTTAAGGTTTGCCCTCATTTGCCTAGGTGGCTGACACAAATTTTCCAAGAAATTCAGCTTCTCAAAACCTCTAACAACAAAGGGATTCTCTCCACCTAGGTCAAAATTTCCCAATAATGAGTTAAAGCTAGCAACAGTCAATCATTCATGAATACTAACTCAAATATCATATAAAACACACAATAAACACATAGAATCATGTTCTTACATCCTAACAGACATCTAGACTAGGGTTCACAATACCCAAGTGAGAGCGAGCACTACTCCATAGCTAGGCAAGGAATATAACAAAGATGAACGAAAGAACCATGGTGCGGTGACTATCCTCCTTCCTTGTTGCTTGAATCACCCTTGAGAGAAGACAACCTTCAAACCTCTACCTTAGGCCAAGCCCAAACCTCCTTCTTCTTCCTTTCTTCTTCACTTCTTCTCTCTTTATCTCTCTAGAATTCTTCCTCCTTTTTAGGGGTTTTCAGCTGGAACCCTAGAAGGGAACCCAAGAAATCTAAAACCCAACCAAGTTCCAGCTCTCTCTTCTCTCTCCAAGTTGCCTTCTATTTATAAAATCAGACACACTGTCAAGGGCAGAAAGTCAAGGCCATGACATTGGAGCTCCAACCATGAATCAGAACCAAACTTGGAAGACAACTGTATTTCTGTCCGACATCACAGTTTCTGGGAAATTGTCAAGGTCCAGTGACCGTGACAACCTTTAGGCCCGCGAGATATAAGAAAACCCCGTGTTCCTTCATCCTTGTTTCCGTCCTCTGGTCAATTGTCACGACTTGGAGACCGTGATAATCACGTCTAAACCGTGATAAGTGACTTTTCTTCGCTTTTTGGCGCTTTTCGACTCCAATTTCTCGAGGCTTATCCTCGACCCTTCCACACGTGCTAGGATTTGAAATGTAAGAAAAATAGCACAACCTAGCATACAATAATGATGATTTGCAAAGTCAAACTATCAAGAAATGAGGGGTAACATATGTGTAATTAGCCCCGAATCAGCTAGTTATTGTTGTTTTTGCATATGGCGAAGCTCGGTTAGAAATGCATTTGTGGAAGAGATAGAGTATCATAAAACATTATGGATCGGAGCATCTTATTATGAGATTGTATGCATGATCATCTTGAAAATACTACTTAAATAGTAGTTTTCATTACTTGCTCTAGTGTCTTGCCTTGCTTCCTTTTATTTGCTCTAGTAGAGTAGAATTCAACCAACATACATGGAACCTTCAACCCATTGTTTTTGCTTTCGATTGCTTTGTTATTTAAACCATACGTTGTTAGCTTTGAGTAGTTACTATAAAAGACCACGTGGACTACAAACCTAGGCATATCTAGGATTTTTGCACGTTTATTACGCATCATTAACCCCAACTCGAAGAACCCAAACCCAACTAACCCTCAAGAGGATGAGCTCAAAACCCGACTAAAACACAACTCGATTAAACCCAGCACGAACCCGCCCGATTGACACCTCTGACATCAATAATGATACCTTGCACAATGGGGGAAAATCTTGATATTTTTTTTTTAATTTGAGGACCAAGACACCTGTAAAGACTCATTAGATCCATGGGTTATGTGAATCATAACAGAGCATAGTCTTGTAATCATGCCTCTATTATGTATGTCACATGAATTAAGTTGTGACAAAAGTAAGGATATCTTGGATGAAATATTTTATTAATTTTTATAAAAAGTGAGGAGAATTAACAAAATTGGTGGAGAATTTATTCTATATAAGGCAAATACTGAAACAGACGTCAAATAAGTCAGAACTAATTATCTGATGATGACTATAAAATGGCAATGCACGCAATTAGGTATTGGAGTGCATCAATCTCTAAAAGCAAGCTCAGCTCATTAGCACGATGATGAAGACGCATTGTAGGAATGGATGGAGGTTTAGTGTTGCAGCTGCAAGTGCGGTGTTATTGTTGGTAGTCATCAACCATCTCCATGCTATTGTGACGATAAAGCTTTCGAGAAGTGTGTTGATCGTTACATGCCACATTGTATGTTTCATTTCATCTGTGATTCACGGTGTTGTAGCAAATGTGCTAGTATTGATTGTCAGACTAGACATTGCTACTTTTATGGTGAGTTGGCAGGACGAACACTTATAAATTAGCTTGTTAACTAGGTCTGGCCGCCTAGCGCATCCACCGATACAAATACCATATTACAACAAGTTTGCGTAGGATGATTAGATATGTTCATCATCGTAACAAGAGCTACTAGTTTTTTTGCTTAGTTTTTTGGTTTCTAGAATAATTATCTGTCGTTTGACCAAATATTGTCATTGTAGCAGATTATTACTCAAACTTTTCTAAAGGCCACTTTTACAAAGATAACGCGATCTCAACCTTCAACTATGCCACCAAAGTCTGATATATGTATGAATTAGAAATGATAATTTGGAGTATTAATTCAAATTAAAGCAGTACGTTAGATTCTTTGAGAAATGATAAAAAGTATAACATAGTTAGCCATGTAATTTGAACGTGGATCTTGAGATAATTTTAGTTAGTGGGATATTGTACCATCTTGTTAAATCACATATGGAATGATTTCAAATTTATAATAAGATACCAAAATATTTCTACGAGTTTCACACGATCTTGCTATTTAATTTTTAGGTTTGGGTTGAGTTGTGCGCAAAGTGGTTTATTCCCACATATTCATTTATGATAGAACACATTTTCTCGGCGAACTCGCCAACCATAAAAATAATTATAATTTAGTGCGCTCTTAAATTGTTGAACTTATAAAATCCAATTGAAGATGCGATTACTATAACATCATTAAAATACACATAATCATGAACAAATATACAAATCCATAGCCAAGACGAGACCTTGATCATAAAAGGGTCAAACTCATTAATAAAAGCTTTTACACGACATTTTTGAACCGAAACAATGAGTGCAAAATAATATTGGTATGTTTTCTATAATGGAGTCATCTATTGTAATGAGTAATGACTTTTATTGTTAAAACCCACCCGAAATAGTCAGTCACACTGGTAGAATCGGGAACCCGCCAGTAGGTCGGTTGAATTAATTATTGAACCATCCATTGAGAACTGGCCGACTGAACAACGAAGTTGTGATGTTCATGGTTCAAGGGCTTATGAGTCATTTGAATTAGGCAAATAGTCATCATGAAATTTAAAAAGGAGCACATAGACTGTGTGGAGATGGAGAGTATTCGTGATCAATTGAAAAGTATCGGACAGAGAATTTTTGTTAACATGATGTGTTGAACTCTTTTGCTAAAAGTTTGCAATTCTATAAATCATGAACTTCCTCATTTACGTGTGGGTGAAACATTACTGTTTAATGGGTAGATAAAAACTCTTTTAAGGCTTTTTTATTTGTTTATTTGCGTATTTGAGATGATGCCTTCAATTTTTATGGAGACATTTCGAGGAAATTTTCTTATTACTAAAATCACTGTGAGAGCAAAACTGGAAAAAGTTAAGAGAGCGAAGGCTGACATAAATTTCGAGCCAATAGAATTTGGTAATGCAGATTGTGTTTAGGAATTGGTCAACAGTAAAATCCAAGTAATTAAATTTTTTCCTGACATATTATTATTGTTGTTAGATTTATACAATCTTAGTCCAAGATAGGATCATAATTACAACATTAATATCCGAATTAAATATTCCTACCAAATACAATCCTATTGCCAGCCTTGGGATCTTTTATTATAAAAGCTCCAAAAGGACAGTCTTCTTAAACCTACAACTAGCTTTTAGAAAGTATTTGCTAGATAGCTTGATATCGAGTATCAATTGGTCTAATTGACTTCTAGAATGAAGACATCTCTTATAATAACAGTGCTTGCCTGGGTATTGCTTGTTGTGGCGCCTTCATGTTATGCTGACAATGATAAGGGGGACCCTTTCTGGACGTGTTTTAACGAATGCATGAAGTTTGATTGTAAAGGAACGAAGGAAGATTGTTCTGATCTTTGCTCTGACAGATGCATCTCAGGTGAACCTCCTGCCTCAAATAGATATGCCAAAAGCAACGCAGGAATAGGCCATTAAAACTAATTATAAACTAGTGACTCTTTTTTCTAATGTAATGTAATAATATATAACGATTTGGGTGTCGTTGCCTCCTTCTTGGTTTCCAGTTTCCCATTCTGAATTCATTTAATGCTCACCTTTTCCAATTTCTATGTTTTTTTGCGGCCAAACTCGAGAGACTACAGAAAACCTGACTTTTAGAATGAAAATTTAGGCTAAAAGTAAGGCTTCCGCGATGAATTTTTAATTTTTGTCACTGATTGGTTTTATTTTATTAGATAGAACTTGTGATAGATTTGGCGATGGCATTTTTGGTTTGGCGATGGATATAATCATCGCAAAAAACATGGCGGATTTAGCGATGCCGATAAATAATCACAGAAAATGGGCGAGGCTTTAACGATGACGTATATTCTTCGTAGAATATTACAAGTTATTTGCGACGACAGCTTCGTCTCCTAAGATGGATCCAAACGATAACATGTTGGTCTATTAAACATAGTGGAGTTTATCGCCGAATTTTTTTTTTGTGGTTCTGGGTTTGAAGAGTTTGTGGGTCAAGGCCTGCTCCAACACTTTTTGACACCTTGTTGAGAAAACATAGCCATTTGGGCTATTCTATTGGGGCAAAATACACATGTGTAGCCAAAGCATAGACGGTTTGGCTAAATATAGCCACTTTTGGAGAAATAACAAAAATACCCACTTCCGTCCAATTCTTTGACGATGTGAGTTAACGTGCTGACTGGACTAACGGATTGTCCAATCTGTTGATTTTCGTCCCATGTGTATTACTCATGTGGATTTAAAAAAATAGAATTAATGAGTTTTATGAGGAGGCAAAGAGCTCTTCTCCGCTGACAAATCCTCCCACCACTAAGCCCACAAATGTCATCGCCTTCCGTCCAAAATCACCTCTGCCTCCGCCACCATAAATTGTCTCTGCCTCCACCATCAATCGTCTCTACAATCGACAGATCTAAGACGACGACTTGTATGCGGGACCAGGGGGAAGAGGTCATGGCGGCTGCGGTGGAGGATTGAGATTGAAATTGGGTTAGTGGTGGGTTCTTTCTCCCTTTGCTATTTTCCTCCATCCAAGTACACCCCTCTGCTCCCACTCGTTGACAATAATGGATTTGTCCACCGAATTGGGGAAATCACGCCGTGACGGCGACTGGATCGTCTGAGAAGAAGGCGCTCGTCTCCCTCCTCGAAACCCGGGATTGGGGCCGAGTTGCAAATCCAGATCTGGACGAAAGCACCGAAAAATGCTACGGAGAGATTCCAGGCTAGGAGACTCCTCTCCTAGCTCTACTCTCCAAGCTCTCAACAATAACGAAGCATTAGATTTCATATCTGGGCACAAATTGGCAACTCTGGCGTAAAGAAGGAAAGGGGTATTTGGGTTTGAAAATGGACGAACTCCCCCTCCAAGACAAGTAATTTGGGTTTGAAAATGAAGTTCGATTATTTGCAATACTTGAATTTAGTTGTATTTTCTCAAAGAGCTCAGTGATGGGAAGAAAAGGATGGGAGGAAGCCATGGTTGAAGTTTGATTAGTGAGGAAGAACACCACGATGAAGGATGAGTTAGGGAATAAAAATCCTTAATTTTTTTTATTTTAATTAAAAATGACGTGTCAATCCACCTGTCATCGGAGGCTGAGTTGTTGATGATGTGTCTGGTGAGTTGGAAGCACAGTAAGCGTACCGTTAAAATAATTAACAGCGTCACTGACAGTGTTAAAGTTTGTAACGGAAATGGCTGTATTTGTCATGAAATTTTAAAAATTCTGGCTATTTTTGGTATTTCGCCAAAATTGGCTATATTTGGCCAAAGTGTCAATGTTTTGGCTACACAGAAGTATTTTGCCTTCTATTGGGGAAACACGTTTCTCCTCAAACACCCATCTTCCTTCATGGAGCTTTCATTCCCATATAAACTCCATCGCAAGAAAATCCTTTCCGCAGACACTCATCTAAACCTAAGCCAAATCCGGCCTCTCGATGTCGTCTCTACCATCATCAAATCTCAAAGTTGTCGCAACATTGGAAGTCGAATATAAAATCTGCTAGATGCTTGATTTGTCAGCCTAGAGTTATCAACGACATTGCTATATTCTTAACCATCTTGGCAACAGTAGAAAAAGATTTAGAGAAGGAACAAACAATCATAAAGGGAGATTGGAGGAATGAATATCATAGAGAACTTATCGGAGTTGATGTAATTTGGGGAAGGGGGTCGGAGCGGTAGATCCAAAAACAGAGCAGTGGCAGAACTAGGGTCTAGAAAGGTAAATGAGTGGAAGGGTTTGGGAAAATAAAGAGGTGAATATGATTGTTGGTGGAACTGGAACAGTGGACATGCTAGGAATCCTTGAATGGTTGGACCAACCCACCAAATGAATCAATAACTCAATGGGCTTAAAGAAAAATAAAATTTACACAAAGCCCATTCAAGTATCTACATATTTAAGAACAAGTTAAGAAAAGAATATCGTGCAAGACGCACAATTAACTTACTACTATTTAATTCTCATAAGAAACTTACTAGTATATAATAATTAGTTCGCCCGATTGAACTCCATACGAAAGAACAAGTGGCAGGATTTTATATAAAATGTAACTATGCAACTTGATTTTCCCATGAAGATTTGAATAACTTACTTTAGAAGTTGGTATATCCTA
This sequence comes from Linum tenue, assembly GCA_946122785.1. Classification (NCBI taxonomy): domain Eukaryota; kingdom Viridiplantae; phylum Streptophyta; class Magnoliopsida; order Malpighiales; family Linaceae; genus Linum; species Linum tenue. Next base: position 65,509,018 of record CAMGYJ010000009.1, on the reverse strand, counting down.
CAGTGGTACAAGATTCAAAGACCAATGATATTTATCTATCTAGTTTTAGTATATGAATAGTAATATGTATCCGATTTCAAACCATAATATCATATAACATTCCATGAAAAAGAACTAAGAACTCTTTTTTTTTGTGTGAGAAGATGGACCGCTTAAAGGGCACCCCAATTTTATTCGATAACAAAGCTAGTTGTCTGAACCCCAATAACTCCTTGGTACAACCAGTAAGACAAAGCACTATCTGATGCTGCAATAATGTGGGAACCGATGGAAAACGAGTGCCCTAAGATTTCTAGGTAATCATGAACAACATTTGGTTCCCTATCACAAATGTGTAACGTGAACCTATCAATCCTGAGTGAGCCATCATCGTATCTTGGCCACGCTTGTGTTATAAGGATGGTGTTGTGTGGCCATCTCAATAAGAGACTTACCCATAGTAGAGTCAGTATGCAGAATTACCTTCCTACCTCCTGCCTCATAGGTGAGTTTAAGTCCATGCTCAATCCCGACAAACTCTAAACGGATAGTCGAGCCCCATAAGGTTCACTGCAATAATGCAGCGATCGTTGTCTTCCGTCAAGACTCTGCCTGCCGTTGTGGTAGGAAGAGAGTGGTTCACTAATTCGTCTGTGCTTAGGCAAGTCCACCTTCTTGTGGTGGTTTCCAGCTTATGAGTCGCACCTGTCAAAGTCCCCCCGACTCCAATAATATGATTCTCCTTTGCTAAACTTTATAGATTTTTTTGCCTTAACTGTGCAGCATTACTTGGATTTGTGCACAAAACTTCAACACACCTGGAAAATTGTAGGTTTCTGGTTCTTCCACAGTAGCCAACACATAGTTGTAAGAGTGTACGGTAGATACCTCAACTGCATCATGTGGTATATTGCAACAACCATCTCTCGAAGTATGGCTAAAAAAAAGTCTCTGTCTCTGTCATCTTAAAGCAGCCTCGCCAACATTGCTCGTGCATAGAGGCAGTCGTGGATTACATGAACTTCTGTCTCGGGTCTGTCACGACAAATCTTGCAGCCATTATCTGTATTGAGAAGCCTTCTAGTTCGTTTAGCATTAGTAAGCAGACGTTAATGTGTAGCTAGCCGTTGGAAGGTCCACATGCGTGATAGCGGCAAAACCCTCCAAATGAATCTCCATCTTGGGTGTCGGTCATCCATCAATCAAAAGAAGAACTTTAAATCCTTAGAGAATCCAGCATTAGGCATCCTAATCAAGTTTTATTTGGGACCGTGTGAAGGGAGACTTACGATGCAACATCAGCCGATAAGAAATGGCTAATATAGTCGTGGTTCCACTCACCGGTTAAGAAGGAATCATCCATGAGGAGGTCCAGTGCTTCTGAAGGAATGTCTACTACATGGATAGAGTATAGCTCACCGTCATGCAACCATATGTTAATCTAAAATGTGTACTCTTTCATTCCTGATGTTCCAAAATGTAGCTCCTGAAGCTTGTGCTAGACGTGGATGATGTAGTAAATTGAGTGATAATTGTCGAATGTCATAAGGTCGTATTCCACGAGGTCTTTTGATAGAAAATACTCAAACCTAACAACTTGTGTTTGAATAACAATGCAATGAAAAGTAAATGAAGTGTGTTGAGGTGCCTTGGTATCTAATCTAAGAAAGAGTGTAAACTAAACAAGAAAGCAAGTAAAAGACAATTGTTTAGATAGGTGTTTTCTATATGACCATGCATACAATCTCATTAATAAGATGAAATTGTGCATCACATATTATTATGCGCTACCCCTTCCACTAAGACCCTCCTACTTGATCTTTTGCCATGTGCAATATAAACTTGACTGATAGCAAATCAATCATTGTGGGCCTCTATGAGTCGTAACGATGGTCTATAGCATCGATGATCTAGTAATGAAGCATATATTCTACACAAAAATACACACATAAGCTGTCAATCCATTCATACATACATGCATAGGATAACAACATATCACAATGAAGTATTTTCGTAACATCCTAGATTATATTAAGCATAGTGACTATAGTAACACATAATAGAGTAGCACATATAAAGTAATTAAAACACTAGATGATAAAGAGCACCGATAATAATAAGCAATGATTAAAGCATTACGAATACAATAAAGCATTTAAATCAACAATCACTGATAAACTAAATCATTTGATGAAATAAGCATATTATTAACTCCTAGAAAGTATTGCATAACCATAATAGAATTCACATCCCTAAACAACAATGAGATAGATAAAGAAAGAATAATTGAAAGACATCACTGTAGATAATGAAACCATCCTCGTCGAGCTCCTTTAGAGTCTCGCCTCTTCTCTTATGCTCTCTAACTCATGCCTCTAGGGCCGAGTGATTGTAAAAGTGTGTATGAAAGCTATAGTCCAGCCTCCTATTTATCCTAGTTACAGACAATGCAGTCAAAATCGCGCTTCAAAACTTAAAAACTTACGATTTTATGTTTTTGGGTCAGCAAAACTCTTTCGTTTCCATATAAAAACTTAAATGTATAAAATCAGACTAAATTGCGCTTTACAACTTAAAAGCTTACGTTTTTACGCTTCTAGTTCACCAAAACACTTTACGTTTTTACGCTTTTAGTTCACTAAATGAGTATTCTTTTCATGAAATTAATAATAAAAAATATATTTTAAAAGTAAATCACCAACAATATGATGCATTTGAGATTAAAAGATACATATCAGAGACTTGTTGGATGCATTCTCAACTTCAATAGAGTAATCTAATTCACCAGCTGGGCTCTTCCCGAATTCATTAGCATAACGAACTTATTATTAAGATGCTATAAGTTGGTCTACTTTAAACATAATTGCATGTATTTATTAACTTATCTAAATTATGTGCATTCATATTTTACATAGTATATGTCATACTTAATAGATTTGTAGTTATTTTTCAATATGCGTCAAAAACTTACGCTTTTACGCTTTGATTCTACGTTTTACGATTCTACCCATTTTCCGTTTCTAAGTAGAATCGCGCTTTTGACTGCATTGGTTACATAAGATAATTTTTTAGTTCTTTTACTCTTAAAGTCCGCCAAAACATTTCTTGTACGACTTGAAATCGAATTCCTTTGACTTGAGGACGAATAACCTTGAAGAGGAATTTTCTGGAGGGCTTGGTAGTACCCGCCGTTCAATTTTATTCTGCAAAACGACCCATTTTTTGTGGCCAAATTCATCTTGGGCTCATCGACTTCCGCAAATTTCAGCTCGTTCGGATTTAATTTGACCCTTATGCTCTTCAAATTACTGCTCTTTGGTACATAATTTGACCTTCTAGTGTGAGAATCCATCTTTGTTTGAGCCCATGAAATCCTTGAAAAGTACAAAATAACACCAAAAGGCGTAAAATAGTACAAAAACACACACAAGGTTAATCATTGGCATATAAATTAAATATTTACGATTTCCACATGAAATATGATGGAAAATACTAAAGATGTATTGACAAATGGGAAAAAAATGAGTGTCATCATAAGTGCCCACACTTGAAATTTGCTTGTCTCCCCATACTAGCTCTCCATCGTAATGATGATAGGTAGCATGTAAGGAATCCTCATATAGAGATCTCGATCTGATCTCGATCTCTATCTCTAGCTCTGTCTCTTCATTCTCCTCAAAACATCATCATAGTTGGGTTGATTTCTATCCTCAACTTTAATAGGCCCCACTACTCGATGCATGATCACTCCCATTTTGTAGTGTGATCTCTCCTTTCACTACTTTGATCATGGCTACCTCTCTCTTACTTCCTTGAGTTGATGCTCCTTCTTTCTCCTACACCATTTCACAAGGATGGGTCTTCGAAACTCCTCCTTCCTTGAAAATCTTCTTGAAAAAGGACTCCCACGAGTTGTTGCACCTATTTTTGGCTATGGATGCTCTGAATCTTGTGAGTAGATGTGATAAAAAATAAGAGGGGTGGCCTCCCTTTTATAGAAGAGTGGTGGGTGGTTGGCGGGTGGTACCGCCCCCCTTTTCCTTCATTGATACGAAATCTTTTGAGTCCCTCTTCATATAGGACAAAAAATTGGCACGACGAGTGGGTGCGGTGGTAGAGTGGAGGGTTAACCTGGGTCTTTCTTCTTGTGGGTGAAGGTCCAGTTGGAATCCTTTTTGTGTAGGAAAAGGAAATTTCACAGTTGCCAGTAGGGTGGCTTGGTGGCGGGTGGGTGACAGATGTAGGCGCCTCTCTTTTTTCCTTCTCCATCTCTGAGTTTGCTCTTCTTATTCTTCAAGGATTCGTCATATGAGAGATTTTTGGCACCATTGGATCTCTTTGCTATGAATTTTTCTCAAAAAAAAAAAAAATAAAATAAAATAAAACAAACAAATGTAAAAGCAATAAAACGGTTGGAAAGAAAGTGCTTCTTATCCTCAACATGAAATTGAAAACAAAGCATCAAAAGAAAAAGAATGTATGGGTTGTCTCGTTAGTAGAACTTTCATTATACCTCCTTAAGGTGGATGCCAAACATGGATTCCCTCTCATGAAGCGCTTTTCTTATATGCCTTTGAGCCAGGTATAGCTCCTCATTCTTCAAGCTCTCCAACTTAGGGCTTCCTTGAAGTCCATCATCTTGATTGCATGCTCTAGTTGTGTATCATCCTTCTTCTTCTTCCTTTAGTTTAATGGACCATGAAGTATAAGCCACCTTAGTCTCCACCTTGCAATTTTTACCCCACACTTCAATTTATGAGCATTGAAAAATGTGGTAGAGGTATAGATACAATGAGGGACTCATGTATTCCCCAGTTTGGGTTAGATAAGACGCTATAGTCTCATGGCTCTCTAGAAATTCTGAATGGATCTTCATCCATGAGTCAGCTGGCTTGACTCCAAGATGCATCTTCACCAAGATTTTGCAGTTTTCTTCATGGTCTCCAAATTTGGGAATGTCATCCTCCATCTTTTAAACTCTTATAATTAGAGAATAATTGTCTAGAGTAGGTGGGTTGCTACTCCTTTCTCTTCTCTCATTTTTGTAGATGATGATGTAGATGAATCTTCTTCTCCAAGATCAAAGTTATAGGCTTCGTTGATTTCCTTCTCCCATCTCGAGTTTAAAACAAGATGAATGTGACTTAAAGACTCACCTATCAAGCTAGATAATGTCTCTTCATTGATTCACTCCTCCGCGATCTCTTGGATGGCGGGGGTATCTTGCTCTTTTCCTTGGTTGGACTCCATTTTTGTTTGATCATTAGCATTTCTGATAGGTGGCTCCTCTTGAAGCTCATCCTTTAGTTGGATAGGTTGAGATGGTTTCTCCTCTAGTGGCTCCTCATCTTTATGCTCCTCCATAGGTTGACCAACCTTGATTGATGTCTCCTCCACCCCTTTCTCTTGTTCAATGGTGGCTTGTGTTAAACCATGCCTAAGAGGTAAAGGGGGATCATCAAGCTCGACTTCTCTCTCTTGGATACCTTCAATGGTTGAGGATATTTCGATAGGTGGATTTCATGTGGATTGATATTGACCAAGTTGTAAGATATGTTCAAAGCCTTCAAGTGATGTGAAGCTTTCAACATCTTCCCGTGAATCCAAGAAGGTTTAGATTATTTTTGGTTTGAGTTGGTAATCTTCTCCATCCAAGGGTGCTTCTTCTATAGGGGGTATCTCTTCTTCTTCCAAAGATTTGAGTAATAAGATCATCTTCTTCCATATCGAATTCCTTGACCTTGAGATAATCTTCTTTTTTAGGTTCCTTGGTAGGTTTATCATTTTTCTCTTCTCGGATAGGTTGAAGAGTCTCCATCATGGCTTCCATGGTTGGTATGATTATCATGTTGTGAGCGGCTTCCCTCATCCTTTGCATCTTCCCGCAGGGTTCTCTTGCCTTTCAGAGGTTTGACTTATAAACTCATATGTTTCTTCTCTAATTTTATTGTCCTTATGATGATCCCCCTTTCCATGGTCTACGATCTCTCTATATTTTCCTCTTCTAATGGTTAGGCATTGAGATGATCTTCCTTCTCTCCTTGGTCCACCAACTCTTCATGCTCCATAAGCCCTTCATGGTCTATGATCTCTCCATATTGACTCCTCAACATGGTGGTTGTATGGTTTTTATGCTTGGCACTAGATGGATACTTCTTTTTTCTTGATGCTCCATAGGCATTGAGATGATCTTCATTCTCTCCATGGTCCACCAACTCTTCATGCTCCATAAGCCCTTCCTGGATCCATCTCTCGAGGTTTACATTGAAGAAGCTGAGATCTTCATAGTCTTCTATTATGACTTGCCTCGATGCTTACCCTCCATGGTTTTTATGCTTGGCACTAGATGGATACTTCTTTTTTCTTGATGCTTCATCTCTTGAGCTTTGATACCCCTGGCGTGGAGTACTTGAATAGATATCGATGACCATCTTGCACCAATTGAGCTCCTTATTTTTGGGTATCGCGTCCTTGGATGGTTTGTTATGGCTTCCTAGAGTTCTAATCCAAAAAAACAAAACCAACTAGAGCGTAATACTTCTCATTTACGAAATGAAAACTGAACACAAGAGGTTAGTTTCTTTCAAATACTATAAAAAATCCCCCACAGCGGCACCAAAAACTTGATGCAGTAAATCGAGGTCTTTTGATAGCAACTACTCAAACCTAAAAACTCGTGCTTGAATTAGAATGCAATGAAAAGTAAATGAAGTTGGTTGATGTGCCCTTGGTGGAATATCTAATGTAAAAAAGGAAGTAAAAGACTATTGTTTAGGTAGTATTTTCTAGAGGATCGTGCATACAATCTCCTAAATAAGGTACATCTATGCATCATCTATTATGATGCGCTATCCCATCCACTAAGACCATCTTACTCAAACTTTCGCCACGTGCAATAGGAACATGACTAGCTAATGCATGCTTTCGCTTCATGTCATCACCTAATCAATGAAGAACAAGGAAGTTAGGATAGCACATCATTAATTATGGGCCTCTATGAACCATAAGAATGGTCTACAACATCGATGACTAGTAATCAAGCATATATCCTACACAAGCATACACACATAGATTGTCAATCCAATAGTACATACATGCATAGGATTAGAGCATATCACAAGGAAGTAGTTTCCTAACATTCTAGATGATTGTAGCAACACATAATAGAGTCACACACATAGAGTAATTAAATTACTAGAGGATAAAGAGTGTCAATGATAATAAGCAATAGATGATTAAAGTGCCGTAAATACAACAAAGCATCTAAAGGAACTAGCATCGATGAACTAAAGCATTGAATGCAATGAGAATCTTGTTATAGAAAGTACTGCATAAACAACATACCCTAAACAACAATAAGCTAGATAGACAAATAATAATTGGATGACATCATCGTAGATGATGACAACATCCTCGTTGAGCTCCTCGAGAGTCTCACCACCTCTCCTATGCTCTCTAACTAGTGCCTCTATGGTAGAGTGATTGTAAAAGTGTGTATGAAAGCTCGACCCTAGCGTCCTATGTATACTAATTACATAAAGGGGGTTTTAGTCCTTTTATTTATAAAGTTGGCCAAAACCTTCATTGTACGACTTGAACTCGGATTCTTTCGACTTGGGGACAAGTAACCGAGATGAAGAATTTTCCGGAGGGCTTGCACCCGAGTGTCTGTATTAAGTTGTTAGTATCGGCCACTGGATTTTCTTCACCAAATTGGCCGATGTTTTGTGGTAAACTTCATCTTACGCTCATTTTCTTCACCAAATCACCTTCTATTGGGTGAGATTGCCAGTCAACACAAAGCAAAGAACCGACTCACACTCGTGTTATCGAACCCTTACTCCCAATCTATGGTGCTCTAATATCATCAAATAGGAGTACTCATATCGTGACCAGAAAGAGGAACAGGGGCCACGGTCCAGACCGTGACTTTCCTCCCAGCCCATGACATCTCCTCTGACCTCTGCAAAATGAGTCTATAACAGCTTAATGAAGATTTACGGTTTTAGCCTACCACATAGTTCTACGATGTCTTTTTTGTTTCAACTTTTAATCCGGCCCCTTTTCCCTAACTTAGCTTTGAATCCATACCATCAATGTACAGTTAATGCACTGAAAACATTTGCGGTTTATCAATGCAACACTTCTAGAGCTACCAATTTAGTTTGTCAATGGCGGATTTGGGTATCCGCAATGATTTGAATCCGAATTTTCAGAGTTTCGCTCATTAGGGAGATAACATGCCGGATTCAAAGGTTCGCATCAGAAGTGTTCTAATTATTACAACACAAGGGCGACAACATCGGATAAAAGTCTACTCAGGCCATAAAAGGGAACCCAACTCAGTAAACAATTTCAACTGGTCTTCAGCTAGAAACCAACTCGCTTATTATTTCGTCCAAATGACCGCCATCATCCTAATGCGCTCTGCAGATTTTTCTGTTGAGGCATTTGATCACATCATTGGCACTCTCAATTCCTGAAACATATCAACATAACACATAAGGAAGAAAAACCACAACAGACCTTTAATCACTTCAATTTCAATTACAGCACGTGAACCAAAATCGCTTCTCAGCTTTAGGAAACGTACCCGAGAAATATGCACCGGTGGCAAACCCCATGTACTTCTCACTTGTATGTTCTCCAGTGAAGTAAACAGGACCAACTGGCGCCTGATGAAATTAAATCCAAACAACATATAAGCAAATGATCAATCCCACCATGGAATCATTCATTGATTTTTTTTTCAGTGCAAAAAGGAAACCATTCGATTACCTGCAGATGCTGAAACTGCTCGTGGCTATAACGCGGCGGCCAGTTGACATAGCTTCCCTTGAAGAACCTGTTGGTCCACCATCTGGGAACCAGTATAGCATCTGGGTTCGGAATGTTATTCCCAAACATCTTCTTCAGAACTTCCATCGCTTCTGCCTTGGTTGCTTCATCCGACTGCTTCTCTATTCTGATTGATTCGTCTCCAGTCACGGTCACAAACAGTATGTTCGATCCAGGATACTCGTTCTCCAGATGCTGCAACATCATGAGAAACATTTGTAGTCAAACGTTGTTGTTTTTTTTTAGTAAATGACTTGTCTCCATGAAGTGGTGGCACTAATTTACCTTCCAGATGGGGTAATATCCATGGTGTTGATGTGCGTAGAAGAAGACCTCAGTTCCAGGGCCAGTGGGCCAGAACTTGTGAGGGAACTTGATGAATATCTTGGTGTATGTAGCCATGCTGAAATCCGATATCGCCACTCTTTTCCACATCTGAATCCCACAAGACAAGTCGATTAAAACGGAAGAAAATGACTAATGTGATGTGATGATGAAAATTACTGATATGGTGAGGAAATGATCCTGACCGGGAACTCAGGTTTGAAGGAAATGAGATTGCTCTGGAGAACTCCCAAGCTGGCAGAGAGGATAGCAAATTTGGCCTGGAAAACAGAGCCGTCCTCTGTTTTCACGGTCACTCCTTTCTTGGAATAGCTAATCTCCCTCACCACCTTATTCAGCTTCAATCTAGGGTCGCCTTTCTTCAAGAACTGATCAGCAATATGATAAGCCATGCTCTCAAAGCCTCTTGGGTCCTTGACATAGTTGAAGTTAACCCCGTGATCCACAAGCTCGTGCCTTGGGTACTTGTGCTTCACGCTCGTCAACTGTGGCGCCTGTGCATCTATGTAATCGTTGTTGAAGTAATCCACCACCATCTCGAGAGGCGTCGCTGGCACACTTTCAAACCCACAACAACAACAACAAGGAAAAAGAATTAGCCACCATAAAAGCAAGATTCATGAGGTGGGGAAATGGAGATTGCTGTGTGATAATATTACTGTTTGTAGAGCAAGTAAGCTCCCATAACGGACACGTCTTGGTCGCTTCTGGGATTGGAGTTGAGCGTGGTGGAGAGGTTTGTGCAGAACTGTGCTCTGGCTGCTCCTGCCCCCAATGCTGCATCAACCTCTGCTTTTGGGTATAATCCACCTCTGTCAAAACAAACGGACAATGTAATTGGCTGTCCTGTTTTTTTACTCTTCTCAAAGACAAACTCAAACCACAGTTTTGGAGGAGAGGGTTTTTACTGTTGTTTGTAGGTGTTGGAGGAGAGGTTGCCGAAGTTGGTAGGGTAAGTGTTGAGCTTGAGGGAGTTTGCAATGTCGACGAGAGGGTTGTGCTGTGGGCCGCCGCCGAAATACCAACAAGCGCCAACCTCCATGGTTTGCCCTGCAAATGCCACTTTGGACAGCCTTCCTCCAATCTTTGGGGTTGCTTCCAGGATTACAATGTCCTTGATCCCGGCATCGTGAAGTGTCTTCGCTGCTGCGATTCCTGCATTTTTCGAATTACGCCCTGAAACAGTTAAGTCTCTTGGGTAGATGGAACGGAGTGCACAAGATAAAAGAGATTAAGCTGATAGTGTGTGTGTCACCTGATAAACCAGCGCCAATCACGATGACAGATGACGGCGGAGGGGCAGCCACGGTTGCTGATGAAACTGCCAGAAGAAGAACGAGAAGGGAGAGTAGGAGCTTCATGGCTGCTGAGAGGTGCATGTTTCGAAGCATAGAGTGGCAAGGCAGTGTTTGAGTGGGTGGGAGTGTGTGTGGGGATTCGGCTCTTTATCAGCAGGTGCAGTATTGCCTCTTTTGGGTCGTTCTTACCTACCTACCTACCTCATTTTGAAACACCACATGTATTAAATGGAACGAGGAGTAGAAGAAGTAGATAGTAAAGTGGTTTTGGGGCTTACTGTGCTCTCGAAGAAGGGTTCAGCAGAATTCAGCTCCTTGGTATCTTGTCTCTTTGGATTTTTCCTCAGAAAAGTTGAAAAAGGGGACTTTCCCCCCTTCAAAGTTCCAAGAGTAGATAGCACACCCATAAGGAAAAAAAAGGTAGATAGCACGTGCTGAGTAACACTTGGAGGAGTAGTGAATTAGTCACAGACATTGTGTCATCTACCATTTACCTTGCTTGAGTGAGTAAAATTTTCACCATGCAAACACACATTAAGGTTATCATATGGGAAACTTCAAATACCGAAACCGACTGCCACCCCTAGAAGAAATGGAGCACTTCAAGTTGAAGGAATGGAGCACTTCAAATACCGAAATCGACTGACTGCCACCCCTAGAAGAAATGGAGCACTTCAAGTTTCTCATATGATAACCGTAATGTGTGTTTGCATGGTGAAAATTTTACTTACTCAAGCAAGGTAAATGGTAGATGCACAATGTCTGTGACTAATTTTAAACACAAACGCGATGATAACACAAATGCGATAATTTGTGCAAAAAGGCACAGACGAAAACCTAAAACAAAACACAAAGGCGATAATTTGTGCAAAAAACCATAGACGAAAAGCTAGCGAACAATAACTAAACACAAAGGTTGTAGAATGGAGAGTGGAGTAAAATAATGACTTGGAACTTCCCCACTTGCACTTGGAGGAGTGCGAGAGCCACTAATGAATATTAACTCCAACCTAGGCTTTTATATATTAATTTGTGCAAAAAGTCATATACAAAAACCTAGCGAACAAAAACTAAATACAAAGGCGATGATTTGTGCAAAAAGCCATAGAAGAAAACCTAAAACGAAACACAAAGGCGATGATTTGTTCAAAAAGCCATAGACGAAAACCTAGTGAACAATAACTAAACACAAAGGTTGTAGAATGGAGAGTGAGGTAAAAGAAGGACTTGGAACTTCCCCACTTGCATTTGGAGGAGTGTGAGAGTCACTAATGAATAGGCTTTTATATATTAATTTGTGCAAAAAGTCATAGACGAAAACCTAGCGAACAATAACTAAACACAAAGGCGATGATAACACAAAGACGATGATTGGTGCAAAAAACCATAGACGAAAACCTAAAACAAAACACAAAGGCGATGATTTGTGTAAAAAGTCATTGACGAAAATCTAGCGTACAATAACTAAACACAAAGATTGTAGAATGGAGAGTGGGCTAAAAGAACTTGGAACTTCCCCACTTGCACTTGGAGGAGTGTGAGAGCCACTAATGAATAGTAACTCCAACTTAGGCTTTTATATGCAAAAAGTCATAGACGAAAACCTAGCGAACAATAACTAAACAAAAATGCGATGATTTGTGCAAAAAGCCATAGACGAAAACCTAAAACAAAACACAAAGGCGGTGATTTGTGCAAAAAGCCCTAGACGAAAACCTAGCGAACCATAACTAAACACAAAGGTTGTAAAAGGAGAGTGGGGTAAAAGAAGGACTTGAAACTTCCCTTGTTGCACTTGGAGGAGTGTGAGAGCCATTAATGAATAGTAACTCCAACTTAGGCTTTTATATATTAAATTAATAATTAGGCTTTTATATGCAAAAAGTCATAGACGAAAACCTAGCGAACAATAACTAAACACAAAGGCGATGATTTGTGCAAAAAGGCATAAACGAAAACCTAAAACAGAACACAAAGACGATGATTTGTGCAAAAAGCTATAGACGAAAACCTAGCGAATAATAACTAAACACAAAGGTTGTGGAATGGAGAGTGAGGTAAAAGAAGATGTTGGAACTTCCCAACTTGCACCTGGTAAAGTGTGAGAGCCACTAATGAATAGTAACTAACAACTTATGCTTTTATATATTAATTAATAATTAATTTCTTGGGAGGAAAAATTGGTCGTCCAAGTGACCGTCGATAAAGTTCTTTTGATTATTTAAACAGGTCTACGAGTGGCAGTTCGGAAATTGGCCCAGTGATGACGGTTGGATAAAGTTTTTCCCATTTATTAAACTAGCAAAAGCCCGCTTGCAATCGTTTCGCGTATAAGAAAAAGTTAATACTTTAAAGAGTAATAATTAGTATTTAAAATGAGTCATGTTAGATTTATTCCATATTAAATAATACTATTTTTTATTTTTTAATAATGATATAAATGAAAGAATATTATGTTTTCTAGAAAAAGAATAATATATGGTAAGGATAATTTTGTATTTACAAATCAGAGCTTTTGTTTTTAAGTTCGAAAAATTTCAATTTTTTATAAAGCAAAACTTTAGAGGTGTTTGGTTTGGATTCAACTTTTGAAACATAAAACTTTACAATTCGGGGCAAACATAGTCGTACACTTTTGGCTTTTTTTTTATGGTTTGAGGTAATTGTGGTTCTCCTTTATGAAATTTTTGGACTGATTGCATGGTTGAGGAGGTTCAACTCGCATTGAACGACTCAAATTAGGTTGGATTGCCATGGATTTGGGTTCAATTGTATTTGTCAAACAAAACGAAAAAGCGAAATGAAAAACTGGCGACCGACTCAAAACTCGTTAACACTAGGTGCAACTCGCTTTGACCTGGTTGAACCGAGTTTTGGGAAAAGTCACACCTGACACAACCCGCCAATTACAAAAAAAAAAAAGATAAAACGCGCTCCCGCCAAAAACTTGTAATATTGGGTTCAAGTCGCTTTGGTCGGGTCGAATTAGGTTGTATACCCATGCGTTTGGACTCAATTGTCATTTTCAACCAAAAGGAAAAAGATAAAAAATACTAAAACGGATAAAACTCGCTCATGACCCCAAACTCTCAACACTACGTTCAACTCGCTTTGACTGGGTCGACCCAGTTTTAACAAATTCACAGTTTACCCAACATGTTAATTACAAAAGCGGATAAAACTTGCTCTCGATACAAAACGCGTCAAAAATGGGTCAGAGTTCAACTGTCATTCTCAACGAAAAGGAAAATGAGAAATAAAAAAAATATTACAGCGTACAAAACTGGTTAACAACGTGTTCAACTCGCTTTGAACAATTTTCTTAACAAAGTAAGACTTGGTTCAACCTGCCAACTACAAAAGCGGATAAAGCTCGCTCACAATACAACACTCGTCAATACCTTAGATTCGGGTTCAATTGTCTTCCCAACCAAAGGAAAAAGAGTATTTTATAAATGCTAAAGTAGTTTTCAAGTCGCTTTGGCCGGATCAAAATAAGTTGGAGACCTTGGATTTTGGGTTCAATTGTGTTCATGCTAAAAAAAAAAGTGAAAGAAAAAAACACTAAAGCGGACAAAACTCGGTCCCGATGCAAAATTGGTAAACATTGAGTAGATATGGTATGGATTTTCGGTAGCGGCATTGGGAAACGGTGGGGGACAACTTAGGATTCCGTTGACAGTGTTTTGAGAAGGTTGTGAATTGGTGAGCAATGTTGAAGATTGGACAGAGCATATCTAGTATGGATCTTTGGTCGCGGCCATAGCAAATGGTGGAAAACGAGTTGGGTTGTGAAATGGTGCAAAAGGTGGATAGTTGCTACAATAGGGAGGTGAAAACCTAGTAGGCAATAATTGTTACGTGAAACACAATGGACAATAGATGTAAACCTAACGAACACCCATGTGTTTGCGTTCAATTGTGATCATGTTCAAGGAAAAGAAAAAAACATTAAAGAGGATGAAATTCGGTACCAATACAAAACTCGTGGTAGAGGCCTTGGAAAACAGTGGTGGGGAACAACTTTAGATTCCGTCGACAATATTTCGAGATGGGCTGCAAAATGATCGCCAAAAGCGATGATTGTGTTAAAGGTAGGATACTTATGTGTTTGGAATCAATTGTGCTCGTCCTCAATAAAAAGGGAAAAGAGAGAGAAAAAAATACTAAACAGGATGAAACTCGGTCCCGATACAAAATTCGTGGTAGCGGCCTTGATTTGTGTGGTGGAGCACAACTTAGGATTCAACCGACAGTATTTTGAGATGGGCTGCAAAATGGTGAGCAAAGACGATGATTTGTGAAAAAGATATAGACTAAAAGCAAAAAGATAAAGAAAAAACACTAAACATGATGAAACTCGGTCCCGATACAAAATTCTTGGTAGCGGCCTTGATTTGTGTGAAGGGAAACAACTTAGATTCAACCGACAGTATTTCGAGATGGGCTGCAAAATGGTGGGCAAAGGCAATGATGTGCAAAAAGCCATAGACGAAAAGCTACCAAACAATAACTAAACGTAAAGGCAATGATTTGTCCAAAAAGCCATAGACGAAAACCTAGCGAACAATAACTAAACACAAAGGTTGTAGAATGGATATAGTGGGGTAAAAGAAGAAGTTGAAACTTCCCCGCTTGCACTTGGAAGAGTGTGAGAGCCACTAATGAATAGTAACTCACAACCTAGCATGGTAAAGGAAACCGTATCGGAGGTCATACCGGATCCGTCATCGGTAGGGTATTTTATGGTACGACCGTGGTTCAACCGTTGTGTACCGGCAAAATACCGTTTTTGTAATTAAATAATATTTTTTGGTTAAAAAACTGTACCGGCAGATTCATGATACCCTTTCGGAGTAATACCGGAATAAAACCGGAATATACCAGATATCAAACCTGAATAAACTAAATAGGCATATGTAATATAACAATCAACAAACTGCAACATTACTAAATTAAGAATTAACTACATGGTCGTTCAAATGCATGTTTAGGATCGAGTACAAAGCAACCAAACAACATTCTCAAACCACAAGTTCAAACAACATTCTCAAACCAAACAACATATCTTTTTCGTTCAAAGTACTAAACAACCAAACAACATTCTCAAACCACAAGTTCACAACTACCACAAACTCAAACTCGCAAGCACTACAACGTTCACAAACAACGTTCCATATCTTCGAACAACACCAAATGTAGAGAGGTCTACATTCTGCAAGTCGTCCCCTTCATCTTCTTCATCAACAACTGCAATACAAGAGAAAACAAGTAAGAATTATTATCAATTATTAGTATTAGAATTCATATCATACATAATTGATTTACAAACAAACCTTCCTCTTCTAATGCTCGTTCCAGCTCATCAATATCCAATTCTTTTCCCTAGAAGATAGACTTTATTACCCTTATGACAAGCAGTGACTAGTAATTACTATCCATTACTATCTATTAAAAAAACATAAAGAATATATGTCTCTATCTTCGTCCCGTCCAAACTGAGTAAAAAAATCTCTCTTGGTCGAAAACCCTAGATTGAGCGATCTCTTTATCTACCGAAGCAGAGCTGTTGTTTAGAGATTACAACATGCACAATCGCAATCTGACGAAAATTATATGGCTTGATGTTGTTGTGGTGCCGATGAGACGATGAAGCTAGTTTAAGCAAGTATCTCCCATTGTCACCAGCCTCTGTCGTGACATTTGAACTGCGCACCGTTCTTCAAATCACAGTCGTGGCAAGATCTTCCATAGAGCTCAATTTTGCAGTTCCCTTCATTTATGGATCCATAGGTTCTATTCATCGATGAAATTGTTATTTTTTTGTTCTTATTGCTCTTCAATTCGAGTTTCCACTCCGAGTTGAGAGTTTGTAGGAGACTAAGATGTTTGATAAGTAAAATTGATCAAACTTCTTTTGACCCATAAGCCCTTACAACTCTTCCCTACCTCTCTCTTTTAGAGAAGATCTCATCCTTTTTTGATCGATTTCTCTATTTACTTCGCCTTCCAGGTGTTGAGAAAATGCGTCAACTAAAATGAAGCCACTTATTTTTACCTTTGATTCCGTTAAAATGTTTCCTCGTAACGATTGAAATGTGGATTCGGTGGTTACTATATCTTCTTCCATAGGCTGAATTTTGTTTTTGGGTATGACTTCTTGAAATGTATGTTGGGTTTCTGTCCTGATTGTCTTTACTTATATTCACAGTTTCAAATTACTTCTCTGTCCATTCATATGATCTCGGAGAATAAGCTTCTACTTATTAGTTTCTCTCATGATTTTTCTTCCTTGTTTGAATTTGGTGTATTTGAACCAAAATAATATGTTTGGCCGCAACTAGAAGAAATATGAGGTCTTGATTTCTATGCTTTCATGGCTTGAAAACTGACTAGGTCTGCCTTTTTTCTTCTATATCCTTCTATAAAATGTTGCTACAAAGTTTACCCCATTTGTCATCCCAACTTGCCTCCTTCCATCCCTTCATTGAAGGTTGTGTTCCAGAATGATTAAGTTATGGCTTTTGACTAGGTTTGAAAATAGAAGTATGATCAACATGATGAAGAATTATCAGATTAATCTTGTGGCACACTAGACATAAATCGAAGAATTTTATGGATCTTGGAGGTGGTGTTCTAGGTTAGAGGGGCTTCCACAATGTTCCAGCTTTATCCAGCCTAGACCTGTTATAAATTTTCTGATCAGCAACCAGAATGCTAGAGATTCATTCTCTATGGACTGGGCTAAGGTGGATATATGTGTGAGCATCTCTTTTTTGTTAACTGGTTCGTTCATTTTCTGACTAATATGTTTTTCCTGTCCTGTTACTTGGCAAAAAGAGTGTAAAAAATCCAAGGATTAAAGTAAGCTGCACAAGTCAGTAACACAAGATCATTGATTTGAGTGAGCAAATCTTCAAAGATCAGTTGTATGTTCACATATTTTCTGTCCCCAATTTTGTGCATTGATCCATTAGAGATAAGTTGCTACAAACTGAGGCTTATAGCTTTCATGGTTTTAAACGTTTCCTTTGTTTTTATAGGTTCTATAATTGTCGCGACTGATATGCAATGAGAGAAAACTCTAGATTGATTCATTTCTCTCTTAAATTATTTTGGAGTTTTTTTTGGTAAATTTTAGATAATAATGGTTGAAATATGTATTCATTCACTCTGCTAGCTTCCATGATCTTGATTTTATATGACTTTTAGGAAGGCTTGTTGTGTTATGTCCTGATTGTATTTGCTTGAAATGTTATATAGAAAGAATGGGTTGAAAGAGGCAAAGTAAGTGTGCAAGTGTCAAATGCATTGATCTTGGAGGGGACTTGTTGATTTCGAGGTGGTCACTTTTCTAGTGTTTTGCTAGTTAAGTTTCTAATTGCTCAAAACCTCAAGCATTGAGTACCCATTCTAAACTAGCTAGCTAGCTATTTGTGATGCTAATATGAAGCGATAGATGAGATGTTTTCAGAAGTATTAAGAAGGAAATAAAAAGAAAATAACGGGTAGTGGGAGGGAAGAAGGAAGGGAGGAGAAGGTAAGGGGTAGGGAGAGTACTACAGAAGAAGCAAGCTAGGTAGATGGGAGCTCTCATTTTTATTCATTAAACCTCTAGCCTCTCCACTACACCGGACCACATGATGAGAGAAGGAAAAACATTAACTCTTTCTTTCCTAGACCGAATCAAAAATTAAATCTTCCTTTCCTCTTATAAAACCTTTGTCTATGATATTTTCCGACAAAAGGTTGTGCAGGAGAGCCATGAATCAGTTTACATGTAAAGGTTATTTTGCACTGACAGAGAGACTGCAAGAATTAATGGTAATTTTATTGCTTACCAGGTTGCGAAGAATGGAAGATGCCTTTTATGAAGAGAAAATGAAGACAACAATTTAGGATTTTCTTCTCCAGGTCCACATGGTTGATGAAGGGTAAGATAATGTTCAAAACAATTGATTCCATGATCCATCATTAAACTGAGCCCTGTGTTGGTCCTTGGTTTTATTTTGGAAATTTCGAGAATTTAGCTGGAATAATAATTGATTTATCCAGGCATATAAAAAGTATTTGACAGGATGATGGTATTTTATCTTCCTGTTTGTTTGTTTGGTGGAGAATGGTTGATTCGGTCTAGGAATTGGAGGATTTCTTCGCCTTGAAAGCTCGAAGAACAAGTCCGGACTTGAAGACTGATCATTTGAAGATTCTTACTGCAGTCTCTCTCTTCTCTATGGAGTAACTTCCCTTCACTTAGGTTTTGAGGAACCCTAGCTATGTTTGTTTGATTGGATGATTGTATGAGTACTACTGCTTGATAATCTTGAGTTCATATTCAATCTATGCATGTTTTCATGATTCAAGTCTGCTTTAGTCGAGATTATTGATTCTGCTTTGATCCTATGAGAGAGAATACCTTATTAGGTCAACAGAGCACCATAGATTGATAGTATTGGATCGATTGCTTTAGTCGAGGGTTGATTCAGTGCTTTGTATCGATTGAGAAGCTCTTTCGATAGAGGGAGTCTAGTTCAGAACGCCTTGATCGGTTGTTCTAGAGAAGGATACGTCCCTCTAGGCAATTGACTCAAGAGGGCCTTGTTCCTTTAGTCGAGACTCAAGGTCTAGTTAAGGATTCTCCGCATTGTGAATGAAAGTGAAACAGGTTAGAGATCATCAATCATTAATCTGGCTAGTGGCTAGGGGAAATCATACCTAAGTGAGTTCCCAACCTGTAATTAGATTAACTTTAACTGTAGTTTGCTAGAGTAGTTTTAGTTCTTTCATCTTAATCTGGTTTGCTAGATATTGAACTGAAGTTGAGTAATAGTAACTCTAGAGACCCGTGGATTCGATATTTATTACTTGAGCCACTATACTGCAGTCCCTTTCATTGGTTACACTTGGCCTTTGTCAGGAGTTGTGTCATAGCGAGTCATTTAATATGTCATTGTGTCTTGTTTTGCTTTTAATGATAATAAAAGTTATTACTTCTTGTCTACAGACAATTTGCATGATCCCATTGGGTTCACAGGGGGTCAAGAGTGGAAGGTTGTGAACTTAGAAGCAATCTCATAATGTTTACTTTGACATCAGATTGACAACTTCTCGTATATTCTAGCTTACCATTTATTCAATTTCTAATATTCGTAACCATATCAGACATACAAGGCTTTGCGGATAACTGGTGGAGCTACTCACATCTTATATTGACCCTTTTGGTTTCATCTTATTACTCCTTGTTATTGGTCTTCGTTCTGAAATGTGTTAATTTTGACCATTTGCTTATTGTTTGTTGTCTATGTTGCTTCAAAGGCGATGACTGGACTTGTTTGTATTTAGGAACTAAGAGGGACGAAACTGTAAATGATGGTTTTGAAATTTAGAGAAAATGTTTTAACTTTAGATTTGTGGTACTATAATTGATAGAATGTTGATTTTGATTTAGATTTTTGATTTGGTGATATTATAATTACAGGAATGTTGAATGATTATTCATATTGTTGATGGATTTGACGCTCATTTACCAAGAATGGGTCATGTACCAAGAAGTAGGTTTCTTTTATTGTAGACATACTATTTTTACTCTGAGTACGTGATACTGTGGAGTATCTGGTGACTTGCCATGACCGATTGAGGTTCATGCTCATAATCCATTATGATATGTTGGTGAATTACTAGATTTCCCATCACTTTCAAGACCTCTAACTAAATTGAGTTGTTATTATTTGCTTGCATATGAATAAGGACAACAAGAGGTGAATTACTAGTTTTTCCCATGACTTTCAATCACCATGATGCAGCTTTCCACAGGATAAAAACAATATAGGTGAATTATCGGTTCTCCACCCAATTATATGGGTAATAGTTGATTGTGAAAAGTGTTTGAATGTTTCTCTAGAACTAAGTTAACTTCCATGTCAATAGCACCTGATTTTCTTTATCTTTATTAGAAAGGTTAAACACCCTGAATGAATGGCTAGAGACCTTGTATCACCCTTATATAAAAATAAAAATAAAAAGAATGACTAGAGACTTTGAACGAGTACCTTTTGGGTTTGGCCTCTGGAATAATAATGGCTTCCTCCACTTGCTTCCAGCCAACAACAATATCTCTTTTTTATCTAGTGTCGAAGAGAGGTATTTCACTGGCAGTTTGATGTGGCAGATTCAATGTTTTAAATGTCAAATCTCATAAGTTGCTGCCATCTAAAGGCTTTTAATCCCATCGCCTGCATATCTTGCATGCTGATTTGTTAATCACAATGGGTCATGAGAACTTAGTTTAAATGGTTTATACTGTGGAGTTGTTAATATGTAAGACTGTAGGTTAATGAAGAAAGGTGATCTTTGTTGCTTCAAAGGGTTTTGAATGGGTCTTTGTTATTTTGAAGGGTTCTTACTGGATTTGGCGATATAAGGAGCGAGGGTCTGTAAGTGGGAGTTTTGAACTTTTGTACGTGGTGATTTTAGGTTTTGAACACATGTAAGGTTTGACTAAACTTGGTTGTTCCAGAATTGAAGGATTGATGGTTTATATTTGTGACGAGATAATTCAAAGTAGTTGGATTTCTGATATGGGAATTCAAAGTGGTTGGATTTGTGATCATCAAAGCACCTGTATATTGTTGAATTGTTGATTCAGATATTCAAACAAAGCTTCCTACGAGGAAAAAAATAGAAAATCACAGCAAGTGGCTCTACAAATGATAATGTTTTAGTGACAATTGATAACTTTTAGCGTCACTAAATCACCGTTTTGTTGTAGTGTTTTGGATTTGGCAAACTGGGTGTTGCGTTTGTCTTCAAGTGAATTTGGGTTGCAATTTAGATTGTTTTTCTCTTATTGGTGTATTTGGAGTAATCGAATTCTTGGAAAAAAGTAAAGGAATTAGCGGCTTTGGACATTGATTGGTTATGGTGGCAATCGAATAGGTTATCAATTGGAGTCGCTTAAGTCCGTCTCGGTTTGGTACAACCATAGGTTATGTCCCTTTGTTTCGGTTTCATAGGTATTGTTCGGAGCACCTTAGTTTGATGATGTTGTTCGAAACATATATGTTAGATAAATGATGTTCGGAGCATTTATGGTTTTTGTTTCTGTTTTGATGATGCTACTCATAGCATCTTGATCTCCAGTTGCTGTTCTGAGCACGTGGTTCTGTTTTTTTCGATGATGCTATTCGGAGCATCTTGATTGCCATGTTGATGTTCGGGGGCACGTGGTTCTATTAGTTCGACGCAAACGACAACTAGGGGCAGAGCCTTTGATATCTCAACTTATCACCATTGATGTTTTACGAGGCATTGGACATGGTCTTTATCGACATCGGCGTATTTGGCAAAGTAGTCATGTAACACCCTTCATCCTTTAACACAAACACTGTTCACTTTACATCAAACAATAATAAATTATAAACCAGTTTAAACGATATTACAAAACTGAAAACATGACATCATTTTTTTTCTTATCCCCAAAATAAAACTGCATTCTTTTCCCAAAACCTTAATATACACAAGTGGAGATTCAAGTCCTCCGCCCACCTCATCACGATCTTCTCGGAGGTTTCCTTGTACCAACTTCACTTACGTCTTCTTATAGTCTGAAGGGGAAAAAATTTACGAGAGCAAGACATCACCTCAATGAATAAGGCCTAATCTAGTATCCAACTAATATAACCACGATATCAGGCATCCACGACATCAAAACCAATTTTCTTCATGCTTTCATTCATTCATGCCTAATTCTATTACATTCATAATTCACTATGATAACACACTTAACGTTATATACATGCACTCAAATACATTCAATAGAAACATTTCATGCATAATATATTTCACAGTTCAACAATCCGACTAGTTTGCCATGCACCCGCACCATTTCTTTCATCCCTCCTCACACTACTCCACCTCCTCCTCGATGCCTAGGCCTCTCCCCCAATGCCGACCTAAGGCACAGGTAATTACCTCCCATGGCCTAGGCATAACAAGGATTCTTGCCTTTATCAAATGTGGCATCTCGCCACAATAGTAACAATGACGCTTCTCACCTCCATCATAATGTGGCATCTGACCACACACTACTAAGCTTCTCGCCTCTATATAATCTGGTGGCTTCTCACCAGTCACCACCCATATCAATGTGGTCTCACCAAAACCGCTACAGTGGCCTCTCGCCATCATCCCTACTCCTCTACTCCCCCTTTGGGTGCATTACTCACCATCAACTATTAATCATAGTAGATATTTATGATTTAGTAATAATTATACTCATATACAATCATCTGCATCACCATCATCATTGTGGAGGCCCTTAATGCCTCTCATCCCCTATTCTTAATCGTCACCCATATAACATTCTCATTATCTTTAAGTATAACCATCACATTCACCAATCAGGCTCATTGAGGCTTTTCAAGCCTGTCCACATCATGTGCTTAATCACATCACCAAGAACATAACATATTTACAAAACATAACCCATTCACTTAATACATTCACACAACATAATCCATTCACTCAATATATTCGCACAACATTATCCGTTCATTCATTATCAAATACATTCCAACAACATACTCCACTATACCCTAATATCATATCATATTATGCTTTATGATCTCGCATTTGTGTCATTTCATGACCCAAATACCATGCTCATATTAGTCAAACGTCTAGGTTAGGAATTACTCACAGATTTTTTCATCGCTCGACAATTCCTTTGCCCTTAGATGATTCTCCGGCTTGCTCCTTATCTTTAATGTATCTCAAACATATATTAATTCACTTTGAGCAAGCTAAGAAGTCATTGAATTGCATATGGAATCATTAAACGATGAAAATTCGGTTTAAAATCTACTTTTCCTTTACATCTTAGAAAACTTGGTTTTCCCCTTTAACAACTCGGTCGAGTTTTTGGGCAATAACACCCGAGTTTGCTTAATTCCCTTCGATAGAGCAAAACTCGGCCCAAGTTGTCCAATAATCGGCCGAGGTTTTCACCGAGCCAGCCGAGTTTTGCTCCCCTGTCCCTCGACATGGAAAACTTGGTCTGCAGCTAGCAAAACTTGGCCGAGTTTTTTCCCATTGAGTCTGAGTTTTGTGGTCAGACAGTGCAAACTTCTCCTTCGTTTATTCAATTCCACCCAGAACTCAAATCCATGATTACTTGAACATTTAACATGATATATCATGTCTAAATACATTTACATGTCTCATTTCAACCCTTTAGTTACATCTAAACACTCGTAAGGGATTAAAATTTGATTTTAGCAAACTTTCTCTATATTCCATCAATCCAAGTTCCACTTCTTCCTTTGATCTCTAACATGGTGATCTGAGGTAGCAAGCATGATCTATGGAGTCCGAGCTCCTTGATTCCTACTTAGATGATCAACGCCCCTTTTCTAGTTCATGCTTCTCCGATGGATGCATAAGGAATCAATTGATGTCTTCAAGGTCGTGTGTCTGGAGAATTGGTTGTTTTAGTGGATGATCTCATCCCCAAGATGACGCTTCTATAGGTGAAGCCATAGAGTTGCTTCACCAACATCAAAAGCAGCATCAACAATGGGAGGACGACAGTTGTTTGAGTATTTACTTTTCCTTGTCAAAGACTACTTACCCTCCTTATAACCCTAGACGTCAATAGGTTAGAGGAGGTGGTGGTGTTGTATATATTGCTTGATGGTGAGAGTTGTAACTCAAGCAGTTCAATTGTTTAATCAATGAGAAAAAAAAGACTAAGAGCCCTAAGCTTTTTGTGGACTAGTCTTACTCACATCGAGTAGGGAACTCCGCATTTCAATATCCTAGTAGAAGGTGGCCGCACTTTGCTGCGGGCTCAAGTAATTAGAAGGGTTGCCCATTATTGTTCAATAGTTAGAAATGTGAAAATATAACAGGGGAAATACTAACAATATTAATAATATTAATTATCTTTTGGATGTGATTTTAATCGGGCTATTTGGCGCTACGACTGGATGTCTCGGTGCGAGTGGGATTCAGGGGCAACGCCCTGGTGGGAGCTCAGGGGCAATGCTTTCGGTTGATGGTGTGTGGGCTCAATGTTATTTGGTTTCGTGTTCTGGACCTGGTATGTAACTACTTTTCCTTTACCAGATTTGATTAGGGTTAGACATTGGAGAAGTACTATAAATACTTCTCATACTGCTCTGTACTCTATATCTCCTCCAATTTCCCGATCAACACGTGACAATTTTCTTTTACTTAATTTTCCATTTACTCCTTTCATCCATTATCTTCACATCTCCATAGTTCATAGTTGTTCTCTGTATTTCCTGCATTTTTTTGGCCGTAACAAAACTAGATCTGAGCAAAATCACCATGAAAGAAGGAACCCTTCTTCCCAAATAAATTAGGGGTGGGCAACAGGAAACGGGTATTTGGGTATACCCGTACCCGTCCCATTTTTTAAGGGTTATAATTACCTAAATACCCGTAATATTTATTATGGGATGGGACTTGGGATTAAGAATTTTAATATTGGGTACCCGCGGGGTACCCTCTAATACCCGTTTGGGTAATACGGGTACCCGTAATACCCATTACAATTTATTTCCTAAACAAATACATTATCAATACATATAATCACTTACAAATAACTTTAATATACTTTCAATAAGGGTTAATACCACATTTGGTCATTGGAATTACTAAATCGTGTCATCTTTATCCACTAGAAAACATTAATATCAAATTTGGTCACTCGAATTACTAAAACATGTCATATTTAGTCACTCTCCGTCCAACTCCGTTAGTGAAGTCTGTTATATGCTGATGTGGCTAACGGAAGCGCCTAATCAACACCATTTTGAGCCGAAAATGGTCAAACCCGACCTGCCACATCACCAAAACCCGCCACATCATACACTCAACCAACCCATTAATCCAACCCGATCCAAAACCAATAATCTGCTCAACCCTCCTACTCCTCTTCCTCCATTGTCGACCTAAACCCACTTCTCCATTTCCCCGACCCGAGTCCTTACCTTGACTCTCTCCTCTCCGCCATCAGAAGAAGAAGTGGGTTTTGGCGTTTATAGTGACAAGGATTCTGATGGCCCCCCTCCTCCGGGGATAGTGCTGTTGCTACTACTACCTAGATGATGAGGCTAGTGCTGATGAAAGGGGAATCCGGGGTTGGGATTGGTGGTCGGAGGGTTTTGGTGGTATACCGGAATCTCGCGAATGGGCCTCAAGAAACCCAGCTCCTGGCTCAGTTGTTGTTGATGGAAGCTGATTGGGTAGTGGTGGTTCGGGTTTTGATACGGCACCTGCTGCTGCTGGTGCTGGTTGAAATTGTTAGAATCGGAGTTCAGAGAGGCGGGGATTGGAGAGGGAGAGGTCGAAGGAGGATGTGGATGTGGAGGTGGAAGTTGCGGATGCGGGGTTTTTGGAGTCGAGGGCTCGCTTCAAGAACCCGCCCAAATCAGTGGCGTCTTCGTCGGATACCGGCCGTCGGGGCCAGGTGGAGGAGGTTTTGGCGTTTGGAGGGACAAATCGGGTTGTGCTGGGAACAGCTCCATCGATAAAATTCTCTCTTCTTCTTCTTCTGATGGCGGAGAGGAGAGAGTCGAGGTAAGGGCTCGGGTCGGGGAAATGGAGAAGTGGGTTTAGGTTGAATATGGAGGAAGAGGATGAGGAAGGGTTGAGAGAGATTATTGGTTGTGGGTCGGATTTAGTGACGTGGCGGGTTGGGTTTGACCATTTTCAGCTTAAAATGGTGTTGATTAAGCGCTCCCGTTAGCCACGTCAGCACATAACAGACTTCATTAACGGAGTTGGACAGAGACTAACGGAGGGTGACTAAATATGACCTGTTTTAGTAATTCGAGTGACCAAATTTTATATTAATTTTTTCTAGTGACTAAACATGACACGATTTAATAATCCTAGTGACCAAATATGGTATTAACCCCTTTCAATAATAATGTATTATTATGGCTCCGATGCTTCAACAACAGTTCCAGTAGGCGACCATGTATATGTTGCCATTGCCAACGTGGGGATTCAAGAACTGGGGTATCCAAGGCTGGAAAAGATACCAATTTGCTACTGATGTTTGTTTATTTCTCTTCACCATCAAGCTACAGCTTGTCTTGAGAGATATTTGTGTTAATCCATAGACATGGTACCGGTTCTAAAGAAAAACATAAATACCTTGACAAATCTGCCACAAAATTCTTGACCATATTTAATGAAAAAGAGTGAAATTCTCAAGCTCAATCCACCTTAACATGGCACGGCTATTCAGATCATCATCTTAAACAACCAAACTTCAAATTTTTCCTTGTTCATCAGTCTGCTAATTGCAGTTCTAATGTTGTCAAAAAAAAAACCCGAAGAAAAACTCAAATAAGAAAATTGTCTAAATTTACGGGTAACTCGCGGGTACCCGTTATCCGTCCCGTACGGGTAATGGGTACTCGTTTACCCATACGGGTTTGGGACATGGGATGGACTTTGGTCTCCAAATGGGACTGGGTACCCGTTTCAAAGAGGACGGGTATCCCGTCCAGTCCCATTGCCCAACCCTAGATTAAATCATAGTTCAAAAGTTATAATCCCCCAAATATCTCAAACCTCGACCCCATCATTCACTACAAAAACTCCTGCTACCCGACCTGAATAAAAATCTTTAACATCATAGCAACATGCTATCTGCTCTCAACTCCACTCTACTGACTTCATCCACTAATTGTCTCTGGTTTGTGTTGTTCAGACAAATATTTGAACGCACGAGAAATTTTACAATGCTATATAGTATTGGTGCTATAGGGTTTTGCCTTTATGGTACAATTTAAAATTGTACATTTCCGTTATGGTACAACTTCAGATTGTACCTATACTTTTTGTACAAATTCATTTATGGTACAACTTGAACTTGTACCTTTATGTGATGGTACAACTTCAAGTTGTAAAGTTGTACCATAACATAATGGTACAAATTGCTTTATGGTACAACCTAAACTTATACATTTAATGTTATGGTACAACTTTAAGTTGTACATTAAAGCACCAATACTATATAGCATAATAGAAGTGCTCTCGAACGCACACAGTCTGACTGAATTGAGTGACAACATTACGGCGAGTATAGACGGGAAATAGTAAGTTGGTTAACATCAACTTAATTAAGTTCTTATAATGGATATGGACCTCCATATTGAACGCATGGTATTTGTGGGTGGTCTTATTTTCCGCAGCCTTCATTTGTTCATAGCGGTTGCTTCGTATCTGCAAATCCAATTCTCTTCGTTGGAGGATCTCATGTCCACCTATTGCATGACTAATTTTTAGTAGCTAATTTGCCTACTTATGCTTGTATATCTTCTTACTATACTTATAAGGAGTGGATTCGGGATCAACCATCCTCTTTGGTTGTGGCTGGCTGCGGAGTGGATGACTCCCAATTAGAAATGTTGCATGCGGTATAGTCGTTGTTCCGCAAAATCTGGAAAAACTTTGAACTCTAATGCCTTCTCCTAATCTCTATTTCTTGATTTTTCCCAAGCTGGATGTATTACTGCATACAAAAAAAATGTTCATCTTTGGGTTGTGGAGTCTGCTTCTTTGAATTGGTTTGAAATTTATTTTTTCTTGTGTTAATTTCTTATATTTGTTTTGGGTTTGATGTTAAATTTTCTATTGGCCTAAGGTTATAAGAGCACATGCACATGATTGAGAATTCAATCCAAAATTCTGAAGCCATCCAAAACAAGCCCATAAGTAAGCCCAAGCCCAACCGAATGAACTTACATATAATTAAGCACACTTTTTTTTGGTTGAAAAAATTAAGCACACGTTAGTGAACAGTAACTACGCTTTTGCTTTATATATATTAATTAACATTTACTACTGCTGGGATACCCATTTCTATTTGACAAATTGGTCCATACGTAGATACCACTACAATCATCATGTGTGTAATCGTTGTAACTCCTCTGGAAATCAATGAGATAACTTTTGGCACTTAATCTCTCCCCTGTTTTTTGTTCTTGTTGTTGCATCAGCAGTAGCAGGACGACAGTTGTTTTAGGATACGAATCTTTGTTTCCCACTTTGACAAATTGGCCAAAATGTGGCTTCCCCTTTCTTCCCCAGTCAAGTCTTTTGAATGGTTTTCGTATGAAGATGAGTCTGCCTAGCCTTTTTGCACACATCGTACTCTTTTAGGCTCTAGTAGGTTTATTTTTCTTTGTACTTTGCTACTTAGCAAGCCTTGATCAAGCAAGAGCAGTTTTAGCTCCTTTTCCTCGAACGTGCGAAGGGTCAATGAAGTCAAAGGGTGTCGAAAGCTTTATCCATTTCCTTGAAAACATATCCTCAAGTTGGCAATCTTATCATACTGGTGGAAACTTTTCTTGTACTAGAGAGAAACTAGCATAATCTCGTAGGACTACCCCACTGAAATTTAGCAAGTATCTCTTCCAAACCCCAATATTTTCTAAGGATAAGATGCATCACACTTGGATTTTACCCCAAAAAAAATTTTAGGGCAGCGTCTTCTAGTTTAAATTTGTCGTTGTAGGATTTCAATGTGATAAGCTATATATCTTCCCCTTTTTAGCTTTAAGTGTAGAAGATTGATCTGTCATGTAGTGTATACCAAATTTACATGGCCCTAAGGCCAGGATCTTATTCCCTCGGCCCTGTCGCAGAACCTTTACTTCGGAAGCGAGGTATGGTTCTATTGAAGAAGAGGTCGGTTTAGGAGGTTGACGTGCCTCTAATTTTGAAAAACGTAGGTGTTCGAAAGTAAAGAAAAAAGGTGCAGAAAATTAAATCTATGCTACCGGAAAAGTGAGAGAGTAGATAAGGAAAGCGTTGCATAGGTAATGTTCCCACGAGGTCTCCTAACCATGCGGCCGCGATGGTCGGAGCATACGAGCTACTGATTTCTTATTTCGTTAGATACCACCTTGTGTCGAAGCATTTACTCGAGCTAAATGGAAAAAGGACCCTTCAAATCCCTTCATTGACGCGTCACGCCGTTTGATTGAATGAGGTATGATCGAGTAGAGCTGCTATTTGTAGACCCATCCTAAACTACTAGGATCTTGATCCTTGCACCTCGAAGGTGTGCAAGGTCGACTATATAATCATTCGAATCAAGGAATATCTCGAGGGGATCATTTGAAACACACGCAATCATGGATGACGGGGCTCTGAAAATACCATATCAGTATTCTGAAAGTGAGGTTGTTGCATTCCTCCTTTTCCATTTTGAATGTGACATTGGTGGATCCCACTAGAAGGGTGAGTTTTCCCCAATGCATGTCTACCTTAGCTTGAGCAGTTGCTAAGAAAGGCCGGCCAAATATTAGCGTAGCATCGGCATCATTGGTATCCACGATGAAAAAGTTAGCCGGGAATATGAATGGTCTGACGTCGACCATGATGTCCTCTATCATACCCCTCGGTTGCCGCAATGACTTATCGGCTAGCTACATATTCATGTGAATAGGCACTAACCACTTGTAGCTTCTTAAAAAAAGCCATAAGGCATCACGTTGATTCTAGCACCTGAGTCAACTAGGCTACGAGGGACCTTGGACCCACCAATAGTGCACAAAAGAGTGAAACTCCACGGATCTCGTAGTTTTTATGATATGGTGGTGGCTAGGGATAGTTGAACACTCCTCTCCTGGCTGGACTGATCGAATTTCGCTGAATTTCTTCTTCTTGAATAGGATTTTCTTCAAAAATTTAGCATATTGCATCATTTTCGCCATTTCTTAATTAAACATGCCACAAACTTAATTAAGAATGCCATAAATTATACAATGAAATGCACTACACTAGTAAAGCAGACCATTAGTTAACGAAAGCTAACCACAAGATCACTAGCTAGGTCGGCTAGCAATGAGGAGATAAAAAGAATGATCTCAATTAATGATGAGATATTGTGTCAGACTCCGTGGTTACCATGTGAAATTAACTCTGGTTTAACAAAATTACACAGTTAACTTACCTTACTAATACTTATCTATTTAAACAGCCAATTTGAATTCGGCTTCCACATCAATGGTATTTGCTGAATTGCAAATGTAAATGGGATTGCACCAATGCAGTGTGCAATTGCAAATATGCTAAGCTTGCATGAAATACAATTTAAAATGCAAACCACATAGAAAAATAAAAAAATAATATATTTTTCTCACTCTTGATTTATTTATTTTATAGTTATAAAGTAATTTAAACTTTCATATATGCAATTGCAAGTGAATTGTATTGATGTAGGAGCAATGAAATAAAAGTGAGTTGGATTGCATAAAGTTTGAAATGAAAATATAAAAATAATATGAAATTATTTTTTTTCAATTTCATTGATGTGTAATGAGTAACGATGGGACTTAATTGTTCCTTTCTAGTGATACACGTAATATCCGTGCGAATTAACTGTTCATTTACACAATTTTTTGTTTAATTTTCAAAAGCACGCTCTCATACTTCGATGCAAATAATGTGTGCCACAACATAAATTTAGCATGCCACAACTCTAATTAAGAATGCCATAAATTCTAAAATGAAACTCAGTAGACTAGTAGGGTAATAATTAACGAAAACAAATAGAGTTTGATTTTTTTAATGTATAATTATTTAATTTTCTAATATACCACAACGCAACTATGCACGGCAAAAAAAAAACAAATCAAATAAGGGTTTTCGTCTTGTCAAATCTCTGATTGAACTCTGCATCTCTGAACGAGATAGAGGCGATATTCTCTCACCTAAATTAAATTATAATGTCTTGTCTAAGCTTTAATTAACTTTTATATCTGCGTTCTATAAAAGTCCACTAAAATAATATAAACAAAATGTTTTATTAGCATTTCATCATTACTCCAACCCCTCAGTTTCCATCATTTTTTTAGCGCTTCCATATCTAAACTGCCATATCTCTTTCCATCCGTGCCCTTTCACATTCATCAGTTTCTAACTCCTTTCCCTTCCTTCCTTTTCGTCCTCTGTTTCCTTTGTTCCCTGTTCCCTGCCTCAAGAATAAAAAATGGCTCACCGCCTCCCCTCTCCCACACTCGAAGTAGAATTTGTCAACAAGATTGTTAACGACCCCCACCAAGCGAATCACGAACGGTTTCGGAGATTGTTTGCTGATAGTGCTCTGGCCACCAAGTTCATTGTCGAAGCAACAGAGTTACGAGATTTTGATATCCCGGTTCTCCACTACATCATGAAGCTTGGATGGGGGTTTCTTCTCAACAGTCTCCCTCTGCAAACATGTCCTCCGGCAGTAAGGTATTTCTATGCAAACATGCAGTGCAATGGTGTTGCTTCCCAAGAGTTCTCCAATTTGGTGCATGGTTACAAGATTCGCCTGACCGCTACGCGCCTAGGTAAGATTCTTCATATTCCACTACAAAAAAATATACCTTCAGTCACGGGAATTTTTTACTACGGGTAGACACCCATAATCAAAAGTAAATTGTTTGTCATGGGAAGATATTCTCGTGACTTGTGCTTGTTAAATAACAATGCGGGTAGCTTTCCCGTGACTGTTGGTGGGTGCCTGGGTGGAGCGAAAAATGATGGGCCACTGGGCGGGAGCCAAAACTAAGTTTGGCGCTTTCTCCCAGTTGAAAATTTTTTAAGTGCCCGCCCTCATTATTTGGCTTTATTATTTTCCTCTTCTTTTAACTCAACTCTACCAATTTCATAAGAAAATCCCATTTCCCATTTCGTCTCCTCAAAGCTCCCTCCTGCTCTTCATCCACCGCCAACCCTCCGCCATCCCTCGCCGCCCACCAATCTGCCGTAAATCGAAACCATTCCCTCCAATTCCACCCAAGTTTGCCTCCGTTCCCTCGTTCCGACACTCACTCTCGCTCCAAATCCGGTCGAGCTCTTATCATAAAGAAAAAACCCTTTCCGAACTCGATAAAGAAGAACCCAGAAAGCATCTCATTTGCTGCTATTGCTAGAAGACGACTAAAGAAGAAGGGAGAAGTCGCCTGGCAAAAGAAGCAGGAAGAAGGGAGAAAGTTATAATGTCACACAGCCTGTTCTAGTTTGTTGGATTCTGTAGTTAGTGCCTGTTGTTAGTGGGTTAGATGCAGCCGAGATTAGAGGAGTTAGTTAAAAAATATGCAGATGTGCAGTTTGTACTATGCTGGTTTTCATTGTTCAATAAAAATTAAGGGTTTTGCTTTGCTAATCATCTATTAAGCTTGACCTCTGTCTGCTTTCCTTTATATTTATGTTGTGATTTTTTCTATGTTGGAAGGATTCAGAGTATGCCCGGCATCAGGTTTGGTTTTGTTTGTGATTTTTCTGTCTAGTTTTGTGTCTATCTCTATCTTGCTTTCATACTTTTTTTGGTGTTCCTCTGTGTTTGGTCTATGAATGCAGGATCTG
Source organism: Linum tenue (assembly GCA_946122785.1). Classification (NCBI taxonomy): domain Eukaryota; kingdom Viridiplantae; phylum Streptophyta; class Magnoliopsida; order Malpighiales; family Linaceae; genus Linum; species Linum tenue. The sequence continues at coordinate 65,476,157 of CAMGYJ010000009.1, read as the reverse complement.
CATATTCTACTCCATTACTCTATATTGTCACTCAAGGAGACAACTCTTACTTCTGAAGTGATTCTATGAGAGCAGTTTGTGCGGGAGCTGCAGTCGATGACCTCCCCAACAATTCAACTCCATCTTTGACTCAGGGCACTTGTTTCCTCGGAAAAACCAAATGCCACCGCCGGTGCCGAATTCGTTTCCGGCGATGTTGATTCGATGTTTCGCGATGGAAACTCTTGCGGTGCCGTTGATCGAATGCACCGCTGATAGCTGAAATCGAGACGACCGTCAAATATCCGCCACCGAATGTCGGCGTCGTTGATTTGATCGGTGCAACTCTGACTTCTGAAAACGATGACGATCGTCAAATATCCACCGCCGTGCGATGTTGATTTGATCGATCGAACAGAAAACAAAGAAGATCGTCAAATATCCGCCGCCGGTGTCGGCGTCGTTGATTTGACCGATACACCCTTGACTTCTAATCAAACAACCGTTACTACGGTTCGCACCTCTCCAAACTACGTTCGAACGAGGGTGTTTGAGTTTTTGGGGAATCTACGCTACTGCTACTCCTATGGAGATTCCTGTGGAGAGCTCCGCGACTACGACTAAGACTACAACTATGGAGATCCTTCCTGGAAGGAGAGCTCCGCGAAGGAGTTACAGAGAAAAGGTAAAGTTTGAACAGAGTTGATCTGTGTTGATTTGGTTGTCCCTTTCTCTCTCCTTGCTCCACTGCTTTTATTCGAAAAACTGCTTCGTAGTCTTCACGCTCGGTGGAACCGCTTCCTCAACTGCTCCGTTGTGAAATCCCACGTGTCTCAACCGCTTCGCTCCTCAAACTGCTTCGCGTGAACTTTACGTGAGTTGTTTTCATGATCCCGCGATGTCGTTTCCTTTCCCAAACAGCTCCGCTTGATTCTACCCGCGACATCGTTTTAATATTAAACGACTCCGCTTCCAGCCTTGCGGTGTCGTTTTCTTTCCCAACCAGCTCCGTTTGTTTTTTTTTCTTCCGCGACACTGTTTATTATTAAACACTGTCGTTTGCTAGTATAGCGGTACCGTTGGGCTTCCTCGCGGTACCGTTTTTAATTCCGCGGCGTCGTTTCTTTCCTCTTGCGGCATCGTTTTCAACTAAACGACACCGTCCTAAATAATCATTAACAATATTAGTTAATTAATCCGGTCATCACTAGTTATGGCCAACGACATCACCTGCGCCACAACAACTCCGTTTGTTTTTCCCTTTTACGACATTGTTTCTTATTTAAACACTGTCGTTTGCTAATCCGCGGTACCGTTGGGCTTACTCTCCGCGATACCGCTTGTCTCCATGCGGTACCGATTTTCCCCTTCCGACAAGGAATGAAGATAATAATTAATTAGAGAAAAAAAACTCCTTCTCCAACAAGAAACCACCTACGCGGCCCCCTTTTGTTTTTCGGTACCGTTTTAACTCTCCGCGGTACCGGTGAGCTCCCTTGCGGTACCGTTTTAACTCCAAACGATACCGTTTTTTAACCCGCGGTATCGAATTAAATGCCGATACTAATTAATGCGGCATTTAATTTCGGCCAAATTAATTTTAGGTGTCAACAAATGCCCCCCACAATTTGGTTTATAAGAATTATGAACCAAATTGTTGACACAACTCAATCACCTAAAATTGTTCGATTGAGGATATCACTTCCTTGCATGGCAATAAAAACTTTGCCAATCCTGGACTTGTTCGGGTAGAACACATGTAAATAGACGTCTCTTTTTCTCAATGGTGTTGTGCCCAACAGGATTGTGGTCTTTTCCATTAATTTAACATGCGGCCATAATTGATAAATACTTATATTTTTGTTTTTTTTTTTTAAATTTCTGCCAGAGCTGCAACAGCGGCAGAGCTGCATAAAAAAAATAAATTCGGCTGTGGAAACAGCGGCCAGTGCTGCATGACTAGTACAATTTTTTTTTTTTTTTTGCCTATTATTTTCCTCCACCACCAGCGCTGCTTTCATTTTTTTTTTATATATCAGAGCTGCTAGCAACAGCGCTGCACGCACAAACAAATTAAATTTTTTTTTTTATTATTACCAGGCCTGCTAGCAACAGCGGCAGAGCTGGAAAAAAAACTTTTTTTTTCGCCAGGGCTGTTTCAGTGGCAGAGCTTTTTTTTTTTTTTTTAAAGCATTGTGTATCTTTCCCTATCTTCCAACGATGTTGAGAAAAGAGAACAACACCGCCTGTTATTTTGAACTATTGCCAACGATATTGTTGTTTCTTCTTAGCAATGCCGCTTGATCATATTATATAATATTTTCTCTATAACATATTAGGTGGCCTAATTTAGCCACGTTATTTATTAACAGTTAAATAAGAAACAAACTAGACTTTGGCATAAACCATCATGCCAAAAGTCCACACCCACTGCCAACTCCATCGATCAAACCAAACAAGCCATCCGTGAACGCCATTACTCTTCACAACTGGCTTTACACATGACCGAGAAGTTTTGAAGTCGGTGCTGGATTGAAACTTTTTAGCTCGTCTATCTCGATCATCCTTGTTTGAGATCCTACAAGCTTGACTTGGCTTTACTTCAGCCATAAGTTTTGATCGTTGACATGAAAAATCATCGGTATTTTTCGCTCTTGGCAAGACATTCACATTTTTTGACATCTTCGTCTTGCCAAGTCGACCATGCCGCATTGCCTGCTCAGACTGGTCCGGTTTTGTCAGTTGTACACTCTCACAATGTTGTTGGGAGTTTGAGCATCGAGATTTACTAGCTCCATCAACACGTGTGTTGGTATTTTGTTTACCACGACCATGATCTTTGCACTTATCGCACAACAACTTTGCATCTTTTGAACTTCCACGTGAGTTTGGAGTTTGTTTGGCATTGGCCTTGCCCCCCAGACCACCACTCATGGATTTGTTCTCAGCCAGCACCGGTGTGGCAACCCTATGTCGGGCTCGATTAAACTTGCCCCCCTTTCCACTCAGTGGAGCCTTTGGTGACAATTTACACGAAGGAATCGGTTGAGCAATACCAACTTTCGCAGCATTGAGTTTTTTCACGTGATCACCACCTCCATCTTGAGTAGTGTCTGTGGTGACCCTAGTTTGACTTTTCCTAGAACAAGGTGGATGTGGCAAACTTATTTGCCACTTACGGTGTTGTTTCTCCTTCAATCTACCACGAGATGGGATGGCATGCCCCCCGAGCGGCTTAGGTTGAACAACATTGTAAAATTTGTCATCTTTCAAGATATCACAGTTGTTCTTCCTAATTTTATGAAACTTATTATAAACACGTTTAAATTTTGTTCTTTGTTGTGGCCTTCGCAAGACCGCTCTAACTTTCCAGTCCTTCAAAACAATAGTGTTCACAGGAGAACCAACATGAGAATTGCTGGCCCCTAACGCCACTGTTTTAGCCACAAGTTTAAGTGAATCCTTATTGGCAATACCGGAAACATGTTCATCTATCATCTCAAAAAATTTATCCATATGTCTTCTAAGAGAATCACAAGGCTTATTTAAAGAGATAAAATAGAGATGTACCTGCCGGTAATACTCTTCTACAGATCGACGAAGAGACAGGAGTGCAACATGCCCATCGATGCTCGACATGGATTGGGGCCGCTCCTTCATCCAACCGATATGTCTATCTGCCTCCTCTGCTTGGTCAACTTCAATGCCGATCACACGCTCCACCTTCACAGATTCTTGTGGAAGATCAACATTGCTTTTTCCATGCCGCAGAGCCATATTTCACTTCAAACACACGTGTCCCACCAGGTGTGCCAAAATGTTTCCACGGAAAAACCAAATGCCTCGTTTCCGGCGATGTTGATTCGATGTTTCACGATGGAAACTCTTGCGGTGCCGTTTGATCGGATGCACCGCTGCTTGCTGAAATCGATGACGATCGTCAAATATCCACCGGGCGGTGTTGATTTGATCGATGCACCTCTGAATGGTGAAATCGACGTGACCGTCAAATATCCGCCACCGAATGTCGGCGTCGTTGATTTGATCGGTGCAACTCTGACTTCTGAAAACGATGACGATCGTCAAATATCCACCGCCGTGCGATGTTGATTTGATCGATCGAACAGAAAACAAAGAAGATCGTCAAATATCCGCCGCCGGTGTCGGCGTCGTTGATTTGACCGATACACCCTTGACTTCTAATCAAACAACCGTTACTACGGTTCGCACCTCTCCAAACTACGTTCGAACGAGGGTGTTTGAGTTTTTGGGGAATCTACGCTACTGCTACTCCTATGGAGATTCCTGTGGAGAGCTCCGCGACTACGACTAAGACTACAACTATGGAGATCCTTCCTGGAAGGAGAGCTCCGCGAAGGAGTTACAGAGAAAAGGTAAAGTTTGAACAGAGTTGATCTGTGTTGATTTGGTTGTCCCTTTCTCTCTCCTTGCTCCACTGCTTTTATTCGAAAAACTGCTTCGTAGTCTTCACGCTCGGTGGAACCGCTTCCTCAACTGCTCCGTTGTGAAATCCCACGTGTCTCAACCGCTTCGCTCCTCAAACTGCTTCGCGTGAACTTTACGTGAGTTGTTTTCATGATCCCGCGATGTCGTTTCCTTTCCCAAACAGCTCCGCTTGATTCTACCCGCGACATCGTTTTAATATTAAACGACTCCGCTTCCAGCCTTGCGGTGTCGTTTTCTTTCCCAACCAGCTCCGTTTGTTTTTTTTTCTTCCGCGACACTATTTATTATTAAACACTGTCGTTTGCTAGTATAGCGGTACCGTTGGGCTTCCTCGCGGTACCGTTTTTAATTCCGCGGCGTCGTTTCTTTCCTCTTGCGGCATCGTTTTCAACTAAACGACACCGTCCTAAATAATCATTAACAATATTAGTTAATTAATCCGGTCATCACTAGTTATGGCCAACGACATCACCTGCGCCACAACAACTCCGTTTGTTTTTCCCTTTTACGACATTGTTTCTTATTTAAACACTGTCGTTTGCTAATCCGCGGTACCGTTGGGCTTACTCTCCGCGATACCGCTTGTCTCCATGCGGTACCGATTTTCCCCTTCCGACAAGGAATGAAGATAATAATTAATTAGAGAAAAAAAACTCCTTCTCCAACAAGAAACCACCTACGCGGCCCCCTTTTGTTTTTCGGTACCGTTTTAACTCTCCGCGGTACCGGTGAGCTCCCTTGCGGTACCGTTTTAACTCCAAACGATACCGTTTTTTAACCCGCGGTATCGAATTAAATGCCGATACTAATTAATGCGGCATTTAATTTCGGCCAAATTAATTTTAGGTGTCAACAGCACTCCTGTGAGACGGGTCAGCGATAAAAGCACTACAAACTAGTAAGAAATTATTGTTTCTAGATATGTCAATAAAGGTGTTGTGTAGCCTTTTTTGGGTGCTCATGTTGTGGGAGTTTCTTCAGGGAATTGGGTCATAAGTGATGTCGATCTTACCTTGCTGGTAAGCTGCAGATTATGTTATTTTACCTACACTTTGATTGCATCTTTACGTTTTCTGAATGAAATTTCATGATTTTCTAACCACTGAAAATGAATGACAGTCCATGTCTTACCATTTCTTCCTTGGTTTTTAACACTTTTTGCAGCGTGTAGAGAGCCATGGATAGATTGCGAGAAGATTTGGTTGATGAAAAGTTCTTACATCATACTTTCTAGTTAGAACTAAGCATTATATCTCCAACCTCTATGTTTTAGAATATAACACTTGGAGCCCTTTTGTAGAAGCATCTGTATGTTGATGTGAGTTAAGGTCGATGTAATGTGGTTGAAAATTCATTAATGTACCAGACTATTATTGTTTAATGAATTGGCCTTAATGTTAATATTAAATATTATGTCATATCAATTAGAATGAATTAGCATTAATGTTAATATTAAATGTTATGACATATCAAATAGAAAATATGGCTTATTAGAACTTCATAACATCATCATCCCTGTGAAACCCGTGACAAATAACTCAATTAGTCACCGTAAATCCTGTGGCTATTTTATTGCTTAGTCACGGTAATTTTCCCGTGTTTAAATTTAAGTCATGGGAATTACCGTGACCAAATAGATCTTTTGTCATGGGTAATTTCCCGTTATCGTATTTTAACTGTCACGGTAATTTCCCGTAACATTTGATCTTTGATCACAGGCACGCTTGACACGGGAATATACCGTGACAAAATCTTTCCATCACGGGAATCAGTTGTTTGGTCACGGGAAATCCCGTGATCGAAGGTGCATTTTCCTGTAGTGACTAGTGGCATTACCCTTAAGAAGAAAGAGAGATGACTCTACACAACTTCAATCTCGATGAGAAGATGGATGATCAATTTCGTTGTGCTGTCAATCCCAATGAAAATATCCCATCTCATCTCTCAGACAACTGCCTACGGCCCTTCACTATTTTATCATCCATGTGTTTCTTCCTCGCAGCCACTCGCTTGATGTCGTCACTCGGCTGGATCTGTGGGTGCTCGTAAATGCCTTTGTTGAATGCAGACTGGAGTATTCCAACTTGCTTTTTGGATGCATGGTACGAGCAAATAGTGAGGAATAAACTGGTGTTTGTCATTCGGTAGTTACATTTCCCTTTTGCTGGCCAACCTTAATATTCCTCTAAAAGGTTTTGTTTCATGAGAAGAATTCGTAACTGTACCTGGCTTGATCATCATGAAGAAGTATGTTATCCCCCGCAAGCCTGTTACAACGGCGGAAGAGGACATTGTCGCTGCGGCTCGGGATGTTGCTGATCAAGTAGATAGAGGTCGCAAAAGGCACCATGGTGGGGAGGGGTCTGGCGGGCAGCATTAGTGGAAGGGACATAGGCTAAGTAATCATCTTTGTTTTTGTGTTTTCTCCTTTGATTCTAGTACTTTGAATCTATTTTGTTCAAGCCTGTAAACTAAAACGGTCAGGTACTGAGGGGGGAGCATTAGTACAATCTGACTAGCAAGTCTCCTGTTTTTCGATTAAATTTATTTTCTTAGTTTGGTTAATTTCAGTTGATAGGTTAATTTGGTTTCAATGATTTGGTGTGTTTCATCATCTCATGCTTTACCTTTGTCATTCTCGTTTGCTTTATAATTTGGTTAAAGATATTGAGTTTGTTATAACTTGCTTTTCTACTTTTGTTACTTATGATTTTACATAACAAAAGTATTTAAAGTATAAAATTTTTTGTAGTCGTTGATACGCTAAAACACAAAACCTAACAATGGCCAAGTGTAACCAATGAAAGGGACTGCAGTATAGTGGCACAAGTAATAAATATCGAATCCACGGGTCTCTAGAGTTACTATTACTCAACTTCAGTTCATTATCTAGCAAACTAGATTAAGGATTGATTAACTAAACTACTCTACTAACTAAACTAAGTAAAACTACTAATTACAGTTTGGGAACTCACTTAGGTATGATTCCCCCTAGCTCCTCAATTAGGTCCAAATTGCAATTACCTTTGGTTGATCTACTGTTGATTAAACTGCGGAAGATCCTAAATTAGCTTGGAATCTCTTAAGCTGACCAAGCCCTCTCAGTCCAACTACCCGGCAGACGACTAGTCTTCACCAGGATAGAAAGCTGAGGCTATGAACACAGAACTCCACTACTGGAATGAATTCCAGTACAAAGCAGTGAATTGATTGACTCTCACACAACCAATTCACCACTATCAATCAAGGAAGCTCTCTTAACCTAATCAGATTCTATCTATCATAGGTTAAAGCAGAAATCAAGAGAATTTGATCAAGATTCAATTGACTCAATAAATCATGCCTCAATCGATTATAATCAAACAATATAGCATCCAAAACTTCATACAAGAAAGATCCTAACACATGGAACTAGGGTTCCTCACAAGCTAAGTGAAGGGAAGTTACTCCATAGAGAAGAGAGAGACTGCAGAAATCTAATCTAGATCTTCAATCTCCATCTCCAAGCTTGATTCCCGAGCTCCAATGGCGAAGAAATCCTCCAAAATAGCTCCAAGAATGTTCCCAAGTCGCTCTCTCTCTCTAGGGTTCGTCCCTTGGGTGTTTGGGAACCAAAACCCAACTCTCCCTCTTTCCTATGGCTCGAATCTGCCTAAAAACCCCGATTCTGGGTGAATTACGGGCTGAATTACGGTCGTAATTCTTCCATGCCCGTATTTTGCCCAAAACACGCGTTTTGGTTAAGTTTCAGCGCACCCAAAGCTCCTCTCGGCAGTGAAAATATGGGCATGGGAGGGGAAATTACGGTCGTAATTCTCCTGCCCGTAATTCTTCCTCCGCTCCTGTTCAAAGCTTCGTTTCTCCCTCGTCCGGACTCCAAATCAGTCGCCGTTTGAACCCAGACGCTCGTAGTCTCGTCCTCTTTCTCTTAATGACAAGCTTGCATGATTCTTTGTCCATAAAGTGAGATAGAAATCCATTCTTCTTCAGGTCATGCCCGAGTTTCTTCTCCCTAATCGCCAATTGATCTCTGATTGACTTGAAACTTGCGCCTATGCTTCACTTTATGTGCTAGGGCCTGAAATGTGACGAAGGAACATAACCTAGCGTAAAATAGGCCAAAGAAGCGATAATGCAAGCTTAAACGATCAAGAAACAAAGGGGAAAAAATGTGCAAATATCGAGTCATCAAATCCCCCCACACTTAACTGTTTGCTTGTCCCCAAGCAAACCTGACTCAAACCAATGCAGCTCTCCAGACCTCTATAGAAACAAACAACCTCGATCGTCGATAGAGGATTTACTAGATCATATAGCAGCTTACGAGGTCAACTGGTCTTCTAAGACGTCCCCTATCTCTCTCAATGCGAGTACTAGACTCAAGCCAGGATCATGAGAAGAAGTGGAAGTAAGACAGCCAGTTCATGGATAAAGGGACTTATACCATTCACAACCAAGGACTTGTTGTACCGGGGTGCTCTTTCACTTCATTTCACCGTTGGAACCCCTTTTTCTCACTTTCATTTACATTTTTTTCCCTTTCATTTGGTGGGGTTCCAACTGCAGTCTTTTGCACGGTCGACCCTTATTAGTCGAGCAAGAGCAATTTCTGTACATCTAGCGCTCGCCAGAGTACTTCTTTTAACTCCTTTTCCTCAACTCGTGTGGAGGGTCAATGAAATTAAGGGGGGTCGGAAGCTCTATCCGTGCCCTTAAAAACACATCCTCAAGTAGGCAAACCGTTCAACGGGTGGAAGTTTTACTTGTACTATAGACCGCTTAGCTTCACCTTGTAGGAGTACCCCACTAAGGATCACTAAAATCTCTTCCAAAACCAGATTTTGTGCAATGAACGGTGCCACACACGTTGTGCTTACCCCATGTTTAAGATTTTTGATGATTTCGACATGGAGGACCAACTGCTTTTCATTTCCCACATGAGCACCCTGTTCAATACCCGAGTCCATAACACAATTCAAACAGAGTCCACATTACCACATGAATTCAAAGGTCTTAGCTCCACTAATTCACAAAATCAACTGACACAGCAGAGAGCTAGATAGGAAAAATCTTATACTTCAACATTCTCCATAGTGATACACTACCTCCCTAGGTTGCACATTACTACAGAGACTGTCAATTCAAAGCATACTGAGCAGACAATTTGCATGGAGACACGTACTTGGAGCCCTCAAATTAAAAAATTTGGACAGTGAACTAGGTTCCAAGCACACAAACAGCCAAACATTCACCCGCATACATAATCGAACACCCCCCACACTTAAGCACGACATTGTCCTCAATGGAGGAAAGATAAGGAGGGTAGAACGAAGTTACCAGATCAAGGGTGAATGATGGTGGATGGAGCAGGCGGTGCATTCTAGGAGGAGAGCGTAGTCGGAACACAAACACCCCACAAAATCTCACAAAGGTTGAGTTATTGACTCTAAAATCAAAGAACAAAACTGACTCAACCGAGGAGAAATAGAGAAAGAAATGCAAACCGACTGGTTGAGTTGCCTCCCAACAAGCGCTTCTTTCACGTCGTGAGCCGGACGATGGCTCCTAAGTTTCGGTCCACCCCAGAACCTCTTTGAAGTTGAGGTTCTCGTCGATGAGGTGGAGTCTCAAGTCACGAGCATGTGGTGTGGCAGGTGATGAAGGCTCATGCACTTGATGCAGATGAAGTCTCCACCCTCGAGACCTCTTCTTCTCTTCTCTCGTCTCATTGCCCCAAACCAGATATGACAGCATCGATTGGCCACCATCACGTCCACCAAGAGGGACCGATGTCGATGTGGCCTTGGTCTGGCAAAGAGACACTGCAAATGGGTCCTTGCTAAGTAGTTCCTCGAAGTTTGGTGGAGATATCAAATGTAACTCATGGCCGGTGCAGGCCCTTCTACCTCAACTCCGTCCTCGGCCTGGACGCCAATTGCTTCTTCAACCCCCCTTTCTTCTTCATGTGGTATCACCCCTAGGAAATGATCAAGAACTCCTTTTGCTTCACTTTCGTCATCCTCCACAACTTCTTTCTGCACCCTTTCTAGTTCTTCTTCTTCTAGCACGGATTGGAGAGCAAGTTGCCAAGCAATTTCTTTCATGAGATCTTCTTGCATCTCCTCACTCATGCCCACCTCTTCAAAGCTCGGTGTGGGATGTGGGGAGGGGTGGTCGGCTACGACAGGACATTCTTGATCATGATCTTCACGGGAGCTCTCCGTGATAACTTCTGTTTGCTCCACAATGTCCTTGTAGCCTTCTACTTCCTCCTCCTCCTCTAGTATGGTAGCAGAAGGGTGATCTGGAGCAGGTTGTGCACAAGACCGCTCAAGATCATCGACGCTCTTCTTAAGGCTCAGGAGGATCTCCTCTGTTTCACAATAGGCCTGAGTACAAAGATCCATCCTGGCACATGATCTCTCACTGTCTCGAGCAAACTGCTCACAGTTTGGATCTGGCTGTGGAGTGTAGCATGGCTCTGCAGAATGGCCCGTGAAGGCTGCCATGGGTAATTCCAGCGCCGATGGCCCTTCTGGTTGTGGGAGAAATTCTTCTTGGCAATGAGGTTGTTCTTGATATGCCCAGGGGTCCGGTTGTTCTCCGTAGTAAGGGGGTTGGTACTGGAACCCGAATCCATAGTCTTCTCCTCCTTGATTGCTCCAGGGGGTCTCGGGGTAATACCACTCGGATGGTGGTGGATACCCCCAATGGTTGGAGAAGCCATTAGGATCCATGATTCAGATCTGCACCAACAACACCAAAAAAAACCCAAGTGAAAAGCAAGGGCGGAAAACAAAAGAAAATCGCTAAAGTAACAAACTTCTGCCTTTCCTAATAATCTAGAAAGTCCCCGGCAACGGCGCCAAAAACTTGATATGCTAAAACACAACACCTAACAATGGCCAAGTGTAACCAATGAAAGGGACTGCAGTATAGTGGCACAAGTAATAAATATCGAATCCACGGGTCTCTAGAGTTACTATTACTCAGCTTCAGTTCATTATCTAGCAAACTAGATTAAGGATTGATTAACTAAACTACTCTACTAACTAAACTAAGTAAAACTACTAATTACAGTTTGGGAACTCGCTTAGGTATGATTCCCCCTAGCTCCTCAATTAGGTCCAAGTTGCAATTACCTTTGGTTGATCTACTGTTGATTAAACTGCGGAAGATCCTAAATTAGCTTGGAATCTCTTAAGCTGACCAAGCCCTCTCAGTCCAACTACCCGGCAGACGACTAGTCTTCACCAGGATAGAAAGCTGAGGCTATGAACACAGAACTCCACTACTGGAATGAATTCCAGTACAAAGCAGTGAATTGATGGACTCTCGCACAACCAATTCACCACTATCAATCAAGGAAGCTCTCTTAACCTAATCAGATTCTACTATCATAGGTTAAAGCAGAAATCAAGAGAATTTAATCAAGATTCAATTGACTCAATAAATCATGCATCAATCGATTATAATCAAACAATATAGCATCCAAAACTTCATACAAGAAAGATCCCAACACACGGAACTAGGGTTCCTCAAAACCTAAGTGAAGGGAAGTTACTCCATAGAGAAGAGAGAGACTGCAGAAATCTGATCTAGATCTTCAATCTCCATCTCCAAGCTTGATTACCGAGCTCCAATGGCGAAGAAATCCTCCAAAATAGCTCCAAGAATGTTCCCAAGTCGCTCTCTCTCTCTCTCTAGGGTTCGTCCCTTGGGTGTTTGGGAACCAAAAACCCAGCTCTCCCCTTTCCTTTTGTTGAAAATCGGGTTTTAAACAGAAATTCCCGATCACGCGGCCAGGCCACACGGCTGGGTGGCTTTCCCAGCTGCCCGTGTGAAGGCTCGGTGATTTCCACACGGCCACGACCCACACGGCCGTGTGGAGTTCCAGGATGCCCGTGTGGCTTACCCAGCCTTTGTTTAATGCTTCATTTCTCCCTCGTCCGGACTCCGAATCAGTCGCCGTTTGATCCCAGACGCTCGTAGTCTCGTCCTCTTTCTTTTCATGACAAAATTTCATGATTATTTGTCCATAATATGAGTTACAAGTCCATTATTCCTCAGGTCATGCTCGTGTTTCTTCTCCCGAATTGCCAAATGATCTCCGATTGACTTGAAACTTGCGCCTATGCTTCAATTTACATGCTAGGACCTGAAATGTGACAAAGGAACACAACCTAGCGTAAAATAGTCCAAGAAAGCAGAAACTCAAGCCAAAATGATCAAGAAACGAGGGTGAAAACATGTGCAAATCCGATGTTATCAAATTCCCCCACACTTAACCGTTTGCTTGTCCCCAAGCAAACCTAACTCAAACCAATGCAGCTCTCCAGACCTCTATAGCAACAAAAAACCCCGATCGTCGGTAGAGGATTTTCCTGATCATATAGCAGCTTACGAGGTCAACTGGTATTTTAAGACGTCCCCTATCTCTCTCAATGCCAGTACTAGACTCAAGCCAGGATCATGAGAAGAAGTGGAAGTAAGACAGCCAGTTCATGGAAAAAGGGACTCACACCATTCACAACCAAGGACTCGTTGTACTGGGGTGCTCTTTCACTTCATTTCATCGTTGGAACCCCTTTTTGCACTTTCATTTACATTTCTTTTTCTCTTTTTTTTTCTTCATTCACTTGGCGGGAGTTCCAACTGCAGTCTTTTGCACGGTCGATCCTTATTAGTCGAGCAAGAGCAATTTTTGTACATCTGGCAATCGCCAGAGTACTTCTTTTAACTCCTTTTCTTCAACTCGTGTGGAGGGTCAATGAAATTAAGGGGGGTCGGAAGCTCTATCTGTGCCCTTAAAAATGCATCCTCAAGTAGGCAAACCGTTCAACGGGTGGAAGTTTTACTTGTACTAGAGATAGCTTAGCTTCACCTTGTAGGAGTACCCCACTAAGGATCACTAAAATCTCTTCCAAAACCCGATTTTGTGCAATGAACGGTGCCGCACACGTTGGGCTTACCCCATGTTTAAGATTTAATGATTTTGACATGGAGGACCAACTGCTTCCAATTTTCCATATGAGCACCCTGTTCCATACACGAGTCCATAACACAATCCAAACAGTCACCATTACCACATGAATTCAACGGTCTTAGCTCCATTAATTCACAAAATCAACTGGCACAACAGAGAGCTAGATAGGAAAAATCTTATGCTTCAACATCCTCCATAGTGCTACACTACCTCCCTAGGTTGCACATTACTATAGAGATTGTCGATTCAAAGCATACTGAGCAGGCAATTTGCAAGGAACACGTACTTGGAGCCCTCAAATTTAAAAATTTGGACAGTGGACTAGGCTCCAAGCACACAAACAGCCAAACATTCACCCGCATACATAATCGAACACCCCCCCCCCCCCCACACTTAAGCACGACATTGTCCTCAATGGAGGAAAGATAAGGAGGGTAGAACGAAGTTACCAGATCAAGGGTGAATGATGATGGACGGGTCAGGCGGTGCATTCCAGGAAGAGAGAGTAATCAGAACACAAACACCACACAAAATCTCACAAAGGTTGAGTTATTGACTCTAAAATAAAATAACAAAACTGACTCAACCGAGGAGAAATAGAGAAAGAAATGCAAACCGACTGGTTGGGTTGCCTCCGAACAAGCACTTCTTTCACGTCGTGAGCCGGACGATGGCGCCTTCGTTTCGGTCCATGCTAGAACCTCCTTGAAGTTGAGGTTCTCGTCAATGAGGTGGAGTCGCAACTCACGAGCATGTGGTACGACTGGTGATGGAAGCTCGTGCACTTGATGCAGATGAAGCCTCCATCCTCGAGACCTCTTCTTCTCTTCTCTCGTCTCATTTCCCCAAACCGTATATGACAACATCGATTGACCACCATCGCGTCCACCAAGAGGGACCGATGTCGATGTGGCCTTGGTCTGGCAAAGAGACACTGCAAATGGGTCCTTGCTAAGCAGTTCCTCGAAGTTTGGTGGGGATATAACTTGTATTATAGGGCCGGTGCAAGCCTCTTCCACCTCAACTTCATCCTCAGCCTGGACACCACTTGCTTCTTCAACCCCCCTTCCTTCGTCAAAATGTGGTCTCTCTCCTCGGAAAAGATCAAGAACTACCTCTTCTTTGCTTTCTTCCTCATCCTCCACAACTTCTTTCCTCACCCTTTCTCTCTCTTCTTCTTCCATAACTGATTGGAGAGCAAGTCGCCATGCAAGGTTCTCGATAAGTTCAGCTTGCATCTCCTCGCTCGGGCCCAACATGTCAGAGCGGAAATGGGGAAAGTTGTGATCTACCACCAGAGGATGCACTTGATCATGATTATCATGGGAGCTTTCCTTGACAACTTCTGTATGCTCCTCAACACCCTCACGATTGCCTTCTTCTTCCTCCACCTCTACTTGTATGGTAGCATAAAGGTTGTCTTGAGAAAACTGTGAACAGGCTTCCTCAATGACCTCTATGTGCTTCTTTATACTCCGAAGGGTATCCTCTGTTTCACGGGGAAAGGAGAAGTCAGTTTGGGCAATGGCCTGGATATGAGGATCCATCTCGGGAAAGGATCTCTCAGCTACTCGAGCAATCTGCTCCACGAGAAGCCTCAAGTGATAGTTTGGATCTGGCTGTGGAGTGTAGCATGGCTCTGCCGGATCGCCCGTGAAGGCTGTGGCGAACTCAAGATCTGATGGCCCTTCTTGTTGTGGGAGGAATTCTTCTTGATAAGGAGATTGTTCTTGAAATACACAGGGGTCTGATTGTTCTTCGTAGTAGGGGGGTTGGTACTGAAACCCGACTCCATAGTCTTCTCCTCATTGGTTACTCCAGGGAGTCTCGGGGTAATACCACTCGGATGGTGGTGGATACCCCCAATGATTGGAGAAGCCATGAGGGTCCATGATTCATATCTGCACCAACAAAAACAAAAAACACCCAAGTGAAAAGCAAGGGAGGAAAACAAAAGAAAAACGCTAAAGTAACAAACTTCTGCCTTTCCTAATAATCTAGAAAGTCCCCGGAAACGACGCCAAAACTTGACACGCTAAAACACAACACCAAACAATGGCCAAGTGTAACCAATGAAAGGGACTGCAATATAGTGGCACAAGTAATAAATATCGAATCAACGGGTCTCTAGAGTTACTATTACTCAGCTTCAGTTCATTATCTAGCAAACTAGATTAAGGATTGATTTATAAACTACTCTACTGACTACTCTACTAATTACAAGTTGGGAACTCACTTAGGTATGATTCCCCCTAGCTCCTTGTCGCAACCGCCCCTCCGAAATCGGGGGATACGACGCGACACGCTCGGAGTCGCCATCGACCGTGCCTTGGGGTGGGTCGAACACCAATTTCCGGTTTTAATTTTTTTTAAAACTAGAATTCTGGTCTGCGAATTTTAGATTTTTGGGTTCGGGAGTACGGTTACGCGTGGGGAAGTGTATTCACACCCCACAACGCCCAAAATTGGTACTACTTAAATCGATAAGTTTAAAGGTTGGGTGTATTATTATTTGCGGCTTTATTGTGTGATAAATCATAAAATTCAATTGATTAGGTATTAGTTAATATACAGTTTGATCGTACGTTTATTAACATAATTCTCAAAATTAAAGAAAGAGTTTTAAGTTTGGTTGGACTCGAACCTATCGGTTGCCTACGTACCCGGGTTAACCGGGATCAAAGTCCGCGTAGTTCGAATAAAGCTTTGATGTTTTAAGAAGTAATTTTAACCTCGTTCCACTGAAAGTAATTTTCGTATTATAATTTAATGAAACTTAAATTATATTTTTGCACGGATTTTAATATTTATGAGGTAATTCGACGTATTTGGACAAAAAAACGAGATAAACTTAATCCGTATCTTAACATTTCGTATTAAGGATTTTGAATAAATAAAATTATACGAGCTGATAATATTAATGCATGATGGGCCAGCAGCCCAACTGGCTAAGTTTCCAGACCGTGACCGTGTTCGAACCCGAGAACGACGGTTCGAAACACACTAACAATGATTTTTTTGTTGATCTCGTTTTAGTGCAGAGAAGGGGGAAGGGCAGTTTGGTAAATTCTGAAAAGAACGGTGGCAGGGGCGTGTAGTAATTAGGAAACCCTAGGGGTAAATCGGTCTTTCTCGAGTGGGTATAAATCCATCTTTTGGACGAAAAAAATCAAACCCTAATCCGCTCTACCCTAAACGGCCGCCTCCACTCCTCTCTCTCTCTCTGTCTCTCGGCTCTTCTTCTCTCTTCTCCCTCAGAGAATACACAAAACCCTAACCAAGACCTAACTCTCTCCCTCTGCCTCTCGTCCCTCTCGTCCAAGACCAACCGAAACCCTAGCCTAACTAAGCGCCGCTCTCTCCCCTCTCCTCTCTCACTCGCCTGTCTCTTTCTCCATCAAAGAAAAGACAATAGAAACCTAGCCACCCTAGCAAAACGCCGCCGACTCTCTCTCTCTCTCACCTCACTTGTGGAAACGGCGAGAGGAAGAAAGGCGCCGGCGGCGGCAAACGACGGCGAGCGCGGCCAAACAACGACAAACGCGGCCAAACGACGACAAACGACAGATAGGGGGGTCTAAAGGTTCGTTTTTCTATTTGCATGCTTGATTTTAGATTTGATTTTAGTCTTTTAGAATTCTCAATCCTATTTCTTGTTTTTTTTCCGGAAATCGACTCCAAACCGAGGGGAAAGCTTTTGATTCTGGTTAGAGACACGATGGTGACAAGAGGATCTTGCCCTCTGGTAAGATTATCGGACATGCACACCCAATTTTGTTTGATTTTGGGACTTAGATCTAGATTTAACTTGTTTTATTTTTGTTTTGGTTTTTTTGTTTCTGCCGAGAAAAGGAAGGGAGAGGCGGCGGTCGCCGTCGCCGGCGGCGTGGATTACACCAAAGCCGACGGCGAATGCTTTAGGTAGGTTCTGCTTTTGCGTATTTTTTATTTTGGTTTTTTTTTATTTGGGGTTCTGACTCCTGACTTCTCTGATTTTTGCAGATTTAGGACGAACTTTACAGGTGAAGTCCATTCATATTTTTTTGCTTGAGCACATGGCTTAGCAAGAACAGAATTTAAGCGATTTAAATTATCTTGAGAAGCAAAAGGTTTAGCAAAGCTAAAAATTTTGCTAGAATGGTTAACAAAACCTAAGTTTTAAATTTTAACTATGTGTTGAGTTTAAGATATAGGGGAGCCCTTTAAACAGAAACAAGGTATTTTAAAATACCTTTCAAAAACTGTTTTTGCTTGTATGGTATCAAGTTCTTGTTTCTGATTGTTTCTTTAAAAGTTCGAAACTTTAGTTATTTGAGCTTAATAAAAATGAGAACTTTGGGATTGGCAGATACTTAGCTTACCTAATCAATGATTAGCAAGTTCAGTAAGATATAATATTTTAAGGTGTGCCATGTTTAAATATATTAGAGGTAAAAGTAGTGTATAAACTAAACAACAAAGGTTGGTTGATGCCAGCAACCACATGTTTTGAGTTTACTGTTTCTTATTTTGATTGAAAGACTTAGGTGCTTCTTTGAGATGAGTTTCTTTAGTTAATATACTTGGCGAATAAAAACAGACAGTAGCAGAAAGTAAAACAAACCAGCTTAGGTAATAAAGAAAACAAGCATAGAGAGTAGAACAAACCAGCTTAGGAAGTAAAGAAAACAAGCATAGAAAGTAGAACAAACCAGTTTAGGAAGTAAAGAAAACAAGCATAGAAAACATAGAAAGTAGAACAAACCAGCTTATGAAGTAGACAAACAAGCATAGAAAGCATTAGACATATATTTGTGTTTTTAAGTGTGGAGGGCGTGAAGTGGTGATGATGATGGTTTTTTAGTGATGAGAATAACCTACCCTGGCTTGTGATTGGGACGTGGTGGTTGTTTGTTTGTTTCCTTCTTTAGCCTCTACTGGTCCTAGCTTCTTTGCTTCAGTCGCTTTCTCCTATTCCCCTTTGCTTGGAAGCCTTTTTTATGAGAACAGAAAAGGTGGAAGGTGGAAGTTTGCCCTTTTTACTCTTACAAGCTTGCTGGGTTTTTTACTTAAGATCTGTGCATGATCTTGGGGAAAGTTGGGCGGAGGTGAATGGTTTTTTAGGTGCTCTTC
Source organism: Linum tenue (assembly GCA_946122785.1). Taxonomy (NCBI): domain Eukaryota; kingdom Viridiplantae; phylum Streptophyta; class Magnoliopsida; order Malpighiales; family Linaceae; genus Linum; species Linum tenue. The sequence continues at coordinate 65,457,613 of CAMGYJ010000009.1, read as the reverse complement.
TTTACTGCTTTTTGCTTTTTGGGATAAGAATGAGAATATCTGTATCTGTTTAATCTTTTTTGTTTAGGATTATCATGGCTAAAGAGGAATAGGGGGAAAGGGAAAGGGAAGTGCAGGGGTGAAGATGAAGAAGAAAGTTCAGCCCCTGCTTTTGTTGAGAAGGAGCAGATCGAGGTAGGGGAAAGGAGGAAGAAGAAGAAGAGCTCCCCCCCTTTATTCAGAAAAGTGGAGTGTTTTTTTTTTATAGGAGAGTCAACTTGTTACCCAAGTCTGGAACAGTGTCGGGTTTGGGTCGGACCGGTCTGAGTTGGGTTGGACTGATATGGGTTTGGTCAGACCTGTTCTCTGATCGGTTTGACTTTGTTGACTGGGGCTGAACTGAGTTGACTTTGGCTTTGATCCCTTGTAATAAAATTTGTAATTTGTAATCTTTGTTTAATGAAAGGGTCTATGTAATTGTAATTGATTACTAATCATAGTTATAATTATTATTTAGTAATCAAAACTTATGTTAAGTGTAATTTCTGTTTAACCTTCTCCTCATATTTTATTGTTCTCAACTCCAACTCTATCGTCAAATTCAATTGTTATTGGTCTTAAACAACTCATGACAATGAGATTAATCAATTGGTTAATTCGCTTAACCAAACCAAAACATGAAAATCGAAACCCCACTAACCCAAGCCGAGTGAATGTCTTAAACAACTCTATCAATCGAGATTTGCTATTTCTTATCTCATAGAGTTAATGCGAACACGACCGTCTCAAGCACTATCAATATATTTTAGTTTGAAAATCAAGTAACTCTATCAATATATTTTAGTTTGAAAATCAAGTAACTCGCTATTGCAAATCTTCAATAAAAACTAAATTTTATTTAAGTAAAAAGATTTTAACCCGGACAAAAAGTGGTGTCTACAGTTGCCCCCCTTTGTATATCTCTTGGTATTTGAGAGGTATACAAAGTTATCTTAAAACACCATTTTTGTCGGTTTAGATATTGTTAGAAGTTAAACAAAGTATCAATCAGTTCAAGCGACGATATAACTTGTTTGTTCCCATGCGGTATAGCAAAAAGGACTTGCTTACTCTCATGGTGGTATGGCCTGGTTTAGAGTATGGACTTGTTTAGTTTTTTTTTTGTCCCATGGCGGTAGAGCCTGATTTGGGTTTTGCTAACATGGTGGTTCAACCTAGTTGGGATTCGTGGTCCCATGGCGGTATATCCTGATCTTGGTCTATGTTGCCCCCATGGCGTTATAGCCTAATTTGGGTTTGGTTGTTTCTATAGCATTATAGCCTGACTTGGGTTTCTTTGTATCTTGGCGGTATAGCCTGAAATGATTTCTTTTTTTATGGCGGTGTAGCCTGCAATGGTTTCTTTTCATGGCAGTATAGCCTGCATTGGTCTTTTTGTGTGGCGGTAGGGCCTGTCTTCTTTCTTAGGTATCGTGGCGGTAGGTTCTGAGTTAGATCTTAGGTATCGTGGGCGGTAGGGTTTTTGTTGGTATTTAGGCATCATGGCGATAGGGCTTGAGTTGGTATTTTGGTGGTAGGGCCTGAGTTGGTATTTGGTACTTTAATTTGGCGGTAGGGCCTGAGTTGATATTTTGGTATTTTGGCGGTATGGCTTGATTGGGTGAGCTTCCCGTGGTGGTATAGCCTGATTTAGGTTTGTGTGCTCTCATGGTAGTATGGCCTGGTTTGGGTGAGATTCCCGGGGCGGTATAGCCTGATTTGGGGTTTTGTGGCGGTATAGCTTGGTCTGGGATTTTCATCCATGGCGGTGTAGCCTAATTGATCATGTATGTCTTGGCGATAAAATTCACGAGGATATGCGAAATCTTAACTCGATGACGAGTGGCATAGAGTTGTGTGCTTTATATGAGGTGCCGAATCAAGCAAATTGTTGAGTCTAGGTGGATCTTAGGTATGTGTCCAATTTGACTTGTAAATATTGTCTAGACGTCGTATGGGCGGGAAAATGCAAGATGTTGTATGACGTGATATGACATGATGTAATGTTGATTCGAAATGTTGTTGAAAGGGTATTGCCTGATTGATATTTACTTGGGCTGTGAATTCCTTGAAGCTAGTCATTTAATGAATGATATGATATGAAGTGCATTGGGATAAAATGTTGTATGATAAGTCATATGATGATGTTTTGAAGAGTATGCGTATGAAAGAGTACGATTGCTCCTCATGGTTTATCTATTTTACATCGAGGATTCTCTTAAATCGATCATCCACAAAGAACTATGTCATTGTCCCTTTTAGTGAACGTGATCTATAGTTTTGGTGGTGCTGGAGTAGCATGGGTGTCGTCGGTGGGTACTTTCTCCCTTCGGCGTGAGCCACCATCCCAAGGTATTGGGTTTGCCATCTAGTATCTCCTCTTTGTCTCCTCAGTGATCCTAAGGCATGTCATTTTGGGGGACTACTGAAAGGTTGGTCCTCTACTTTCTCCACCTTAGACATCGGTGCTTGAGTGGCTGATGTGTTAGCCGTATGATCTTCTTGTTCATGAGTTGTGTTTGGTAGGTTGATTTGTAGGAGGCTTTTGTATCATGGTGGCGTCGGGATAATGCGCTCATTTAGTTTGATTGATATTCTTGCTAGGCGAGTACGTTGTGCTTGGCTAAGAGGAATTTATCATCTCTGGGTATTGTCTTGTTGATGCCGGTTTTACAAGATATGTTTGATTGACTTCGCTGGAAGGTGTGAGCCACATAATAGGCCATGAGAGGATAGTCGATCGACCCGTTCCTCCAATTGGTGAAGAGTATATGGAAATCTCACAATGAATTAGTGAGAAGATTGAGTATTGGACTTGTGAGAATTTCAAATTATCCATCTTCAAGGCCACATCAAGTTGTATCCCAGGATCTGTTGTGCACTTTCATCTTGTGGTATGTCCCATTGGTGCCAACTGTTGGGTTGATTGTTTCTCAAGCTAGGGTTCCACATATCTTCTCTTGAGTAATCATGGTATATTGGTAGTCATGAGCTCATTATAGGAAAGTTGCTTTAAGGATGAGTTGACTTAATAGCAGGATAGCTTGAACAGAGTGATTCAAGATCTCTGAGATTTCTTGTTTAGTCATGATTTGGAGAGTAGGGAAACCTACTATGAGCATTTGAACTTCTTTCTTTGTTGGGTCACACCATTTGCCCCCAAGAAGAGGTTACTTGCTTTCCACTCTTTGAAACAAAGCGTAACTTTTGCCAATCTTGATTTAAGACGAATGCAAACAATGTTTGAAAAATCTTGTTTGAAAATGTATAATGGGAACCTGTTTTTTAGAAACCAAAGCCTCGATTGAGGGAAGTGTGTGCAATTTTGAGAAAAATAATTTATTATGTGGTTATTGCCACATTGTTTAAAATTTGTTTTTTATAAGCCATGCCATGAGAATATTCATAAGCCCTCACTTTAGGTCCAAGTTGCAATTACCTTTGGTTGATCTATTATTGATTAAACTGCGGAAGATCCTAAATTAGCTTGGAATCTCTTAAGCTGACCAAGCCCTCTCAGTCCAACTACCCGGCAGACGACTAGTCTTCACCAAGATAGAAATCTGAGGCTATGAACACAGAACTCCACTACTGGAATGAATTCCAGTACAAAGCATTGAATTGATTGACTCTCTCGCAACCAATTCACCACTATCAATTAAGGAAGCTCTCTTAACCTAATCAGAATCTATCTATCATAGGTTAAAGCAGAAATCAAGAGAATTTGATCAAGATTCAATTGACTCAATAAATCATGCCTCAATCGATTATAATCAAACAATATAGCATCCAAAACTTCATACAAGAAAGATCCTAACACATGGAACTAAGGTTCCTCAAAACCTAAGTGAAGGGAAGTTACTCCATAGAGAAGAGGGAGACTGCAGAAATCTGATCTAGATCTTCAATCTCCATCTCCAAGCTTGATTCTCGAGCTCCAATGGCGAAGAAATCCTCCTAAATAGCTCCAAGAATGTTCCCAAGTCGCTCTCTCTCTAGGGTTCGTCCCTTGGGTGTTTGGGAACCAAAAACCCAGCTCTCCCCTTACCTTTTGCTGAAAATCGGGTTTTAAACAAAAATTCCCGATCACGCGGCCAGGCCACACGGCCGTGTGGCTTTCCCAGCTGCCCGTGTGAAGGCTCGGTGATTTCCACACGGCCACGATCCACACGGTCGTGTGGAGTTTCAGGATGCCCGTGTGGCTTACCCAGCCTCTGTTTAATGCTTCATTTCTCCCTCGTTCGGACTCTGAATCAGTCGCCGTTTGATCCCAAACGCTCATAGTCTCGTCCTCTTTCTTTTCATGACAAAATTCCATGATTATTTGTCCATAATATGAGGTAGAAGTCCATTATTCCTCAGGTCATGCTCGTGTATCTTCTCCCGAATTGCCAAATGATCTCCGATTGACTTGAAACTTGCGCCTATGCTTTAATTTACATGCTAGGACCTGAAATGTGACAAAGGAACACAACCTAGCGTAAAATAGTCCAAGAAAGCAGAAACTCAAGCCAAAATGATCAAGAAACGAGGGTGAAAACATGTGCAAATCCGATGTTATCAGTTGCTCTACTTTAGACGTGAATTACATGTATTTATTAACTTATCCAAATTATGTGCGCTCATATTTTACATAGTATATATCGTACTCACCATATTTTTAGTTATTTTACGGTATGCGTTAAAAACTGTCGCTTTTACGCTTTGATTCTACGATTTACGATTTTACCCCTTTTCTGCTTCTAGGTAGAATCGCGCTTTTGACTGCATTGCTCCCATCTACTTTATTTTCTCCCCCATTCCCCCCGCCTTCCTCCTCCCATTTACTATATCCTCTCCACCATTCTTCGTGTGATAGAAACCCAGTAACGAAAATAAGAAAGACGCGGACCCTGAGGAGGTGTAGATTGCTGCCGGAGGATAATCACTATCGTTTTCGTTGCCCTGAGCCCTTGACCCATTATGACTTCCGGCTACATTATTCTTCTTCTTCTTGCGATATTGGGTCCCACCCCAAACGGAGGTAATAGCCCTAAACCCTAACGTAATCATCAAAGGTACAAATAGATGTTGGCCCAAAAGTTGTTTAACAATGTCCTCAATTTATTGTCTTGTTTGCTCTGGATTTAGCTGCGCTCGAGGCACAATGGGAATTCTCAATTTGTAGGACGTCTAAATATATCACAACATTTCAACATATGTAGTTAACGTTTCCCTAAAAAATGTTATAGAACTTTACTTCATCTGCTGAATATATTGTGCTACATTGACACCTACATGTTGTTGGACCTCCCCAACGCAAGTACAGTAGGTTGCTTTTAACTCTCCAAACCCTAAGGCGGTACTTGGCACAATCCATGACGATATAAGGCGGCACGACCTGGGTAATGGTGGGATTTTGGTTTGGTCGACGAGATTGAACTCATTATGTAAGTTATGATCATCCGTGTTAACATTCGATTTTGGCCACAACAATTATTCTCGAACCAGTACCTCGTGTGGTGCTTGTCTAGTTCTCCTTATGTAATCTGCGAATTTTCTATTTCTTAATAGTGGTGCTCCTATAAACCACTAATTATAGTGATATTTGTGGTTAATAGTGGTGCTCCTGTTATAACTTTTGTCCTTAGCAACTTTCTTCCTTTTTTGAAAATTTCAAAACTGTCAAGTATTAAGTGGGAGCCTCAGTAGTCACTAGTCAGTACTCACTACTCAGTACACATTTGACCAGGCAAATTCTCCATGATATTTTGTTTAGACCATCTCCAACAACAAATTGGAAAAATTCTAGAATGCTAAAAGGTTTTGGCATTATGGCATTTTGCTCCAAAAATGAATGCCAAAATGTCAAACCTTCCATTTCCATGATAATCCAAATTAGTGTAGATTTCATCATTTTAATTAGGTAGTTTGCTGATTCTTTATATACAAATAGTAATAATTAGGGCAATGTCTATTTTTTACCCAAACCTTTTTCAGATTCTTTTATTTTAACCAAACCTATAGAAATTCTATTTATTATCCAAACGTATTATAATTTATCAAAGTCTGAGCATTCATTCTGTTACCGTTACTTATTTCGTCCACGTGAGGGGTGAGATTTTGTTTTGTTTTTTGATAATCTTTTTATTAAAAATAGTAAATGATGGTATTCTGACCGCCACGTAGGAAGTCAACTCATTATGGTCATACTTAGTCAGCATTACTAACAGAAAAGTTGACGGAGAGTTAACGTTTGGATAATTTTTAGGAATTCAATAGGTTTGGTTAAAATAAAAGAATCTGAAAAAGGTTTGGATAAAAAATAGACATTGCCCTAATAATTAATTGGGACGAACGTTTTGATGTATATTTTTTTATTTTGAAAAAAATATTCATCATTAAATTTGATGTGGTTAGTGACGAAAATACAGTAATTGGTGGATTAAGAACGGAGATGCAAACAATAACTTTTAATGCAGGTTAAATATTTAACTACGATTGATCCGTCCGAGACCTAGTGAAAATAAAATACGTTAGAAATTTCCTTCAAATCCCGCATACGTTTAGAAAATTAAATACATTTATTAAGCTTTCAACCCTAGTTGGAATGGTCCAGTGCACCCAATAGGGTAGGTTATTTCACCAACACAAGTTAAGATAACAATGAACCCACAATTCCATTGAAATTCCATCTTAGTCATCTTCTTCCTCCGGCCGAAACGATCCCAGAACGGAATACACCTACCTGGAACATGAACGAAAAACTAAATAAATAAAGGGGCAAGACAATAGACTTGTAGCGTGCTTTTATAAACATGCGATTTGCTCTACGTTACTTGTGGCACAAAATAATAAACTTGTGGTGTGCGTTATTGGATATGTGGTGGCCTTTAACAAACTTATGGCGTGCGTAACTCAACTTGTGGTCTGTTTTGTACAATTGTGTTGAAAAATAATACCTCCACCGAATTTGTTCTCCAATAACTCCAATTTAGTTGTTAGAGCAATGCAATTACACTATACATTCACCAACCTTGATGAGACATGCTCCTGGGACAGGAAAATTTCTTATTAACTCGATTGGCATTACAATCGGTCGATTAGGACACTTCCCTGCCCCAGTAGGACTCCCCATCAACAAATGAAGATAGGAGAGAAGGATCAGGAATAGAGGGCAGTTGGTAGATCGATTCGCCAACCTTGATGAGACATGCTCCAGGGACGGGGAGATTTCTCATTAACTCGATTGCCATAACAATCGGTCGATTAGGACACTTCTCCGCCTCTGGTGCACTCCCCATCAACAGACAAAGAAAGGATACCACCTCACTACTTGAGAAACTAGCGGATAAGCCAAATAAGGAGAGAAGGCCCAGGAATAGAGGGCAGTTGGTAGATCGATTGCGATCTCTAGGGTGAAGAAGCTCTGGATATTTATAGGGCTTCTTCATATCACCATAGAATTCGGCAAGCCAATGACAAACAAAAGAGAGTGAAAGGATAAGATTTCCACAGGGTTGCCGAATGGGTAATGACGGTCAAAAGGATAGAGTTCCAAGAGGGTTAGGACCTCTTAATGACCTTCTGTGGGTAGCTTTTTAGGGTTCCAAGAGGGATAGGACCTCCCACTAACCTTTAGTGAGTAGCTTTTTCCATGCATTTCTATAAGAGGGTTGCTTATCTATAACACTAGGACAATAGATAGACTTGAAAGTTCAGCAACTGATTCGACTCATAATAATTTACTTGCAATACAATAGACAGACTTTTGCTATGTTTTTTGAGATATTTGGTATGCTTTAGGAGACTTGTGATGTGCTTTTACATAACTTGTCTTGTGGTTAGGAGACTTGTGATGTGCCTTACGTAACTTGTGGTGTGCTTGGATTATTCTGCTTTCTCTACCTTCCCAACAAATGATCCGTTCGTGACCTAGTGAAAATGAAATATTGTTTATAGTGCCCATAAAATTTGATCCTTAATTAATAGGTTCATAATATTCGAAAACCAATTCACATTTATTAAAATTTAAACCCTAGTTGGAATGGTCCAGTGCCTGGCCCATTAACAAACATAAGTTAAGATTTAAACCCTATCTCTGCCTCCTCTCCTGTGCAATGAGGAGCGTTGGATCCAATTACATTTCACATTTATTAAGATTTCAACCCTCGTTGGAATGGTCTGGTGCCTGACCCATTAACCCCGCATGCATTAAGCCCACGAGAGCCGTAATTGGATGGAGATCATATTGCAGTATTCTAAACCCAATAGGGTAGGTTATTTCACAAACACAAGTTAAGATAACTATGCAGCCACAATTCGATTGAAATTCCCTCTTGGTCATCTTCTTCCTCCGGCCGAAATGATCCCAGAACGGAGTACACCTACCTGGAACATGAACGAAAAACTAAATAAATAAAGGAGCAATACAATATACTTGTGGCCTGCTTTTATAAACATGTGGTTTGCTCTACATTACTTGTGGCATGCAATAATAAACTTGTGGTGTACGTTATTGGTCATGTGGTGTGCTTTAACGAACTTATGGCCTGCGTACCGCAACTTGTGGTCTGATTTGTGCAATCATGTAATAGAGAGAGGCACCAGTGTACCATGGCTCTCGATTTGGGCCAAGTGCTCTGGTCGGAGATGGCGAATGATTGAGTGAATGGAGGGACGAAAGAAGAATACTTCGTGCATCGTAATTGTTCGGATCTAATTCAACGGAGAACGAGTGTTGTGATTACAAAGTTTTGGACCGTATTAGGAATCTGTTGAAGTGGAATCGTTTGTCGGAATGGAGTAGGCGGGGGGAGAGAGAGAGAGAACGCGGGACGGAGGAAGGGATGTCCTTACGAAAGGGTGAGAAAAGGGTTGGGTGGTTTGCATATGAGGGTTGGGTCGTCTCGCCAGAACTTAACTTTTGGTTCGTACGTCCTAGCCAGCCATCCGACGGAAGTGGATGACAATGTAACGTGTTTGGGTTGTGGGGGACTGTTACATTAATTGTATTTATAAATCCACAAAATCAGAGCCCGCTATTTATCTTGGCTGTTGAGATGGATCGCACGGCAGAGATGGGTGGTGTACGACATACCACCATTATTGGTGGTGTACAATAGAATGGTTCATATATATATATATATATATATATATATATATATATATATATATATATATATATATTATGATACATGCATTCATTGTTGATTAAACTCAGCAAATCATGGAGCGGTAAGTTAATTATTGTTAATGGTTAATGTAGCCAATACATACTTTCAGTTGAAAAATCATTCAGTCAATCAAGAAAATTGACTCATGTCTAAAAGTATCATAAATTATATTGAAAATTTCAAATATTTAGCATAAAATAACATAATTATTCAATTATTTAATTTTGACTCATTTCCTCTATGGGTATGTGTAGGTCTAAGTGTTGATATATTATATAAATTTTTTGAACTAAGTCACCTAGTTTGTTATCTTATAAATGCACATCAATCTATCATTTTCAATAGTTTGTCTAACCTTGAAATAATAATTATTGCTACTTGGCATAAAATATTAAGTCACTTTCTTAGTGAAGATATATAATTGATCATTGATCATAGACCCTAATACTCTAAATCTTAAATCATAATTCTCGAACAAGTGAATTTTATAGTCTATTCTCGAACAAGTGAATTTTATAGTCTAAACTCAAATTATAGTCTATAGGGTCTATAGTCTAAACCTTAATTATGTAAACCTTGAACCCTAAGATCAAATACACGAAGAAAAATGATCAATGACTCTGATTCATTGGGTATATATCCAAAGTTCCATATGCAGTTATGCACCACAGTAAGGGTTAGAGAAATAGAATAGAGGGTTTAGTCACTAAGTCTATGTATAGTAAATGCCCCTAATCATTGCTATAGATACACGTTATTGTACTAAGAGTATAAGGTAACTTCAAATTCATCTAGGATACCATAGAATTTTTTGTTCATATCAACTATTTATTGTTAAACTTAAAGATCAGTCAACTATGTTTGACTCATTGGTCAAGATATTTAGTCTCTCGCTTCTATGTTATGATTCTCAGCCCTTAGTGCAATTATTAGCGAGTGATTTCTCGTCATTCATTTCTAATATTGCAATGTTTCCTTGCGAAGTAATTGCATTCTCTTGTACTCATAAAAATAATTTACGATCATAACTAGACTATCGAATATTTTATTTTGAAATGAAAAGTTGCATACCACTTTCAACAATTTGTAGTAACACAAAGTTATTAATCAATTTATAGGTCGCAATATACACTTAAACTATAAATTTATTATATGTTTCTTGATGAAGATCGTTATGATTAGAGAACTCACTTAATTTATTTATAGAGCTAGGTATACTAGGACGAAATATTTGGTAAAATCTAAAAGTTATTTGTTATTTGCAGGACTGACTATTGTAGTGGATTGCTTTTTGTCTTAGCGAGTGGATTGCTTTTTGTGCTCTTCATGCTGTCTGCTGGCAGGTATGGTTAGAGAGAAATAATCGGATTTTTCAGGATACCAGCAGCAACGCCAAAGTTGTTTTCCAGAAGGCGATCCGAGCTTCGGTTGAGTGGCTTGCGGCGCACAAAAAGATCAGTAGAGATCAAGGTACAGGCTGGTTGAGAACGCAGCTTGCTTTCCAGAATCAGGACAGTTGAATTCCGTTTCTTCCTTTGGGAGGTGGCATTGGCTGGTTGCTGCAGCAGCTGTGCTCCTCGCTTCGACCCTGTGGTTTGGTTTGTGTATCCGGGAACTTCGCTGGTTTCGCTGGCTTCACTTCTGTGCCTGTGTGTGTTTGTGGTCTCCGCCTGGATGCGAGCACCTCTCGTGCTGCTGGATCCATTCATTCCCTTCTTTTTTCCTTTTCCTTGTTGTTCCCTCTTTCTGCTTGTTTTTGTATCCTAGACTGATGTTTGGGTTCCTTTTTAGTTAATTGCATTTCTCACCCTTATCAAAAAAAAAAAAAAAGACTTTCACTTATTTTTTAAATTTAATTGACATAATACAAAAAAATTGATGTATTCTAGTTCATCAAAAAAATTTAATAAGGTTGACATAGATTGAACTTTATAATTTAAGTGCTACTAAATGTATTCAAATCTGAAACCTCAAGGTTCTAAATTAGTGGTACTACCACAAGGCCAAGCCTTTCTTCACAGTTGATCAGAAATCTTGGATTCTGCTTGAAAGACTTGGGTCCCAAGTCTTGGTAATGATAACTTCTTATAGAAATATATTTAATTAGGGTTATAGGTAGGGGTGGGCATTGGGTGGGTCGGGTGGATTTTGACCATAAAATGCACCCACCCGCGCTTAAACGGATTGATAATTTTTAACCCACCACCCACCCACATTTAGTCTCGGGTTGGGTCGGGCGGATGGTGGATGATGCGGGTGGGTTTGTGGGTTCACCCACATCACAATTTATATAATATAAAGGAGTCAACTTGACATGATAATAGGTGAAGAGAATCATCGAGGGAAACCAGAAGTTGAAATAGGGCGAAAAATGTCGAATTAGTTCTTAAATTGGATAGAAATTCTATTAGGGTTAATTGCATGGTTGGTCACTGAGATTACAAAAAACGTTCATGTTTGGTCACTACAAATATTTAATTCCATTCATGGTCACTAAATTTACTAAAACATGTCACGTTTGGTCACCCTCCGTTAGTCTCCGTTAGCCTCCGTTAACGGCGTCAATTTTTTGCTGACTTGGCTAACAGAAATGTCCAGTCACACAAATTGAACCCAGAAAACTTATAACATAACCCGCCACGTCATAAATCCAACCCAACCCATGACCCAACCTAACCCGACCGAACTAAAAAAGCATTACAGTGATAGAACCGGGTTATCGCATGAAGGCTACCTGAACCATCGCACAAGCTTCATCTGAAATGCCCAGAACCACCACCGTCTCTGCCAAAATTTTCCGACTCGACGACGTCACCCAAACCGACGGCATCATCCACGAAATCGAGCCTCCTCATCCCTTGGTCTGTCTAGGAAGACTCCAACCGGCGCACGAATCTCGAAACCCCAAACCAGAAATTGAAACCACAAAACCCAGCACGAATCAAAACCCCAAAACTCAAAAATGGAAACCCTAAGAACATAGATCGGGATGGGTTCGTCGATTGCGGCAGAGACGGTGGATGCTGGGGTTCCCCTAGGTTGATTGCACTGGCGATCTGCTTGGATTTGTCTGGGTCGCCATCAGAAGAAGAAGAAAAGTTTCTGGGTTCTCTTGGGTTGATTGCAGGGACGATCTACTTGGGTATGGTTGAGGATACTGAGTAACGATTAGCTCCATGGATTGACTCAATCTGTGGAGCTGGAGGAGGGCGTAGTAATCATGCGTTTCGGTGCCGCTGTTGTGGTCCTTGAACTGGAGCTCGGCGGAAAGCATGGTGTCGGCGGCGACGATGATTTGGTCGGGGTATTGGAGGAGGACCGAGTCGGAATCTCTACTTGAATCCCAGGAGCGGACCGCGAACGACTTGGCACCCTGGAGGTCCCGGGAGACGAGAAGCTTCTCGGCGATGGTCAGCCACCGCTCCGTCTCCACTCTGTATGACCTGCCGCCTCTTCAATTTTTTTGGGTTCATATTAGTTTTGTAGGTTTCCAATTTCCCCCCTTTCCTTATCTGTTTGTGAGCTTAGGGCTCGAGGGAGAGTGAATGAGAAGATGCACGTGGACCATGGGTGATTGAGAAGTCAGCCATTTCCCCAATTTGGAGATGAAGAAAGATGGGGAAGATGAACAATTTCGGGGGAGACGAAGAGGAAGAAGGTTCGGGTCGGCGGGGTCAATTGGAGAAGAAGAGATTGGGTAATGGTTGGTTTTAATGACGTGGCAAATTTTAATGACATGGCAGGTCATATTTTATTTTTATTGGGTTAAAAATGGCTGATTAGGCACTTCTGTTAGTCACGTCAGCAAAAAATTGACGCCGTTAACGGAGGCTAACGGAGACTAGCGGAGGGTGACCAAACGTGACATGTTTTGGTAAATTTAGTGACCACGAATGGAATTAAATATTTGTAGTGACCAAACATGAACGTTTTTTGTAATCTCAGTGACCAAACATGCAATTAACCCAATTCTATTATGAAAGAGTTTTCTACAGATTGAGACGATTATTAGGTGCAAGGAACTAAGGAAAATAATTCCACAAAGGAAAGAGCGTTGATCTAGGCACAAGAATTAGAGGAAAAAGTAAAGGGAAGAAGAGGGGATCTCTATTTGGAAGGTTGACTTTGAGGTTCAAACTCCAGGAGCAGTCCGAGTTTATATCTAACGTCTCCACTCTCCTCTCTCTAGCGCCAACGACTTTGATTTTTTTGCTGTTGGGTTGAGCGGGTCACCCGCACACTCACCCACAACCCACCCACCACCCGGCGGATGGCTCCCAGCGCAACCCGTCACCCACCCACAGACCCACCCACTTAACGAAATTCGGGTCAAATGCGGGTGGGTCGGTCCAAACCCGCGGATGATCCGCCCGCATGCCCAGCCCTAGTTATAGGTATAATATGCCCCTCTACTATGACCTTTTATCAAACATGCCCCTCTTCTATTTTTTACATCAAACATGCCCCTGACTTTGAAAAATTATCAAACATGCTCTTCTGTTAAAATTTCCATTGAAAAAAATCGGCAATCATGGTTGAACCGAGATTTAGAAGACCCGACATCGGCAAATGAGAGCGAAAATGTCAGTTTTGTCTCCCGTTTTATTTCTCTGGGTCTCTTCAAAGTTAAATTATTTGGCTATACAAAAGAACAAAAAAAAATTCTAAAGTGAAATTATTAGAGATATTTTAGACATTTGTGCCGCCCAACCCAAAGTTCGACCTTGGTTAATGATTTTTGGAAGAAAAATTAAACAAAAGGGCATGTTTGATTATTTTTGCAAATTATAGGGGCATGTTTGATGTAAAAAATAGTAGAAGGGCATGTTTGATAAAACGTCATAGTAGAAGGGCATATTATAGCTAATAAAGAAGATGAAATTTTGAAATGGGAAAAAATAAAGAAAAGTTTACTATATATTATCAGCGGATTAATGTTTATTCATACGTTATACCAAGTACCAACGTACATGTACTCTTCAAAATATGACCAACATTATCTATCATCTGAGAAAATAAAGATGCTTCCTTGAAACAAAAATCGATAGAACTTAGGAAAATAACAAGTTAAGGTATGAAATGGTGAAGTAGCAAAAGTTGGGTGGAAATTTAGTAAAATAACACCCTGGGCCTGGATTCCTCACTGTTCCTTTTGAGAACTTTTTTTTTTTTTTATTGTATAAACTCTTAGATGAAGAATATGAGACTGTTACATTGTGGGGCGTGCAAGTTAGCAATGATAATTTTCTAGCCCCGAGAACTTGCTAGCTGGGAAGGAAAATGATGGGGTAGTGGGTAAGGGTTCTTAGGTAGCAGCTGCTTAATTGGTACTTGCTCATACGGATCCATGGAGCTAGCTCCACTGTAGTTGTGGTAATGGGAGCGCATGCACAAGAACGAGTCGCGCGTGTATGGAAGTGGAGAATCTAATGCTACTGGCCCTGGGTTTTGTTCTGCTTTAAAACCTGAAAAGGCTGCTAAAGAGAAACTCCATGTTCGCGGCCTGCTGCCATACCCATACATCATCCACTTTCTCTCTTCTTTTGTCTTGTTGTTGTGGCTTCCCCATAGCTTAGCAAGCTATAGTTGCTGTTTTCTTAACAAACAATCAAACAACCCAAATTCTGTGTGCATGCGTAAATGCCCCGCCTGGGCTAGCTTTTGTATCGCCGCCAAGGAACGGATGATCAGTTGCTTGCTTCTTGTCAAAATTGGCACTGCACGGAGTTAATAATATCATATGCATGCATGAATTCTGGTGGTGGCAGAATATTAATCCAGTTTCGGTGAGAGAGTACTGATTTCTGATTAAGAAATACTCGCGGTTTGTTGCGCTTTATCTCACATTCTCACTAAGTAAAATGGTATGAAGACCCATTAACCTTTCAACAGGCAAGCAGCTGTAAAAAAGTAACCTAACAAATGATCAAAGCAATAATGCTCTAAAATAATAATAATAATATATTTTTATTTCTTTCTTTATTTACAAAAATATATTATTATTATTAGTAAGGTAATGACCGGTGTACGTCAGACATATAGTATACAGCAGGTGATCTAACCGTTAGATGTACTTAGAGTTTATCCATTAGAAGTTAGGTTATAGTATCATATCCCAAACTCGATTTAATTCATGGTCTAGATAGAAATATCTTATTGGTAGTACCTGACGTATAGTAAATGCCTAACGTACGTCAGTCTGACCCTAATATTGTCAATAAAGTATTAGTATTTGTTTCTAAATAAGTGTCGCAATTGTGGTAGGCATTTGTGACGTATTATAGTCGTAACGAATAAAATAAAAATGTTATAAAAAATTATCAAAAATGTTGCCTATGTTTCTATAATGTTTACGCAACCTTATATTTATTCAGCTTATTGTTATTTATTCATGTAGTTGTAAACTCAATGTTAAAATTTCATATATATTAAAATGGATTTCATTGCGTATATTATGATCAATGCCACTCATTTTTACAGAAATTTAAAATTTAAATTCATAAAATATAGTCAATACTAAATATTAGGGGAAAACATAAACATTTGGATTTCAATTTAAGTGAATAAACATCAAATTATGTGATTTACCACATAATATCGCGATGTGAATAAATGTCAAAACACATGAATTAAGTGTTATCGCTCTTTAGGTGCCACCAAGCCTTTAAAAAGGAAAAAATATAGGCCAAACTATTATAAACTAAAAGAGAAGAATAAGAATAAGAGAAGGTGGAGAGAGAAAGACACAAGAGAAGAGAGGAGAAAAGTTCTTATTCATGTGCTTTTTATTCATGTGCTTCTTAGTACAAGTAGATGCTCTATTTATAGGCACAGTACTTTACATAACCTCTACATTCCTACCATCAATACATATGAATGTGAGATTCAATAGTGCATATAATATATGCAACTAATGTGTGCATATAATATGGTCAATGATCATCCATAACATAATATTTACATAATACTCCCCCTTGGATGACCACTAGTTCGCATTACGCTTTCTGATACTGCCACGTTGAAAACCTTACCAGGAAAAACTAGTGAGAAAAAACTCTAGTCAAAGGAAAAAGAGTGCAATGAGTATATGCTCCCTCTCATGACCACATCACTTCAGATCTTTGATTTGTTGAACTAAAATTTCACTAACAACTTTTAAAAAGATTGTTGTCGGGAGTGAGTTAGTGAACAATCTTCTAGATTGTCAATTCGATGCATGATCTTTAGATGTTCTTCATAAATGATCGTCAGGATCATTTCATTTGAAAATAGTTCACAACCACAAGTCCTTTATATATGGTGGATCACAAAGTGTAATTAAATATATTCAGGACTTGCCTACTGTAGTTTGTTTTGTTTCCTTATGAAACAATCATATGACAATTTGTAAGAGATAGCTCGTCTCCGATCAACCAATATGAAGATCAAATAATATATAGAATCTGGATATATAGTTCATCAAATCTCTCTTTGATAATACCATAATAGAACAATCGCATATATGGTTCCCCGAAGGTAACAAAGTATTTTCCAACATTGCAATGAGGGAAACATTGTATCTTGCTAATATTATCAACACCAAAATGATATTGTGTATGGTGCTTGGCTAGCAAGGTACATTGGTGCTCTAATGCATCAACATATGGTACTTGAGGACATAGTACATCAACATATAGTAGTTCAGAACCTAATGTTTCACTTCTTTATTGATGCCTAAATAAATCTTTTGGTCACTTCTAGTGATTTTAGTATCCTAATGTTATTTGATGAACATGATTTGTTCATCCAAAATTACTTTTCCACTTTTTCAACATTACCTTCATTGCCCATAAAAGAATCTTAAATCCTTCAATTTAACTTATGTCTTTAAGCAATCAACTGCTTTAGGAATCTCTTCGAGAGCTCCAATTATAGTCAAATCATCAACATAATATGGAGATCGTCACAAATAATTTCTTGACATTTTTTTTAAATAACAAAAAAAACTTTACTAACACAAATTGATACAATCAATTCTTTCATATCACGAAAGTTAATAACAAAACTCCACATAGAAACATATGAACTCGACAAATCACACTCATAAAACACAACTCATAATGCAAAGTAAAACGCAACTCATAAACCAAGAAATTAAAATCCCAAGACCCTAATTAATAAAGGAAGAAAATAACGGAAGCTTTCTATCTGTTCCTTCATCACTCGGTTAGCAATTGAAAAAAATTGAACTTAATTGTGACCCAATCATTAGACGCCAATTGGGTCGTCGGCAACGATGGGCTACAACCCAGGTTGTTGCCAAATTTTGCTCAACATATTATTGACCTATATTAGTGTACTTGGATCAGTCTTGACTTGTAATCCACTTCTAAGTCTTAAATATTAGTGGGCTCATTGAGTGTAGTCAATTTTAGGCCCCGTTTAATATGATTGTGTTTTTTTTTTGCTATGTTTAGAAATTTATAAAGTGAAAAGAAAAAACATGTTTAGTTGGATTTTGAATTATTTTGTGAAACAAATCCGAGCAACAAGCAAGACAAAAATAAGATAAACTGAAACTAATAACTTCGTTGGTGTTTCTCGCTTTTGTTGCACACGAGATTTTGCCTTTCTCCCTCTTTGTCCGAACAACTCCCAAAGCCATCATCTTCTTCCTCTCAAAAGAACACCCCCCAGCCATCCTTTCTTCTACAACATCCTTGCTCGATTTGGCCAACTACACCCAATTCCGACAATCTCACCGCTCCACCATCTTCGGGCCAATCCTCAATCTCCCAAACACAGCCCACAGTGCTGACGACCCCATCTCGATGACTTTTTGGATCTCGTCGTTTTTTGTTGCTCAAGTATCCAATCCTCTTATATTGCTTTTGATTTCAACCTATATAATCCCTCTTTTGTGGGTTTTGCTTCCCCAACAAGTTGTTTGTTTCCCCTGTTTGTTTCCCTTGTTGATTTGAATTGTGTTGGGGTTGTTTTGCCCCCTCAACCTTCTAAAAACACAATAAAATGAAAACTACTAAACAAGACCTTAATTTCGGTATAAGATTTTTAAATCCATTATTTTGGTAGGTCCAACTATACTGTTAAGTAGTTATATATTTATTTGCTTGATGATGAATAGGTACATAGTACATAGCTTTGTCATCTTATTAATCCTTTTTAGGGGTGGCTATACGGTCCGGTCCGGTTAAATTGACGCAAATTGATCCGGTCTAGTCCGTTTTTTTTTTTTAAATATAAGAATCAAAGATTGGATTGGGTACAGTCCGGTCTTGATCCGGTCCGGTCTTGACATGGTCTGGTCCCAATTCGATCTTGATTTTATATTGAACTTGTGGGGATTTGAGTGGCCTAAGGCCTGAAAGGGTGAGGAGTTGGTTAAGTTTTGTACTAAGTGCAAAGGTTTGTGACCATTTATGCAAATTACTCTTAAGTTTTGGGTGTTGAGCTCTCTTATCCGGTCTTTATCCAGTTTTCGATCTGGTCCCGAACGATTTTTTACCTCAAATCTAAGCCCAAACATTGGATTGGATTGTTTACTATCCGATCCCGATCCGGGTTATACGGTTTGGTTTCGGACAAAACCAAAACACCCGGACCAAATAGCCAGCCCTAAGCCTTTTGCTTCCTTTTTCTGGACTCTCATCCACCCCTCACTCCCAGGAAAATTCATATAATTAATGTACATGAATGAACAGGGTAATGAAGAAAGGTAAAAGTAAAAAAGAAGAAGCTAGGCAGGCATCAAGCGGTACCTGCATGCAGAGTCTTTTGCAGGGAATGGTATGGTATTGGTAGGGAAAAGGAAAACATCATCATTCACAAATTCTTCTTCAATTAATAATAGAAACTCGTGGCACGTATGCTGATTAATTTGGTGGCACTTTTTTTTTTTTTTTTAGTTTCCTTCAATTTCACAACTCTATATAGGGGTAGCTAGAGAATCAATTAACGTGGACCCATATATGAAACATAAATAAATTGCTATTGAAAAATAATTTGTATTCGATTAAAAGAATTCTTTAAACTTAAAGTGTAAGAGTAAATTTAAAATAGAAAAATGAATACAATAAGGAGGAATAGAAAATAAAATTAAAAATGTGATTGTTATTAAATGAATAAAATTGAAGGAAGAAGAGAAATGTAGTTTAATTTGGCTATAAGAGAATAATACTTACATTAGATAAATTTGAACTTGAGAACCCTTATTTATCATGCCAACATCTAAATACAAGAAATAAATTGCACCTCCCTGACCAAAAAATGAATCTCGGGACCTACCCGATACAAATAATACATGACATTACATGGTATGCTTCCAGCTCCCTCAAGCTATGTGTACAACGTAATATATTACAGCTCCGATCCGATCCCACTCATGTTCCCTCCAATGTTGTTTAATTTTCCCATCATTTACCAACTTTGCTTGCGAAGAAATTAACCCAACAGTACGTAATGATCAGTGCCAAAGCGATTGATTTATTATATATCATTGCAAACGTTGTCGTATTTGGAGGTTCTCAATTGTTAAGTGTTTCCTGTCACCGTTGAGTTTAAAGTCTTGTATGGATTCGCATCAATGTCTGTATTTTTCTAATATCTTGTCGTCATTCACTATAAGTGAACGTCTTTCCTCCTCCTATACATAAGCTCATTCCTTCGTGTAGACGGAAAAAAAAAAAAAAAGAGCAAAGAGAAAGGCGCGCGGTCAAAAGGAAATAGTAGGAACTGGAAGAGAGACGAAATATGGTAGCCTGCATGATGATTGCAATGGTAGACACTGCAGAAGCATTCAATGGCGATTCTTTTCTTTTCTTTTCTTTTTGTTTGCGTACGCTTCCACATTCATCATTCCGCATATAAAATGCATCATAATCATAATGCAATGTCCAGCTTCATTCACCATTCTTCTATCTAGCTATCACAGCTACTTGTCTTTTTTATGGTACCTAGTACCTACGCTTCTCCCTTTTGTTAGTGCGTAGAAAAGTAACCTCCTCCATCACTTTCGCTTTCCACGGTAACTTGCATATATACTTTGTTTCCAGTGTTTTGCTTTCCCACCAATTAGGGGTTTGCTTGCTTTAGTTCATTCATACACAAATTAAACCCTCTCTTTTTGACTCCACAATGTACGTAGTTTCATCACATCATATTTGAGCTGTTTAGTTCATTTATAAGTAACATGTAACACTAAAAACATGCGATATTATAAGGAAAAAAAAAGCATTAATTAATTAACTCGGAGTGCACCAAAGACTTGCACAAGCACAACCAGCAAGAAAATTGGAACCACCTACCAAATTGCGTCCCAAATTTTCTCGTTACAGAAGATCTCGAGTAGTAACCGAGTGGTTACGTTACCGGAAGAAAAGAAAAAAAAAAGAACCAAACCTGAATCAGAATAATGATCATCATCCCAAACTAATTAAGTTGAACCAGCTCGATCTACACTCTGGTCCACGTCATGTCGTTCTCAAAAATCCAGTGGCACACCTCAATCTCCCCCGGACCAGAACCCAAAGCCACGAAAGCCCCGTGTTCCGGGCTCCATGCCGACGTGTCCAGGTGGCAGATCGCCACGCCAGCATTGATCTTCTCCCGACTCTCCACGTCAGCAATGTCCGCCTCGTAGACCCTCACTTTCGGGACAGAGTGGCAATAATACAACAAGTACGGGTACAGACTCTGATGACACGACACGGATTCCGTCACCCTCCCGCCGTCGATCCCTCTCACCGACCCAATCATCACTTCCCCCTTTGACCCCTTCACATTCTCCGTCGTCCTCACCGCCACGTCAGATCCCAGCACCGCCACCGCGAAGTCGATCATGTCCTCCGCCGACCCCACGCACCTCTTCACCTCCCCGGCGCTCGCCGCCCTCTCGCACTCCGCCACCGCGCTCTCGATCACCATCTCCGCCGTCGAGTTCCCGGCGGCGAGGAAGATTTCCTTCACCTCCTCCAGTCGCGAGGACGAAAACGGCAGCTTGGCAGCGATGGCACGCGGCAGGAAGGACCTCCTCGGCATTTTGTCCACGATGTCCGGCATCACCATGACGCTGCCTTGGGTCAACATAGACTCCCTGAAAAATCTTCCGGGCTCCACATTCCTCTTATTTACCGACATGCCACCGTGATGGGGCCCACTGCTCGCGCTGTTGTTGTTGTTGTTGTAAGCGGAGAAGGTCACGCCGTTTTTGCTGTAATCCTTGAACGTACGATCAGAAGTGTAGGATTTGAATCCGACGGTGGTGGCTCCTTTTGCCCCTTTCCCGTACTCTTTGAACGTGTCGTTGGAGGGATTGAAAGTTTTCCCGTAGTTGTTGAAGTTCACTTTGGCGGAGTTGGAATTCCTGAGGTACGATTGAAACGAATCTTCGCCGACGTTGGCCGAGTCTCTGTAGTTGGAGAAGCTCTCCGCGGCCGACGATCCGCCGGTGCCGTAGCTCTTGAAGTCGTCGTGCGGGTTGTTGGCCGTGCTGCCGTAACTCGTGAACGAGTCGTTGGCTCCCTGGCTCAGCTCGCCGTAGCCGGTGAAAGTGGAGTCGACGATGTTGGAGCCTTTGCCGTAGCTGGTGAACTGGTCGGGCGCTCGGTTGCCTTTCTTGGCGTAGCTGGTGAAGGATTGGGAGCCGGCGTTGGTGTCGTCGCTGTAGCTGGAGAAGCCGAGCTTGTGGCCGTTGCTGGCGGAGTCGTAGGTGGTGAAGCGGAGACCGGGCACGTTGACTCGGTTCTGGTAGTTCTTGAAATCGCCGAATCCGGCGGTGGATCTGGAGCCGTAGTTGCCGAAGCTGGCGTTGGCGACGTTGCCGTCGGTGGCGTAGTTGGTGAAGACCTCGTTGTGGCGGTTGGATTGTTGGCTGTATTTGAGGAACGAGTCGGAGGCAGAGTTCAACCCGGTGGAGTAGTTCTTGAACGAGTCGACCCCGCCGCCTTGCCTGGAGGTGCCGTAGTTGGAGAAGCGCCTGTTGGATGTGTAGAGAACGAAGTTCGCGTCTCGCGACGAAGTGGCGTTGAGGCCGGCCGAGTCGAAGGAGCAGAACAAGTTGGCCGAGGAGCAGAAGATGTCGAGGTGGGCAGAGAGCGAGTTTCGCGAGGCGAGCTTTGTGAGGAAGGCTGACTGGGAAGCGGTGAGCGGGGAGGCTTTGGAGAGAAGGAAGTCAGATTTGGGGAGGTCGTTGGTGATGTGGTTGTTCCAGTAACGGATCAATGCTGCCTTCGGAGAGAAGGGGTTGATCGTGATCTCCTGCCATTTGAGAG
Source organism: Linum tenue (assembly GCA_946122785.1). Taxonomy (NCBI): domain Eukaryota; kingdom Viridiplantae; phylum Streptophyta; class Magnoliopsida; order Malpighiales; family Linaceae; genus Linum; species Linum tenue. Next base: position 65,435,172 of record CAMGYJ010000009.1, on the reverse strand, counting down.
CAATGCGAAATGTTATGTTAGTCAGTCGGTAGACAAGGTGTTTGATAAAATGCACAAGAGAAAAATTGAGTTACCTTGGAAGCCGAGACGGATGATAGTTGCAGGAGAACGGAGGAGGAGGAGAATACGAAGAAGAGAATAGTGGTGGCTGTCATGGTGGCGGTAATGTTGGGGCATAGCGGCGGCATTTTGGTTGTTCGCATTGTGTATGTGGGTGGGTGGGTGGATCGAGGATGGATTCGACTTTGAGTGTGGAGGCAGGAATGGGGTGAAAAATGGTGTGGGTTTTTGGGGACATAAATAGCTAAAAGCTCTGCATTTTTAATCATGGGGTTCTTCCTTTCTTATCAAGTTTTGGCAGGCTGCTTTTTTAAATTCATGGACCATAGTTCTCAAGGGGTTATCCATGCTCGGATTACCTATATCTATGTTTTTCGAAAACAATGGTAAAACTTGATGTTTTCGAAAACGAATCAGATCTTAAATCGAAAAAGTTAGTGGCTTGTTGGTTCAACTGTTAACCACAATAGCACCGTTGGTTAATTACTGATAAAATCGTCCTTGCATATAACATAAAAGAAATATCTAATACACTAATTTAGGAGTGAAATTATCACTAACCATAAACAAATTCAAATTCATATAATCTATCACATCAATGTTCTAGAATAGTATTCAAACTATCTCACAAACACAATTAATTTTTTATATTGAATTCAAGTTTGTAATCAGGGTGACAATATATAGTGGACCACATAAACCTGACAAGAACGATGGAAAATAAAGAAAAGGAAGTATAAATAAAAATTAGTGATTGATCTTGGATGATCTTAATTTTAGTTAAATAGTTTTTTTTTCCTTAATTGTTTTAGGTTTAAATTGTTATTCGGAGGACTAGTCAAATTGGGGTGGTTCATCTGGTTTCATGTTAAACCATAAAAAACCGTTGAGTCCAATCTAACCGTCCAATCAAATAAATCGAAACGCTATTGTAACTGATTTAGTGATTCGATTGACACACCCGTCGATTCGGTTCAGTTCTTATAACAATGGTAAAACTTAAATTTTATTTATATTCTTTTGTTCAAATTAAAATTATATTTTATATTAGGAGGCTATATTTCTGATTTCAATATTTTGTAACGATTTATGTTATTGAAGTAAATTAATTTTTCACAGGTTGAATTTAAGAAGAACACAAATTAATTATGATATGACAAACTTATTGGGTAAACTTATTGCTATTGGGAAGACCGGAAGAGGGAATACTTTTAACTCAACTTAATTTGTAGACCATAAGTCACAGCAGCGATTATATAACCAGAGAATTGTTGTTTGTATAGAGTAAGCATGGGCAATTGCTTGTCATTGCAAAAGGCTTTGTTTCAAAGTCATGATCTCTGGTTTGATGAAGAAATGCCATGATTCGATGAATAAGAGTGTATTCCGAATCAATAAAACGATTATGATGAATAGTTGTATAAAGATTTCTCTGATAATATATTATTATCTGAATTTTTGCGTAAAAGATAAATTTGGCCTGAATTGAAAATATACGAGTTTTGTTCAAACTTTTGAAATAAATCAACAAATTTTATCTAAGATTTGGGGTTATCGTGACAGTCAAAATATTTTTTTTTTCATCTGTGGTTCAGCACTCGATACTTAGGTTGGCTGCCAAATGACTTCCATTTTTCCCATCATTCGTCAAACTAGTTTTCCACCCGATGGCAGTACACTTCTATTGTTTGTATTTTAGTTTATTGACATTATTATTTTCAAAGATGGTCTTTTATTTCTTTTATTTATATTTACTTATTTGTATTATCTATTGTCCAAGTGTCGTCTAACAGGAGAATCACTACGTACACTTAATGCATGCTTGACCAGGATCATCAATAGTATCAAATAATAACAGTTGTGACTTCATCACAAGTTGAAATATCATACTCATGTCTATCTGATCTTCGATTGACCAAAAAATTTCAACCTTATAAATGTACATTGTCTTTCATTATTTTTGTCTTTAATGCATCAAAATGTTTAGGCCAAATATGCAAGCATATAATATTTCCTTCAACTTGGTGACAACCTCATAAGTTGTACATGATCTTACTACCGCATGACTTTCTTTTGTTTACAACAAAGTGAAGCTTCTTGAGTGGCAGAATTCTTTGTCCAAGAGAAATGCGCAAAAGGTAAATCAATTCTTAATTTCTGAAAGAAAAATGATAATAATTGTGAAGATTTTCATGAGCAATTTAGGTGAATGACCCAAATTTATGCGCCATGCATAACCACTCCCACATTAATCTTTAACGAATTATATCTCATTAGTTTAAAACTCGATTTTCTCCATACAAATTGAATAATTATACTATAAATTACATTCACCGTGATATGTTTTGAACAAAAATGTGTCAATGGAGATGTCATATACCATGGTGGTATATATTATTGAAAATTAAAAAATTGAATGAATATCTTTGGTTGATCACAATTAATTTTTTCATAATTGTTTTTGAAATTTAACTGAGAAGGAAGAAAATATAATCTGATTGATAAAATGAAGTAATTGATTTTTTATTATTCAAACATCAACCATTAGAACTATCTAATGGTTTGAGTTTAATTATAAATTTGGCATATTTTGGACTTATGCATCCAATGTTGCCCATTTGTACACACCCAACAAAAGGAAAGGAATTACGTGAAAAAAATATAAAGAAAGAGAAGACCTCAACTCCTCAAGTATGTTTAGCGAATCATCGACTATATAAGAAAGTAGCAATGACCATTTATTAATGTAAAAGAATCTTGTGCCCAAATATCAATATGTACAAGATCAAAAGCAGTGTAGTCTTAGTTGGGGACAGGTTACGGTAATCACCATAGTTACTAAGGGTAAATTGGATATGAAAAAATAAATTGTATTAATTAATTTTCTTAATAAATTACATTTTAGGTAGTTACAAAAATCTATTAATTACGATTCTTTTTCTTTCTCTCACTTCCGTAATCTCCAGCCAGATTTCCTTTCCTTATTTTTCTCAATTTTTATGCAAAAGAAAAAAAAAACGAAATCACTACCACTTTGAAAAACATCAATATCATTGCAGAAATAAATCTATACCATTAGACGAAAACTACCAATATAAACAATCTACCAATATAAATCTATACCATTTCAAAAAAACAATACCAATACATGCAAATTAATACCATTACATGATAATCAATACCAATGCGACATAAACAATACCAATGCAACAAAATCAATACCAATCCATAAAAACACTTATACTTATTAACCAATATCAATACAATTGCACCACTACCAAACAACAATATCATTGCGCCAATAGGAAAAAACACTACTACTACTACTAAAAAATCACTACCAATACAAACAAAATACATACCAATACAAACAAAAGCTACCTCTTTCCTAGCCATTAATTTTGCCCCGAGGAGATGCAGAAGAACAACAGAGAGAGAGAGAGATATTGGAGGAGGTGGGCGGAGGGTGGGGGGAGAGAGGGGAGGAGAGGGGAGGGCAGGTGGAGGAGATGGGGGGAGGTGGGCGGATGCCGTCGTCTAAGGTTCGGCTGGAGGGATGGTAGATTAGGGTTTGAGTAGAATATATAGAATAATCAGGTGTGGACTCTTTTTTGTTTCCAAAATTACCCTGAAACAAAATTAACCGTGAGATTAAAAAAAGAGGAAAACAAGAAAAATGAACGGCAGATAGTGATGTAGCCACGGTGGCTACTAAAATTTTAGTTGCCACCCTAACCCATTCCGTCTTTTTTTTGTCAAAAGATAGCTTGTATTACCAAGAAGAAATAGATCACAAACGATTACAACTCCATTTGGAGCCAAGCGCAAAAATCAAACCCCCCAATAAGAGCAGGAAACAAAGAAAGGGCCTTCCTAACCACCTTATGGGCTACCCTATTGTTATCTCTGCCTACAAATCGGAGAATCTCTCCAGCTACACTAAACAGAAGCTCCTGCACCTCCTGCAACACCGCACCCCCCTGACAATCCCAAGGGCATCTGGATAAAACCTTCTCTATGACGACTTTCGCATCCCCTTGGTAGCAAACCCCCGTCAGCCCCCTCGATCTACACCACCAAATCGCTTCTCGAAGAGCCACCAGCTCCACTAGCATTGGGTTAGTAAGCCCCTCAAACCTCCTCCCAGCAGCCCCAAGTACCACCCCATCCGGCCTCTGAAGAACAAATCCCACCGCTGAATGTGATACCCCACAAACCGCACCATCAAAGGAGCATACCCAAGACACACCCTACGGCATCGGATCCAGAGCCAGTGGCACTGCCTGACGCCCACCCTGTTGCCGATCCACCACTGGACCCCTCAAATCTCGCCATTCCGCAACCTGGGCCATCCACTGGCTCCGCAACACCTCCCTAGTATATTGACAACCATCAAACACAACCTAATTCCGGGACTTCCACACCCTCCACAGAACGGATATAAAACTCATCAGCATCCCCCCCCCCATCCGCAACCTTCTCCACCAATCTACGCACAAAAAGGCCAACATTCTCCTGAGGCAGCCCTTCCCTTATCACTTCCAGTCCCGCCACTGCCCACAAATCCTTCGCCACCGGGCACTCAAAAAACATATGCTCCAGCGACTCAATCTCATTCCAACAAACCGGACACCTCTCCAGAACTGGGATATCACGAACCAGGAAAGCCTCCGTAGTGGGCAAAACCCTACTCATCACTTGCCAAAGGAAAAACTTGAGTTTCGGCTTGATACTAAGGCCCCACAGCTTTTTCCACAACCCCTGATCCATCCAGGATGCCTCACACTTAGCACGCCACCTATTCGAATTCATCCTTACCGCCAAGTGATGACCAGACTTCACCGTATACTTACCAGATTGGTCCTCATGCCAGACCAGTTTGTCGCGAATTGGCACTCTCGGCAAAACAATTGCTTTGATTTTGGCTGCCACCTCTGGGGAAAAACAGTTCGCCAAACAATCATCACACCACGTCCCTGGCTCTTCACCTAGTAACCCCGCCACCGTCGCGCCCTCCCAGAGGTTGGCCGACTCCTTCACCACAGGAGGGTTAGGATGACACCCTGGCACCCAGTTATCAGTCGCAATCTTAACCTCCTCCCCCCCACCAACCTGCCAACGCAACCCAGCTTTCAGCAACTGGACCCCATACAACAAACTCTGCCACCCCCAAGACGGCCTGGACCGAGCTGTGGCTACCGGCAAGCTGCCATTGGGGAAATACTTCCCTTTATAAATTCGCGCCAGCAACGAATCAGGGTTCTGCAAGATACGCCATCCAACCTTCGCAAGCAGAGCTTGGTTGAATTGCTCAAATCGTCGAAACCCCAGGCCTCCCTCCTGCTTACTCCGGCAGAGTTTCCTCCACGACATCCAGTGAATCCTATCCATCGAATCCCCCACCAAAATCGGGCCATATACTTATCAAGGCGATGGCATAACGTAACAGGGAGCTTGAAACAAGCCATAACATACACCGGCAAAGCCGCCGCCACTGATTTTAACAAGTTCTCCTTGGCAGCCCAAGACAAGTGCTTCTGCTTCCACCCTTGAAGCTTTTGTAACAATCGCTCCTCCAGAAACAGAAAGGTATCAGATTTCGACCGAGCAATTAAGGTGGGAAGCCCAAGATACTTATCCTGAACCCCTACCGCGCCAACCCCTAGTCGGGATGCCATGGCCGCACAATCCTCCTCTAGGATATTCCGACTAAAGCAAACCGCAGATTTGCTCAAGTTAACCCGCTGGCCGCTTAGCTCCTCATATTCACCCAAAACCTGAAGCAAGTGCTCACATTGTTGCATCGATGCTTTCACAAACATATATGAGTCATCCGCAAACAATAAGTGAGACACAGTCGGCGCACGCGGGCTAACACGAATCCCAGTTAACCTCCCTTCCACCTCTGCCTTCTTAATCAAAGCAGTCAAACCCTCCGTACATAGCGCAAACAACAAGGGAGACAAAGGGTCACCCTGCCGAAGCCCACGGGATGGTCGGAAGTACCCCGCCGGCATCCCATTCATCATTACAGAGAAAAAAGACGATGATACACACTCCTGGATCCAACGAATCCATTGCTCCCCAAAGCCAAGCTTTTTCAAAAGCGAAAGCAAAAAAGGCCACTCGACCCTATCATAGGCCTTTTCCATATCAACCTTTAGGGCCATGTAACCAGTTTTTCCTTTCGTCTTGATCTTCAAATAGTGCATGATCTCATTCCCAATCAGCACATTATCAACAATTTGTCTCTCCTTGATAAAAGCGTTTTGCTCAGGAGAGACAACAGCTGGTAATACCACTGCCAGTCTATTAGCTAAAATCTTAGCAATTATCTTATAGACAACTTGGCACAGGCTGATCGGCCTCAATTGGCGCATAGTCTCCACCTCCTCCACTTTCGGGATTAGCGTAAGCCACGTGTGATTGAAACTGCGGAGGAGTTTTCCATTCACGAAAAAAGATCCCACCGCCTCCACCACTAATGACCCCACAATATCCCAAAAAGCACGGAAGAATTTTGCCGTGAATTCATCTGATCCCGGTGCCTGCGTAGGCCCAATTGAGAACACTGTTCGGCGAATCTCATCCGGCAAAACTGCCGCAACCAGGGCTTGGTTCATCTCGGCCGTTACCATACGCTCCAGAGGTAGCGCATTCACTCTATCATCCATATTATCCACCTGGCATTCAGAGGTAAACAGATGCTCGAAAAAATCCACTGCCAGTTTAGACTTATCCGCCTCGTCCTCCACCCAATCACCATCCACATCTCTCAGCTTAGCAATAAAATTCCTCTTTCGCCTAGCACGCGTAACCATGTGAAAATAAGAGGAATTTCTATCGCCCTCCTTCAGCCATCGAACACGGGACTTCTGCTTCCAAAAGACCTCCTCCGCACTCCATTGCCGACCCAATTCCATTAGTTGTACAAACAATAAAAGGAAACCATTTTTGTTTAGCCTATAGTTGGGAATACTAATTACATGAAAATATGTAGAAGCAAGAACTTGTAGTTTGTTGGCAGGAAAATGTCCCATTTCGTAGTACCATAGGTCAATCAATCTTCTGTTGAGATGTAGAAACACAACAAATGACTGGTGACTGGAAGTTGGCTGGCGTTTAACTTTTTTTTAGTGAAGTGTGGAGTAGGAAGAATGTATAATCCTTAGACCTGATAATCGGGTTGGGTTGGGTAATTTCGGGTTGGGGAATTTGGTTACGGGTCGGGTCATGTTTGATTGGCTGATTTCGGGTCAAACATTGACCCAACCCATTCGGTTTCGGGTCGGGTTACAGGTCATTTCGGGTTATGAGCGTTCTCAAAAACAATATCAAACATGCTTCATATTTTCTTAAAGAACACAAATTTTCACATATGCATGACAATAGTTTACCTAACACATGTCAATTAACATATTCCCAAATCCTCCACGCTAATGAAACTAAATATAAATTGCGCAAATCGTCAAAATCCAATCACAAGAGTAATACTACTACAAGAAACACATGATATTTGATTATCCTTAAACTCGAACAATGTCATTCAAAGCCTTGTGATTTTTTTAAAACATCTCACAAATTTATGAGTGATTTTATCATATTTTTGGATTGATATATAAAATGGAACAGGTCTAACAGGTCGACCCGCTAACCCACCCAACTCGACCCAAAAAATTACGGGTTATCGGGTTTGAATCATTCGGATTTTGGGTTACAAAAATTTCTTATTTTCGGGCGGATCAACGAGTCGGATCAACGGGTCGGGTTATAATTTGCCAGCCCTAAGCATAAATGGACAGATCCAATACCATTTTGCTAATATAGACTAAATTGAAAGTCAATTATGTAACAAACAAGACATTTGTAAGGTGAGTAGTGTTGAATATAGAATTAGCCTCATGGCAATAACAACCACCTTAAATCCATTTGGCATGTGCACATATGTGTTGTTAGCTAGACTGTATTGAGAAAAATATGACAGAGAGCATATGGTGTGATTAGTAGCTCCTATATCAAGTATCCACTATGCATAAGTAAAGTTTTACCCATTAGAGAAAAAACATATTTACCTAGCTGAACAGGCGAATAAGTCACGTGAGAGATGACTGAGTTTAGGGATGACAATTTCGACCTGACCCGTTTTACCCTACTTGCTTGGCCTGTTTTTGGGCGGGACGGGGCGAGCATGAGTACTCTCATCGACCCGACCTGCCCTGACCCGCCACATTCTCAACCCGTTCTTGCCTAAATTACATGTAATCTTAGTTAAATTACTAAGGAATTTTTTTATTACATCATAATTTAGCTATAATAAAGTTGTAAATTAGTGAAAACCTCAATTTCTCTAATAATTTAACTACATTTATCATAATATTTTTTGTTTTATTGGTCTTATAATAAAAATAACGGGTAAATGCCACATTTAGTCACTAAAATTACTAAATCGTGTCATGTTTAGTCCCTAGAAAAATTTAATATTAATTTTGGTCACTCGAATCACTAAAACATGTCACATTTAGTCACTCTCCCGTTAGTCTCCATCCAGCTCCAGTCACTCGAAGTACTGATACATGTCACATTTAGTCACTTGAATTACTGAAACATGTCACATTTAGTCACTCTCTCGTTAGTTTCTGTCCAACTCCATTAATGGAGTTGACAGAAACTAAAGGGAGAGTGACTAAATGTGACATGTTCCAGTAATTCGAGCGACCAAAATTGATATTAAATTTTTTTGGTGACTAAACATGACATGATTTAGTAATCTCAGTGACCAAATGTGGCATTTACCCTACAATAACGAATATTTCTAATATTTTTCATATAAATTACATACCTATTGGACCGACCTGCCCCGACCTGCGACCCGTGATAAATTACCCGACCTGCCACTGGACGGGTCTGGGTACCAAGGAACCCGCTTCGGACCTGTCCGTTGCCATTCCTAACTAAGTTGGCTTTTGGTAAGAGCTAATGAGTTTTTTTGGCTATCAATGTCACTAGATCCAGTAGGCTCAGGTGGGTTGAATCTCCATGCTCAACTGAAATGATATTTGTTTATCTACACTTATCTAAAAATATCGATGAAAAAATTACATTTTACCACCTAAAATGGTTTCTTCTTATATTTTAAATTTGTGGTGTGATGAAGTTGTGGTCTCCTTTAGAAGAGTTGTGGGGTTTTCTTTTGTTGGGTGATTTCTTGTGTTTGTGGTCTCTGTTTTGATGGATACGAGGGTCTCTTCTCCCTCTCAATGTTTCATAAAACCAAGCGTGTTTCTCCACCTCTTCCCTCTCATTAATTGTAGTCAACCCATTTAAATTAAAAAATAATCCATACAAAATATTCCTATTGGTTGAGACTAGTGTATAACCCTATATATACAAAAATAATGTTAGCAATCTAATCGTTTATACAAGGAGAAAAGGGGAAAAAAAAGAGAAAAATATATAATAAAAAAAATACATTAATCCTAACGGCTAATATAAAAATAACATAATGATCCCTATAATCTTACTAGCTAGTACACATTCTAGGAAAAACAGATAGTCTTCTATAATAAGACAAGAGAGATATACAGGCTGCATATGTTGCGTACTCAAGCGAAAACTCAGAAAATTCAATACAATTTTGGATGAAGACAAACTGAAACTGAGATATTGATCCAGGATTCCGATCGACATACACAGACTGGGTGGTGCGGAAACTGTACAACCTAAGCTAGCTGCCATAGCGAGAAATTATTGTATACGCCGGGACTACCACGCTGGAACCCTGACGTGGTACTCCCCACAAATGGGTTTTCAACACGTGGAAAAATACCAATAAACGTTTTTGTCTTTCCTTCTCCGCTGCCGTTTAATCATCAGTGTTTTACATTTTTTGTTTTCCCATTTTTAAACTCTCCTACTCCTGTCAGGCATCGTCCTCGCTCATCCTCTCTCTCTCTCCTTCTCTTTTTGGCTTCCAGTTCCAGATTTATATGAATATGAACATAAGTTCAATCAAGGTTTCTCTTCTTGTATATTTAACTGTTTATTTTAAAGTGATGAACAGATCTTGTGAAATTTGAAATGTTTGTTTTATTTGGATTTCATGGGATCTATGTATCCCTATGAAACTCTGCAAAACACTGTAGCATCGAAGAACTCTGCAAAGTGGAAAGGAAAAATCTTTTATGGGGAAAATTAGATTTTTTTTCTCTTAGCTTGCAGCAAAATACAAATTGGCGCATAGAAATTTGGGGTTTTGTGGGGATGGAACTGGAATTCTGTGGATGACGAAACCGGCCGGAATCCGCCTCTTCACAGATGATGCAGCTCAGCCGGAATAATGCAATCAGCAGATTGGATTTTGAACAAAGTAGCGGGAGGGACAGGTATTGGGGATGCAAATGGTTCTGGATTTCGAGGGTGGAGAGCGCAGCCAGTGGTGGAGAGCTGGGCGTTGTTGGCGCCGGAGAGGATTCCCGGCCGATTGTTTGGCGACGCGGTTGGTGTGCTTGGAAGGAGCTGCCGTTTAAATTCCTGGAAAAGAAGAGAACAGAGTAGATTGGAATTGGGGGGTCGTGGGAGAGAGGGAACTAGCGGGTGAAATTAATAAAGATGGTAAGTATTCAATTAATTAACCATTAATTAAATTGATTGACACATGTCATGCTTTGATTCGCCGGGAGTACCACATCACCAATCCTACGTGGTACTCCCGGTGTACCTAATAATTTCTCGCTGCCATATACTAATACTAGTACAAACAATGTTCAAGTAATTAAATAGAGCATTGCCCAACATAATTAAATACAGGTGTGCGCGGATACCTATGTGGCCAGTGGTAGCTGAGGCCTTAACAGAGAAAACTGGCTTATGAAACGTCGCAGCTCGCTAGTAGCTAGAGCTAGTGGTTTAAGAACTCAAGGAGAGCATATTCCCACAGTTACATATATTATACATTTTGCAGGGCAGACAATCAAGCTACTAAGTGGCGGAGGCGGCAGTGATAATCTATTTATATGCATAGATTCTTTGTTTCTCTCACTCAGCCGGTCAGGCACCCAAGGCTTAATGTCTGTCTTTGGTACCTGTTTCAGTGTGTGTTAAAGAATTCAGATTCTCTCCTTTGCTCCCGCTGAATAACCGCGAATCTCCACGCTACGCAAGTGTTCGGTAGGTTGAATGAATGTCACGACAAAAACAGAGTATCAAATGGCATGGCAGGGTGCCCCATACTTCTGTGTTTTGAATGAATCATCTCGTCGCCTTTGAATCAAACTTTTCTTCTCGGCAGACTTCTTTATTGGATGCGAATGGGTTGGGTGTAACTTTATTCCTGCCTCAATTAAGTTGTTACTTTCCATCCAGGCTCTGTTTGGTTTGAATTGGTACACAAATAAAGTAGAAGTTCTTCTTCTCTGGCCACACAAACACATGTTCAAGGTCAGTTCGGAAGCAGCAAGCTCAGCGGATTTATAGGTGTGATGCTGAAGTTCATGTAATAATGTTAGACTAGAGCAATTTTTTTTTTATACAAGATAAGATCATAGGACTATGGCCGGACACCAACAATAATAAAGAACAGTAGTTCGTATGCAATCAGACTCTCGATAAAAGAGCCTATTTCGTCATGAGGTGGGCAGCTCTTGAAAGCTTTGAGGAACAAAATAACACGAGACTGACAAATGATGTGAGAAGAGAGAAAGAAGAAAAACTTCTACTTTTCGAGCTGGTTCGGGTCGGATCAATGGATCAAGTTGTAATTTACCACGTCTACCACCTACATGACAACCATTGTGCATAGGATAATAATAATATCATAATAATAATGTTTATTGAGTACAAAGGTAAGACAATAATATTAGTAGCACTGCTCAATAAAATATGGCAGTGCAGTTATGTTTTTGTCTATAAAATATTAGGGTAATGATTTTTTTGTTAGTCAAATCTTTTTATGGTTCTTTTTTATTAGTCAAATATATCGAAATATTAAGATTAATTAGATTTAAATTTCCAGTTTGTAATATTGATTTGACAGCATGATACCGATTTGGAAGAGACACATGAAAATTAACATTCCAAAATTTTAATATTTTAACTAAGAAAGGAGTTACAAAATTATTAACGATAATATAAAAATGATTAATATTTTGATTCATTATAAAAAAATTATTAATCAATAGGATTTTAATAAGTTTAAATAACATAAAAAACCAAAAAAAAAGTTTGACTAATAAAAGGTTTGGCAACGCAGGGCACTAATAAACAGTAAACACAAATAGTTAATAAAAGGGGCAGCGGCAGTGGCAGTGCAACTGCAAGTGGAAGCGTGCATATAACATTATAGGAAGTAGGGTTCGGAATCTAGACCAAGCCGTATGGAAAACCGCGGTCTAGACCGTGAGACCAGAATTATGGTCTGGTTTGGTTTGCGGTCTCCTCCTTTAATGCGTGGTCTGAAGTGGTCTGGACCGCGGACTACCGCGGTAAACCGTAACAGACTGCGACGCACTACCTACTAACTCGGACAAAAATAACACTAAATTGAACCTCCATTTGTGTATTTGAAGAACAAAGTTAGTTGATTCTTCATCTTGTTGAGAGCCAACAAATTGTCAAATGATCGCTTATGTGTTATCTCATTATCAAAGAACCACACAAAAACCAGAAAGACTCATAAATATATTCACAGACAATGTCTGTGACTATGGAGTAGATAAAAATTAAACACTAGAAAAAAAATTCGTTCACCTTGATGAGATAAGGAAAATTATTGACAGATATGCGACCATATTAGTGGTTCAAAATTACCTCGACATCATCACAAATGTTATCAACCGGGAGAACCTTCGGATCACTCGAGAGAGGACACAGGCGGTAGCACAAATAGGAATAGGGAAACAAGGCTATTTGATGTGTGTGTGTTTGAAAATTGAAAAAAACCCACTTCTATCCTCATATTTCTTCTCATTTAATTGGGTTAATTGCATGGTTGGTCACTGAGATTACAATAAAGGTTCATGTTTGGTCACTCGAAATATTTAATTCCATTCGTGGTAACTAAAATTAGTTAAATAGTTAAAGTTTGGTCACTCTCCGTCCAACTCCGTCAACTTTTGCTTACTTGCCAGTCAACTCTAAAAGTTGACCGTAAAATGTGTGACATGGCAGTTAAAAATAATAAAATAAATAAAATTTAATTTTATAAAATTGCCACCTCATTTCTAAGTAATAAAAAGATAAAAATAAAATAATAGAATAGCTCAACCTCGGCCACACCCAGCTCACCGGAACCATCCCGGGTACCTTTGAAGGATTGAAAACAATTAGATTTATGATCTCCCTCTTGTCCAGCCAAATGGAAGAGCTCGTGAGTTGTGATCCTTGATTGTCCTTTCGTCCTCCTGCACTCGCAAACTCGTCAGCGTCGTCACGGTAGTATCTCCACCTCTACAATCATCGACTCTTCCTCCACGGCTGCAGATCAAATCCTTTATCCCCTCATAAAACATATCTAAAGCTATCGACTCCACCGCCATGAGGAAAAGTGGTTATCCATCCACCGCCCTATCGCCACTGACGCAGAAAGTCCGAAAAGCGAGAAGGGAGAAGATACGTGCCGGCCGGAATTGCCGATCTCCCCCAACCGCCGACACCCCGGGATCGCCGCCGCCTTCTTTTCTCCTTGCTTGAAAAATAGAGGTCACAAGAAACAGAGCAGCAGCCAAAGAAAACTGAGAACCAATTCCAGAGCGCAAAGTGATAGAACCTGCAAAATCACAACAAAAAGAGACAGTGAAACCAAAGAAGCCAGAGAAAACCAGTCTCTTGTGAATGGCCTGGTATGGTATTAGCTGGGGTCGACCAATCAGCTGGAAGAAGGTAGCTGCAAAATTTCAACAAAATCAAAACCCTCCAATCCACAAAAAGATAGCGGAGAATTTTCACCAAAAAAAGAAGAAAACCAAAAAGTTAAAATCATCGATCTATCAAGGAAGGGGAAGGAAGCTGCAAAAATAATCAACGGCGGCGCGAGAGGATGTGGAAGCGGTGAATTCCGGGAAATTGTTCGAGGAAGTTTTGAATTTCCGGCCGATTACGAGGCGTGGTTGTGCTCCTTGTCCCCCTCCACGAAAACGTTATTCTGTCCATGTGGTTCTACTTCTTCTTCCTCTTGTAGTCTATGGCGGTGCCAGACTTGTTGCCATTGGTGTGAACGACGAGGCTGGCGAGGCAATCGCCGACGGCGACAGCTGTTCCGTCGAATCGCTTTGTTACAAGAAGGGAGGATGTATGGTCGGGGTCTGTGGCTCCGGCGACGAATTTGGTGCGAGGGTAGAAGAAATCGGTTGGGAAGAAGTTGTGGATTCCAATTATTTTATTTTTATTTTTTTTAATAGTTAGAAATGAGGTAACAGTTTTATAAAATTTAATTTAATTTTTATCATTTTTTAACTGCCATGTCACACATTTAACGGTCAACTTTTAGAGTTGACCGTCACATAAGCAAAAGTTAACGAAGTTGGACGGAGAGTGACCAAACTTGAAATATTTAACTAATTTTGGTCACCACGATTGGAATTAAATATTTCGAGTGACCAAACATGAACGTTTTTTGTAATCTTAGTGACCAACCATGCAATTAACCCCCTTAATTCCTACCACAATTTTGTTTTTATAGATACCAACGAAGGATTGGAAGGCGAACAAGAGTTAATTTTTTTTTAACATGGTCTGTCTGGTCCAAACGATGCGGTCTGGTCTGGAACGTATAGTATATGGTCTGTTCCATGGTCTGTGTTCCAACCTCTCGATCTGGACCACAGACCATATCTATGGTCTGGTCTGCACCAGACCGCACCTTTTCCCACCACTAATAGGAAGCAAGTATTCAAGAGGATGGGTCAAAACTCAAAAGTGGAGATGCTTCGGTTTTGGCTCCCCCTGGAACTGGGATTTACATTTCTTCGCAACAAGAAAATTTGATTTGACGTTTATGAATATACATATTGTTTCTTAAATTTTTATAACGTTACTGTTGAGTCGGGATTTATTTTAAAAACAAATTGTATTCAACATTGTCAGAAGGTGTATTTAGGGGTTCAAACTTTATTGATTAACTGGTTTAAGAAAAAAACTGCTAATCTTAGTCACATAACTAAGTGAATATCAGCTCTTTATTTAAATTTTAATTCAGTTTTAATTAAAAAGGGTCAGGTGATAATTATATAATTTATTTATTTAACAGTCAATTAAATTTTCGGTCGATGAAGCAACGACAAACGACATAACTGAATTTGTAAATTTTTTGAACTATTTTTTAATATTTATAAGTCAGGTTTGTTATGTTTATATCAATTTGAGTTGCATTGTTTATCATGCTTGTTTGTTATTTTTTTCAATTATGTTTGTAATATTTATATGACTAATTTGTATATATTGTAATTTGTAATGTTTGTTTTTCTAGTTTGTATATTTTATGTTATGATTTCTATACTTTCTATTTTGTTGTTTTGTTATACAAGTTTACGGATTTGTATAATAAGTAGTGATATTCTGTATGGTTAGTATGTTTTGTACTATTTGTCGGTTTCTTTTGTTATGTTTTAATTTTTGTTATTTTTGTCATGTTTGTCGGGTTCTTTTGTAATGTTTGTAAGCTTTGCTTTTTTTGTCCACCATGTTTGTCATTTTTTTCGATAATGTTTGTAATATTTTTATGCCTAAAAAACAATTTGTTTGACCTTTGGACGAAACTCCACTATATAAAGATGGAGCCTCCAAGTCAACCCGGCTATTTTTTCATTTTGTATGGTTTGTCGGATTAGTTTGTCATTTTTGTCTACCACATTTGTATGTCTAAAAAACAACCGGGTTGACTTTGAGACTGAGCCCCTCCATATAGGAGGTAGGGATGGATCCTCTAAAGTCAACCTAGTTGTTTTTTCCATTTTTTTTATTGTTTATATTGTTTGTTGGTCTAGTTTGTATTGTTTGAATAATTCGTATGTTTTCTATTGTTTGTAAATCTGTTTGTATGTTTTGTCGTTCTAGTTTATATGGTTTGTACTGTTTGTAAGTTTGATTTGTATACTTCGTAATTTTTCACAATACCCAAATTTC
The DNA here is from genome assembly GCA_946122785.1 of Linum tenue. NCBI lineage: Eukaryota > Viridiplantae > Streptophyta > Magnoliopsida > Malpighiales > Linaceae > Linum > Linum tenue. Next base: position 65,418,996 of record CAMGYJ010000009.1, on the reverse strand, counting down.
CCTGGTCGCTAATTAAAAAACCATTTTCATTTTTTAACTGTTGGATTGGTGTGTCTAGATCTAAGGCCTAGAAGGGGCTTAGTCAAGTGACTAAGCACCCCCTTAATCATAGGAGGGTGATTTACATAAATATCGTAAAAATAAAAATTATGATCATATATATAATGGTAAAAAATGTATTTACAAGGATATTGTGAAGGGGAGACAAAAAAGCGCGATCACACGCAAACTGAGCAAAAAGTAGGATGTTTTTGCTCCGCGCGAGCTGAGTGAAAAGCAAATAAATTTAGCCCATTTTGCGAGATATAGTTAGAGCTGAGCAAAAAGCAAACAAATTTTGCTCAGCTCGCAAAGTAACGCGCAAGCTAAGCGAAATAGTGCTCGAGCTTAGCTAAATACAAGGATCCCACCTATCACTTTCTCCCCTCTCGATAACAAAAGGTGAAGGCGGCAACGAGACATTGTGTCGCACATACCGAGAAATTGTTTCGCTCAGCTCGCGCGGCTCAGCTTAAGTTGAGCTCAATTTTATATACTTTTTGTGCAGCTCGCGAGCTGAGCTAAATTTATTTATTTTTCGTGCATCTCATGCGTGGCCACACATTTTCGCTTCTCCATCACAATATCCTTGTAGATACTCTTTTTACAACTATATATTCGATAATATTTTTCATTTTTATAATATTTATGTAAATCACCTGTCGTCTTCCTAGTCTTCAATCGTGTTAATGCCTATGACTAAAAATATTATAAGCATAATATACACAACAACACACTAAATCATAAATAATTATACTATATATATACACGATTAAATTTATAAAATGATTAATTAATTAATAACAAATAAAGTATTTTTTTGATTACCAACAAATATAGTATTTTTTCGATTACCAACAAATAAAGTAATTGATATTTATTAAAAAATATAAGCTTCTTGACAATTACATTCGAAAAAAAAATTCAACCCATTTTCAAATCATCGGCTTCACCATCTATCCAGTCACAAAATCATTGACGAGCGAGAACCTCCTTCTATGTTAGTGGAAAAACTCGCCATTAGTCCAAGTATTTCAATGGAGCTTTCATCTTCAGATGATTACTGCCGGCGGTCATCAATTTTTTCATTGGCTACATTGGAAAAGAGCGTTTATTTTTTCATTGGCTACATTGCTAACCATCTACTAAGTGATTTGGGCCTAATTGCACACATTTTATCCCTGTGTTTCTTGGGCGATTGTAGCATTTGGACTCCTAAAATGGTGGGTTTAGGTTTTGTGCGTTTTAGTGTGTTTCAGGATCCAACAGGTGAAATCAACCCCGGAGTTGAAAGTTAGACGAAAAGAGGCGAAGACCAAGCAAAGAGGGTGATCCAGGCGGAGTTCACGGGTTAGCATCGGAGTTCACGGTCCACTATGGCCGTGAACTCAAGCCCAAAACTGTGAACAACGTTGCGTCCAGGGAGATTCTGTAGTTACTACCATGAGACGAGTTCACGGTCAACAAGACCGTGAAGATTGAGGCCAAACCGTGAACTCCTGATGGCGAAGCGGTGCGTTTCGACATCGCGCCCGTGTTCACGGACGCGTTGAAGAGTTTACGGTCGTGAACACAGGCCGTAAAATGAGCTCGATCTTCTTATATAATGTGAGCTGAAAGTAAGAGAGAAGGGAGAGCCAAGAGTGATAAAGTGTCTTCTTTTTCAGATTTTAGAGAGAGAAAGAACAAATCGAAGAAGAAAGAAGGCTAGAGTTTGCTCCAAGTGGTGGATTGGGAAGATTCTCCCCAAGAGAAGATCAACACAAGCTCAAAGGAGACTGGAGGCATCACCATGATGTTTTATACCTCTTCCTCTTGTTTTCTTCCCCTCCCTAGCATGAAGTTTCTTTTTTCACTTGGGTGTTGTGAAACCCTAACTATTTGCCATGTAGTTTTTGTGTGAATTGAATGATTGTTTATGGGTGTTGTTTAATTCAATGATTGAGGTATTTTTCATGTTGATTGTGCATGTTTGTGCTTAGCAATCCAATTGGTCATTCTAACCTAGATTAGAGGAAAACCCCCCTCTGAAGGGAGGCTCAATTGAGTTGGGATTCCTTGGGGCTTTTTAAGCCACCTATCTAGGTTAATGTAGGGCAAACCTTGATGTTGAATTAAGTAATTTGGTTAAGCACGATTAAGCCGACCAACCATAGGGTTGAGTGAGAGAGTAAGTCAACCATCAATTGCCTTAACCAAGAGGGCTACTTGAGTTGCCCTCTTGGTTAAGGCAATTGATGGTTGACTTACTCTCTCACTGAACCCTATGGTTGGTCGGCTTAATCGTGCTTAACCAAATTAGCCTATAATGTATCCCTTGTACATCCCTTGGTTTGGCAAACGAGAGTGTGGTCTACGACCATAGTTGCATTTCCTAGTGGTTCGCGGTCACCTTGCCCGTAACAATTAATTCAATTCCTCGTGCCATGGTAGTAGTTGGGGGAAGCGACACCCGAGTGATCCTTCTCACATAGAGCTTTCAAAAACCATTTACTTTTGCCTTGCTTTACTTTAATTTGCAATCTTTTCAACCAAAATCGATTCGCTAGATAATGTTTCAAGCAATTGAAGTAGGGGTACACGGACCGACCCGAGTCAATATTTAAACATACTTGCCCTGTATTTCACCCTACTAAGGTTTATACTTGGACCTTAGGAGGGAATTAATTGTGATATTCGGGACGAGTCATATTTTTGGCACCGTTGCCGGGGAGAACCATCTGTTATCTTGGAAAAGTTGTTTGGTGTTAATCTAGCTTTTAATTTCCAGTTTTAAAAGTATGGAAGGCGAAAAACGGCTGAAAAACAGACCAGAGAGTGGTCGCCGGAGCTTCGTCGGAAGCTCGTCGGAGACGAGTTTGGCGGAGAAAACTTGCCCCAAATCTCCCCAAAATTTCAGCACAGGCCTGTTTTGATGAGGGGAGAATGGGTATGCAGTTGGTTTTGGGTTTTGCTCGCTCGAAATGGATGAAAAATTGAAAAATCGTCGGATTTACGCTGTTTTCCGGCGAGAATTTGAATTTGTTGGCGAGTTTTGGGTCGTGAAGGGAAGAGTCGCCGTTCACCCCCATTTTATAGGCAAAGCACGACGTTCACGGACGCGTTGGCCTGTTCACGATCTTAGAGACCGTGAACACTAAATCCGTCCATGAACTGGGGTTGTTCGATAGGTGGTTCACATGCAGAAGTGCCTTGTTCACGGACACGTTTGCTTGTTCACAGTTGATAGCGTCGTATTTGCACATGTTTTCACCCTTGTTTCCTGACCATTTTAGCTCGAATTTGTGGTTCCTTGGCCTATTTTACGCTAGATTGTGTTATTTTGTCATATTTCAATCCTAGCGTGTAAAGGGAGGCATAGACGCTTCGGATCATTTGGAGGTCATTTGGCGATTCAATGTGCAAAATACGGTTGTCCCCTGAAGGATCACGGCCGTAATTCCCTTTCTCCTGACCGTAAAAATTATGCCGAGCCAAACTCGTGAAGATGTCTGAGGAAGTAAAAATACTGGCAAACACAGATTGAAATACGGTCGTAAATGGTTGATTACTGCAGTAATTCTAGGATGACGACCATATTTCCTCTTCATCAGCAATAAGTGAAACACACGTTTTGGGCAAAATACGGGCAGGCCAGAATTACGACCGTATTTCTGCCCTTATTTCGCCTAGAATCGAGTTGAAAGGGGCAGATTAGAGCCAAAGGAAGGGGATACAAATTTCCAGAGCAAAAACAGAGTCCTAGAGAGAGAAAGTGCGAAGACAAACCCTAGAGGTGACTTTGGAGCTGGGTTTCATTAATCAAGCTTGGATTTCATCCCTGGAGTGAAGATTATCATCCCAAACCAGATTATTCTCATCATTATGAGTATGATTGCTTTATATTCTGTTTTCCTCTCTTTATCTATGGAGTAGAACTCTCTCTCACTTGGGTATGAAGAACCCTAGTTCCATGTGTTAGGGATTTGAGTTGTAATGACTTTTGGATTGCTATACTGCTTGATTATAATCGATTGAGTCAATTGAAGCCTAATCAACTTTTCTTGATTTCTGCTGCAACCTAAGATAGATAGAATCTGATTAGGTTGTTAGAGCTTCTTCAATCGGCAGTAGTGAATTGATTATACGAGAGTTAGTCAATTCACTGCTTTGTACTGGAATTCATTCTATTAGTGGAGATCTGTGTGAATCGCCTTAGAGTCTATCCCGACGATGGCTAGTTGCCTGTCAGGTATTCTGTCTAAGAGAGCTTGGTCAGCTTAAGAGATTCCAAGCTAATTTAGGATCTTCCACAGTTTAATCAACAGTAAATCAACCAAATGGTATTACAACTTTGACTTAACTAAGGAGCTAGGGGGATTCGTTCCCGAGTGACTCTTCCCGTGCTTAAGAACTTCAAAAATTTCCTGATTTCTTACTGCTTTTGTTTGCAATCACTCTCACTACACTTAGTCCCGCTAGATAACATGTAATTACGGAGTAGGCAGTAGATCTAGACCCCGGGTTGATAAGTTGAACTTACCACTATTCTGCATTTCCAAACTGCGATTATACTTGGTTGTAGTTTGGTGTTGTGTAATAGCGTGTCAACGGTCTTGTAAGACCGTGAACTCAAGTGAAAATAGGGCACTTCTAAAATTTTTTGACTCGACCACTTGAACTCTTCACTTGACACAGAAACGAAAATGAAAAAAAAACGCCTCCGTTGGTTTGCCTCCCAACAAGCTCTAAGTTAACATCACTAGCTTGACGTTGCGGATCTATCATGCTTTGGAACATGATGCCACCCGCCCCGGACCTGCCCCATTGCCATTCCTAACCTAGAGTGGATCTGCCACGTTCTCGGGGCGAGGCATGTAGCCTTCCAACCTAAGCTCCATGGGGTGGCCTTCTTGGCTGACAACCTTAGCTTTGCCCTTCTCCTTCCTTCGGGCCAAAGCTTGCTTCATCTTCTCCCTCCAAGCATTCCTCTTCCTTTCTTTGGGCATAGTACCCTCCTTAACTTCTTGCTTAACATCATCAAAAGCAACACAATTAATAGTGGGGTTCGCCTTAAGAGGCTCTCCTCCACTCACATTCAAGTCATTCGACACCAATTCCTTCACATCCTCATTTCTAGCCTTAGGTTCAATTTCAAGAGTGATACTCTCCTCGCCATTCCTCATAATATGGGTTCCCTCATTAACATCAATTAACGCCTTGGCGGTGGCAAGGAAGGGACGTCCTAGTATGAGTGACATATCCGAGTCCTCACTTATATCATGGATCACAAAATCTATCGGATAGCAAAACTTGCCCACTCGTACTAGCATGTCCTCCACGATGCCCCTAGGATCAATGACCGAGCGGTCGGCTAATGTGACACTAAGCTTAGTGGCCTTGAGTTCACCTAGGTCTAGCCTTTTGAAAAACTTATAGGGCATCAAATTGACACTTGCTCCTAAATCCGCCAAGGCATTTTCTATGTGATGGTTACCAATACTAAAAGGAATAGTGAAGCTACCTAGATCAGGTCGCTTCTTGGGAAACCTGTTGAGGATGAAGGGCGAGCACTCCTCTTCTAGAGTCACGTTGGCGAGGTCTTCGAACTTCGGTTTCTTGGTGAGGAATCCTTTGAGGTACTTTGCATACCTTGGCATATGAGCCATAGCTTCAAGGAAGGGGATGTTGAGGTGGAGATTTCAGAGCATCTCCATGAAGCCTCCACATTCCGCTTCCAACTAGGGGTGGCTATAAGGTCCGGTCCGGTTAAATTGGCCCGAATTGATCCAGTCCTAGTCCGATCTTTTTGGAAATATAGGGACCAAAACTTGGATTGGGTACAATACGGTTTTGAACCGGTCCGGTCTCAATCCGGTTTTAACATGTTTTGACCCATTTTGACCATGTTGCAGAATATTCAGCAGCATATACCCATTTTCCTAGAATGCAGGGTCGTGTCTTAGATCGGAGGCAGGAGCACGAGACGGAATGGAGGGCGGAGGCCGGCTGGGTCGCGATGGACGACGGGACAGGACGGAGGCTGGCTGGGTCGCGACGTCATGTCGCGGAGCGCGGATGGCGGCCGACGACGAGAGGTTGGTGGAGCGTCGGTGAGGAGGTAGGTCGCGACGGACAGGACGTGTGCTGGCTGCCGGATGGGTCGCGAAGTCGCGTCATGAAGCGTGGATGGCGAGCGACGATGAGAGCTTGGTGGAGCGTCAGATGGCGCCGGCGAAGATTGCCTGGTGGACCGGCGACGATCGCCTGGTCGTTTTTGTCTTAGGGAGTTCGGCTTAGGGAGGAAGCTCGGCTGCTGCTTTGCAAAATGAAAAATCAAACCCTAGTATCCTCAGAACAGAGAATCGCTCGGCTGGGCCTGGGACGGATGGGGAAAATGGGGCGAGTGGCAGTGGGCTTGGCCTGCCTCTGGCTTATTTTAGTTATCCGGTCTTTCGGTTTTAACACGATTTTAACCCATATTTGATTGGTCTGGGTTTTTTTTGCTATTTCTAAGACCAAAGAAGAGATTGGATTGTTTTAAATCCGGTCTCGGTCTTAAACGGTTCAGTTTATACGGTTCGGTTTCCAGTTTTACATCCAATCCCGGACCAAATAGCCAGCTCTACTTCCAAACTCTCCTTGCCACTCTTTCTCTCCCTTCGGGGGGCTCTTCATCTCCATCCATGGGATTGGGGTCTTCCTTCTCAATCACTTCCTTAGCAACAACTCCCAGAGTCACCTTCCCGCTCCTCAAGTAAATCGTATTGCACCCGGCTTGATCTTTAGGGTTGGCAATGGTTTGAGAGGGTAGGGCTCCCTTTGGTCTCTTGGTGAGGATCTCGGCAAGATTGCCTATTTGCACCTCCAAATTTTGAAGGCTCTCTTGATGGCTTTGGAGTCCCGCCTCAACCGAGATAAACTTGGTAGTTACCATCCATACATTGCTCAATCTTATCGAACTTCTGACCACTCGTGCTCACAAAGGTATTCACAAGTCTTCAAGTTTGGACAGCTTGTCGGGTTGTTGTTGTTGTTGAAACTCTTGTCCACCTTGTACTTGGTAAGGTTGTTGGAAGTTCGAGCATTGGAATTGCGGCCTTTGTTGGCTGAAAGTCTGTTGAGGTTGGTAGTTGCCCGTAGGGCCTTGGAAACCGGGGGGTCGCAGATTAGTTGGCGACGACCAAGCAAAGTTAGGATGATTTGTCCACCCGGGGTTATAGGTATTGCTATACGGGTTGTTCCCCCTAGCATTGGCAACAAAATTGACTTGTTCCTCCGGAGTCCTTGCTTCCTTCATTGCTTGACAATCCGCAAACTCATGGTTCGTGCTTGAACACCAAACACACGACATCACCGCTCTCTTCCCTTGCTTCTTATCCTCAAGAATAACCTCGATCAACTTATCAAGTTTTTCTTCAATTGGAGCACTTGCTCCTACACTTCTTACTCCTCGCTCATGTATGAGCCCACTGTAGAAAGTTTCAATCCGAAATTGTTCTTCAAACCCATGGTCAAGGCATTGAAGAAAATAATCGGAGAATCACTCCCAAGCATCCCTCAAGGTTTCCTCTTCATCTTGCTCGAAATGGGTGATCTTCTTTCTCCACTCGGCCATCTTCGAAGGCGGGCAATAGCGGGTCATGAATTTGTTGAGAAGATCATCCCACGAGTTAATTGAACGAGGTGGCTGGTTGTTGAGCCATCGAAGTGCCTTCCCCGAAATTGAGTAGGGGAAAATCCTTAATTGCAAAACTTTCGTCGGCACACCATTTATCTTCAAACTCCCCGCGAGCTCAAGAAATCGTTGCACGTGCTCCCTCGTGATTCACTTGTGTGCTCGTCGAACAAAGCATTGTTATGAATCATTGTCACGAGGGCTGGATTGATTTCAAAGTTGTTGGCCACCACAGGTGGGTGTAGGATAGGCGATTGAATGTCCGCCAGCCGTGGGGCCATGTAATACCCCATTTTTCTTGGGGCTTCCTCCTCTGCCGCCTCATCATTGTGGTTGTGAGCTTCGACGACTGCTCCTTCTCTTTGGTTCTCTGCCATCTCAACTCCAATATCAAATTCTACTCCACTATCTCCAGAACACAATTGTTGTCTCCTTTCTTCACTTCTCCTCCTTGCTTCCGCTAACTCCCTCTCCCGAGCTAGGAGACAGAGAGTCATGTTGATGTTCTCGTCAAGCGGTACTAAGGGCGCCGAATTGCTCTAGGTCATGCACCTCCCTACAGACACTTAGAGAACAACACCATGTCTAGCACAAGCAAAGCACTCAAACAAACAAAGCTTAAAATTAAAAGCTAGATTAACACCAAACAACTTTTTCAAGATAACGGACTGAAATTCCTCGGCAACAGTGCATCTCGAATATCACAACAAATTCCCTCCTAAGGCCCAAGTATAAACCTTAGTTGGGAGCAATATAGGGCAAGTAAGTTTAAATATCAACCCGGGCCGGTCCATGTACCTCTACTTCCTTTGTTGGAAACATTATCTCGCGGATTGGTTTTGGGTTGAAAAGTATGAAATTTAAATCGAAACAAAGCAAAGGTATATGGTTTGAAAGCTCTAGATGAGAGGGATCACTCGGGTGTCGCTTCCCCCTAACTACTACCATGGCACGTGGACTCGAATCGGACGTTATGGGCAAGGCAATCATGAACCGCTAGGAGGTGCAACTATGGTCGAAGACCACACTCTCAACTACCAAACCAAGGGATACATTATAGGCTACAAGAGTAGCCCTCTTTGTTAAGGCAATTAAGGGTTGACTTACCTTCTCCCACAAACCGATGGTTGGACGGTTTAATCATGATTAACCTAGTTGATTAATTCAAGATAGAGGTGCTCGGTTGTACTGTCACACTAGAAAGTGGCCAAGTGTAACAACCTACTAATGCGTAGTATAGCGGGTTTAGATTTAAATGTCAACCCGGGTCCTAGGTGCGATGACTACTCCGTGAAATTCTTATTATTTAGCGGTTCAACTGTAGAGAAGTTCCAACTAAACTAGCAAACAAAAGCAGTAAAGGTTGTGTTCTAAGTTTGAGAGAGGTCACCCAGATATGGTTCCCCCTAGACCGCAGTTAAGCCAAGTTGTAATTCACCCAGTCCGGTTTCAATGATAATTATACTGCGGAAGGTTCTTAGACATTGATAACATCGGATTTGCACATGTTTGAGACCTCGTTTCTTGATCATTTTGGATTGAGTTTCAGCTTTCTTGGACTATTATATGCTAGGTTGTGTTCCTTTGTCACATTTCAGGTCCTAGCATGTAAATTGAAGCATAGGCGCAAGTTTCAAGCCAATCAGAGATCATTTGGCAATTCGGGAGAAGAAACACGAGCATGACCTGAGGAATAATGGACTTGTACCTCATATTATGGAAAAATAATCATGGAATTTTTTCATGAAAAAAAGAGGACGAGACTACGAGCGTCTGGGATCAAACGGCGACTGATTCGGAGTCCGGACGAGGGAGAAACAAAGCATTAAACAGAGGCTGAGCAAGCCACACGGACAAGCCTAAAAACCCACACGGCCGTGTGACCTGGCCATGTGGCCGTGTGGAAATCACCGAGCCTTCACACGGGCAGCTGGGAAAGCCACACGGTCGTGTGGCCTGGCCGCGTGACCGGGAATTTCTGGTTAAAACCCGATTTTCAGCAAAAAGGAAAGGGGAGAGCGGGTTTTTGGTTCCCAAACACCCAAGGGACGAACCCTAGAGAGAGAGCGAAAGAGCGACTTGGGAACATTATTGGAGCTATTTTGGAGGATTTCATCGCCATTGGAGCTCGGGAATCAAGCTTGGAGATGGAGATTGAAGATCTAAATCAGATTTCTACAGTCTCTCTCTTCTCTATGGAGTAACTTTCCTTCACCTAGGTTTTGAGGAACCCTAGTTCCATGTGTTAGGATCTTTCTTGTATGAAGTTTTGGATGCTATATTGTGTGATTATAATCGATTGAGGCATGATTTGTTGAGTCAATTGAATCTTGATCAAATTCTCTTGATTTCTGCTTTAACCTATGATAGATAGAATCTGATTAGGTTAAGAGAGCTTCCTTGATTGATAGTAGTGAATTGGTTGTGCGAGAGTCAATCAATTCACTGCTTTGTACTGGAATTCATTCCAGTAGTGGAGATCTGTGTGAATCGTCTTAGCTGTCTATCCCGGTGAAGGCTAGTCGCCTACCGAGTATTCTGTCTAAGAGGACTTGGTCAGCTTAAGAGATTCCAAGCTAATTTAGGATCTTTCGCAGTTTAATCATCAGTAGATCAACCAATGGTAATTTCAACTTGGACCTAATTGAGGAGCTAGGGGGAATCATACCTAAGTGAGTTCCCAACTTGTAATTAGTAGAGTAATCAGTAGAGCAGTTTATAAATCAATCCTTAATCTAGTTTGCTAGATAATGAACTGAAGCTGAGTAATAGTAACTCTAGAGACCCGTGGATTCGATATTTATTACTTCTGCCACTATACTTGATAGACCGTTATTTACACATGTTTTTACCCCTGTTCTTACACCGTTTGAGGTGTTGATTCTCGTGTTTTAGGCCGATTTCACGCTAGGTTGTGCTTGTTTGTGATATTTCAGGTCCTAGTACGTGAATGGAGGCTTGGGAGCGAGTTTGGGGTCGATTGGACGAAGATCGGACGCATGGCGAGGTTCTAAGGAAGCCACACGGGCAGTCCTGGGTATCACACGGCCGTGCAAGTTGCATTTGTGGCCGTGTGACTTTCGCCAAGAGCAAACACGGGCAGAGCAGGAAATCCACACGGCCGTGCGACCCTGGCCGTGTGGGATGGCTGAAAATCGACCTAATTGATACGACGCGTTTTGACTCACACGGGCAAATGGGTGAGCCACACGGCCGTGTGGCCTGCCCGTGTGAGTCGGGAAATTCTGGTTTTTCAGCCAATTTCGAGCCAAAAGTGGGAGAATGGGATTTTCAGAGCAAAAACAGAGCCTAGAGAGAGAAAGTACGAAGAACACATCCTAGAAGCTATCTTGGAGCTGGGTTTCATCGAATCGAGCTTGGAGATCGTCATAGGAGTGGAAATCATCATCCCGGAGCAGATTTTCCTCATCATTATGAGTATGACTACTCCGATTACTGTTTTCTTCTCTCTCTCTATGGAGTAGAAGCTTTCTCTCACTTGGGTATGAAGAACCCTAGTTCCTTGTGTTAGGGATTTGATTGTAATGACTTGGGATGATTTTACTGTTTGGTTTTAATCGAATGATGCATGTTTATTGAATTGATTGAAGTCTGATCAGCTTTTCTCGATTTCTGCTGCAACCTGAGATAGATAGAATCTGATTAGGTTGTTAGAGCCTTTTCATTCGATAGTAGGAGATTGGTTATACGAGAGTTAGCCAGTTTACTGCTTTGTACTGGAATTCAATTCCAGTAGTGGAGTTCTGTGCTTATTGCTTCAGCTTTCTATCCCGGTGAAGGCTAGTCGTCTGCCGGGTAGTTAGACTGAGAGGGCTTGGTCAGCTTAAGAGATTCCAAGCTACTGTCGGATCTTCCGCAGTCTAATCAACAATGAATCAACCCAGGCGAATTACAATTGAACCTAACTAAGGGGCTAGGGGGACTTATTCCCGAGTGACTCTTCCCTGCTTTAGAAAACCGAACCATTTCCTGCTTTCTTACTGCTTTTGCTTTAAACAACAATCAATCGAATTAGTTGGCTAGATAATAGACAATCACGGAGTAAGCAGTAGATCTAGACCCCGGGTTGATAATAGAACTTGCCTATTACTGCATTCCTGGACTGCGATTACACTTGGTCGCAGTTTGGTGTTGCGTTTTGGTGTGTCAAGTTTTTGGCGCCGTTGCCGGGGAACTTCTAGGTTATTAGGGAAACGTGAGAATTTTTTACTCTAGATTTTTCTTTATTGCATTTTTCTCTTCCACATGTGTGCCTTCACGGGTTGCTTCTGCTGATTGTGTGCAGGTAGTGCATGACCCGTTGCCAGTCGGGAGATCTACTACCATTAGACCAGGAGCTTGAACGAACCTGCAGGAACTTCAAGCGGGCTCTAAAGGCGCGACTGGCTGCGGAGGAGGCGCTATCACAGCTGCAGATCGAAGAAGAAGAAGAAGGAGAGATGGCTGATCCATAGAACCATGATGTGATCAACCCAGATGAGCAGACCATGGGATCCTACTGGACCGCTAGAGCTGCGGACATGAGGTCACCCATTCAACACCCTCAGGTCCCAGCCAACAATTTTGAGGTGAGCACCTCAGTAATCACCATGCTGCGCGGTTCAGTGGTGTTCCGTGGTAAGGAGGGAGAGTGCCCCGATCACATCTCAGGCGATTCCACGAGCTCATCGATGGAATCAAGATCAATGGGGTACCAGCAGATGCCATCCAGCTGAGGTACTTCCCATTTACTCTGGAGGGGCAAGCCAAGGAGTGGCTAGACACTCGACCTCCGGGCTCCATCACCACGTTCGCCAACCTGGCGGACAAGTTCCTCACCCGCTACCATCCTCCATCCAAGACAGCTGACCTGCAGAAGCAAATTACACATTTTGCTCAGGATGAGGATGAGATCATCAGGGATGCTTGGGAGAGATACACCAATCTCTTTCTCAGGTGTCCCAATCATGGTTTCAATGATGCTTTCAAGGTGGGCACCTTCTATCACGCCCTCTTCCCGGAGGAAAAGCAGCTGATTGATTCGGTTTGTGGCGGGAACATGCTGACCAAAACCCCGGCACAGCTGAATCAACTCTTTGAGGAGATGGCGGAGAACGGGTACGATTGGGGCACTGCCAGGAGATCGAGACGAGCACCAGGACGGGGTGTGCATGCTGTGGGCACCTAGTCATCTGATTTGGTGCAGGTGGTATCGAAGCTGGTTTCAGCTATCGATCGTTCTGGTTTGATTGCAGGTTCAGGACAGCCGCAGGCGATGCACTGCCAGTGGTGTGAGAGCTCCCATCACACTGTGGAGGACTGTCAGGCGATGAGGGAATCGTCTACTTTCCAGGAGCAGGTGGACTTCATCGGTAATGCCAGGCGCTTCGACCCTTATAGCAACACCTATAACGAGGGGTGGCGCCAGCATCCTAACTTTTCTTGGGCTGGGCCAAATCCCAGACCACCAGATCCCTAGGGACCACCCGGTTTTTAGAGGCCTCCATACCAGCCCAGACAGGGGCAATTTCAGCAGCCACAGCAGCCACTCTACCCGCCCAGACAGGGGCCAGTTCCACCTCAGTCACAGGTGCGACCATTTCAGCAGGCAGGGGCAGCACCTGCAGCCCCAGTACAGAGTGACCCGATGGCGGAACTGAGAGATCTGGTGGGTTCTCTGGCCACCTCTATTGCAAATAAATTCAATAACATTGAGCAATTCATGGAGAAAGCTTCAGGCAAATTCTTGGAGCTAGAAGCTGGTCAGAGAAACACATATGCTGTGCTGCGAGATATACAGACCCAACTTGGGAGTGTTGCCCAGGCTGCCGCTCAGAGGACTCCAGGTACCTTGCCTGGTCAGACCATCCCTCACCCGTAGGACCCGAATGCCAACTGCAGTGCCATCACAACCAGGAGTGGCAAGGTGACTGCCGATCCACCTGTTCGGGCAGAGGAGAGAGAGACCCCTGCTTCAGCACTTCCAGCTAATCAGGAAGAAATGGAGAAGGAGGTTGAGGTGCCTGCTCCTAAACCGCAACCAGTGGTGAAGGAGTATGTACCACAGCTTCCCTTTCCTACTCGGTTGCACAAGGACCGACTGGAGACTGAGTTTGCCAAATTCATGGCAATGCTGAAGCAGGTAAAGATTAGCATGCCCTTCGTGGAGGCATTATCGAAGATGCCCAAGTTCATGAAGGATCTCCTCACCAACAAGAGGAAGCTTGGGGAGTTGTCAACGGTGATGCTAAACGAGGAGTGTTCTGCCATCCTGCAGAACAAACTACCGGTGAAGCGAAAAGACCCAGGGAGTTTCCCTATCCCTTGCATGATTGGTAGTTTGCATGTAGGGAAGTCCTTGGCGGATTTAGGCACTAGCATAAATGTCATGCCATATACACTGTTTAAGAAGCTAGGCCTAGGTGAACCCAGTAATACTAGGATGAGCATCCAGCTTGCTGATAGATCCATTGTGCATCCTAGGGGTATAGCAGAGGACTTGATAGTCGCAGTAGGGCAATTTTCATACCCTGTTGACTTTGTGATTTTGGACATAAATGAGGATGTTGATGTGCCATTGATACTGGGTAGACCTTTTCTCGCCACCGCCAAGGCGCTTATTGATGTTAATGATGGAAAACTGAATTTGAGAGCTGGGGGTGAACAAATCACCTTCTCTGTTTCTGATAATATGAAACACCCCCAGCTCCATGATGATTTAGATTACTGTGATGTTGTTGCTGATTTTGAGACCGCACTCGCCATCACGAGTGCGGGTACTGATGATTTCCTTGAGCGTTGTCTTTTGCTAGGGGAACAGGCATCACAGGATGTGCAGCTAGAGGAGCAGCTTGCGGAGTTGGACGAGGCTGCGATCGAGGGGCGAGAGATACCATTCAAGCCGATCCCCATCTCGCCCCGGCTCGCTACGTCATTGGAGGAGCCACCAGAGTTGGAGCTTAAACCCCTCCCATCTCACCTGGAGTATGCATTTCTCCGGGAGGGGAATAAGCTCCCGGTTATTATTAGCTCGGATCTGACACCCGAGCAGAAGAGCAGGCTGGTGGCTCTGCTGCAGAAGTATGCCCGGGCCATGGCATGGAAGATCACCGACATCAGAGGCATTAGCCCATCCTTCTGCTCCCACGGAATTTTGATGGAGGATGAGGTTAAGCCAGTCAGGCAGCCACAAAGGAGATTGTCTCCTAACTTGGAGGCAGTGGTCCGGGCAGAGATTGTGAAGCTCATGGATGCAGGGATCATCTTTGCTATATCTGATAGCAAGTGGGTCAGCCCCACTCAGGTGGTCCCGAAGAAAGGCGGGATTACTGTGGTCCCGAATGAGAAGGAGTTGATCCTGAGGCGGTCCGTGACCGGCTGGAGAGTCAGCATCGATTACCGGCGCCTGAACGACGCCACCAGGAAAGATCATTTCCCCCTACCTTTCATTGATCAGATGCTGGAGAGGTTGGCTGGCCATGAGTTCTATTGCTTCCTGGATGGCATGTCTGGTTACTTCCAGATTCCTATTGCACCGGAGGATCAGGCGAAGACCACATTCACTTTCCCCTTCGGTACTTTTGCTTACCGCAGGATTCCATTTGGGCTGTGTAATGCACCAGCGACCTTCCAGCGATGCATGCTGGCGATCTTCGACCGACTGGTTGGAGAGATCATGGAAGTCTTCACGGATGATTTCTCGGTATATGGAGACTCCTTCACTCACTGTCTCCATAACCTGGAACTCGTTCTGAAGAGGTGCGAGGAGACTAATCTGGCACTCAGCTGGGAGAAGTGACATTTCATGGTTCGTGAGGGTATTGTGCTCGGGCACAAGATCTCCAAGCAGGGAATTGAGGTGGATCACGCGAAGATTGAGACGATCAGTCAGTTACCTCCTCCTGTTTCTGTGAAGGGGATTCGCAGCTTTCTGGGTCATGCAGGCTTTTACCGGCGCTTCATCAAAGATTTCTCGAAGATTGCCCTGCCTTTGACCAAGCTACTGGAGAAGGATGCACCATTCCAGTTCACTCCCGATTGCACAGCTGCATTTAAGACTCTGAAGGAGAAGCTTACCCATGCACCTATCATGGTGACTCCTGACTGGTCTCTTCCTTTTGAGCTGATGTGCGATGCGAGTGACTATGCAGTCGGAGCAGTTCTGGGTCAGAGACGCGAGAAGCACTTCCAGCCCATCTACTACGCGTCGAAGACCTTGAACGATGCACAGGAGAATTACACCACCACAGAGAAGGAGCTCCTCGCTGTGGTGTATGCGTTTGACAAGTTCCGACCCTATCTGGTGCTCTCCCATGTGGTGGTCTACACTGACCACTCGGCGATTCGCTACCTGATGAGCAAGGCTGATGCAAAGCCTAGGCTCATCCGCTGGATCCTGCTGCTGCAGGAGTTTGATATCGAGATCCGGGACAAGAAGGGAGCCAAGAATGTGGACAACTTCGAGGAAGAGATCGACGACTCCTTCCCAGGTGAGCGATTGCTGGCGATGACCCTGGTGGACAGCGTGGCCCCTTGGTATTCTGACTTTGCCAATTATCTGGTGGGCAAGCAGTTACCCAAGGGGATGGCTTCTCATGCAAAGCGCAAGTTCTTATCCGATATGAAGCACTACTTCTGGGAGGATCCTTACCTCTTCAGAATCGGAGTAGATGGCGTGATCCGACGCTGTGTCATGGAGCATGAGATGGGAGACATCCTGTCTCAATGTCACGAGGGACCTACTGGAGGTCATCATGGAGGAAACCGCACGGCGCGGAAGGTGCTACAGTCGGGCTTCTATTGGCCCTCGCTCTTCAAGGATGCAGACACCTTCGCACGACAGTACGACCGCTGCCAAAGGTCAGGTAACATTTCTGCCCGGGATGAGATGCCCCAACATATCTCTGTTATTTGTGAAATTTTTGATGTTTGGGGTATCGATTTCATGGGCCCATTCCCTCCATCTTTTGGCAATCTGTACATATTGGTTGCAGTGGACTACGTCTCGAGGTGGGCAGAAGCTCAAGCCATGCCCACCAATGATGCAAGATGGGTCTGCTCCTTTCTGAAGCAGCTGTTCTCCCGGTTCGGGACACCTCGAGCCATTATTAGTGATAGAGGAACCCATTTTCAAGGGCAATTCACTAAACTCCTCTCTCGCTATGGCGTTAAGCATCAGGTGTCGGTGGCCTACCATCCCCAGTCAAATGGGCAGGCCGAGCTGACGAACCGATAGTTAAAACTTATAATTGAAAAGACTGTGGATCAGTCTCGCAAGGATTGGTCCATCAAGCTCGATGATGCTCTCTGGGCGTATAGGACTGCCTACAAAAATCCGATTGGCACCTCTCCCTATAGGCTTGTCTATGGGAAAGGCGTGCCATTTGCCGGTAGAGCTAGAGCACAAGGCCTTCTGGGCCATTAAGCTGCTAAACCTGGATTTGAGTGTTGCAGGTACAGAACGGAAGTTGCATCTGCTGGAGTTGGAGGAGTGGCGTTACCACGCCTACGAGAACACCCTGCTCTACAAAGAGAGCACCAAGCGTCTCCACGACGCTAGGTTGAGGGGCCCGAAGGAGTTTCAGGTAGGTGATCGTGTTTTGCCATTCAATGCACGCCTGAAACTCTTTCCGGGCAAGCTCCGTTCGAGGTGGTCGGGACCCTTCACGGTCACCCAAGTTTTCCCGCATGGTGCGGTGGAGATCAGCAATGCCCAAACCGAGCCATTCAAGGTGAATGGCCACCTCCTAAAGCTGTACTTGGGAGGTGTTGTCGAGCGCGCAGAGCTGCTGATCAAGCTCGAGGACCCTTAGTTCCTCTACTGGCGTCCAGCTAAAAGACGGTAAAGAAGCGCTTGTGGGGAGGCAACCCCACCGAGGTTTGCATTTTCTTACCTTTTTTCCTTTGGTTTTTTGTGTTTTTTGAGTCTTGAGATGTTGATCCAAAGTCAAATGTCGTTTTTGAGTGAAAACAGGTTGAATTCGGGGCTCCAGCACTTCACACGGCCGTGTGGATTTTATCCCCTGGCCGTGCGAGCTCTCGGCAATTTTCACACGGCCAAAAGTGCAAATTAGCACGGCCGTGTGGATTGGCCTGGCCTGGCCGTGTGGCCGACACGGGCAACACAAATACTCGCACGGCCGTGTGGATTTTATCCCATGGCCGTGCGAGCTCTCGACAAATTCCACACGGCCAAATGTGCAAATCGCACGGCCGTGTGGAATTCCTCGGCCTGGCCGTGTCGGCCAACACGGGCAAAATTGCACCTTGCACGGCCGTGCGAGCCTGCCCGTGCGGCCGAGCCACGGCCTATATATTCGGCCAGCACGGCCGAGTGGTCAGAACTTTTCACAACCCTCGCCGGAATCCTCTGAATCTGGCCGGAAAACCGCGACAAACCACCCTATTTTGATTTTTCCGGCCATTTTTTGTCATTTTTTCACCAAACCAACAATAAACCCATCCTTCCCACACCAAACGCGGCCTATCCCTCCATTTTGAGGAGATTTGGCCGACGTTTTTGTCGCCGGAGGCGATTTCCGGCGAGACTCCGGCGAGGCTTTGACGAGCACTTCCGGGCATTTTTTCGACTTTTCTTCGCGTCCATCGCCTTCCCCTCATCATACCCTACACCTCTACTTGAGTCTCCAGGTTTGATTTTGCCCTTAACTATGTTAATTTTGGAGAATTGGGTGTTAGGGTGTATGTTTAGAGAACTTCATTGAATCTTGTGATTTTTGTGCAATTGATTGAGGGGAATGCATGGAGTGTGTTTGAATTGTGTTGGGCAATGTCCCCCTTGATTGTTTGAGCCCTTGTGTGCAAGAATTTTGCCAATTTCATGCTTAACTTAATAGTGCACACAAGGTGTTCGATGAAATGCCTGTTTTTCATGCCATGTTGTGGCCACCGGTTGGGGCCCTTAACGATATACTTTGAGGGTGTATTTGCTATGGATGTGAACCTTAAGTTGCCTACTTTCTCGTGAATGTGCACCCCCACTCAGATTATGCTTGATTGATCGAGTTTTTGACCCCCGAACTATGGATGAAACCATGGTTAGGCTGTTTTCTGTTCTTAAGTGTGGGTTGTGATTGACCTTTTCTTTGGCTCTTTTGGTTCCACTTTGGGTTGTTCTTTTGCAGGACAATGTCGAAACCTGACCTCAAGCACCCGTTCATCCGGGATCTGAAGAGGGGCCCCGACGGTTTGTTTATGTTGTAGCCGTCTGGGCTAACACTTATCCCTAACACACAATGTGCTAGTGTGTTCTTGGTGTTCGATTCGTGCAGAACTGTCCATCTTCCCGTCTGTTTCTCGCTGACTGGTCCACTTCCAGTCCCCCAGCAGTGTTTCCTTCCGGTAACATCGTTCCCCTTATCTCTCCCTCTACTCCATTGAGGGCAATGTCGTGCTTAAGTGTGGGGGGGGGGGGGTGCTTCGCATCGGTTGGAATATATATCTGTGTGCTTGGAGCCTAGTCCGCTGTCCGAATCTTACGATTTGAGGGCTCAAAGTACTGCTGTTTGATCATATTGGCACTGTGTTTTGATTGATGAATTGAATGGTTTGCAGATTGATGCATGACAACTTGATTTTGACTAGGACAACCTATGATGAGGACTGAGACATGCAGTAGAATTGTGTAGGGGTTCAGTTCTCTCAATTGTTTGCTTACCAACTGTGACTTGATTTGATCACTTGTTCTTGACAGTCATTTATGCATCTAGTTCAGGGTATCAGAATGTGAGAGAGCATATAGGTAGCCATGTGAGATTTGAGCCTGCTCGTTTCTTTCTTGTGCGATAGATCCCTCTTCCATGATGTGTAGCATTCACGTTGTCACTAGCTAAGATGATGGGGGCATAGGATTAGCCCACGACCAAAATTGACTGTCCTGATGTGTCATATCCCCTAGTCAGCCCCTTTGAGCCGTGTGTTATCCTTTCTTTTGGTCTATAATGAAAAAATCACCCTTGTTGCATCTGTTAGAAGGTTCCACAGAGTGGTTTTTAGATATTCTCTGCTGTTTCTGCTAAATTTGATGTGAGGGTTGGAGGTAGTGCTTAAAAGTTGGGCAGGTGTTTGAAATATGTGCAGAAGTGGTGGCTCTATTAAGAAATGAAAAGAAAATGAAAGAAAACCAAAGAAAAAAATTGAAAGCAAAAGAGAGCCACTACCAAAAATCTGAATAATGCCCAGTAAGTAGTGTTTCTTAGCAGTCTGGCTTGGAAATGCTGACTTTTGTACCTCCTTCGCTTTTGTGCTCTTTAGATATTGAGTAATGCAGAATAGCAGAAAGGAAATACCGGTTTGTTTGACTGTGATTGTGTGGGTTTGGAAATGTGGAACCTTGTGCTATGAATACTTCCACCACTTAAAAGGCTTTTTCCCCATGTCCAGCCAGTCATTTGAACCTGTGTCTAAGACCTCCTGATTAGTTAGTGGTGACACCCCATATGTGAACTCTAGCATTTAGAGGCTGCCATCATGGTGAAGAGATGTTAGGGATTGAGAGAAATAGCATGCGTATTTTTTGCATCAAATTGTCCTGACCCCACTGGTCGAGAGTGAGTGATTCATTTTCATATTCTATATACTCTTGTACCCCGGTGAGGACCTAGATTGCTTGGTCTCTATTCTGATGTCGTGAGTTGGATGCATGAGTTGATTGTTTTGAGTAAGTGGTTGAGTCAAGTCTAGGTTGGCTGGTGAACAGAAGGGAGACTCTTCCTTTACTCGATTCTGCTGCACTCGAATGTCCTTTGTGGTGGTTGTCCAGGTTGCTTTTGACGTTGTTCATGTGTTGATGCTTGAAAACCAGTACGATTCACGTGTTCTGTGCCTCTATGACTTGTCCCTAATGTGGTTGATTGAAATATGTAAGCTTACCTGGTATCTGACTTGGTTTGCTTGGGGACAAGCAAACGGTTAAGTGTGGGGGAGATTTGTAGACCGTTATTTACACATGTTTTTACCCCTGTTCTTACACCGTTTGAGGTGTTGATTCTCGTGTTTTAGGCCGATTTCACGCTAGGTTGTGCTTGTTTGTGATATTTCAGGTCCTAGTACGTGAATGGAGGCTTGGGAGCGAGTTTGGGGTCGATTGGACAAAGATCGGACGCATGGCGAGGTTCTAAGGAAGCCACACGGGCAGTCCTGGGTATCACACGGCCGTGCAAGTTGCATTTGTGGCCGTGTGACTTTCGTCGAGAGCAAACACGGGCAGAGCAGGAAATCCACACGGCCGTGCGACCCTGGCCGTGTGGGATGGCTGAAGATCGACCTAATTGATACGGCGCGTTTTGACTCACACGGGCAAATGGGTGAGCCACACGACCGTGTGGCCTGCCCGTGTGAGTCGGGAAATTCTAGTTTTTCAGCCATTTCGAGCCAAAAGTGGGAGAATGGGATTTTCAGAGCAAAAACAGAGCCTAGAGAGAGAAAGTACGAAGAACACATCCTAGAAGCTATCTTGGAGCTGGGTTTCATCGAATCGAGCTTGGAGATCGTCATAGGAGTGGAAATCATCATCCCAGAGCAGATTTTCCTCATCATTATGAGTATGACTACTCCGATTACTGTTTTCTTCTCTCTCTCTATGGAGTAGAACCTTTCTCTCACTTGGGTATGAAGAACCCTAGTTCCTTGTGTTAGGGATTTGATTGTAATGACTTGGGATGATTATACTGTTTGGTTTTAATCGAATGATGCATGTTTATTGAATTGATTGAAGTCTGATCAGCTTTTCTCGATTGCTGCTGCAACCTGAGATAGATAGAATCTGATTAGGTTGTTAGAGCCTTTTCATTCGATAGTAGGAGATTGGTTATACGAGAGTTAGCCAGTTTACTGCTTTGTACTGGAATTCAATTCCAGTAGTGGAGTTCTGTGCTTATTGCTTCAGCTTTCTATCCCGGTGAAGGCTAGTCGTCTGCCGGGTAGTTAGACTGAGAGGGCTTGGTCAGCTTAAGAGATTCCAAGCTACTGTCGGATCTTCCGCAGTCTAATCAACAGTGAATCAACCCAGGGGAATTACAATTAAACCTAACTAAGGGGCTAGGGGGACTCATTCCCGAGTGACTCTTCCCTGCTTTAGAAAACCGAACCATTTCCTGCTTTCTTACTGCTTTTGCTTTAAACAACAATCAATCGAATTAGTTGGCTAGATAATAGACAATCACGGAGTAAGCAGTAGATCTAGACCCCGGGTTGATAATAGAACTTGCCTGTTACTGCATTCCCGGAATGCGATTACACTTGGTCGCAGTTTGGTGTTGTGTTTGGGCGTGTCAATACTGCAGTCCCTTTCATTGGTTACACTTGGCCATTGTTAGGTGTTGTGTTTTAGCGTGTCAAGTTTTTGGCGTCGTTGCCAGGGACTTTCTAGATTATTAGGAAAGGCAGAAGTTTGTTACTTTAGAATTTTTTTTTCCACCCTTGCTTTTCACTTGGGTGTTTTTGTTTTTGTTGGTGCAGATCTGAACCATGGATCATCATGGCTTCTCCAACCATTGGGGGTATCCACCACCACCCGAGTGGTATTACCCTGACACATCCTGGAGAAATCAAGCAGGAGAAGACTATGGATTCGGGTTTGAATACCAACCCCCCTACTATGGAGAACAACCAGACCCTTGGGAACCTCAAGAACAATGTTCTTATCAGGAAGAATTCCTCCCACAACCAGAAGGGACATTGGAGTTGGAGTTCTCCATGGGGAACTTCATGGGCCATTCTGCAGAGCCATGCTACACTCCACAGGAGGATCTGAATAAACAATTGAGGCTTCTGGTGGAGCAGTTTGCTCGAGACACTGAGAGATCATGCTCCAAGTTGAATCCTTTTACCGAGGCCATTGCCCAAATTGAGTTCTCCTACCGTGAAACAGAGGAGACCCTCTGTAGCATTAAGAAGAGCCTCGAGGATATTGATCAAGTTTGTGCAGAGCTTGCTCAAGATCCCCTTTCTGCTACCATAGAAGAAGAGGAGGATGAAGGAGGCTACAAGGACATTGTGAAGCAGACAGAAGTTATCAAGAAGAGTTCTTGTGATGATCATGATCGGGAATGTCCTGTTGTAGCCAACCACACCTTTCCACATCTCACACAGAGCTTTGAAGAGGTGGGCATGTGCGAGGAGATGCAAGATGATCTCATCAAAGAAATTGCTTGGCGACTTGCTCTTCAATCTGTGCTGAAAGAAGAAGAGCGAGAAAGGACGAGGAAAGAAGTTGCGGAGGATGACAGAAGTGAAGTAGAGGAAGTTCTTGATCTTTTCCCAGGGGAGGAATCAAATTTTGAGGAAGGAAGGGGGGTTGAAGAAGCAATTGGCGTCCAGTCTGAGGACGAAGTTGAGGTGGAAGAGGCTTGCACCGGCTATGAGTTACTTGTGATATCTGCACCAAAATTCGAGGAGCTGCTTGGTAAGGACCCATTTGCAGTGTCTCTTTGCCAGACCAAGGCCACATCGACATCGGCCCCTCTTGGTGGACGCGATAGTGGTCAGTCGATGCTGTCATATCTGGTTTGGGGCAATGAGACGAGAGAGGAAGAAAAGAAGAGGTCTCGTGGGTGGAGATTTCATATTAATCAAGTACACGAGCCTACATCACCTGTCATACCACATGTTCGTGGCTTGAGACTCCGCTTATCCGACGAGAACCTCAACTTCAAGGAGGTTCTAGCATGGACCGAAATTTAGGAGCCATCGTCCGGCTCACAATGTGAAAGAAGCGCTTGTTGGGAGCAATGCGGTCAACAGCGTGATTCTACCTAGAAGCGGAAAAGGGGTAAAATCGTAAAGCGTAGAATCAAAGCGTAAAAGCGTAAGTTTTTGCCGCATACTGTAAAATAACTAAAAATCTGTTGAGTACGATATATACTATGTAAAATATGAGTGCACGGAATTTGGACAAGTTAATAAATACTTGTAATTCACGTCTAAAGTAGAGCAACTCATAGTATCTTTTAACAATAAGTTCATAAACATAGATCTTAACAATAAGCCACCTTCCTGCCTATGTTAATAATTTGGGAAAGCCTAGCTCGTGAATTAGATTACCCTGTCGGAGTTAAGAATGCATCCAAGTACCTAAGATGTATCTTTTAATCTAAAATCTATCATATGGTTGGTGTTTTACCTTTAAAATATACTTTTTATGATACATTTCATGAAAATAATATCCATTTAGTGAACCAAAAACGTAAAAGCGTAAAGCGTTTTGGTGAACTAGAAGCGTAAAAGCGTAAGCTTTTAAGCTTTAAAACGCAATTTGGTCCAATTTTATGCACTTAAGATTTTACATGGAAACAAAAGCGTTTTAGTGATCTAGATGCGTAAAACCGTAAGATTTTAAGTTTTAAAACACGATTTTGACTGCATTGGTTGGGAGGCAACCCAACCAGTCGGTTTGCATTTCTTTCTCTATTTCTCCTCGGTTGAGTCAGTTTTGTTATTTGACTTTAGAGTCAATAACTCAACCTTTGTGAGATTTTGTTTGGTGTTTGTGTTCTGATTACTCTCTCTTCCTGGAATGCACCGCCTGACTCGTCCATCATCATTCACCCTTGATCTGGTAACTTCGTTCTACCCTCCTTATCCTTCCTCCATTGAGGACAATGTCGTGCTTAAGTGTGGGGGGGGGGGTGTTCGATTATGTATTCGGGTGAATGTTTGGCTGTTTGTGTGCTTGGAGCCTAGTCCACTGTCCAAATTTTTAAATTTGAGGGCTCCAAGTACGTGTCTCCATGAAAATTGCCTGCTCAGTATGCTTTGAATTGACAGTCTCTATAGTAATGTGCAACCTAGGGAGGTAGTGTAGCACTATGGAGGATGTTGAAGTATAAGATTTTTCCTATCTAGCTCTCTGCTGTGCCAGTTGATTTTGTGAATTACTGGAGCTAAGACCGTTGAATTCATGTGGTAATGTGAACTCTGTTTGAATTGTGTTATGGACTCGTGTATCGAACAGGGTGCTCATGTGGCAAATGAAAAGCAGTTGGTCCACCATGTCAAAATTATTGAATTCTTAAACATGGGGTAAGCCCAACGTGTGTGACACCGTTCATTGCACAAAATCGGGTTTTGGAAGAGATTTTAGTGATCCTTAGTGGGGTACTCCTACAAGGTGAAGCTAAGCTGTCTCTAGTACAAGTAAAATTTTCACCAGTTGAATGGTTTGCCTACTTGAGGATGTGTTTTTAAGGGCACGGATAGAGCTTCCGACCCCCCTTAATTTCATTGACCCTCCATACGAGTTGAGGAAAAGGAGTTAAAAGAAGTACCCTGGCGAGCGCCAGGTGTACAGAAATTGCTCTTGCTCGACTAATAAGGGTCGACCGTGCAAAAGACTGCAGTTGGAACCCCTGCTAAGTGAAAGAAAAAAAAACAAGGAAAATGTGAATGAAAGTGCAAAAAGGGGGTTCCAACGGTGAAATGAAGAGAAAGAGCACCCCGGTACAACGAGTCCTTAGTTGTGAGTGTTGTGAGTCCCTTTGTCCATGAACTGACTGTCTTACTTCTTCTCATGATCCTGGCTTGAGTCTAGTACTCGCATTGAGAGAGATAGGGGACGTCTTAGAAGACCAGTTGACCTCGTAAGCTGCTATATGATCTAGGAAATCCTCTACCGATGATCCAGGTTTTTTGTTGCTATAGAGGTCTGGAGAGCTGCATTGGTTTGAGTTAGGTTTTCTTGGGGACAAGCAAACGGTTAAGTGTGGGGGAATTTGATAACATCGGATTTGCACATGTTTGAGACCTCGTTTCTTGATCATTTTGGATTGAGTTTCACCTTTCTTGGACTATTATATGCTAGGTTGTGTTCCTTTGTCACATTTCAGGTCCTAGCATGTAAATTGAAGCATAGGCGCAAGTTTCAAGTCAATCAGAGATCATTTGGCAATTCGGGAGAAGAAACACGAGCATGACCTGAGGAATAATGGACTTGTACCTCATATTATGGAGAAATAATCATGGAATTTTGTCATGAAAAGAAAGAGGACGAGACTACGAGCGTCTGGGATCAAACAGCGACTGATTCGGAGTCCGGACGAGGGAGAAACGAAGCATTAAACAGAGGCTGAGCAAGCCACACGGGCAAGCCTAAAAACCCACACGGCCGTGTGACCTGGCCATGTGGCCGTGTGGAAATCACTGAGCCTTCACACGGGCAGCTGGGAAAGCCACACGGCCGTGTGGCCTGGCCGCGTGATCGGGAATTTCTGGTTAAAACTCAATTTTCAGCAAAAAGAAAGGGGAGAGCGGGTTTTTGGTTCCCAAACACCCAAGGGATGAACCCTAGAGAGAGAGAGCGCCTTGGGAACATTCTTGGAGCTATTTTGGAGGATTTCTTCGCCATTGGAGCTCGGGAATCAAGCTTGGAGATGGAGATTGAAGATCTAGATTAGATTTCTGCAGTCTCTCTCTTCTCTATGGAGTAACTTCCATTCACCTAGGTTTTGAGGAACCCTAGTTCCATGTGTTAGAATCTTTCTTATATGAAGTTTTGGATGCTATATTGTGTGATTATAATCGACTGAGGCATGATTTGTTGAGTTAATTGAATCTTGATCAAATTCTCTTGATTTCTGCTTTAACCTATGATAGATAGAATCTGATTAGGTTAAGAGAGCTTCCTTGATTAATAGTAGTGAATTGGTTGTGCGAGAGTCAATCAATTCACTACTTTGTATTGGAATTCATTCCAGTAGTGGAGATCTTTGTGAATCGCCTTAGCAGTGTATCCCGGTGAAGGCTAGTCGCCTGTCGGGTATTCTGTCTAAGAGGACTTGGTCAGCTTAAGAGATTCCAAGCTAATTTAGGATCTTTCGCAGTTTAATCATCAGTAGATCAACCAAAGGTAATTGCAAATCGGACCTAATTGAGGAGCTAGGGGAAATCATACCTAAGTGAGTTCCCAACTTGTAATTAGTAGAGTAATCAGTAGAGTAGTTTATAAATCAATCATTAATCTAGTTTGCTAGATAATGAACTGAAGCTGAGTAATAGTAACTCTAGAGACCCGTGGATTCGATATTTATTACTTGTGCCATTATACTGCAGTCTCTTTCATTGGTTACACTTGGACATTGTTAGGTGTTGTGCTTTAGCGTGTCAGACATTCTAGAGTCTCGACTAAAGGTCTCCATACCCTCTCAATCTGAATCCCCAGCAGGTGACTAACCTCCACCAGAGTAAACAGACTGAGGCCCCTAACATACCAAACCTCCTCTACTAGAGTAAATCCAATGCAGAATAGTGAACCGACTCCTCGACTAAAGTCATCAATTCACTACCTTCAATTAAGAATGCTCTATCAACCTAGGCAGATATTCTCTTTCTAGGTCAAAGCAGAAACTACATGAATTTGATCAGGATTCATGCAATTCAGAAAATCATGCCTCAATTGAATATAATCGATATCAAAGAACATGTACTTGGGTTCATACAACCAAACCTAACATACAAATTTAGGGTTCTTCATATCCAGGTGAGTGAGAGAGTTTACTCCATAGAGAGAGAAAAGAAATCTGCTTCAGATGCGGAAATCATTATGTGAAGGATGAAAATCTGCTTCTGGAAATCAATCGGCACTTCTCCAAGCTTACACCGAGCTCCAATGGTGTTGGAGATCGATTAAGTGCACTTGGAAGTTCTGTTCGTCGCTCTCTCTCTAGGTTTTCTACTTTCTCAAAATCGGATCCCCCTTCTTTGGCTTGAAACAATCCTTTTAACCCGAGACTGGGAAAAACACGATCGAGGACACGACCGTGTCACTTTTCCCACCTGTGTTTTCGCCTCATCTGTGAAATACACACTCACGACGAGTAAAACACGGGGGTGCCCAAGGAGTGATACGACCGTGTTTCAGAGCAGCTGCGCCCGTGTTTTGGATTCCTCAGCAGCAGTCACAATGAGGCTCTCGGCATAAAAAGCACGGGCTGGGGACATGCTGGTGTTTTGGGTCAATGGTGCCCGTGTTTTCTCCTTGCAACGAATCAGCTCGCACACTACAAAGCACTAGCGTGCCCCGTAATGAACATGACCGTGTTCTGGAGTAGTCTGCCCGTGTTCTTCCCCCCAGCTTCACTGAATGACCTCCAAACACCCCAAAACTCGTGCCTAGCCCTTCCTTCGATGTCTGGGACCTAAAATGTGACAAAATAGAACAACCCAAAGTAAAATAGGCCAAAGATATGCGACTATGAGACACAAACGGATAAGAAATAAGGGTGTAAACATGTGCAAACACATCGTTATCAAATTCCCCTACACTTAACTGTTTGCTTGTCCCCTGGCGCTCATGTTTTTACTACCGAGCCTGCCTCTGCACAATTTCAAAACCACGATTTCAAACAACCAAACCTCATTCGTGCCCTGGCTCGAAAAATGGACCGCCACAGACAAAAACAGACCGCCCTGGGCACGAGATACTTTCCAGACAGACTCAATGACTCAAAAACCGACAAAATCAAAAAGGAAAAAGCGGAAAGAAATGCAAACCGTGGTGGGGTTGCCTCCCCACAAGCGCTTCTTTACCGTCTTTTAGCTAGACATGGCAGAACTAAGGGTCTGCGAGGTCAATTACCAACTCCGATCGTTTGACCTCGTCTCCCAGATAGAGCTTAAGACGATGGCCATTCACTTTAAACGGCTCATTCTGTGGGTTGGCAATCTCGATCGTGCCATATGGGAACACATGTGTGACCATGGACGGTCTAGACCACCGGGAGCGGAGTTTTCGAAGAAAGAGTTTCATGCGAGATTTATAGAGAAGAACTCGATCGCCAACCTGAAACTCCGGACCCCTCAATCGAGCATCGTGAAGACGCTTAGTTTGCTCCTTATACAGCTTGGTGTTTTCATAGGCGTGGTAATGCCATTCCTCCAGCTCCAGCATCTGCAATTTGCGTTCAGCACCTGCAAGACTAACATCCAAGTTGAGCACCTTAAGGGCCCAGAAGGCCTTGTGCTCTAGCTCCATTGGCAAGTGACATGCCTTTCCATACCTTGGTATATGTGACACTAAGCTTAGTGGCCTTGAGTTCACCTAGGCCTAGCCTTTTGAAAAACTTATAGGGCATCAAATTGACACTTGCTCCTAAATCCGCCAAGGCATTTTCTATGTGATGGTTACCAATACTAAAAGGAATAATGAAGCTACCTGGATTGGGTCGCTTCTTGGGCAACCTGTTGAGGATGAAGGCCGAGCACTCCTCTTTTAGAGTCACGTTGGCGAGGTCTTCGAACTTCGGTTTCTTGCTGAGGAATCCTTTTAGGTACTTTGCATACCTTGGCATATGAGCCATAGCTTCAAGGAAGGGGATGTTGAGGTGGAGATTTCAGAGCATCTCCATGAAGCCTCCACATTCC
Organism: Linum tenue; assembly: GCA_946122785.1. Lineage (NCBI taxonomy): Eukaryota > Viridiplantae > Streptophyta > Magnoliopsida > Malpighiales > Linaceae > Linum > Linum tenue. The sequence goes on along the minus strand of CAMGYJ010000009.1, from coordinate 65,389,925 downwards.
GCTTCCAACTAGGGGTGGCTATAAGGTCCGGTCCGGTTAAATTGGCCAGAATTGATCCGGTCCTAGTCCAATCTTTTTGGAAATATAGGGACCAAAACTTGGATTGGGTACAATACGGTTTTGAACCGGTCCGGTCTCAATCCGGTTTTAACATGTTTTGACCCATTTTGACCATGTTGCAGTATATTTAGCAGCATATACCCATTTTCCTAGAATGCAGGGTCGGGTCTTAGATCGGAGGTGGGAGCACGAGACGGAATGGAGGGCGGAGGCCGGCTGGGTCGCGACGGACGACGGGACAGGACGGAGGCTGGCTGGGTCGCGAATTCATGTCGCGGAGCGCGGATGGCGACCGACGATGAGAGGTTGGTGGAGCGTCAGTGAGGAGGTAGGTCGCGACGGACAGGACGTGTGCTGGCTGCCGGATGGGTCGCGACATCGCGTCATGAAGCGTGGATGGCGAGCGACGATGAGAGCTTGGTGGAGCGTCAGATGGCGCCGGCGACGATTGCCTAGTGGACCGGCGACGATCGCCTGGTCGTTTTTGTCTTAGGGAGTTCGGCTGGGGGAGGAAGCTCAGCTGCTGCTTTGCAAAACAAAAAATCAAACCCTAGTATCCTCAGAACAGAGAATAGCTCGGTTGGGCCTGGGACGGATGGGGAAAATGGGGCGAGTGGCAGTGGGCTTGACCTGCCTCTGGCTTATTTTAGTTATCCAGTCTTTCGGTTTTAACACGGTTTTAACCCAGATTTGATTGGTCTTGGTTTTTTTGCTATTTCTAAGACCAAAGAAGAGATTGGATTGTTTTAAATCCGGTCTCGGTCTTAAACGGTTCAGTTTATACGGTCCGGTTTCCAGTTTTACATCCGATCCCGGACCAAATAGCCAGCTCTACTTCCAACCTCTCCTTGCCACTCTTTCTCTCCCTTCGGGGGCTCTTCATCTCCATCCATGGGATTGGGGTCTTCCTTCTCAATCATTTCCTTAGCAAAAACTCCCAGAGTCACCTTCCCGCTCCTCAAGTAAATCGTATTGCACCCGGCTTGATCTTTGAGTTTGGCAATGGTTTGAGAGGGTAGGGCTCCCTTTGGTCTCTCGGTAAGGATCTCGGCAAGATTGCCTATTTGCACCTCCGAATTTTGAAGGCTCTCTTGATGGCTTTGGAGTCCCGCCTCAACCGAGGTAAACTTGGTAGTTACCATCCATACATTGCTCAATCTTATCGAACTTCTGACCACTCGTGCTCACAAAGGTATTCACAAGTCATCAAGTTTGGACAGCTTGTCGGGTTGTTGTTGTTGTTGAAACTCTTGTCCACCTTGTACTTGGTAAGGTTGTTGGAAGTTCGAGCCTTGGAATTGCGGCCTTTGTTGGATGAAAGTTGGTTGAGGTTGGTAGTTGCCCGTAGGGCCTTGGAAACCGGGGGGTCGCAGATTTGTTGGCGACGACCAAGCAAAGTTAGGATGATTTGTCCACCCGGGGTTATAGGTATTGCTATACGGGTTGTTCCCCCTAGCATTGGCAACAAAATTGACTTGTTCCTCCGGAGTCCTTGCTTCCTTCATTGCTTGACAATCCGCAAACACATGGTTCGTGCTTGAACACCAAACACACGACATCACCGCTCTCTTCCCTTGCTTCTTATCCTCAAGAATTACCTCGATCAACTTATCAAGTTTTGCTTCAATTGGAGCACTTGCTCCTACACTTCTTACTCCTCGTTCATGTATGAGCCCACCGTAGAAAGTTTCAATCCGGAATTGTTCTTCAAACCCATGGTCAAGGCATTGAAGAAAATAATCGGAGAATCACTCCCAAGCATCCCTCAAGGTTTCCTCTTCATCTTGCTCGAAATGGGCGATCTTCTTTCTCCACTCGGCCATCTTCGAAGGCGGGCAATAGCGGGTCATGAATTTGTTGAGAAGATCATCCCACGAGTTAATTGAACGAGGCGGCTGGTTGTTGAGCCATCGAAGTGCCTTCCCCGAAATTGAGTAGGGGAAAATCCTTAATTGCAAAACTTTCGTCGGCACACCATTTATCTTCAAACTCCCCGCGAGCTCAAGAAATCGTTGCACGTGCTCCCTCGTGATTCACTTGTGTGCTCGTCGAACAAAGCATTGTTCTGAATCATTGTCACGAGGGCTGGATTGATTTCAAAGTTGTTGGCCACCACAGGTGGGTGTAGGATAGGCGATTGAATGTCCGCCAGCCGTGGGGCCATGTAATACCCCATTTTTCTCGGGGCTTCCTCCTCTGCCGCCTCATCTTTGTGGTTGTGAGCTTCGACGACTGCTCCTTCTCTTTGGTTCTCTGCCATCTCAACTCCAATATCAACTTCTACTCCACTATCTCCGGGACACAATTGTTGTCTCCTTTCTTCACTTCTCCTCCTTGCTTCCGCTAACTCCCTCTCCCGAGCTAGGAGTCAGAGAGTCATGTTGATGTTCTCGTCAAGCGGTACTAAGGGCGCCGAATTGCTCTAGGTCATGCACCTCCCTACAGACACTTACAGAAAAACACCATGTCTAGCACAAGCAAAGCACTCAAACAAACAAAGCTGAAAATTAAAAGCTAGATTAACACCAAACAACTTTTTCAAGATAACAGACTGAAATTCAATGGCAACAGCGCCAAAAACTTGACTCATCTCGAATATCACAACAAATTCCCTCCTAAGGCCCAAGTATAAACCTTAGTTGGGTGCAATATAGGGCAAGTAAGTTTAAATATCAACCCGGGCCGGTCCATGTACCTCTACTTCCCTTGTTAGAAACATTATCTCGCAGATTGGTCTTGGGTTGAAAAGTATGAAATTTAAATCAAAACAAAGCAAAGGTATATGGTTAGAAAGCTCTAGATGAGAAGGATCACTCGGGTGTCGCTTCCCCCTAACTACTACCATGGTACGTGGACTCGAATCGGACGTTATAGGCAAGGCAATCATGAACCGCTAGGAGGTGCAACTATGGTCGTAGACCACACTCTCAACTACCAAACCAAGGGATATATTATAGGCTACAAGAGTAGCCCTCTTTGTTAAGGAAATTAAGGGTTGGCTTACCTTCTCCCACAAACCGATGGTCGGACGGCTTAATCATGATTAACCTAGTTGATTAATTCAAGATAGAGGTGACTCGCTTGTACTGTCACACTAGAAAGTGGCCAAGTGTAACAACCTACTAATGCGTAGTATAGCGGGTTTAGATTTAAATGTCAACCCGGGTCCTAGGTGCGATGACTACTCCGTGAAATTCTTATTATTTAGCGGTTCAACTGTAGAGAAGTTCCAACTAAACTAGCAAACAAAAGCAGTAAAGGTTGTGTTCTGACACGCCAAAACACAACACCCAACTGCGACCAAGTGTAATCGCAGCCCGGGAATGCAGTAACAGGCAAGTTCTATTATCAACCCGGGGTCTAGATCTACTGCTTACTCCGTGATTGTCTATTATCTAGCCAACTAATTCGATTGATTATTGTTTAAAGCAAAAGCACTAAGAATGCAGGAATTGGTTCGGTTTCAAAAGCAGGTAAGAGTCACTCGGGAATGAGTCCCCCTAGCCCCTTAGTTAGGTTCAATTGTAATTCCCCTGGGTTGATTCACTGTTGATTTGACTGCGGAAGATCCGACAGTAGCTTGGAATCTCTTAAGCTGACCAAGCCCTCTCAATCTAACTACCCGGCAGACGACTAGTCTTCACCGGGATAGAAAGCTGAGGCTATAAACACAGAACTCCACTACTGGAATTGAATTCCAGTACAAAACAGTAAACTGGCTAACTCTCGTATAGCCAATCTCTTACTATCGAATGAAGAGGCTCTAACAACCTAATCAGATTCTATCCATCTCGGGTTGCAGCAGAAATCGAGAAAAGCTGATCAGACTTCAATCAATTCAATAAACATGCATCATTCGATTAAATCAAACAGTATAATCATCCCAAGTCATTACAATCAAATCCCTAACACAAGGAACTAGGGTTCTTCATACCCAAGTGAGAGAAATGTTCTACTCCATAGAGAGAGAAGAGAAAACAGTAATCGGAGTAGTCATACTCATAACGATGAGGAAAATCTGCTCCGGGATGATGATTTCCACTCCTATGACGATCTCCAAGCTCGATTCGATGAAACCCAGCACCAAGGTAGCTTCTAGGGTGTTGATAGACCGATAATTATACATGTTTTCACCCCTATTCTGAAGTCGTTTGTGATGTGGAATCTCGTGTTTTAAGCCGATTTTACGCTAGGTTGTGTGTTTATGTCATATTTCAGGTCCCGGCGTTGGAATCGAGGCGGAGAAACGAGTTCTGGGTCGAAAGGAGCGAAGTTGGGACGAAGTGGGCAGTAGGAGGAAAATACCCGGTCAAGTGGCCAAATACCCGACCGGGTATTCATCACTTTTGGGCGCCCGAGAAGCAGAGAGGGGCCCGGGCATAACAGCAAAATCCCCGGTCGGGGGATTATGGCGAGTGACCGGGATTTCTCCTTTGACTGAAACGGTGCGCTGCGATAACACCCGGTCGAAACCCAAGATACCCGACCGAGTATTTCGACCGGGTATCGCAACCAGGCAGCTGATATAAGGAAGAAGAAGGCCAACATTGAAGGGGTCCGAGTTTTGAGAGAGAAAGCGATACCTAGAGTAGAGAAAGCGACGAAACCAGAGTTCCCAAGCGCCATAGATCGATCTTCAACACCATTGGAGCCCGGTTTGAGCTTGGAGAAGTGCGATTAAACGTCCAGGAGCAGAAATCCAACTTCACAGTATGATTTCCGCGTCGAATCTGCTTTTTGCTTCTTTCTCTATGGAGTAGTTTCCCCATTCATCTGGGTATGGGGAACCCTAGATTTGTATGCTAGGTCTGATTGTATAACCAAGTACAGAGTTTGTGAATTGATTATATTCGATTGAGGTTTGAATGATTGAATGACTTGAATCCTGATCAAATTCCTGTTGTTTCTGCTTTGACCTGGAATGAGAATATCTGCCTAGGTTGATAGAGTACCCTTAATCGAAGGTGGCGAATTGGGTGACTTTAGTCGAGGAGCCAATTCGCTATTCTGTACCGAAGTTAATTCGGTAGTGGAGGTTTGGTTCATTAGGGCCTCAATCTGTTTACTCCGGTGGAGGTCAGTCGCCCGCTAGAGACTCAGATTGAGAGGGTCTGGAGACCTTTAGTCGAGACTTCAGGCTAATTGAGAACCTTCTGCAGTATAACTTTCATGAAAACTGAACTTGGTAAATGGCAATACGACTTAACTGCAGTCTAGGGGAACCATATCCGAGTGACCTCTCTTGACTTGACAACAACCGTTTACTTGCTTTGTGTTTTGTTTGTTCGAGTTGCACTAAAAGTTCACCGCTAAATAACAAGAATTCACCGAGTAGTCATCACATCTAGGACCCGGGTTGACAATAAAACCCAAACCCGCTATACTACGCTTTAGGAAGTGGTTGCACTTGGCCATTTTCTAGAGTGACAGTAGGATTGAGTCAAGTTTTTGGCGCCGTTGCCGGGACGGCTAGGTTGTTGAAGAAAAGTGATTTCTGTACTTTAGCATTTTCATTTTTCGCATTGAGTTTTTGTTCTTCCCACTTGTGCCTTCACGGGTTTGCATCGCTTGATTGTGTGCAGATAGTGCATGACCCGTAGCCAGTCGGGAGGTTTACTGCCGTTGAATCCTGAGATTGAGCGCACCTGCAAACAACTTAGGACAACAGCGAGCTAGACTGGCTACGGTGGAGCGCCGAGACGGCCAATTGAGCAGCGACACCGAGGACGAGTACGAGATGGAAGGCGATCAGAACCCGCCTCCTCAGAACCAGATCCTGGGAACGACCCAAATCCCCAGGGATCTGGGAACCATCATCATCCGCCACCACCGGGTCCCACCTTGGAGTACTACTATACTCCACGGATTGCTGACATCCGCCCGTCATCCTCTATCCGCCCATTCCTGCAAATAACTTCGAGATCAGCCTTGCTGGATTCAACTCATCACATCCTCTATCCAGTTCCATGGCTTGAAGGATGAGGAAGCCCGGGTACATCTTTCCCGTTTTCTGCAGCTGACGAACGGGTTCAAGCTGAACGGTGTCCCGGATGACGCAATCCGCCTTCACCTCTTCCCCCATTCTCTGGCGGGAATGCTAAGAGGTGGTTGGAGACCCAGCCCCCATTGTCCATCACTTCTTGGACGATCTGGCTGACAAGTTCGTGCACCGGTATTATCCGGCATCGAAGACCACGGAGATACAGCGGAGATCACTCACTTCCGCCAAGAGCCAGATGATCACTTCGTGATGCATGGGAGCGGTACATGGGATACTTCTGGCAGTGCCCCATCACGGCTTCAGCGATGCTTTCATAGTGGGGAACTTCTACAGTGCCCTCACCCCAGACAGCTAGGGATGTCAATCCAACCGTAACCATGGGTACCCTACCCGACCGTAACCGGTCAACGAGGGTAATTACCCGCTTTGACGGGTTAAGGGGCGGTACGGGTAATACCCGGTTTCAAATAAAGGGTAGGGTACGGGTATGGTAATCGATAATACCCGCCCCGTTATACCCGCCCCGCTAATCAAAGTCCATTTCCCTTGAGAATTTAGTTTAGCTTGAGAAATTTAGTTTAGCTACCATTATTGATGATGAAGATGTAGACGATTATTATGTTTGTGTGGATTGTAGAAGCAAGAACAATTATTATGTTTTTGTTGTTTTTATTTGTGTGGATTGTTGAAGCTAGAATAATTAGAAGTATTGAGAATTTTAATGGACAACAATATGTATGTGCATATATGTGTATAAGTTCATATTTAGGATTCGTACCCATGGTTACCCGAATACCCGTTGTTACCCGTGGTAGGTATGGTTATATATTTTCATACCCGGTGGTTATTTGGTTCGGTATTTTAGAAGGCTCTACCCGGCGGGTTAGGAGTTGTATAGGGTAAACCCGCACCCACCCTACCCATTGCCATCCCTACAGACAGCCAGAGGGTGATTGAGTCTCTATGCCCAGGAGGGGATATCCTTACTAAGACTCCACCCGAGCTGAACCAGATGATCAGTACCTTGGCTGCCCGAGATCATTCTTGGGGGCAGAACAACAGAGGCAGGAACTCCCGGACCGGGTGTGCATGCTATGGAGGCCAGGTCCGGGTTAGAGCAGCAGGTGGCTGAGTTGGTGCAGACATTGAAGCAGCCTAACAGTCTCCTTCCGGGCCGAGGTGTAGCTACGCCTCCAGTAGCTCAGTGTCAGTGGTGTGAGAGCCCGAATCACCTGGTGGAGGATTGTCAGTCTATGAGGGAGTCTTCTACTCCCCAAGAGCAGGTGGACTTCATAGCAATGCTCGGCGCCTGACCCATACAGCATACCTATAATGAGGGATGGCGCCAGCATCCCAACTTTGCCTGGAGCAGCAACACCAACAAACCACCTGGTTTCCCAGCACCAGCAGGTGGCTTTCAGCAGAGGCAGCCCTTCCAGGCTAGGCAGGGGCCACCACCACAGCAGCAGCCCTACCAGCCTAGGCAAGGGCAGCCATTCCAGCAGCCCCAGTGCCAGTTTGCTCAGCCTCCAGCAACCGCAGCTCCAGATAATCAGATGGCTATCTGAAGAATATTTTGGCGACATTCATGACCACCAGCCAGGCGAATTTCACGAGGGTGGACCAGAGCATAGCCTCTTTGGAGGCAGGGCAGAGGAACCAGGGTGCTATTTGCAAGATCTACAGCACCAAGTCGGTGTCCTAGCGCGCCAGCTTACTGATCGGGCCCCGGGGACTCTACCTGCCACCACCATCCCCAATCCACGGGACCCGCATGAGACCGCACATGCCATTTTCACCCTGAGCGGCAGGCCTACATCAGCTGATCCTGCCCCGACCAGCAGGAGGCACCACTACCTGCTTCAGCACTTCCAACCGGTGATGCAGAAGCGCGGTGGAGAAGGAAGCCCTTGCTCCCAAGCCACACCAGTGGTGAAGGAGCACGTACCCCAGCTTCCCTTTCCCACTCGCCTTCACAAGGACAAGCTGGAGACTGAGTTTGCCAAGTTTATGGCAATGTTGAAGCAGCTCAACATCAGCGTACCATTTGTGGAGGCACTGTCGAAGATGACCAAGTACGCGAAGTTCATGAAAGATCTCTGTACCAACAAGAAGAAACTTGGGGATCTCTCGACAGTGCTGCTGAGCGAGGATGTTCTGCCATCCTGCAGAACAAGCTGCCCGAAAGTGCAAGGATCCAGGGAGTTTTACTATCCCTCTTACTATTGGCAGCATGCATGTAGGAAAGTCCTTGGCGGACCTAGGCGCTAGCATTAATGTCATGCCATATAAACTGTTCAAACACTAGACCTAGGTGAACTTAGCCCTACTAGGATGAGCATTCAGCTAGCTGACCGATCCGTTGTGCATCATAGGGGATCATAGAGGATCTGCTTGTTAAAGTGGGTGCATTCACATATCCTGTTGATTTTGTTATTCTGGATATAAATGATGATGTGGATGTGCCTTTGATTTTAGGGAGACCATTTCTTGCAACCGCCAAGGCACTGATTGATGTGCATGAGGGGTAAACTGATTCTGCGTGCTGGGAATGCACAGGCTACTTTTTCTGTGACTGAGTTTGGTCACTGTGCTATGATTGCTGTCACACCTGTGCATGCTATTTCTGACCCGTACCGAGCCTGTCGTGTATCCGTCTGCATCTTCCATTTTGCAGGATCCCCCTCTCCCTCCTTCGCCGCCGCTCCATCCAGCCTCGCCTCCGAACAAAAAGCTCACGGAGGAGTGGCGGCCGAAGCAGCAGGTGCCTAAGCCTGCACACAAGAAGGGTGGAGACCACTACGAGCTGGTCCCACCCCCTGCACCACGACCACCATGGCCATCCGAGTACTCACTCGCCTGCATCTTGCCGATGGCCAGGTCGAGCTGACCACTGCTGGTGGTTGCAACCGTCGGGTGCACGGTCCACCACCTGAAGCTGTACCTCAAGAGCAATGTGGATCCGCTCTTAGAGGTACCTGTTCCTGCACCCCGCTGAGTATCCACCATGGGCGTCCAGCTAAAAGACGGTAGAAGCGCTTGTGGAGGCAGCCCCACCATGGTTTCATTTATTTTGTTTTGTTTTCGAGTCGGATTGTCAACCGGTGTGGTTTTGGTTTGTTTTCCTTTGTTTTGGATGCTGTACTATTGGCTGACCATTGGACCTAACGTATGGTTTGAGCCTTTTGGTCTCTTTTAGCTCTGCCTGTGTGCCCGACTGGTCCTCTCTCCAGTCCGTCCCATGCCGACTGGTCCATTTCCAGTCTCCTGCAGTCTGTGCACACCGGTAACATCGTTTCCCTTTCCTTCCCTCTTCTCCATTGAGGGCAATGTCGATCTTAAGTGTGGGGGGGATTTTATCTTTTGACTGCATTAGCTCTGTTTGTGTGCTTGGAGCCTAGTCCACTGTCCAAATTTTTAAATTTGAGGGCCCCAAGTACGTGTTCCTTGAAATTACCTGCTCAGTATGCTTTGAATTGACAGTCTCTGTAGTGATTTACAACCTAGGAGGTAGTGTAGCACTATGGAGGATGTTGATGCATTTAAGAAGTCTCATTTCTTCTTCATATTGTGTTGGTTGATTGAGTGAATTAGTGATCTTAGGACCCTTGAATTGTGTGGTGTTGTGGACTCTCTGCCTGTCATGGACTCTTGTATCATGTTCTAATGTAACAGTGCTCGAAATGTGCTTTAAAATAACGTCTCCCGTGCGAATAGGGCGAAAGTGTGTAAGGGAGACGGGAATCCGTTCCAATTTCCACCTACTACCTCCAGCCCCCTTACATGTCTTTCCCCCGCACGAGGCTCGAGACACCCGCTCCTGGCATGGCCGGTAAGAGCCGGGCTCCCGCGAAACCTTTGCTAGGTGGGAGCCCCCGTTTTCTGCAGAAACAGGTTGGACCCCGTGAAAAAAAAAGAGAGAAAAACATAAAACAAGCAAAAAGAAGAAAGAAAGGGTTCCAACCATGTTCAAAACGAGAATCGAGCACCTTGAATTAATGTGAGTCCATGATCTTTTGTTTGTGAGAGTCCTTCATCCACGATTCATTTGTCCTCTGTTCACTATTTGCCATGATGCCGATTCGAGACTAGCGTTCTCGCCGAAGAGGCTATGAGATGACTTGTGCGTCGGTTGACCTCGTAAGCTGCTAAATGATCTAGGAAGTCCGCTACCTACGATCGAGGTTGTTTGTTGCTATAGAGGTCTGGAGAGTTGCAATTGGTTTGAGTTAGGTTTGCTTGGGGACAAGCAAACGGTTAAGTGTGGGGGAGTTTGATAGACCGATAATTATACATGTTTTCACCCCTATTCTGAAGCCGTTTTGATGTGGTCTCGTGTTTTAAGCCGATTTTACGCTAGGTTGTGTGTTTATGTCATATTTCAGGTCCCGGCGTTGGAATCGAGGCGGAGAAACGAGTTCTGGGTCGAAAGGAGCGAAGTTGGGACGAAGTGGGCAGTAGGAGGAAAATACCCGGTCAGGTGGCCAAATACCCGACCGGGTATTCATCACTTTTGGGCGCCCGAAAGCAGAGAGGGGCCCGGGCACAACAGCAAAATCCCCGGTCGGGGATTATGGCGAGTGACCGGGGATTTCTCCTTTGACTGAAAAGGTGCGCTGCGATAATACCCGTCGAAACCCAAGATACCCGACCGGGTATTTCGACCGGGTATCGCGACCATGCAGCTGATATAAGGAAGAAGAAGGCCACATTGAAGGGTCCGAGTTTTGAGAGAGAAGCGATACCTAGAGAGAAAGCGACGAACCTGAGTTCCCAGCGCCATAGATCGATCTTCAACACCATTGGAGCCCGGTTTGAGCTTGGAGAAGTGCGATTAAACGTCCAGGAGCAGAAATCCAACTTCACATATGATTTCCGCGTCTGAATCTGCTTTTGCTTCATTCTCTATGGAGTAGTTTCCCCATTCATCTGGGTATGGGAACCCTAGATTGTATGCTAGGTCTGATTGTATGAACCCAAGTACAGAGTTTTGTGAATTGATTATATTCGATTGAGGTTTGAATGATTGAATGACTTGAATCCTGATCAAATTCCTGTTGTTTCTCCTTTGACCTGGAATGAGAATATCTGCCTAGGTTGATAGAGTACCCTTAATCGAAGGTGGCGAATTGGTGACTTTAGTCGAGGAGCCAATTCGCTATTCTGTACCGAAGTTAATTCGGTAGTGGAGGTTTGGTTCATTAGGGCCTCAATCTGTTTACTCCGGTGGAGGTCAGTCGCCCGCTAGAGACTCAGATTGAGAGGGTCTGGAGACCTTTAGTCGAGACTTCAGGCTAATTGACCTTCCGCAGTATAACTTTCATGAAAACTGAACTTGGTAAATGGCAATCCGACTTAACTGCAGTCTAGGGGGAACCATATCCGGGTGACCTCTCTTGACTTGACAACAACCGTTTACTTGCTTTGTGTTTTGTTTGTTCGAGTTGCACTAAAAGTTCACCGCTAAATAACAAGAATTCACCGAGTAGTCATCACATCTAGGACCCGGGTTGACAATAAAACCCAAACCCGCTATACTACGCTTTAGGAAGTGGTTGCACTTGGCCATTTTCTAGAGTGACAGTAGGATTGAGTCAGGTGTGTTCTTCGTACTTTCTCTCTCTAGGGCTCTGTTTTTGCTTTTAAAATCCGATTCTCCCACTTTTGGCTCGAAATTGGCTGAAAAATCAGAATTTCCCGACTCACACGGGCATGGCCGTGTGGCTCACCCATTTGCCCGTGTGAGTCAAAACGCGCTGTATCAATTAAGTTGGCCTTCAGTCATCCCACACGGCCAGGGTCGCACGGCCGTGTGGATTTCCTGGGATGCCCATGTTTGCTCTCGGCGAAAGTCACACGGCCACAAATACAACTTGCACGGCCGTGTGATACCCAGGACTGCCCGTGTGGCTTCCTTAGAACCTCGCCATGCGTCCGATCTTCGTCCAATAAACCCCAAACTCGCTCACAAGCCTCCATTCACGTACTAGGACCTGAAATATCACAAACAAGCACAACCTAGCGTGAAATCGGCCTAAAACACGAGAATCAACACCTCAAACGGTGTGAGAACAGGGGTAAAAACATGTGTAAATAATGGTCTATCAAACTCCCCCACACTTAACCGTTTGCTTGTCCCCAAGCAAACCAAGTCAGACACAAGGTAAGCTTACATATTTCAATCAACCAACATTGGGGACAAGTCATAAAGGCACAGAACACGTGAATCGTACGGGTTTTCAAACATCAATACACGAACAACCTCAATAGCAACCTGGACAACCACCACAAAGGACATTCGAGTGCAGCAGAATCGAGTAAAGGAAGAGTCTCCCTTCTGTTCACCAGCCAACCTAGACTTGACTCTACCACTTACTCAAAACAATCAACTCATGCATCCAACTCACGACATCAGAATAGAGACCAAGCAATCTAGGTCCTCACCGGGGTACAAGAGTATATAGAATATGAAAATGAATCACTCACTCTCGACCAGTGGGGTCAGGACAATTTGATGCGAAAAATGCGCATGCTATTTCTCTCAATCCCTAACATCTCTTCACCATGATGGCAGCCTCTAAATGCTAGAGTTCACATATGGGGTGTCACCACTAACTAATCAGGAGGTCTTAGACACAGGTTCAAATGACTGGCTGGACATGGGGAAAAAGCCTTTTAAGTGGTGGAAGTATTCATAGCACAAGGTTCCACATTTCAAAACCGACACAATCACAGTCAAACAAACCGGTATTTCCTTTCTGCTATTCTGCATTACTCAATATCTCAAGTGCACAAAAGCGAAGGAGGTACAAAAGTCAGCATTTCCAAGCCAGACTGCTAAGAAACACTACTTACTGGGCATTATTCAGATTTTTGGTAGTGGCTCTCTTTTGCTTTCAATTTTTTTTCTTTGGTTTTCTTTCATTTTCTTTTCATTTCTTAAGAGAGCCACCACTTCTGCACATATTTCAAACACCTGCCCAACTTTTAAGCACTACCTCCAACACTCACATAAACTTTAGCAGAAACAGCAGAGAATATGTAAAACCACTCTGTGGAACCTTCTAAAAGATGCAAAAGGGTGATTTTTCATTATAGACCAAAAGAAAGGATACACACGGCTCAAAGGGGCTGACTAGGGGATATGACACATCAGGACAGTCAGTTTGGTCGTGGGCTAATCCTATGCCCCCATCATCTTAGCTAGTGACAACGTGAATGTTACACATCATGGAAGAGGGATCTATCGCACAAGAAAGAAAGAGCAGGCTCAAATCTCACATGGCTACCTATATGCTCTATCTCACATTCTGATACCCTGAACTAGATGCATAAACGACTGTCAAGAACAAGTGATCA